>QLOH01000069.1:0-1200000 GCA_026901365.1 Sesbania bispinosa | reverse complement strand
GAGGTTGAAGGCTGAGAAAGGAGCTGCTGTTAAAGGTCGACTCAGTGAAAGCCCTTTACCTAAAAGAAGCCTATTATCAATGATTGTTTCTAATTTTATCTTCATGTATTTGAAACAAATTTTCACATTTTATTAATACATGAAAATTTCTGGAATGCACGTATCTGCTCTTGTCTTGATAAATTCTGTGTGAACTTACTCTGCTCAAAAATACTTTGTGTGAATGGTATTATCTCATAAAACCTTTTTAATTAATGACGAAATGGGGAGAAATATAACTAACAAATAAGAAGCAGAAATGTTTTTCCAAAACATAATAAAAAATAATTAAGAGTTTTATCATAAGAAAAATGTTTTTCTCAGGGGGAGTAATATAGACAGGGGGAGTTATCTGAAAAAGAAAAAGAAGAATAAAAAAGAAAAAGAATTTTAATCGTTCGGATAATTGTTAGTCATTATTAATTTGTCATCATTAAAAAGGGGGAAAATGTTGAGACCTAGAATTAATTTAAGTAGTTGAAAGCTAGATTCAAGACTATTTATCCTTAGTTTCAATGATTAACAAATAAGATTAAATGGAAACAGGTTCTACTGAGAAAGGTATAATCTTTTGTATTTCAGGAATCCTGAAGCAACAATTTTCAGAAGAAGATCAACCTGCCGAATCAGAAGAAGAAGAACGGAGCAAGAACCAGAAGAAGAAGAACAGGACAAGAAGAAGAAAGAATATCAGCGCAAGAAGAAATGAAGAAGAAAGCCATCAGAGATTAACTACCAAAAGAAGAAGAGCAACTGAAGAAGAAGAAGAACTCAGAGCAAATGAGGAATGAATTTTTGTTTGAGCAAGCTACTGAAGATAAGAAGAAGAACAATTGGGCAAAGCTGAAATGAAGATAAACTTGATGCTCATGAAGAACTAAGAAGAAGAAAGCAGCAACCAGCCGAAGAAAAGAAGAAGGAACTTGCTGAAGAAAGGAACTCGCTTTGAAAAGCTAAATCATGCTGGAGTCAATCAACCATCTGAAAGTATGTATGCACAATGAAGTCAAACTCACTGAACACATACTCACTGATGACGTGGCATTTCAAACCCTCTGAAGAAGAAAAAGCCAGAAACGTCATGCTACTCTCTGAAGACTTGTGATTCAATCTGGATGTTATGTTAAAAGACTCAGGTCTCAGCAAAGATTAAAGGTGAAGCTAAATTGATGCAAAGAAAAACAAAGGCCTTCGGGCACAGCTTCATTTCCCGACATAAAAGAGGAAGCCTACTGCAGAAAAGTGAATAGAGGTCAGAGATAGAGTCAGCGCTGCTGCAACACCTACTATGTATTATCTATGCAATACGTTATCAGAGGCGTGCACCTCAAGTGAGAATAAAAGCAGAACTCACAACGGGACAAAGGAGAAGTCTAACGGATCTTAGCATCCTGCCTCCTTATACTCACAGAGAAGAGAAAGAAAGAAGAAGAGAGAGAGGAATATCAACATGCTGAAGACAATAGAAAATCTGTCAAGATTAAGAGCCTATCTGCTGTGTGTCAGAACTAATTCATCTGCACACCTAATCCGCTTATGTCAGAAGCTACCAAAAGAAGTTATTTCACAACGGCTCTAAGAGCATTAATCATTTCTTCTCAATGGTATAATTGAGCAATCCTCAACGACTATATTTCCAGAACATATAAATAGCCTCAATGAAAGATTATGAAGATTGGCGAAATGGAAGCCCATGGTGGCCATGAATTACAAAGGAGGGTTAAGTTCTCTCTTCTCTTACCTCTTTACTTTCCGCTGATATCTGTTTTAAACTAACAAAGGAGGGTTAAAGAAAAGAGTTTTATTAATCTGAACAGAAAGCAATCTTTTCTTTAAAGGGAAAATTATTTTAAAGGTTTTAATTCAACCTTCTGAGTTGCATCAGCAAGTTGCTGAACACTCCAGTTTCGGAAGGTTGAAGAAATATTTTCAGATCGGTTTCGCTTGTTTTGAAAGGTTTTCCAAAAATCTGTAAAGATTATTAAAACACTATTCAAACCCCCCTTTCTAGTGTTTCCTGTGGTCCTATCAAGAACATGATGAGGCATTTGAATGTTGTTCCTCTTCGCTCTCAGAGTGTAGATTCCAAGCCCAAGCTTAAGAGGACCAACAATTTTTAATTTGCCAAAATTCAGAAAATCTATGTGTTTACAAGTTTCTATTTTGTCTTTGAACCTTCTGAGTGCTTAATATGATGATATTTTCTCTCCTTACGTAAAGCATGACTTATCTACGTACATTTATTGCTTTTATATCTGTTATGTACGTTCTTATGTTGCAATGCTTGATCATTCTATGTCACCTATCTCGTATTTATTGCCGTCAATAATTACCTCTGTTCGCCTCTACCCACCCTTTTGTATAATGACAAAAGGGGGTATTAAAAAGAATAAGGGTAAAATATGTTTTTGGTCCCTGTAAAATTAGCGAGTTTTGTTTTTAGTCCCTATAATTTTTTTTATTAAAGCGTCCTCCCAAAATTTTTTTTTTGCTATTAGTCCCTCCCCTTAATTGCCATGTGTCAAGTGCTGACATGTCATGTTTTCTCTTTCCTAGTTGTCTATGTTGCGTTTCTGGCGGTCTTAAACCGCCAGAAAGTTAAATTTGACCGCTAGAAAACCTTTCCCCCATTCCCTCTTCTCCCCCTCCCCGTGAAACTACCCACATCCTCTTCTCCCATACCCCTATAACCAACCCCACTCTTTCCCCACCCCTTCTCCCTCATTTCCTCTTGTACTCTACAGTCATGAGCTCTGCAATTCATATGAAAAAAAAATGAAACAATATGCAGAGGCTTACAACTGAATATCATTGAGAATTCCCATCCCAACAGAGGCAAAATTTTCACCAATGAGTAGCCTCTCTCTGTCGAGCTCAGGACTAAATATGGCAATGTCGGTTCTGACCCAATTTGCTCACCTAAGTGCATGATAATTAATTAATATGCAACGAGCAATAAATCAAGCTTAGCGTATATATGTGTGTATCAAATCAAGAATATTAAAACAAAATCGATGGAGTTGAAAGCTACTGAAATTAATAAAATAAATTTGAAAAAGGAATATATATATATATACACCAGTGGCTCTGTGAGTTGGATAGTCAATTTCATAAGGGTATGAATTGGTTATTGGATAGTTGTTGTTGCCATTCTCTACCAGTGAATCGCCAAATACAAAAAAAAGCTTGAGCCTCTGCTTTTGGAACAACGACACTGCTCCACAACATAACCACACATATAAACATAGAAGAAGAAGCGAAAACGTTTTGGTCTATTTGGATAGGAAGGATAATGTGTCTCCCTCAGCAAGTGGCAAATTTTTATCCCTCGCTAGAGATCCACCGGGAATGGGGGAGAAGGGGTGGGTTATGGGGATAGGGGAGAAGAGGATGTGGGTGGTTTCACGGGGACGGGGAGAAGAGGGAATGAGGGAAAGGTTTTCTAGCGGTCAAATTTAACTTTCTGGCGGTTTAAGACCGCCAGAAACGCAACAGTACATAACTAGGAAAGAGAAAACGTGACATGTCAGCACTTGACACACGCCAATTAAGGGGAGGGACTAATAGCAAAAAAAAAATTGGGAGGACACTTTAATAAAAAAAATTGTAGGGACTAAAAACAAAATTCGCTAATTTTACAGAGACCAAAAACATATTTTACCGAAAGAATAAAAAGAAAGCTATTTAAATAGAAAAGAAGTATCTGAAATTAAAGTATCTGATACCTGAAGTAAATGTTTCTGGAAGAAATCATTGTTTCAGGGGGAGCAAGTATTCAGAACAAGTATCTGAAACAAGGGGAGTATATTCTAATCTCTACTACTTAATTTCCGTTCAGATATCTGCTGAATTTCTTTTTAAACAAATTTGTCATTATTAAAAAAGGGGACAATGTTGAGTCTCAAAATATTATTAAAGAAATTAATAATGTTTAAAGACTCACAAATCCTAAGTTTTAATAGACAACAAATTTGATTTAAAAGGGATTAATTGTTTTAACAGGATTATTATAAGAGCAATATCACTTGAAGGTATTTTGCTTAATTGAAGGTATTTTGCTTAAACCTACTGTTATGAGGAACCTTCAGAAAAGCTAAGACATTCTGAAGTCATCTCTACCTTCCAAAGTGTTACAAAAATCATATTTTAAAGAAGAACTGCTGAAGTCCTACAATATAGCTTTTGACTAAAGTCTGGTAGCTGCCTGCTCAAGACTTCAATGCATCATTAACGTCTGAAGCAAGTTTGATTCATTTAAGGAATATTTTCAGAGATCCTTTAAGCTGTCAAAGACATCTTACCTTAAAAAAGAACCTGTTGTACATGTCAGAGCAGTGTTACAGACTCCAACACCTGCAAGTCTCAAAAGTCAGAAGCTTTAAAGAAGAGTGTTTCACAACGTCTCAAACAACATTTAATGCTATCTCTCAACAGTGAATGAGCATTCTTCAACGGTTTTATTTCAAGACTCTATATATATCTTCTCAAAATACTTTGAAGATGTCGACCAAGCTCAATAAGATATTCTATCAAGCCAACACTCTGCTGCAACTCTCTGAATTTCTTTGTACTTAGAAAATCTCTTTTTGTATCCTGAGTTATACTCAGTTACCCTTTGTACAAGAACTCTTGTGTTTAAGTTTGTCAGAAACTTAAACGTATCTTTCATTGTAAACACTGTAAAGTGTCTGAGAGTCTGAAGAGGGTTGGAGGAAAAAAGAATACTTGCTGCTTAGCCTGAAGAGGCTGTGTCCAAAGAATACTTGTTGTTTAGCCTTGAGAGGTTGTGTTCAAAGAATAATTAGTGTTTAGCCTGAAGAGGCTGGGGATAAATAATACTTGTATCAGATCTGATTAGTGGAAAATCCAGTGGTGTGTTTGCCTTTGGACTGGATGTAGCTCACTGTGTTAGTGGGTGAACCAGGATAAATTGCTTGGCTAAGTTTTCTCAACCCTTATCTCTTTACTTTTTGTTTTAAACTAACAAAGAAGGGTTCTGAAAAGTGACATTATAAATCTGCGCAGCAAAATAACTTTATTTATCATGCAAAACTATTTCAAAATCATTTTACTGGACCTTCTGAATCATATCAACAAGTTACTGAAAACTTCAGTTTCAGAAGGTTGCTCAATCATTTGTATATAACTTTGCTTGTTTTAGAGAAGGTTTTCACAAAATCTGTAAAGATCTATAAAATACTATTCAACCCCCCTTTCTAGTGTTTCCTATGGTTCCAACAATTGGTATCAGAGCTCAACCTCGGGTTGAGCATCTAAAAAGTGCTGAGGGAAGAGGATCCAGATGGAAACCTCAAAGTATATCAACCACCCCCTTCTAGTGTTTCTTGTAGTTCTAACAAGTGTTGTAGTTAATTCAAATATGTTTGTTAGTTAGTTAGTAATAGAATTTTGTAAGATTATTAGTTAGTTGAGATTTGTGTTAGTTAGTATAAATACTTTGATTTATGTACATGATGATTTAGATTGAAATAATCATTTCATTCAGATCAATCTTCTTGGCTCTCTGTGTGTGTGATTCTTTGGTTCCAACAGATATGTCCACTATATATATATATATATATATATACACATATATATATATATTGAAGTTGGTTGGATGTCTCTAGAAAAGGGGTTGAACGGAGACTTTAAAATTTTGTTCCTGAAAACACACTCGTGTTCAAGCTGAGACGTGATCTCAAGTCTGATAACTTGGAGTCTCAAATAGGTTAGATGAGATGTTAGATTAACTCAGAGTAGTTATCAATTATGTAGGTGAGAGTCTCAACAGTTAAGATTCAGTGTCTTAAACAAATGTAATTTGTTTCAAACAAATAAATCTCATGCATTAGAAATGTGCAATATAAATAAAGAGATAGGGAGAAAAGATGCATACTGAGATTTATACTGGTTCACCCACAACCTTGGACTACGTCCAGTCCTTACAACTTGTGAGATTTCCACTATTGACAAACCCGTCAATTACAAGTATTTTTACAGCCTCTTCAGGACGTCTCTCACACCAAGCTTAGGCTCTCCTACCTTGGCTGAGTCTCAAGTATTCATTGTTCTCAACTGCCTCTCTAGGCAACTCATGCATTATTCTTTGTCTTTGACTGCCTCTCTAGGAAACCCAGTGTGTATTTTTATTACAGTGCCTCTCCAGGCTTTACAATCGCTCACACTATGCCCAGGCACCTCCTGTCTTAGATGAGACTTGGTGATATGAGATGAGATAGGATTTTTCCTAGCTTAGACTACATACAAAGTATGGATACATAGTGAGCACAGCTAGGTATCACGCTCTTAATAACTCAAAGAGTGTATACAAATCAGTACAAAACAAGAGCTAAACCTACTACATGATATTAGCTAAGATAGCATAGGTAGGTAGGTTGAGATTCACTTGAGACTTGGATTTTTCCGTTTATGCAGCAGCATCTCTGTTGTGTCTCACCTGTTTCAGCATAATGAAACTTTCTTCTATAGTCTTCAGAAAACTAGCCGTTGGAAGAGAGAGAGAGAGAGACTGTTTTTCACTTTTCTGACATGAGATTAGAACTTTTCTGATGCAGTCTCTTCCGTGACAGTGTACTTGCATTGACTTGCTTTATTTGCTGAGACTCTGTCTAAAGTCTGAATCTTATGCTGATAGCTTGAGTATGCATCTGAGTCTGATGACTGCATCTGATCTCTGCGTCTCAGTCTGAGTCTAATGTCTGCATCAGATCTATGCGTCTCTGTCTGAGTCTGATGTCTGCATCTGATCTCTGCGTCTCAAGTTGAGTCTTTATCTCAAGCTGACTTTGAATCTCTTCTTTGTTTAGTATCTTCTATTCCGATCTTATCTCTTGATTCTGAAGCTAAGTCTGAGTCTCATCTCTTAGCAGCTCTTGCATCTGACCAATGATCCTTCTTTTCAAGTTTGTATATGAGTATCAAGTTGAGTCTTAGCCTGAGATGAGTCTGAGTCTCACCTATGAGTCTGAGCTTGGTCAATCTTAACTTGACTTTTGCTTTGTCTTGTGCTCAGCTTCATACATCTCAAGTGTTATCTTTTAGATTGAAAGTCTCCTTAGCATCTCTGCTTGTCTTACCATAAGAGAAAATTATCGTGCAATATGAGAAGCTATATTCTGGAAACACTTGAGCAAAAAGTTAGTAGAAACAAGACATCTCAGATATTTATCTTTTATATTTTCGCTTATCTCGAGTCTCAAATATTGGTCTTCTTGATGCAACTTAGTTCGCTGTTTGAGCTCAACTTGACTTGCCTTGATGATTGGTGTTTCTAGTAGAGACTCTTTCTGACTGTAGCTAAGACTTCATTCTGATGTGCACCTATCTCAACTTAAGTTATCTTCATAATCAACCATTTTAAGCTTCTGAAGATTTTTTGATAAAGGATATGTCTTAAGGCCTTCTTCTGAAATTACCTTCAGCATATAGAATATTCTAAGCTTTGTCCATACTCCATAAAAGATTCTGAAGTCTGATGCTTCTTAACATTAGGATTCTGATCTTTCTGAATTCTCAGGAAAGACTTGCACTGTTTGCTCAATCTCGGGTTGACCTTTATCTTCATCTTCGGTCTGAGGATTACTACTGAGACTACCAGTCTCAGTCTGTGGTTGCCTCTCAATCTCAGTCTGAGCTTGTGGTTCTTCTGATCTTTCTGAGTTCTTTACTAAGCATAAGATTCCTATCTTTCTAAGATCTCACACACAAAACATCAGTAACTTCAAGAACAGAAAACGTTAAGTTTGATCAAAAGGTTTGTTGTCATTAAAATCAAATCTCAGAGGGTCTTGCGCTAACAATCTCCCTCTTTTTTATGATGACAAACCTATTTGAACAAAATTAAGTTTTCATGTATAATAGCATATAAGGGATGATGAGAGTCTATAAATTTTTCATAGTATGATCCACTCAAATGAACTCCCCCTGAATACATGCTTAACAATACAAACAATAATATCATAGCATGATTCAGAAACTATAACAAGGATGAAGATGCAGATTTTATAGATTTTGTTCTTTCCAATTTCTCCCCCTTTTGGCATCAACAAAAAGATGGGGTAGAAATATATCAAATAACCAAGTTAAGATCTTCTCTAAAAAATCTGTCAAATAACCACTTCGTATTTGTTTTCATTTATACTAATGGCATCAAGGACATGATTTTCTCTTATCAAGCATATGGTTGATCTCAACAGAAGGTTTTGAGCAAGTATGCAGTGATATTCTTAATTTCCCAAGAGCAATATGATACAACAATAGATCGCACATATGGTTATAACAATGATCCCAAGAGTTCCAGATAAAGCAATATGATATGGAAGGGATAAATGCTCCAACAAGAATAGTTAGAAAAATCAAAGACTAAGTTAAGAAGAAGAGTATTTAGAGGCTAGATTCCAGAATTTTCTAAAACTTCTTTCTAAACCATTTGCTTACAATCTTCTCTTTGATCTTCTTTCTCAATTTAAACTTCAAGTGAGCTATTTTCCCTATTTTCTTTTCTTTAACATTTCCTCTTCAAAGGAGTAAAGAGTGATTTCTAGAGTTGTATAGGAAAGAGGTATATGCATTCATCAAATTTCATAAAAGATCACTACCCATGTGAGTCAATGTGTACAAAATTATCTCATTAGGAAACAATTTGATAATCTCCCCCTCAAAAAGAGATGGTTCTGCTTATATTTCCAATGTTTCTGGTTTAGCAACGTTTCAATGATTTATGAAGAATTTTTTAATTTTCAGAAAGTTCATTTGAATAGGGGATGCAGTTAGGATTGAACATTAGAAAACAGAACTTAATCTTAAACCAAAACACTAATTTATTTTGTTTGCATACTTGATATAAATGATAGGAATTTCAATTGATGCATGTTCAAGCAGAAAGAATACATTCAGCACAAAGATTGGTTCAGCTATTCCCCCTAAATATGTTACTCACCTTGATTTTTATGCCCATAGTGATTTGAATTTGTAGAACATGGATAGAGGCATAAAAGGTCAAGATTATAGACTTTGGATAGTAGGGGAACACATAACAGAAATTCATCAATATGATTTGCTAATAATTTCATAAACATTGCATATTTTTCAGCATTGAAAATCTGTTCTGATAAAATTTCAAAGATTGAGATATTCCATGTCAAGTTCTTCTTCATATTCATTGAATCACCAAATATTCCAAATCATAATATGCACATTAATTTGATACAACTATTCACATTTGATATACCATAGTCTATCACAGATTTGGGGATCAATGGGACATTGTGAAAGGTATCACTTTCAAGAGATCAAGTTTCACTACTTTTCTATCATGTAGCCCTAATCATTGAACAAGTATTGATCCTATCATAGATTGATTTAGAAATTTATATTCTATCATAGTAAACTACATCATGAGAACTTTCCAATGTCACAAAAATCAACTCATTTGGATTGGTACAACTAAAGATATTTTAACTTGAAGTTTCTGCACCTAACTAGAAAAATCCACTGTTTCAGCCACTTTAATCTGAACTTGTGAGTTATTCTTAGTTCACAAAAATATGACATTTTACCAAAATAAACTAGACATCACAATCTTTGTAATGATATAAAAATCATTCCATTTGGAGTTTTCTATCACAAGATATGAATGATTAAAGTTGACTATTTTATAATAGAGTGCTTACTGTGACAGATCTGGTTTTTCAATCACTGTGATCAATCTATGCAACCAAAAATAGTGAAAATTAATACCATTAAACCATTGAAAACATCTTTCAAATCCAACTGGTTTCATTTCAAAAGGTTTTTCCTAGCTCTAGTATAAGCATTCAAAAGATGTGTTCAGATTTGATCACATGAGAGATCAGTCAACTTGAAGTTTTTCTGGGAATTATGGAAATGATGAAAATTTCTCAAACTTTCTAGTCAAATACTTATATGAGTTAGTTTTCATACAAAGTTGGTTTCACTCAAAAATCAATTCTGTAGCTCCAGTTATGATCTATTTAAGTGAACATGTTTATATTAGACTTTGTATCAGTGAGACTATGTTCACGAATTTACTGGAACTTTTGTGGTTAGTATAAAATCTTCAAAATTTTCAGTTTGGTACTCATATAAAATATCTTTCACAAAAAAAAATTCACAGAAAAAGCATTTCTATAACTTCAGTTATGACCTTTTTAAGTGAACATGTTTATATTGAAGCTTGTAACACTGCAACTGTGTTCACAGATTTGCTGGCACTTCTGTGATTAATATGAAAATCTCAAATGTTCCAGTTTGATTCTATTTTAAATTATCTTTCCAATAAAATTGGTCTCACAGAAAAATAATATCTACAGCTCAACTTAAGACTCATATGTGACTTTCTCAAGTGCAGCCGTACTTTCTGGCCTTTTATAATTTCTGAACATTCTTTTGACTTGGATATGAAGATGTTCTCATGTTGTTCTTATTGAGATCCAAGCATTCCACTTTGTCTCCAAAGCTACAATATTTCTCATCTTAAGTGTAGGATTAGTCTTGTCAAAACTATCATGAATACTTTCTTTCACATATTTGAGAAATGAGATTTGTAGACTCTATAGTTACTTTGGATGTTATAGAATGTTCAGAAAATATTCAGATTTCAAATTGGAAACTTGTTTCAAAGATATGAATATATTGAGAACTTTCTAACAAGAGCATTTCTATCATTTGATACTCCAATCTCTAAGTAAGCATATGAGACATACGAAAAAAGGGAGTAGAAGTATAATTTCTTTGCTGTTTGAAAATTTTAAGTAAGAACAACAGTGGTCACAAATGATGATCAAATAGATTTTCATGCCTTTTGCAAACATGGTCTCTACAAGTCTATCATGCTTTGAATAAATATTAAAACACTTACAAACATGATGCCATTAAAAAAAGTAAAGACATATAACAGAAATTATCAATGATTTGGTCAATTATGTTTTAGTCCAAGTATAGACAGGGATAAGAAATTGATATCACCAATGGGTCTTCCTTGTATAAGTATTTCGTCCTTCAAGCTTCAAGCATTTTTAGACAACATCTATTTCCCTTTCTCATCTTTGAAAAAGTCCTTTAATGTTTTTGCTTAGCTTTGATAATCAAGGAAACTGCACATTTCTTCACCCATTGCTTCATGTTGGAGGAATCTTAACTAACAATCCTTTGTGGAGAATAGTGATGATCTAGATTAGGTATTTACTCCTACATCTTTGTTAATCTTTACTGATTGTTAGCCATATATACCTCTGTTAATGTAATTCATTTCAACAGCCCCTTTTTTTAATGTGATTTCTTTTGACTTTTGAATTGAAAAAGGGTTGTGATAAATTACCTAGCTACCGTTATTTCAAAAATTTGGAGCTAGATGAATCATTGTTTGGAGCATTATCCAACTTGTTTTAAATTCTAATAAAAGGAAGAAATTTAGCGCATATACTTACCTCAGCAAGCTGGTTCCTTTACTTCTGTGCGTACCAAACTGTCACCGTTCAGGCTGGCTTCTCATAGATCTAGTTGCACCTTTGAAAATCCCCATGTCTTTATGCCTCCTGTTTTTTTATAAGGACCCAGCTGTCTTGGCTTTAATCACTGTGTTAAAGCCATCTCTAGCTAGTAAAAGGTCATCAGGATTATTTTTCCCTGCCTAATTATTTGGAGATGCAAGTATCACCGAAGCATCACAACCACGATAGCATACGTGTATTCCCACTTAGCAGCAGTTTTGAATTGCATTCCAGCATAGGAGATTGATCTTTGTTTCCTTATCAATGCTACTAACGGTGATTGTAAGTAATCCATTCATGCATTAACTCTAAATGCATCTATAACTACTGCATCATCAATGACTTGACAGAGTTTATTTCCAGCTGTGATTCTGTAATTACTTCGTTCCTTTTTGGGAATTGAAATAATCCCATTCTCAACTACTGAACGCTCCACACTGATGGACCTTGCCTCCATTCCTCTGCTTGTCATTTTTAATATTTCCTTCAATGTGTTTTTTTTGTTTCTGAAAGATATCCAAAATCATCATCCTGTCTTCTTGAGTCTTTGATTCTTTCAGTAGCCTACACTTTCTCTTGGACAGCATGGACGTCTACCCATCATGATGTTTCTTTCTTTTTCTTCTTCTGATAATCGTGGCAGCAATAACTGTAGCCATATTTTTGAAGTGCTTCGGCCATCTTCCTTTCTTGGATCTTTCTCCTCTTCACACGTTGGTGTGCTCAACCCCAAGAGGCCGAGCTCTGATACCAACTGAAGTTGGCTGGATGTCTCTAGAAGGGGGGTTGAATAGAGACTTTAAAATTTTGTTCCTGAAAACACACTCACGTTCAAGCTGAGACGTGATCTCAAGTCTGATAACTTGGAGTCCCAAATAGGTTAGATGAGATGTTAGCTTAACTCAGAATAGTTATCAATTATGCAGGTGAGAGTCTCAATAGTTAAGATTCAGTGTCTTAATCAAATGTAATTTGTTTAAAACAGATAAGTCACATGCATTAGAAATGTGCAATATAAATAAAGAGATAGGGAGAAGAGATGCACACTGAGATTTATACTTGTTCACCCACAACCTTGGGCTACGTCCAGTCCTCACAACTTGTGAGATTTCCACTATTGACAAACCCGTCAATTACAAGTATTCTTACAGCCTTTTCAGGACGTCTCTCACACCAAGCTTAGGCTCTCCTACCTTGTCTGAGTCTCAAGTATTCTTTGTTCTCAACTGCCTCTCCAGGAAACTCATGCAGTATTCTTTGTCTTCGACTGCCTCTTCAGGCAACTCATGCAGTATTCTTTGTCTTTGACTGCCTCTCCAGGCAACTCAGTGAGTATTCTTGTTACAGTGCCTCTCCAGGCTTTACAATCGCTCACACTAAGCTCAGGCACCTCCTGTCTTAGATGAGACTTGGTGATATGAGATGAGATGGGATTTTTCCTAGCTTAGACTACATACAAAGTATGGATAAACATTGAGCTCAGCTAGGTATCACGCTCTAAATCACTCAAAGAGTGCATACAAACTAGTACAAAACATGAGCTAAACCTACTACATGATATTAGCTAAGATAACATAGGTAGGTAGGTTGAGATTCACTTGAGACTTGGATTTTTCTGTTTGTGAAGCAGCATCTCTGTTGTGCGTTACCTGTTTCTCTCACCTGTCTCACCACAATGAGACTTCCTTCTATAGTTTTCAGAAAACTAGCCGTTAAACTAGCTGTTGGAAGAGAGAGAAAGACTATTTTTCACTTTTCTGACATGAGATCCATACTTTTCTGATGCAGTCTCTGTTGTGACAATGTACTTGCATTGACTTGCTTTTCTTGTTGAGACTCTGTCTAAAGTCTGAATCTTATGTTGATAGCTTGAGTATGCATCTGAGTCTGATGACTGCATCTGATCTCTGCGTCTCAGTCTGAGTCTGATGTCTGCATCTGATCTCTGCGTCTCAGTCTGAGTCCGATGTCTGCATTTGATCTCTAAGTCTCATGTTGAGTCTGCATCTCAAGCTGACTTTGAATCTCTTCTTTGTTTAGCATCTTCTATTCTGATCTTATCTCTTGATTCTAAAGCTAAGTCTGAGTCTCATCTCTTAGCAGCTCTTGCATCTGACCGATGATCCTTCTTTTCAAGTTTGTATATGAGTCTCAAGTTGAGTCATAGTCTGAGATAAGTCTGAGTCTCACCTATGAGTCTGGGCTTGGTTAGTCTTAACTTGACTCTTGCTTTGTCTTGTGCTCAGCTTCATACATCTCAAGCGTTATCTTTTAGATTGAAAGTCTCCTTAGCATCTAAGCTTGTCTTAACATAAGAGAAAATTATCCTACAATATGAGAAGCTAATTTCTGCAAACACTTGAGCACATAGTTAGTAGAAACAAGACATCTTAGATATTTATCTTTTATATTTCCGCTTATTTGAGTCTCAAATATTGGTCTTCTTGATGCAACTTAATTCACTGTTTGAGCTCAACTTGACTTGCCTTGATGAATGGTGTTTCTAGTAGGGACTCTTTCTGACTGTAGCTAAGACTTCATTCTGATGTGCACCTCTCTCAACTTAGGCTATCTTCAGATTCAACCATTTTAAGCTTCTGAAGACCTTTTGATAAAGGATATGTCTTAAGGCCTTCTTCTGAAATCACCTTCAGCATATAGAATATTCTATGCTTTGCCCATACTCCACAAATGATTTTGAAGTCTGATGCTTCGATCTTAACATTAGGATTCTCATCTTTCTGAATTCTCAAGAAAGACTTGCTTTGTTTGCTCAATCTCGGGCTGACCTTTATCTTAATCTTCAGTCTGAGGATTACTATTAAGACTACCAGTCTCAGTCTGTGGTTGCCTCTCAATCTCAGTCTGAGCCTGTGATTCTTCTGATCATTCTGAGTTCTTTACTAAGCATAAGAATCCTGTCTTTCTAAGATCTCACACACAAAACATCAGTAACTTTAAGAACAGAAAACGTTAAGTTTGATCAAAAGGTTTGTTGTCATTAAAACCAAATCTCAGAGGGTTTTGCGCTAACATATATATGTAAAGAATTCTTAACAAAAAGAAAAACATATTACTCAAATAGATATTTAAAAAATTTGTTGCATAGGTTGTACACTAACAAACATTCTTTTTCTTTCTTAAATTTTAACATCAAATTAAGCAACAATGTATGTTGCATATTTTTGGGAAGAACACTTTGACAGGATTGATTATAGCTGTGACACCCCTAGTTACTACTAAGAACGTCACATGTGTTGCATGTAACAAACGGAAATATTATACGAGTCGGTGAAAATGCGGAACTATTTATTTTTTTTGAAGATAGATTGGTAACCAGTAGTGTTGTCATATTGACCTACGACATCTCTAGTTCCATTTTAAGTATTATGAAACATTCCTTCCTTACTTATTAATTTATTTTTGAAAAGCGTCAAAGCGTTACTACGTTGTATACACATACATTCATTCAACATAAACATCACATGTAGGAATAAATTGATAACACTCTGCTAGAAGCTTGGACATGCAAGACCTACACTGAAGGATATGCACCAACTTCAAGCCTAAGCTTCAAGCAAGGAAGAGTTGGAGAAATTAGTGTCCTACAAATAAAGGTCACTACCCTACAAAATAAGGGTCACTACCCTACGGAAGGACACCTTGACCCTGGATAGGACCCTTCTCCTATAGACCACCCTTAATTAGGACTCTCTTGTATTTTCTTTTTATTTTTTGTAATTTCTTTTAATTCCTCCTAGATGGGCGCTATTTTTAGTGGTTTTATTGGTTGGGAGGTTGCTAGGCTAGTTGGGGTAGGAGTCATGGGTTCAACACCCAACTTAGGTGGTTTTTGAGTCATCTTTTTTCCCCTTTTCTTTGGGTGGCCGCCCAAAACTCTATAAATAGGGAGGTTTTCCTCATTTGTAACACATTCATAATTTTAGTAAAGGCATTATGCCCAAATTTCTCCTCCCTTGGTGAGTTGAGTGAGGCTTGGTGGTTGTTGCTCAAACCATACTGAGACTTATCTAATTCTCCTGAATTAGTGACGTCTGGCATTGGACTTATCTGCTGTGGATGGATTCCTGCTTCAGTGACGTCCTCTCCATTTCTTCCTCTCCACTTTTTCTTTCATTTTCTCTCATTTTCTTGTGTTTTCTTGCGCATTATAGGCTGCTTCCCAGCCACTATAATTCGCATTTTTGGTGCTAATTATTGATTCTAATCGGTTGTTTTTGCTCAATTCTAGATCCTACAACTATCCTGCTATCAATTGGTATCAGAGTTTGTTGAATTGAGCAATTTGGGAGTTGAATTGGGGCTGTTTGGGCGCTGCAAACTGCACCTATTTAGTGCAGAATTTTCACTCGTTTAGTGTAATTTCATCCCTCTTTTCAATTGTAATTTGGACTTGGACTATTTCCCAGGCCCGAGGTGCCTTTCTGCTGCTATCAGCACTTGTCTGTCTTGATTGATTTGCTTGAATTCTTGCTAGTATGGGGCTGTTTTTGGGCCGCTAATCCCACCCCTTAGGTGTTTGATGAAATGCCTCTTTAATTGCTCATACTTGTTCTTGAGTGATTCTTGCAAATTAATTGATATAATTGCTTGTTTGTTGGTGAAGTGTGGTAAGATGAGGCATTGTTGTCTTTTTTTTTCCAAAGATCGTTCACCTACATTTTCTCCCCTTCACCATTAATTGTTCATCCCCCATATTCATCTCTTTACTTTCCGCTTTTAATTTTCCGCCATTTAATTTCCGCTTCTCCCCATCCTTTTAATTTCTACTCTCCCCTTTACATTCTGCCATTTGCATTTCTGTCCTCCCCATTCTTTTACTTTCTGCTTCCCCCCTTTACTTTCAGTCATTTACTTTCAGTCCTCCCCATCCTTTTAATTTCCGCTTCCCCCTTTACATTTCTGCTCTCCCCATCCTTTTATACTTTCTGCCATCCCCTTCTACTTTCTTCCATTTACATTTCTGTCCTCCCCATCCTTTTAATTTCAGTTTCCCCCTTTAATTTCGTGCCATTTAATTTTGCGCAATTTTCCTTCTTATTTTGCCATTTTATGCGCATTTTTGGGCTCTTATTTTGTTCAATTTTCTACTCCTGTTATGTCTGTCTGTTTGGCATTCTGATTGCAAATTTGGATTGACTGCTATCTCTACCTTGGACTTTCTCTGTTTGATTGTGCAAAACGCTCACCTATAGGCTTTCTTTTGGTTCATAGTATTGGAAGAAGATCAACAAATTTTAATTATTGATTTTCCTTCAAATTTTAATTCCAATCTTAAAACTGAACCAAGCGCGTTTCTGTGACCGTACCGATTTTGTATAATCAACAAGGAAGTGCTAAGCATTTGTTTTTGCCATTTTTTAAATCAAGTTGCCATTACGTTTTCACAGTTTTTTAGAAATCAATTTATTCATTATTTTGCTTTTCTGGTACCACTTGGACCAATTTACTGTAAAAAAATTCCAAAAATATTACGGTAGTTACAGTTTATTTTCTTTTCATTGTGTACAAATTTCTGTAATTTTCTGTTGGGGAAAAAGATAAAGAAAGAAAGAAAAGGCAAGAAAAATACAAAAGTACGTACGTGCCAAAAATACAAAAAGAAGTGTAAAAAGCAAACAGGGTGCAAAAGTCAACAACAAGGAAGAAAAAGTCAAAAGACACCCAAAAAGAGTAAAAAATTCAAAAAAATTCAGAAAAATAGAGAATTCAAAAACAAAAAGTTGTCCCAACAATACAGTGACAGTTTTACTGTAATTTTCTTTTTCATTTCCATGTATACCGTAATTGAGTTGCATTTGCTGTTTTGTCCTAAAAACGACAATTTTGGCAACTCTTTTTTCAAAAATCACCATAAACAATTCTCTTTGCAATTTCTTCCGTCTTGTCTTGTTTGCTGTCTGTTCTTGTGTATAAGCTTGTTTGAGTGCCAACTTTTCTTGTTTGTCATATCAATTCCTTGTTTTGTCTTAGGATTTTCCAATCTTCTTTCAGTAGGTATTTTCTTTGTTAGTGCGCTTCTATTTGGGTAAGGGTTAAGACTTAGTCTCACGTTGGTCTTTGTAAGATCTAACCAACCTGCAACCGAGTAAAAGAGACAAGATGGTCTCATTATAGAAAAATCCTAAAAAAGAGTGACATACACGAGTGTTGCATTCCATTGAGTGTAAACACTTAGTTGAGAGGAAAGGTCCATAAAACTTAAAATCTAAAATTAATTTAGGAGAATGGAAGGAATGAGGCGAAGGGAAAAGGCAACCATGTTGTTTAGGAAAGCCTTAGACACACCTTTGGGTGAAGAAGAGAGCCAAAGAGAGAACCTATTCCACACTAGGTGCCACATTGAAGATAAGGTATGTTTAGTGATCATAGATGGAAGAAGTAGTAGCAACTTAGCTAGCCTTAGGTTAGTTAACAAGCTAAACTTACCTACTACCCCACATCCAGACCCTTATACACTTCACTGGGTGAGTGATGAGGAAGAATTTACGGTGGATAGGCAAGTGAGCTTAAGGTTCAAAATTGGGGATTACCAAGATGAAATAACCTTTGATGTTATACCCTTAGAAGCCTCTCACATCCTTTTAAGAAGACCATGGCAATATGAGAGAAGGGTAAAATATGATGGGTTTGCTAATACCTATAGGTTCCGCCACCAAGGAATAAAATTCACACTCATGCCTATAACCTCAAGTGAAGTTAGGGAAGATCAAATCCAACTTAAGAGGTTAATAGGAAAAGAGAAATAAGAAAACTTTAAACAAATAAAGGAAAATGAAGAAGAAACTAGGAAAATTTTGGAAGAAAATAAAATAAAAAGAGAAAGAGTGTATGTGGGAAAGTAACCTACCTTATCTTGTAAACAATTGAATGCTAACCCTTTTAATGAAAACATTGAT
The DNA here is from genome assembly GCA_026901365.1 of Sesbania bispinosa. Taxonomy (NCBI): domain Eukaryota; kingdom Viridiplantae; phylum Streptophyta; class Magnoliopsida; order Fabales; family Fabaceae; genus Sesbania; species Sesbania bispinosa. The sequence continues at coordinate 1,181,510 of QLOH01000069.1, read as the reverse complement.
AGGTTGTTGGCAATTAAGCTTAATGGTACATGCGAGAAGACTCAAGCTATTGAAAGGGAGTTTCCTAAATTAACTTTCTTTATGCATGATATACCTTCTTCTATGCACAATTATATGCCACAAAGCATTACGTGTCCAAAGGAATTTAACAATTTTGATAATGCTTTGAAACATATTGCATGTTTAGAAAAGCCAATTCAGTTTGAGAGTGCTTTAAAACCTTTTGAAAATGCATGTTTACCCAATCCAATTAGACATGTTGACTTGCATGCCTTGCATGATAGATTGGATGTGCGAAAACAATTGGTTTGTATACTTGACTTGCATGCACATTCTATATTAATCTCTTTATCTCATAAAGATGTGTATGATGCTCTTAAACTAGTTTTGAAAAAGGATAGAAATATGGATAAGGTTATCACATGTAAAAATACTTGTATGTCAAATGCATCACATGATGATATACCTCATATGCTTGCTCAATATGGATCCTTAATTGTTTCACCTTGCATGCAATATCATGCCACTTTTAAGGTGATATCATCTTTCTATTTGAGTAAGTACATTCATATTGATATGCCTCTTAAAATAACTTGTAAAAATAATTCATGGCATGATCATATGCAATATTCTTCTAACAATTACAAACAAGGTGCATGTGATAAAATCATAGGGCATGTCGAGATGACATGGAAACATATTAATAGGTTTATGCCACATAGTTTCACATGTGCATTCATCTGGAAGCATATTGTGGAATATTTTGATAAAATAAAAATTTCTTGTTGTGATGACCACTTCTTAAGTCTTCCTTATAATTACCCGTTTCAATTACTTGATAGGAAAGGCTTCAAAAGAATGGTCTTTGACCCAGGATCTCATTCTACAGATTTCATGGACAAGATGGTTCAATCTTCATTGAGGGAGTTTCATAACCCTTATATATATTACCACTTGTTCATTTCTTATGTTGTGATTCTACCTATCTTTATGATTCCCAAGTATTTTTGTTATGAGTCTTCACTTTGCTTGCTTGGGAATAATACTCATGGATCTTATTGTTGTCTAGGCTCAAGGAAGATGTTCAACTTATGGACCTCTAACTCTACTCTCCAAGGGCTTAGGGAAGTATCTTCTTACTTCCAAAATTTTGTCATCCATCTCCTTCTTCTACCCAGTTCATTATTCTTATGACTTTTTTCTGAATTTTCAGATTTGAGGTCAAATCCTTTTCATGGGGGAGGGAATAATAGCAGTCTGCTAGAAGCTTGGACCTGCAAGACCTACACTGGAGGATATGCACCAACTTCAAGCCTGAGCTTCAAGCAAGGAAGAGTTGGAGAAATTAGTGTCCTACAAATAAAGGTCACTACCCTACAAAATAAGGGTCACTACCCTACGGAAGGACGCCTTGACCCTGGATAGGACTCTTCTCCTATGGACCACCCTTAATTAGGAATCTCTTGTATTTTCTTTTTATTTTTGTAATTTCTTTTAATTCCTCCTAGATGGGCGCTATTTTTAGTGGTTTTATTGGTTGGGAGGTTGCTAGGCTAGTTGGGGTAGGAGTCATGGGTTCAACACCCAACTTAGGTGGTTTTTGAGTCATCTTTTTTCCCCTTTTCTTTGGGTGGCTGCCCAAAACTCTATAAATAGGGAGGCTTCCCTCATTTGTAACACATTCATGATTTTAGTAAAGGTATTATGCCCAAATTTCTCCTCCCTTGGTGAGTTGAGTGAGGCTTGGTGGTTGTTGCTCAAACCATACTGAGACTTATCTAATTCTCCTTAATTAGTGGCGTCTAGCATTAGACTTATCTGTTGTGGGTGGATTCCTGCTTCAGTGACGTCCTCTCCATTTCTTCCTCTCCACTTTTTTTTTTCATTTTCTCTCATTTTCTTGTGTTTTCTTGCGCATTATAGGCTGCTGCCTAGCCACTATAATTCGCATTTTTGGTGATAATTGTTGATTCTAATCGGTTGTTTTTGCTCAATTCTAGATCCTACAACTATCCTGCTACCATAAATAGTGCATTAAGTACAAACAGAAACCATTGTACGCATAAAGCTTACAGACCATAAAATAGAAACATGAGTTCTAGAAGTGAAGTAAATAATCAAAGTGACCTCAACACAAAATACAAAAGGGAGATCACAAAACTCAGAGCTGATCACAACTAGACTCAAAGTACAACTACTCTACTCCTCGTCACTTGGTAGAGAGGGATCCTCCTCTGGGTCCTCCTCCGGGTCCTCCTCGTCTGACGAGTCGTCAATGATGATCATCCCTATCGCATCTGAAAGAGGGCGGTCTCACGCGTCAGAACACATGGAACGGGTGCCGGATGCCTCCGAAGCAGGTGAGTATCATGGGGAATCCGAACCAACAAGATCTGCCACGCGTGACGAACGAGATGCTACAGAAGATGCCTGGCGATGATGGGACCGACGAAAAGCGGTGTAGCGCACCAAGTTTGGCGGTGTCTGAAACTCCAACGTCAACGGAACAACAAAATCAATCTCTGGCAGCATAGGGAGACCGGGGTGAGTGATGATAACACGAACCTCCCCGGTGAAGACACACCTCCTAGGTATGTCTGTCACCCTCCATGTTCCCCTCGTTATCCATCGAAGCTCCACTCGCATAGAAGTCATGTTATGGATCTTCGATACCAGTTGACGTCGTAAAAGAAAAGGGTACAACCAAACAACAAACAAAGGGGAGTGAGAACACATCGCATGAACTCACTTGATATAGGATGTAATGTCTAGAGCACAGACAAGAGAAATTCACACAATTCAACCAAACAAGTACATACACACATTATCATTATGATGAACACAGTCTATTGCATACTTTGCAATCATGAAGTTAAGTCTGATGCATGAGGGCCTGGGAAATCACCATTACAGTGCACATAGCAACTGCATGACCTATATGGACAACGTATGAGGAGTTAGAGTCTGTACTAGCCTCGGTACTAAGAGCTTTGCTCATATATTTTTGGCCAAAATTTCTTTTGTGAACCTTCCAGACAATCTCAACTGACCCGAAACCTTGAGAGCGACAGGCATAGTCAAGTTTGATCTCCATGAACTCGACAGTAGGGAGCTATCCTACGTCTCCTGATGTTCAGTTTGGAACTCGACTATCCTCAGGGCTGGCGTCCCTTTCACGACCCGCTGGAGTTCTTTGCAAAACCCAGTGCACCCTTCCAACCCAGTTTCACATCGTACCAACGTGTCACTGCCATATTAGGTCGTAAGGTTTCCAACCTTAGATATCATCAATGCTTTATGACGCATGTCATATATTCATTGCTTCTCATCATACACATTCCTTACCAGCAAAGCCCATTGAATCCTTCCACGTAACCACTCCCCACGGCATGGCACCGATTCAATGTCTTTCCTTCGCAAGGAAAACCAAACCCCATCTCGGGTTAATCCGCACTCTCTCACTAGGCTTCTCAAGTCTTATGCAAGAAGAGTGTGTTTGTTATAAGCTTTTATGGTAAGTTGTACTCATTCGTCTTTAAGACTAATGATCACTTCCATTTAAGTCACATAGCTTACTAAGGCTTATGGTTGTGTCTTATGAATAGTGCTACACATCTTAATTCATCTTATATGTATGATTAGGGTTAAGATTAATCCTTAATCATGGTTAATCTTCCTTAATTAGGCTATAACTAAGGTTAATCCTTCTTAACTCTTAATTAACTCTTAATCTCTTAATTTACTTAAGATCCTAATTAACTCTTAATCTCTTCCTTAATCTTGGATTAAGCTTTTAATTACACTTAATTAAGTTTAATTATATTTAATTAGTTCTTAATCATCATTAAGTCTTAATCATATTATTAACACCTCATTAATGATTAATAATTAAGATTAATTTATGATCTTGGGTGATTAGGATTTGATTAGGTTAAGCCTTGATTAGGATTAGGGTTAACATTAATTAATTCTTCCTTGATCTATTAACTTAAGTGAATTGGATTAGTGGACTTACTAAACTTAAAATTGAGTCTTGGCTTTTATGGGTAGGATTAGAGTTGAAGCCCAACACTAATCTAAGCCCAATGTCCATTCATTATTTTTGATTGGCCTTAAGGTGAGTTTTATGAATTTTTTTGAAGGTATTGGGCCTAAACTAGAGGCTCAATGGTTAGGTAACCCATAAGGGTCCATTTTATCAAGTTACCATCAAGTCACATGTGTTTAATGGTGACTTTAACATAGGTTTATTTTTTTACCCGAATTTGATTTATCATTTTACAATGGAAGTTGTCATCTTTTACCTTTACTTGTTACTTTAAGTTTTTATACCTTTTTAACCTATTGGGCTACTAAGGCCCATAAACATAACAACACCAATTCCATCAACTTTTCAAGATCAAACATATTCATCTCCAAGAACATCATCAAGAACATTAAGAACACCATCAAGAACATCAAGAACACCATGAATTTCACCAAAATTCAATAAATTCTCAAAAATTATAAAACTCAAGTATGATGTTCTACAATTACTCCAAAGCAATAATTTCATGTTATTTCATCCAAACATACCAATCTTCATAGAAAAGTTCATATTTTTACAAATAGCCAAAAGTTCCATTTTCATGATCAAATCAAGCAAACAATTTTCTAACTTCAAACAATCAACTTGCATGCATCTAAAATCATCATATTAACACATTTCAATCATCAAACAAATTTTCAAAACATGCATGCACGCCTAAAGGAGCTTGGTCGAACCCTATTTCAAGGAAAATAGGTTCCAACATCAAAATAATAGCTTGCATGCACTTAGAATCAAAACATCAACACATTTCAACCATCAAATGATTTTTAGCAACATGCAACCACATCCAAGCAAGCTTGGACGAACCATTTCTCAAGGGAAATAGGTTCCAACACTCATTTTCAAGGTAAGAAAAAGGAAAGGAAAAAGGATCAAGGGTCATCCTTTACTCTAGCCACCAATCCTACTAGAGTTCAAGGTTCTCCCCCCCCCCTTTACCTAAGGAAATCCAAGCTTTGTCAATGGAGGATGAACTTTGTAAAATTCCACCAACTTCAAAGATCTACCCCTCTTTGTGTTCCTCTTGATCTCCCAAGCAACTTTCTCAAAGGATGTAGCACTATAACAAAAAAGACATTCTAAAGCACAAGGTTTACAACGTTTAAAAAAATAAAATGCTTTAGAAAAGTATATAAAGTATTTTAAAGCGTTTGTTTTTAAAAAATGCTGTAAGAAATGAATAAATTACAGCATTCAGTTTTTTAAACGCTTTTTAGTATTAAAATAATAAATTATATATTATGGTTATAACGCTTTTAGGAAAGAAACGCTTTAGAAGATTACAGCATTCAGTTTTTTAAACGCTTTAGTATTAAAATAATAAATTATATATTATTGTTACAACGCTTTTAGGAAAGGAATCGCTTTAGAAGATTGATTTGGTTACAACACTCAATTTTGTTAATGCTTTAGTATCCTTTACAACATTTTTTAATACAAAAATCTTTAGAAAATTATTATTAAATAAAATTAATTTTCTTTAAAATTTGTTTTTTTCTGTGACTGAAATTTAGAGTGAAGGGATGAGGCCCAAACCAAATCAGGGAAGGCCTCCGGGCAAAAAGAGTACTAAGGTATGTACTTACATTTATCTCACCCCAAGGGGACGAGTGGGGGTTCGAACCTGCGACCCTGTTTTGCTCTAGTTAACCAACCCTTTGGGGTTTAAAAATTATTTATTTAAACCACACAAATATAATTAAGCTGGAACAACCCCTTACCAATTGATTCACATACTCGGTGGTATAAATAATTAATATTTAAGAGAGAATAATTTTTTTAAAAAAATGTTTGATAGAGAATAATAATAAATATTCCCAATAGATAAAAAATAATTGAAGTTATTTAAGAAATTAAAAATAATAATACCTATAAAATAATATAAATGTTCTAACTTTAAAAGTAAACTAATAATTTTTTAAGGTATTTTATAAAGATTTACATGAAAAATATAAAAATATATGAAAATTAATTTTTTAAAGCATTTAATAAAAGGTAAACGCTTTAGAATGATTAAGTTTATTAAAAATTAAATAATGCGTAAAAAACAAAGTTTATTAAAAATAAAAAAATAAAGCATTAGTAATTTAATCCCTAAATTCATTGTTTATCGCCTTGTGTTGTGTTGCTTCGCGCGGTTACACTCTCAGGGTCTAAGTCTCTTCACGCGGTTGTTCTCTACTAGTTCGCATCGTCGTCCTCCACTGGTTCGTGCCGTCGTCCGTCATCCTGTAGACCTTTCGTGTTGTCGTCTTGCATCGTCCGTTGCAGGTAAGTTATATTTAATCTGTATCCTTCTCTGATACCTTCTTGCTATTCTTGTTGATTCTTGTGCATTCATTCTATATTCACTGCTATGAGATTGAATGTCATGTTCACATCCCCATTTATTGTATTAGATTCTAGCAATTTGATCTCTTGCTGGCAAGGTTTTACCCCATATGGAATATGGCTTGTTGACATTACTCCAATTTGGTAGCAAAGGCTGGGTTTGCTCCAGGCCCTAAATCGTCTTCCGATTTTTCCATATAACTCTTTAGGGAATTTAAGCTTTCCTATCAGATTGTTTCCACTAAAATAGAGTGCATTGAATTCACATAAAGGAAATATAGGGGAGCAATAGTGACTTGCTAACATAGGTGGGAAAAGAAGCTAAAAAGCTACATTGTTGTTTGAAAAAGAACTAATAAGGTTTTTAATTTCTTTCTGGTAATCTATTATACAGTCAATGCTAAAAGTTTAGAAGACAGGATTATGTCATATGTGAAATAATATGGTATGAGTAGGAACAAGTGAAGAGACCATAAGCTAAGATATAATCGTAGGATGAAATGTGTAGTGGTGCACAAAAGTGACTTGGTAATGTAGGAAAATAAAGAAGCTAAAAAGCTATAGTGTGGTTTGAAAAAGAACTAACAAGGGTTTCTTTTCTTCTTTATGGTAATTATTATATAGTCATGCACAATAATTTAGAAGACAAGATTATGCCATATGTGAAAGAAATATGGTATGGTATGACCAATTAAAGAGATAATAAGCTTAAAGTACACTGCAAACTTAGGTACCTGTGGCCATATATTCAGGAGCAGCATAGCCAAATGTGCCCATTACCCTTTTAGAGACATGTCTCTTATCAATGGTTGGTCCATCCTTTGCCAATCCAAAATCAGAAAGTTTTGCATTATAATTCTGTCATTACCAAAACGGATTGTTAGAAAAGCCAGTATAACTATTGATTGAAGAAATGGAATAAAATGACACAGATCATGGGATTTTTTTAATGTTCCAATTGAATTCACATAAAGGAAATAATAGCTTGCCTCAAAATCGATGGTGTATATATAATATTGATTGAGGAATAAATAAACTGACCTGCATTGTCAAACACCTCTAAGCCATCTCTTTTTGATAGACAAGAAGAGGGCTTGCAACTTTTTTACTCTAGCCTCTGAGTAAAAGGCTTGATTGACTGTGATGATATGATACTGTAACAGAAGAAAAGCTCAATATCTAAGGACTCAAACTTCACATCTATTCTTTTATTGGGGTTGGAAAAATTTGCAAGGAGGGTGAATTGATCACTAGAGCTTTTTTAAAAGTTTAAATTAATAGTTCTTAGAGATTTGAAGGAACTTTGGAGATATGTTGATATGTTTCTCTTCTATTCCATGGACATAATAATGTACCCTGTACGGTAAGAAAAAATGAGCTTGAATACAAACAAGCACAACTAAAAATCAATGCACACACCAAAAACAAAGAGAGGGGGAATATATGCTAATGCTAAGAGAAAGAAGAATGATAACAATAATTGACAATTGAGAATATCTATAGAAGAACAAGGGTATTTTGGGGATGTGAGTTGTTTCAATCTGCATATACAAAACTATCTATTATTGCCATTGTCTACTTTTCATATGACAACAAAATTTGAGTGGTGCCTCTGCGTTACCACTTACCCTCCATTCAACATATTATTATTGAAGTGGTTTTGAATGAGTTATATGAGCACTGTGTTGAAATGTATATTGAAATAACTACATGATACCTTGCTACCCCATGATTGTTCTTATATTTGCAAAAATATACATATAGTAATAAGTGAGATTATTTAGAGATAGATGTCTATCTTATTGAATTTCCCCTTCTCACGTTAAGGTTTGAAATATTGTTTTCTATTTTATGTCTCTTTGACAGTGAAGTTGGTGTCTATTTGATACCTTTTACATGTCCCATCCAAATGGTATTCATGGATTTTCTAATAGTAAATGTAATAGCTCTGTTTTTTGTTTCAGGTTGGTCAAATGGAACCTGACTATTGAGGAGGATAACCAGTCAAGTGATTTTATTGGTAGCACACCATGTGTTAAGACAGATATAAATATTGCTCTTCATTCCACATATTATAATTGGAGTGGTTTTGAAGGAGTTATATGAGCACCGTGTTGAAATGTATATTGAAATGGCTACATGATACCTTGCTACCCCATGATTGCTCTTTTATTTGCAAATATATATAGTAATGAGTGAGATTATTTAGGGTTAAATGTCCATCTTATTGAATTTCCTCTTCTTTCCCAGATGGAGGAAAATAAACTAATTAAAAGAAGAGAGTGACAATGAATAGAGGTAGACTGTGATTGTTTTTTGTGATGGCTCTATAAGAATAGAGGCCATAAAGATCTTTTAGAGGCCCGTCGGGTGGGTATAGATATAAAGCACAATATAGGAGGAAAAAGGAGAATGAGAGGTTCATAGTACATCATGACTGGTTCTTAATGCTTTTTGCATATAAATATTGCTTTTAAATTAAGAACTTTGTCCATCATTGAATCATGCTTTTATTTCTTCTGTTGTATGCTTTCTTGAACCTAATGTTTGAATTTATTGAATCTTTTTAGTAAATTTTGTAGAAAAATATCTTTTCAGTTATTTATATTAAGATATTTTAGGTAGTGGCCTTATAGTTGTCTGGTTCAAGTTTTTATTGCAAGACAAGTTAGTTGTTTTGAGACAAACTCACCTCCAAAAGTTTTTAATATGTCAAACCACTAAGTTTAAATATATGAGATGCATCTTGTTGTTACTAACTGTTTACTCAAGCATGTGGCAGAACAATGTTAGAAATTATATTGCAGAATTCAATTCCATGAGAAAGAAACACCATGTGAAAGAAACAAGGAAGCATTAAGAAGCTAGAAGCATCAGATGAGATAGAGACTCAGCAACAACTTGAGATGTTGTCTCAAGAATAGATGCAAAGCCAAGAGATCATCTCAAGATTAAGAGACAGATCCAATAGTGCAACATGAACCTCATTGACTGAGTCCAGTAAAACCATGAGACTTGAACTCTAAAATAAGCAAGAGATCAGCCCAAGTAAAGAAAAGATGCAAGAACAGCTTGAGACGTTTTCTCATGATCAGACGCTATCTCAAGGTCAGACGCTGTCTCATGACCAGACGAGAAGAGATGGGTCCCATGCAGGAGATGCAAAGGGGAGAGTCAGACTCAGTAAAAAGACTCAAGTACAGCTTAAAAAGTCAAGCCATCAAGTCAAAATAAAGTGAAAGATCCAGTACACGTCTGTGCACTGACACAGTGACGTCTGTACTTGCAAAACATCTGCTCTCATCCAGGAAACATGGACTGACACACTCTCAACGGCTCTCAATGGTCACAAAGGATCAAGAACGGCTAACTGCCATCTAAAATAAATACTGAGAGCTACAATGAAGTCAGTGTGAGAGACTACATCAATCATTGAACATATACTGCATCTCAACTTATCTCAAGTGACATCTCAAGTGCTCGTCTCAAGCAGTTCATATTCAGAACTGATCTCAACTTGAGAATCTCATTATTCTTCATCCTTCTCTCTTGTTTAAATTGTAATATCATCCTTCCCTCAGAAGAGGAATTACTAGCTAGAATCAACTGCCTATCCATACGTTGTATGCTTGAAAGCTAGACCCATCTCAACTTCATATTCTTGTAACCTGTCTCATCTAAGATAGGAGTGTGCCTAGTCTTAGAGTGAGTTGTGAGCGTCCTGAAGAGGCTGTAAGAATACTTGTGGCTCAGCCAAGATAGGAAGTGCCTAGGCTTGGTGTGAGAGACGTCCTGAAGAGGTTGTAAGAATACTTGTAATTGACGGGTTGTCAATAGTGGAAATCTCACTTGTTGTGAGGACTGGACGTAGCCCAAGGTGTGGGTGAACCAGGATAAGATCCACGTGCCATCTCTCTTACTTATCTCTTCATCTTTCTTATCTCAATTATGTTAACAACTGAGTAATTGTTTTAAAATATAGTTGAAACCAATTTGAGATCTTAAGACAACTATAACACAATTAGAAAAACTGAAATTGAAATTGTTTATAATCTGTCTTAACAGAGACACCAAGTTAGCAGACTTGAGATCACGTCTCAACCTTCAATTTCAGTGTGCAAATTTTCAGTAACAAATTTTCAAATAGTCTCTATTCAACCTCCATTCTAAAGACACTCCGCCAACTTCAATTGGAATCAGAGCTCGGCCTCTTTGGGATTGAGCACACCTGCGTGTGAAGAGGAAAAGATCCATGGCTGGACCAAGTGCAAGCTTGTTCATTCCTGAAGGAGCATCTACCAACAGACCACCTGCCTTTGATGGAACTGACTACTACTACTACTGGAAAGACAGGATGAGATTGTTCATTGAATCTCAACATGCTGATCTATGGGAAATTATTGAGATGGGACCTTATATGCCCTATATTACAGATGAGCTTGGGCTTATGGCAGCTAAGCCTAGAGAGACATGGACAGATGCTAAGAAAGCAAGATATGTACTCAACTCAAGAGCCAAATACTTACTCACCTGTGCTTTAAGCAGGAGTGAATATGACAAAGTGGCTGGATGTGTCACAGCCAAGGAAATATGGGATGCTCTTGAGATAGAACATGAAGGGACAAATCAAGTAAAAGAAGCCAAAATCAACATACTGGTCAGACAGTATGAGCTCTTCAAGATGAATGAAGATGAAGGCATTGAGGACATGGTAAGAAGGTTCACTATCATTACAAATGACCTCAAGTCCTTAGGAAGAACCTACTCAAACCAAGATATGGTAAGAAAAATCCTGAGGATCCTGCCCAAACCATGGAGACCTAAAGTTACAGCTATCCAAGAAGCCAAGGATCTGAGCACTCTCAGATTGGATGAACTCCTTGGATCTTTGAAGGTCCATGAGCAGGAGCTGATGGAAGAGGACCTCATCAGACGTCCCAAGACAATAGCCTCGAAGGCATCATCCAACAGCTCCAAAGGTAAAAAGGTAAGCTCATCTCAATAGACTTCACTAAACTCATCTCATGACACAGAAACTGAAGAAGATGAAGGAGATGATGAAAGTGAGATGGATGATGAGCTAGCCTACATCTCAAGAAAGATCAGACGCATGCGGAAAGCCAGAGGAAGTGGAAGAAGAAGCTTCCCCTGAAGAAGAGGAGAAATAAAAACTGATAGAAAGGGACAATTCATCTGTTTTGAATGTAGAAAGCCTGGACATCTCAGGTCTGAATGTCCATTACTCAAAAAGGAGATGAAAAAGAGTCCAAAAAAGAAGGCAATGATGGCAACTTGGGATGACACTGAAGGAGATGAAAGTAAAAATGAAGAATCTGCTAATATATGCCTAATGGCAAATGGTGACTCATCTGATGATGAGGTATGTGATTCAGACTCAGAACTCTCTTTCAATGAACTCAAGTGTGCTTTTGAAAATCTTCTTTATGATTCAAAACTTCTTGTTTCAAAGAGCTCTCTTTTAAAATATGAATTGGACACAACTCTTGAAAAGGTGAAATGTTTGGAAAAGGAAAATGAAAGCTTGAATCATAAAAACAGTAGTCTCATGCTGTCTCACATGAGACTGTCTGAACTTGTTAAAAACAAGAGTCAATCTCTTGATGAGCAAGAACTGAAAAATCTTTCTAAAAAAAACCAGAAGCTCAAGAAACAAAATAGAACTCTCATAGATGATCTAGCAAAGATTGTAAAAGGAACAAAAAATCTTGAGACTCATTGGGTCTCAAAAGGGAATTTTTGACAAAGTTGGATTAGGCTATGAGAAGTCTTCCAGTGAGATCTGGTATAAGGACTTCTTCATTCCTGCAAGAAAAAGGAAGAAGGAAAGATGTTCTTGCTGCAGCAAGTTTGGCCACAAGGCCACTGAATGCTACCTGAGACATGTAGCATCCAAGAGAAGGGTAACTAACCATGAAGTACCCAATTATAAATGGGTACCTAAAGCTAAATCTTGTGCTGTGACAGATGTGCCTCGCAGCAGCAAAGTCAAAGAAAATGTGGGTGTTGGACAGTGGATGTTCAAGGCACATGACAGGAGACAAAAACAAGTTCCTGTCACTTGAAGAAAAAGCAACAGGAGTTGTCTCCTTTAGAGACAACAACAAGGCCCAAATCAAGGGCATAGGTAAAATTGGTAAGACAAACTCAGCTCAAATTGAGAATGTCTATTTTGTTGAAGGATTGAAACATAATCTACTGAGATCATAGACTCTAAGACTCTAACCCACTTACTGTGAGATCATAGACTCTAAGACTGGGAAAACAATTTTTTCTGGAAAAAGGAACAAAAATCTTTACTCAGTCTCACTTGAGAGCCTGTCTGACCTTACATGTCTCATGACTCATGACCATGAGAAGTGGCTTTGGCACAAGAGAGTTGGACATATTAACAAGAGAACCATAAGTCAACTTGCAAGTCAGTCTCTTGTCAAAGGTTTACCTAAAGTAAAATTTGACAAAGACATGATATGTTAGTCCTGTGTAAAAAGTAAGCACAACAAATCAAGTTTCAAGTCCAAGTCTCATGTCTCAACCACCAGACCACTTGAGATCCTCCACATTGACTTATTTGGCCCAACTAAGACTTCAAGTCTCAGTGGGAAAAAGTATGGGTTTATAATTGTGGATGATTTTTCAAGATTCACCTGGGTTCTATTCCGCTCTTAGAAGGATGAATCTTATGATTCCTTCAAAACCTTTTGCAAAAAGATTCAGTCTGATAAAGGGTATGGAATTGGTGCTTTGAGGAGTGATCATGGAGGAGAATATGAGAATGCTAAGTTTAAAAGATTTTTTGATAAAAATGGCATTACTCATAACTTCTCATGTCCAAGAACTCCTCAACAAAATGGAGTAGTTGAGAGAAAGAGTTTAGGGTTTAGGGTTTAGGGCAAGAACTTTGTTATGTTACTCTGGGATTGAAAAATATTTTTGGGTAGAAGCAGTTAACACTTCTTGCTATATCATAAACAGAGTCACTATAAGAAAGATCTTAAACAAAACTCCATATGAGCTGTGGAAAGGGAGAAAACTCTCAATTTCATATTTTCATATATTTGGATGTGATTGCTATATTCTGAACACTAAAGATCAACCAGGAAAGTTTGATACAAAATCTGACAAAGGAATTTTCTTAGGATACTCCCAAACTTCAAAAGCTTACAGAGTATATAATCTAAAAACTAAATCTACTGAAGAATCTGTGCATGTAGTCTTTAATGAGATACAGGGCAACTCTCAGAAAGATGTAGATGAAGAAATTGAAGAGATGATGGGAGAATTGAGAATCTCAACTCAGGAAGCTGATGAGAGATCCTCACCTGAACAGAAACTAATGAGATCATCTCATCCTGAACAAAGAAGAGAAGCTCAATCTGAGATGATGTCTCACAGGAACAACAATTCTAACCCATCTCATGTACTTCAAGAAGAAGAAGATAAACTAGATGAACAACTTGAGATTAGGGAACCAAGGCAAGGAATTCTAGAAATCCAGAATGAGCATGCATCTCAGCTACCCAGAAGCTGGAGATTAGTGAGATCTCATCCCAGAGAACAAATAATTGGAGAAACCTCAGATAGAGTCAGAACCAGATCTTCCTTCAGAGATGCTGAAAATTTAATGGCTCTTTTATCTGATATAGAACCTAAAGATGTTCATGAAGCACTTAATGATGAATCCTGGATTAAGGCCATGGAAGAAGAGCTGAGCCAATTTGAAAAGAGTAAAGTCTGAGATCTGGTTCCACCTCCCTCTTATCAATCCATTATTGGAACCAGATGGGTATTCATAAACAAGCTAAATAAGAAAGGCAAAGTTATGGGAAATAAAGCAAGACTTGTGGCACAAGGATACAATCAACAGGAAGGAATTGACTATGATGAGACCTTTACTCCTGTTGCCAGACTTGAAGCAATCAGAATTCTATTGGCTTTTGCTGCTCACAAAGACTTCAAACTCTATCAAATGGATGTGAAGAGTGCATTTCTAAATGTAATTATTGAAGCGGAAGTCTATGTAAGGAAACCACCAGGATTTGAAGATCCCCATCATCCAGAGTATGTCCTCAGACTCAAAAAGGCCTTGTATGGCCTCAAGCAAGCTCCAAGAGCTTGGTATGACAGGTTAAGTTCCTTCTTAGTTGAAAATGGCTTCACCAGAGGTCAGATTGATACCACATTGTTTAAAAGGGAAGTTAACAGAGATTTACTGGTTGTCCAAATTTATGTGGATGATATTATTTTTGGATCCACTAATGAGTTTCTATGTCAAGAATTCTCAAGTCTCATGCAGGGAGAATTTGAAATGAGTATGATGGGTGAACTGAGATTCTTCCTTGGACTACAAATAAAGCAATTGTCAGGAGGCATCTTAATCTGTCAAGAGAAGTATGCAAGAGATCTGCTGACAAAGTTCAAAATGAGTGAGGCAAAGCCAATGAAGACTCCAATGCACCCCTCAACTCAGCTTGACAAAGATGAGACTGGTAAGGCTGTCTCAGACAAGTTTTAAAGAGGAATGATTGGATCTCTCATGTACCTAACTGCAAGCAGACCTGATATTTAGTATGTTGTAGGTATCTGTGCAAGGTTTAGATCCTAAGGAATCTCATCTTACTGCTGTCAAAAGAATTTTTAGATATTTAATAGGAACCACTGATCTTGGTCTCTGGTAAGAGAAAGGTTCAAGTTTTGATCTTATAGGATACAATGATGCTGACTTTACTGGAGATAAAATAGATAGGAAAAGCACAAGTGGCACTTGTCAATTCCTTGGGAAATGCCTTGTATCCTGGTCCTGCAAGAAACATAATACGATAGCCTTGTCCACAACTGAAGCTGAATATGTCTCAGCAGCTGCATGCTGCACTCAGATATTGTGGATCAAGTCTCAAATGCAAGACTATGCACTCAGGTACTCCAAAATTCTGATTTATTGTGATAACACAAGTGCTATAAATCTTGCAAAAAATCCTATTCATCATTCAAGGTCTAAACATATAGACATTAAGCATCACTTTATAAGAGACCATGTGCAAAAGGGAAATGTTGAAATTATTTTTGTTGATACTAAAAACCAACTTGCTGATATCTTCACTAAGCCTTTGGTGGAGGAAAGATTTGTTGAAAATCTAAAATTATTAAATATGTGTTCTCTTAGTTAGGAATTATGCTATAAGATGAGACCAGCTGTAAGTACCATTGAGATGAGACTGAAGAAATCATCTGAGAAGAGATGACGTCTCAGGAAACTACTAGACGAGAAGCGTCTCATGATGTGTCTCAACTCATGTCTCATTATTTACTGAGACGTTACTGTGGGTAAAAAGAGCCGTTAGATAACGGCTAGTAACTCCCCACTCATTAGTAAACTAGTCGTTACTGTATAAAAAGGAGAGCCAACCACCCTCAATCGTTTCATTAACTGCTATTCCTGCCACTTGCACACTCATTCTCTCTCCCTGAAACCTCTCCTTATTTAAACCAACCCACAATCCCTCATCTCATCTTTCTTTCTATCTCAATGCGTATCAAAGTTATTGGAATCAAACTCCCCTACTCTGATAAATCATCCTCGTCCTCATCTCCTGAAACCAAGATGTCTTCTGACGAACAATCTCAATCCATCAGTGTGCATTCAAGCCAAGAGTGTCTCAGCCGCTCTCCATCACCTCAACCAAGCACTGAGTCAGAACCATCTCAGACCCAGTCCCAAAAATCTCCTACATCCAAGTTCACTTCTTCCAAGAAGAGCACCCCTCTTCCTCCAAGAATGAAGTCTCTGAGGATTGCCTCTAATGTAGCCCAAACCACATCTCAAAAACCCCCTAAATCTCCAGAACACATTGACCTTACTCAACCTGAACCCTCCAGAAAAGGAAAAGGAAAAGCTATTGAAGGGAAATAGCTTTCTTTTCAGTTAGACCTGTTTGAGAATGCAGAAGTTGAGGAGAAGTTCACGAAGAAGTTTGCTGAAAAAAGGATTATTGTTGGAAGGGTCATCTCTACCCAGGAACTGTGTGATGCAAATTGGGACATTGGTCCCTATCTGAGAAAGCAGGGATGGGAAGACTATATGTCAATGACAGAACCCGTCTTACCAAAGATGACCAGAGCCTTCTATGCTGGCTGCTACAGAGTCAAAGGCTCATCTCAAGGTTTGCCTCATGTCATTACAAGTCTCAAGGGAGTTCATATTGAACTGACTGAAGAATCCTTTAGATCCATTATTCCAGCCCCTGTTGATGGAAATAGGCTCTACAATGAAGAGAATTGGTGGAATTAGATTGGCATTCCTGCAGCAAATGTAGGAGCTTCCTTGTTCAAAGGAGGTTTCATCTCAGACTCAGCCTCCTCCCTTAATCTCTTTGGAAAGTTTCTATTTCATCTCGTTTCTAAGTGCATTATGCCTAGGGCAGGGACATTCAACAAGGTCTATACACAGGATATGATGGTGATGCACCATCTCAAGCATGGAATCCCTTTCAACCTGACATTTCTCATTCTAAGGCATATGGAGCATGCATTTCACAATACAAAGATTACTGCTTCCCTTCCTTTTGGAATGTTGGTCACTAGGATAATGAAGCACTTCAAAGTGGATCTTAGTGGATGTGATGAATCTGATGAGAAACCTGGCTACGTGGGAAGAATAAATTTAAAGTCTCTTGGACTAGATGGTAAGTCCATTCCTTCTCCTACCTTCCCTCTTGATAATCCTCCTACTATTCCTGTTGTTGCACAAGCTTCCCCTTCTTCTAAGATGTCTGACACCCATAAGAAGAAGAAAAAGAAGAAAGCTGCCAAGGACACAACAAAAGGGTCTCAATCAGAAGCTGAGATCCCTAAAGAGGACAAGAAAAGAAAGTCCCATCAGTCAGTCTCAACAGAGACTGAGACCAAAAAGAAGAAGAAGAAGCACACAACTGAGCATGTCTCATCAGCTCTCACCCAACCAAAGCCTCAACCACTCACCACAGAAGCACCTCATGTAGAGGAACCTGCACCTATTATGCAGGAACCTGTTCCTGAGCCACAACCTCAATATGATGAGCCACAACCTCAGTCTCCCCCACCTAAATCTCCACCACAAATCACTATTCAAGCTGAACCTTCACCATCCACCAAAATAATAGCTGAGACCCTTGTGAGCTTGGAGAAAGAAAATACCACTTCCACTCATGATGAGATGCAGGATACCCAGGTGGCTGCAAATGAGACCCCTACTGATGAGATGCCTACTGTTGAGGCTCCTGGAACACAAAAGACTCCTCCAAAGTTTGAGCCATCTCACTCCCAACAGACCTCATTCCCTACACCTGGAAAATTCTATGTGGACACTGTGCTGTTTGACTCCCCTCAGCCCAAATAT
Organism: Sesbania bispinosa; assembly: GCA_026901365.1. Classification (NCBI taxonomy): domain Eukaryota; kingdom Viridiplantae; phylum Streptophyta; class Magnoliopsida; order Fabales; family Fabaceae; genus Sesbania; species Sesbania bispinosa. The sequence continues at coordinate 1,163,697 of QLOH01000069.1, read as the reverse complement.
GATCAATCAGCTCCTCCAACAGCACAGCAACAGCCAGCTCCATCTTCTGAGCCATCCATTCCTACCCACATCTTACCATCAATCAATACCTTCCTCAATCAGCTTCAGCAAGAGCAACATCAATATCAACAGGATTTGAATACCAGACTTGAGAAGAATCAAAAGAGGATCCTGAAGAAACTCAAGCATCACAAAAAGAGGCAAGAGGCTATTCTTGATGGACTTGACACAGTTCTTCAAGCTATGCGTACTTCCAATGATTTCCATAAGCAGATGAACCTTCATCTGTCAAATCTGCCTCCTCTGCCTGAGATTCCACAAGTTGTGTTGCGCCCTTCTAAACCAGACTCTGACTCATCCTCTTCTCCTTCATCCTAGTGTCCTAGTACCTTTTGATAATGGCAAAAGGGGGAGCGTTGGTTAGATATTTTGTATCTGATGAGAGTCTTAGTTTGTAATTTGTTAAGCTAGCTTAGTTTACAGCTTTGTGTAGCCTTATTTATGTTTTGAATGTTTTGAAATGGTTAAGATGTAATAGCATCTTTTCTCTGTTTTGATGAGATGCAGTGGCATCTTTTGCTATGCAATTATGTACTCCCTTTCTTTTGATTAATGAAATGACTCTCTGTTCCCATTAATTGACTGTGTTAAATTTGTTTTTAGCAAAATTTTATGAATAGATCTTTTAACAGATTAGATCCCTAACTCAGGGGGAGCACATCTCATTAGAAAGAAAATAGAATTGCACATCTCAGGGGGAGTTGATTGCTGCATCTAATTTTTAAACTCTATGGTTTGCCATCATAAAAAAAAAGGGAGATTGTTGAGACAAACACACCTCCAAGAGTTTGTAATATGTCAAACCACTAAGTTTAAATATATGAGATGCATCTTGTTGTTACTAACTGTTTTCTCAAGCATGTGGCAGAACAATGTTAGAAATTATATTCCAGAATGCAAATCCATGAGAAAGAAACACCATGTGAAAGAAACAAGGAAGCAGTAAGAAGCTTGAAGCATCAGATGAGATAGAGACTCAGCAACCGCTTGAGATGTTGTCTCAAGAACAGATGCAAAGCCAAGAGATCATCTCAAGATTAAGAGATAGATCAAATAGTGCAACATGAACCTCATTGACTGAGTCTAGTAAAACCATGAGACTTAAACTCTAAAATAAGCAAGATATCAGCCCAAGTAAAGAAGAGATGCAAAAACAGCTTGAGACGTTGTCTCATTATCAGACGTTATCTCAAGGTCAGACGCTGTCTCATGACAAGACGAGAAGAGATGAGTCCCATGCAGGAGATGCAAAGGAGAGAGTCAAACTCAGTAAAAAGACTCAAGTACAGCTTAAAAAGTCAAGCCATCAAGTCAGAATAAAGTGAAAGATCCAGTACACTGTGCACTGACACAGTGACGTCTGTACTTGCAAAATAGCTGCTCTCATCCAGGAAACATGGACTGACACACTCTCAACGGCTCTCAATGGTCACAAACGATCAAAAACGACTAACTGCCATCTAAAATAAATATTGAGGGCTACAGTGAAGTCAGTGTGAGAGACTACATCCATCATTGAACATATATTGCATCTCAACTTATCTCAAGTGCTCGTCTTAAGCAGTTCATCTTCAGACCTGATCTCAACTTGAGAATCTCATTAGTCTCCATCCTTCTCTCTTTTTTAAATTATAATATCATCCTTCCTTCAGAAGAGAGAATTACTAGCTAGAATCTGCTGCCTATCCATACGTTGTATGCTTGAAAGCTAGACCCATCCCAACTTCATATTCTTGTAACCTGTCTCATCTAAGATAGGAGTGTGCCTAGTCTTAGAGTGAGTTGTGAGCGTCCTGAAGAGGCTGTAAGAATACTTGTCAGCCAAGATAGAAAGTGCCTAGGCTTGGTGTGAGAGACGTCCTGAAGAGGCTGTAAGAATACTTGTAATTGACGGGTTGTCAATAGTGGAAATCTCACGTGTTGTGAGGACTGGACGTAGCCCAAGGTGTGGGTGAACCAGGATAAGATCCCTGTGCCATCTCTCTTAATTATCTCTTCATCTTGCTTATCACAATTCTGTTAACAACTGAGTAATTGTTTTAAAATATAGTTGAAACTGATTTGAGATCTTAAGACAATTAGAACACAATTAGAAAAACTGAAATTCAAATTGTTTATAATCTGTCTTAACAGAGACACTAAGTCAGCAGACTTGAGATCACGTCTCAACCTTAAATTTCAGTGTGCAAAATCTTCAGGAACAAATTTTCAAAGAGTCTCTATTCAACCCCCCTTCCAGAGACACTCACCCAACTTCAAGTTGTAAACAAACATGAACACCAAATTCAGAAATATTTAAAAGTGTTTCTTATATATATTTCCTTTACTTAACAATATTTGAGAGTTTTCTACTTGGCAGTGCGTATTTATTTCAATGATATGTCTTTAAGCTTACCAATTCAATTCACATGTTGAAAATTTAAAAGAAGTTACAATAAGTTACCATAATGAACAGGTTGTTAGGTGTCTATTAATTGAACCATTTCCAGAGTCAGCTATAAATGAACAGGTTGTTATGTGTCTATTAATTGAACCCTTTACAAAGTCAATTGTAAATGAACAGGCTGACAATCTGCTTCTTGAAAATTATATGAGGAGTATGCTAGACATGTCAGGTGAGTTAACCGAATAACATTGATGGTGTTTTCAATCGATTTCTTTCATGTGGAATTTTTAAAGTGATGAAATTTAGTGTTTTTTGTTTGAATGACATTTTTATCATGCTACACTAATAATCTAGATTGTTAACTTGGGATATTTGATATGTACGTTTTGTCAGCTTTTTTTTTGTCAACTACGTTTTGTCAGCTCAATGCACATAATTAAGGAGCTTCATTTGCTGCATGTTGCAAAGTTTACATAGGAATCCATGCAAAACCAAAAATCCAAATTCAAAAGTGGAGCTATATCAGAGTAACATAGCCATTTCCTGCATCCTAAGACATTGTGTGATTTCATTTTGTTAATATATATTTAGGGTCCGTTTGGTTTACTGTTGAATAGAATTGATTCTAGAAATGAATGGTTAAGATGGATGATGCACGCTTTACGAAGTACATTAGACGAAAGTGATTTAAAATCAATTCTACAGAATTGATTTTGGATGGTTTAAAATTTAAACCAAACGGGCACTTAATAGCCACTGCCCATTTGGTGATTTTACTATAGTTGCATTCTTTTCAACTTCCAAATGATGATCACGGTACTTTGGAGACTGTTAAGGAAATTAAGACATGTTATAATATTTATATTTATTAGCTCAAACCAATTGAAGTTGGAACTTTAAAAGTGTGCAAAATTACAAATGGATGGAGTAATATGAGAGATGAAATATAGCTTGAGATATGTCTATGTGCAATGTCTTTATTTTTTTTCTTATTTTGTTCTTTTTCTTAAGCTTATGATCTGCATGTTCTATTTATTTACATCATGAGTCTTTGTTATTGTTGATCTTATTTTGTACATTTTGTCGTTGATTTTTTTCTTCTATCTATTTTTTTCTTCGAAACTAAATTTATTATTAAGTATTTGGTAGGTTTCTGAATAACCCAATGTGAGAAACCCGTAAGTCACCCACCTAACCAACAATTGCAATTAGTAAAAGGTGTTGAAAGATTTCTATTATTCTTTTGTGCATTTCATATGAGCAAGTTCCTGCATCTTTCTATAATGATAAATTAAGATGTTAGAAGGTGGCATTCTCATGTGAATGCTCATCATGGTAATAAGTTGCATTACTTTTAATGTGTCTAAAATTTATGTTGTTTTCTTATATTTGAAAGTTTTAAAAATGTATTTTGATTGCTCGGTCATTGAGATAAAATTGTCATTTTGATTTGATTGCTCATTACAGTCCCATTTCTTGAGTTATTAGTGCAGAAAATGATAGATAATTCTTCTTTTTATCTATGGAGTATGTAGTAGTTTAATAATGCTTCTTTCATATCCTTCTGAAATTTCTTGCATATCATTTTGTATTTTCTTTTGTAAAAGAGTAACATTTCAAGGAGGGTGATGGACCCTGGATGGATTGCTTGATAGGTCTGTCAAGGTTGTGTGGAGTCCGTCTGACAAGTTGTGTTGGTGAGTGCTCAGACAAATAAATTGTATTGGATTTGTTGCTTGAGAGTGAATTTGATCAAGATTTTACTGATGCTTATATGGAGCATTCACACAGGTTTTGGCAGCAGAAAAATAATTCAAGTCTTGATTTAGATGATATATATGCTAATTTCAGAATCTGCTCGACTTATAATTTATGGGTGTAGACTAGGAGGATGAATTAAGTTGTTGGTCACGAGGCCTTTCAGCAAAACTTTGACAAGTAGCCACTTTGGAAGGCGAAGGAGATCTTCATTCTGAACGAGATCGAGCCCCTTCTCTGAAATTGTATTATTGCAATGTATTCCATATACTTCAGATATATTGTTTTGTTTAACTTCATATGGGATTTTAAATAATACTCAGTGTAATGAGTCGATAAAACCTTATTTACTTGCTTTCTTTTGATGATATTTCCCCCACCATGATAGCTTATTTGTATTATATATTGCAATGCGGTAAACAAGTTTCTTAAAAGAATTTTATTAATTGTTTAAAAAATCTATCATTTCAGATCGGTATATTGAGTTTTAAATGTTATGATACTACTGAAATCCTTAACTATTATAGGATTCAATGGTTGAGTGAGACAAAAAATAGTGATTGAAAAATGATTGTTAAAACCTAAATACATGGCAATGTTTATCATAAACATGTAAATGTTTATCATAAACATATACAAATTTATATTGATTAGGAAAATATGAATGCTTAAACTCATATCATATGTTGATAAAGTTGTGTGCTATAATTGAAGGCCTAAATTTAAACTTGAGTGAGAGTTTATATCTCAGGGGTTATAATCAAATTAAAGACACAGAAGGTATTCAAATTTTCTGGCATTTAATAATTTAACCCAATTTTAATCAAAACTGATATTTTACTATTTTTGTCACTGTATTCATAATATGCTACCTGACATGTGTTTATTCCCCCTTGATTTTTGTAATTGTTTGTTGTTTCAAGACTTAATAGGGGTTCCTTTTCCTGGAAGGGTCTTTGTGTAGTTTGGGCTTTTAGCCCTCCTTTCAACAAAAAAAATGTTAGGTAGCATATTGCTACTACATATTGTATTAATTTTTACTTTAACCAATTGTTTTATTTTGGATTTTATGCCCCTTCCTTCATATTCTGCCAAGTAAAAAGTATGTGGGCATACCTCTAATAATTGCCATTTTATTCTCACACTAACAAAAATATAAAGTGAGTAAATGTTAAAAGCTAATGTCTTTAATTAATATTTTATTTGCATACATTTTTAAGAATACCACGTGGAAATATTTTTCATAAAAAATAATTAGTTTTGAGAATTATAAACATAAATAATTTAAAAAAAAGATCATTTATTTAATATAATTAATTAATAAAAACTTGAAAGAAGGAAAGAAAATTCTAAAAAAAACTCACAATAAATAAATAAAATTAATGGTACTCAACTTATAACTTAGATAAATTTGTATGTTTTGGAGTATTCATATCAAAAAGTAATATTGTAGGAATAATCTTTATCCCAAAACTATTAAATGATGTTAAGTAATATGAATGGTATTAAAAAATTAAAAAATTAAATTTGTGTTATTATAAATGTTTTACTTATGTTTTAATGTTTTTAGTTGTAAAATTTAAAATAAATAATAAAAATAGTCGCTTTTTAAATTGAAATGTATTTAAAATAGTCGCTTTTTAAATTGAAATAGTCGCTTTTTAAACTTTTATAAAATAATTTTTAGAAAAAAATTAATAAAAATGAATAACTTTTTTGAATTGAAATGTATTTTATTGATCAAATACTCCTTTTAATTTTTTTCTTATAATATTTTCTCATGCATTAAAGGGGAATAAATGTATGTATAAAATTTATTAATATCTAAATGTTAATTTATTATATAGACTGTAAGAGGTAAATAATTTTTTTACACAAGGAAATATTTACATAAAATTTATTAATGTTTAAATTTAACTTATACATGTAAATACTTATTGTATCTATTTATGTTTTGTTGTTTTTACTTTAAAAATTGTAGATTTCATTAATAAAATAGTCACTTTTTTAAATTGAGTTGTGATTTTATTGATAAAAATTTTATTTTAATTTTTTCTTATAGTACTTTTTTATACATCACGAGAAAAAATATTTATTTAGTGTTTATTGTAACACCCTAAACTAAGGTTAGGGTGTTACATTTATTAATATATAAATTTTAATTTAGAAAATAGATTACAGAAGGTAAATATAATTTGTTAGCACATGTGTTTTCTTTTTAATTTAGCAAATAGTAGTTATATGACATTTTTTATGGTTAACCATGTTAATTTTGATTTCTGTTTGATCTTCATCTGTTGTCATGTACAATGTATGCAATACTTATTTTCTTAAACAAATTGCATCAGTTTTCAAATTTCAGAATGTAGATTAATTTATATTTAAAATTCTATATATTGAAGTTTTATATATTTAAAAATTTACATGTATGATTTATCTAATTTTTATTTTCTTAAAATTATTTTATAAAAGTTTAAAATATTTAATAAAGGGATTCATTTAATTTTATTTTTTTAAAATTTCAGTTGTATGCATATGAAATTTTAAATATCATTATACTTTAATTTCAATTACTATATACTTTTCTGATTGCCAAATTTTCGTACATAGCAAACCTTTTCATATCATTTACAATGATTATCAATAAAAGTCAAGGATAATTATGGAAATATGTTAGAATTTATCTGTCAAAGTGTGTCTTCTCACATAGACAATTATTGTTACAATATCAAGGGTCAGAAACAGAGAAGAATTGAAAATACTCATATATAATGATGAACGTTGTATTTCAGATACTACTTCAAATGTTGTATATAAATAAGTTTTCAAATGACATTTCCACTTTTTTTCAAGTTTTTCAGGAAACTTCTTTGAATGTGATTTTTGATATAGTGATTTCATTTTATATTTACAGACCAATACTATTATGTATGAACAAGTTTTATCAAAAAATGTTTACTAAATCAACGCTTCAAGTATATTATTTCCTATTAAGACGTATTTAGAATGAACTTTATTATAATCATTATTATTTACTTATTTTTTTATTTTAATTTAGTAATTATTTTATAATTACTTTTACACTTATTCTTAGCTAAATCTAATACTTAACTCTCTATTACTTCTCTCATTTTCCCGCCCCGTGCATCGCATGGGTCACTCACTAATATATATCAATACTCTTTCGTCCATAGAGAAGCTCCCAACAACATATGATTTCTTTTACCAGAAATTATATTTGTATAATATATATAGTTTTATAACAATCACATATAATAGTAAGAGAGAAAAAGAAAAAGGAAAAATATTATCAAATATGATAAATTATATGATAAAAAAGATAAATATATATATATATTATATAAATTGTTATATATATTTATTGTATAAATAATATTTCTTATATTTTATCTTGGTCTACGTACACTCTTGCTCTTGTGTCCAGCATAAGAGTTCGGCTCCTTTCCATTTGTCCAGGAAATGGAGAATTCCATTTCTTTACTTGTGGGCTTGACACGTGGTATAAAACAAATCCAATGGCTGGAAATTAATTATCATTTATTAGTTTAAAAAACACTACAATATTTTAGGGTTTAGACAATGTTTTTTTAGACAACATTTAAAAAACCGTAGCTATAACATAGAAAATGCTAAGATTTTTATTCAGATTGGGCTATTTTCTAATTAACAATTTCAGAACCTTTCCCAAAAGGCATCATTAACCATAGCCCTTTTTGTTTCTAACCATTCCTGTAATATTGAATATGCAACGATTTTTTATAACCGTGGGTAAGAATTTGAAATTAAAAGTGAAAATAAGAAGAGTAAAGTCATAAAAAAGAAAACGAGCTATTTCCCTTTTGCGAATTGAAATTAGGGTCATCGATTGAAGTCCCTCCTTCTTGCGCTCTCCCTCCATGGCTATCTCCGTGAATTGAATGCAATTATGAGGTTGAACCTAGTTTGCAAACTCATTTCCCTTGACAATCGTAGCTGTCGTGAGTCACCAATCTCTAGATTGATAACCTAGTGACGCCGTCTAATTTCGAGATCGAGAACTTCTTCAATTCGGCGGCACCGGCGTTCTCCGTCCGAGACATGAGCTCTCCTCTGTGGGCGGCGGCGACGATTGGGTTCGTGAAGATGTTTCAGCCAAAGTTGTTGGATATTTAGCGGGCATACTCGTCACCAAACTTCAAGGTTTTTGAGATGTGGCGACTGAGGACGTTAGAGTCATGACTCATAATGTAAGTGAATGTTCTTATTAACATATTATTCTTTTTCTAAAATTAATAGGTTCCATGTCTTCTGCATGTTGCGTTCTCCACCTCTCCCTCACTCTTTGACGATAATCTTTCCCACGATAAACCCTAAACCCCAAATTGCCATTCCCAATCGACAACTCAAAACCTAGGCTTGATCTAAAGTCCATTCGACCGCGAAACTTGGGCATTCGTCAATTGCGCGAACCCGTTCTCGAATATGAAATCCCCTCGTCATTTTGCTTACGTTTCAAGCAAATCAAACCCATGTAATAGCTTACGTTTTCAACAAATATTCGTTCGCTCTTTGGCCTATTATGTTTTCATCATGATTCCCTTTTATTTTTCTATCCATAATAGCATTAATTGAATCTCCCCTCTGTAAGCAACAAGGAGATTGTGTCTCTGCTCATTGAAGCAAGCCTCTCAACCAGATTTGTGTCACTATGACTATCTACTTGTTTAAGCAATTGTAAGTCATTCTTCTCTTATGGAGCTTTGTATGTGAAATCTGGAATCCAAATTGCATTGAAGGTTCCACATAGGTGTTGGCATTTTTCTTTCTTGCTTGAAATGCTATTTTATTACAAAACATGATTCTTTGAGATATATAAGAACATTAGGGAAAATAAGAAGAAGATACTTGATATTTGCAACTTGATATTTATTTATTAATTCTATATTGCAGGCACTTGATGGGAGATGCCTTAAGCACACTGACTGTGAAGGAACTTAAGCAGCTAGAGAACATACTTGAAAGAGGAATTACTAGAATCAAATCTAAGAAAGTAAGATGTAATTATTTAAACATGACTGCAAACTAATTTATAATAGACGTTGACATACACATTCATTGGCATCTCTGAAGCTTTAAGTTAATTTTACCTTTATAATGAGATTTTTCTACTAACAACCTAATTGTTTTGGTTCCTTGAAGTTTCATATTGTGTAATGAGAGAAAAACAACCTTGAAGTTAAAGAAAAGATGTGAAGACTCAAACAGAGAAATTATCCACTGCTCTCTTAAACATTAGTGTCAAAGAAGACTTGATAAAGCAACATGCTAACGTTGCTAATGAAGTTGTCTCAGGTATTTTGTTGTTTGGCCATCATGTATTTCCCCTTGATTTGGAACACAGGTTTGTCTAATGAGACAACTATTGAGGCATTATCAGTTGCAATTGAATTCGTTGTTTTTCGGCCTGATTGTTGTGTTTGTTCTAACCATGACCTGGATGAACCAGTCATGGGTCTTTTTATTTTTGCAGCATGAAAAGTAGAAGGACTTGGATGAAGCAGTCATGGGTCTTTTTATTTTTCTGTATTTTGCTTCCAAGATCATAAAGTCATTTTATTATCTGAATTCAAATGGGTCTTGACTCTTGATTGCTTTTGCTTGGTGTTATTTTCATTAATGTCCTTCTTCTTTTCTTGTTTCCTCTATGGAGCTTTTTGACCTTTCTTTTCATTCTGCGGAAATGGGGTGTTTTTGTTTCTCTTTGTTTTGCTTCCTAGAACATAAATATCATATTTCTGTTATCTGAATTCAAATGGGTCATCATGCTTGCTTGGTGTACATTTGTCATTTTTATGTTTTCTGGGGGTTTTAAGATTTGTTTTTTTAGATATTAGATATTTCTTCTCCGTTTGCTACGTGTTCTGCTGTGTATTTTTCAATTTTGCAGACTCAATGTACTTGGATTTGGGTCACTATCCCAATTTTATGAGATAGTTAGTGTATACTGGGTATCTTAAACTTTGATCGTTATCTTACATTACTATATAAATCTCTTTTTTCATTGATTTTCAACTTTTTAATAAAAAGTAAACTTAACTTGACAGCAGAACTTCTCATGAGTTTGATCATACTTATTTCTTAGCAGATAGATGAAAAAGTACAAAGGGAAATTATTAATCACAAATCACTGAGGCATCCCATTATTTTATGCTGCAGGCACACTTCTAGTGTAGAAAATTTATGGTTTTTACTATGGTCATATGGAGTTCTGTCAATCTTTTTTGGGAAAGATCTTGCATAGCTGTGCATATGAAATTTGGACTCTTGGGTGTTTAATTGCTTTCCACATGTTAACCAATTTGAACATAATATATTAGCATTTAGGCTCACTTGGATCATGAGCTTCTGCATATAATGCTTGCCTTTTAAGTTTTGCTGCTCTTGCTGAAGGAATCCTAGAATAAAATTACCCTTATATTTATTAAACTAGGTTGTTTTGTTTTCTCTGCTAGTGACATGTTTGCCATAATGAAATGACCCTTGTCTTGTTAATACTACTTCTTTATCAATTTGGGCCTATTGCCTTTTTCCAATTCCAGATGGTTTATGAAGAATAGAGATATTGCCTTACTAAAAATATACTGCTGGCTTGAAGGGATTAAGCAATAATGCAATATTTGGAAGCTTGGAGGGATTAAGTTTGATTAATGCAATTAGTTAACACCGAGTTATAGAAAAGCTAGATTAATCCAGCTACAATATAGAATTGATCAATTAGATTCTGTATGTTGCTTTGTCTTATTCTTTCAATTGTGATTTAAAATATTTTAGATTTCATTTCACCTAGGTTGGTATTACTCCGATTCCAATACTATAATTGACTTAGAAAATTGGTATAATACTATAATTTCACCTATTGGACATAAAATCTGATTGCTGAGTTACAATGATCATGTTTATTAGTGGCTTTAAATAAGCCTGATACTGAATAAAATTTAATTATGAGGACTTTTTGTAATTCTAGCTATACTTTCCACTTTTAACTAAATCTTCTTTATCTTATTGGAATTTCTTTCAGTCTTTGAAGATTATGAGATTGTGAAAGATTCATTAAGACAAGCAGCTGACGAACTTCAACTTTTGAAGGTAAGCAAACTTTCTGCATTTTAAACTTTGGTATTTAGCATTGTTGTATTAAAATATCTCAGGGCCCTGATTATGAAGAATTTGTAAGTGCTGCAAAGTCCGATAATGAAACACAATTTGTTATATATATCAAAGGATTAGCCTTTTTATTTATCATTTCTATTGTCAATTTTTTTTTTTTTTTTTTAATCAAAGTTGGCTTAGGTTGTCTCAGTTTGCTAGCTACTGACACTTCATTATAATAGGACAATGATTGATTCCTTTCTTGAAAAATTAGTTTCACATTAAAATAATATAAAAATTATGTTATATTAAATTAAAATTTTTAAACGATTCAATTGTTAGATATGTATTGTATATGTCTTCGAGTTATTATTTGAAATAAAATGGAAGCTTTTTAGTTTAGGTTTTATTTCATTTGTCTATTAAATATCATTGTTTAAGGGAAAAAGAGGTTTTCTTTTGTGTGTGGGTGTGACTGTTTGAAATTAAAATTTATATGCTTATTTAGAACTTGATTTTGGGGTATGTTATTTCTGTAAGAATATGAAAATATCATGGAAGTAGATTGGAAAACAGTAATTATTCATTGGTTTCCCTTATTGATCTATTTATTTTTCTCTATCTTTTATCTATTTTAAAATAAATACAGGTTCTATAATAAAATAGATTGCAGGGAGGAGGTTAAATATAGAAGAATAGACTTTTCAACTAGCTACGTATTAGCTATGGACATTTCCGTAGCTAGAGACTTAAAAAATTAGTTGGATATAATGTCAGCAATGTTTAAACAAACGTAGCCTAAGCTAATAGACCGTTGCCTAAGGTCTCTTAGGAGTTGACTTGAAAATCGTTCCCTAAACATACTTTAAGCAACGGTTATGCTTACTGTGGCTGGAAACATAAAAAAAACGCTGCCTGAGGGAATAAGCAACGGCCGATAATTCCACACCTGCAAAAACCGTTGCCTAAATTTTCAGCAACGGTTTTTTTTGCTTTCAGGAACGGTGTTTTGTTGTTGCCGGAGACCAAAAATGTTGTAGTGAAAATAAAAATGACTAGAAACAACATTGCTCTGCCTTCCCCGAATTTGGTCGAGTCTAAATTGTTCATAGAGAGGGAGAAACTCCAGTATGTCCTTGTTCTATTAATTAATTAACCCCTCTAGTTCAAAATTGCTTTATTCAGATAACATTAGTGATGGCCTTTCCAATCCAATAGGCAAACCCTTAAAGCATTAATGTCTCTCTGTTTCTCAAATTACATGAACTTGGACGACAAGAAAGCTACTCTCTTCGTCCTTGATGATGCCCTCAACCCCTTTTTTCTTCCAACAACAAGACAGCAGGGTGACAATAATTGATAACTTGGAATACAATAAACAAATTAATTTATTCTATTTTATAATTGATAACTGTTTATCCTGAATTTTTTTGGTAAACAAATGTATCTTTGATCAATCTAGGACGAGATACGGATCCTTTGATGTTTAGTGTGGGTTCTACCTTGGTGTCAAATCTTAGGGTTAATTCGAAATAAGAAACGTGGCTCAAGCAAGAAACAGAAACCCTAAACTGTAACAATGGCCCCTAACAGGGCCTTAACTTGCATTAAAAGAAAAGAGTAACCTACAAACACAAGCAACCGAGGGAATCAGTTACAGTGCCCTTGATAACTACTCTATAAAAGTACTGTAAATTTGCGAGAGGATACATGAGCGAACTGAAAACAAAAGTAAAAGAAAAAACAAGAGAGATTGGTCTGCCAGGTCCCTACTTTCTCTAAGCTTGTTGGTATTGTGCCTTGATCGCGACGGTGGATGCTACGACTTTTTCAGGGTGCTTTGAGTGTTCAGGTTGCGGACCTTTGATCTGTGGAGGATTCTCCTATTTATAGTTCTCACCCTTGTAACCGTCTTTAACCTACGGGCTTCTTCAACCACTCCCAGGGCTTGGTGCTTTGTCCCACGTTCTCCTGCATGAACGTTGGTTCCTTCCCTCAGTAACTGCTCTGGATGACGTGGCTATTGGCAACTGATGCAAGAACGCTTAAGAGTAACTTCCCTTTCGATCTTGCTGATCCTTGAGTCACTTTGTTCGAATTCCTTCAAGGGAGCTTCGACCTTCTGAACTCCCATGACTTCGAACTGAAATCTTCTTCCTACCTCTTATTCGAAGCAAAAGAAAACTTCTTTGCAAGAGTCTCCTTTCGAGCGTAATTTTCTTTCCTCTCTTTCAAGCCACCGGCCATTTAAACCTTCTTGACCACCGACCACCTTGGTCTTTGTGTTTAAGGCTATTTCCTATTGGCCTTCAATGTTGGCTTCCTCAGAATTATCAAAATTAAGCTCCTATAAAAGACATAGCCCCAGAGATGGTGTAGCATTATCTCCTTATTCCGATGGAGGGATTCTTAATATTGGCTATCCTGTACGGCCTAAAACTTCCATATCTTTTGGATCTTAGGCCGTCAGGATGTCCAACATTAAAGGTCACATCGAAAGGACTAGGAACCTTGGGTCGAACAGAACAACCAAATCACCAGGCCTTAACCTCCTTTAAGGTTTGGTATTACTTCCACCTCCTTGGTTCCAGCTTCGACAACGGGGCAGGAAATCACATGCATGCTCTGCGCCCAGTCTTCTGATCCTGGGAGGTGGAGGAAGGTACGGAAGAGGAAGGTGCTAAGAGGCAAGGTCAAAGAAGAGGATGATGAAGATGCAAAGCTGGAAAGGCTGGATTATTTGGTAGATTCAAGCTTCGAATCCCTTCTCCTTGACCTTTCAACCTTTTGGTGCCTTTCTTCTTCGAGGACATGACGCTGGCAGGAAGTGTTAAAGATCGATGCCTTCAGCAATTCGAGGCAAATACCTGCCAAAATAATTTAGGGCATTGGCCAATAGTTCGAATAGGAAAGACTTAGCTTTGTAAGAAATTATATCATCGTACTCATTCCATATTAATACAACTTCCTTCGATTGGCCGTTAGCTGAGCCACTTCGAATCTTGTAAACTTTTTCCAAGCTTTCTTACTTCGAACTCAATATGACTTATGCATTCGAATTATGTTCACTTCGAATTTAATTTTACGTCTAACAAATGCCCCCCAAAATGCATAGCTTCGAATTGTTATTAGAAGCTAATGCATTTTTGCACGTGTCCTTACACGCTCGTCCAGAAACATTTAACGTTTCTTTTCTCTTTCCCACGATCCTATGGATTGAGAACTTTTGGGCTTCCACTAATGTTAGTTGGGCTTGTAACCGCCAATGACTCTTGGTTTTCCCTCTTTTACCTTGCAATAGCTTTTAATAAAACTTTTCTCTCAGCTTTCTATCTTCTTCCTTACGTTTCAAAAAACCCTTAGCTCAAAAATCCTTGCTTTCCTGAGTTTTCCACACCATTTGCTACCTCACGTACTGTAATGGCGTCTTCTTCTCTTACCTTAAGCTTCCCAAGCAAGAACTATCAAGTAGCTTGCCCGACTCCACTTGCAGCTGAAGATGGCAAAACCCTTGTTAGAGAAGACGATATCTTCGTACCGGAGCCTGAGGCCACTGAAGAGAACCTGAAGGTATGGGGTTCTAGCGTTATCATTCCCACCAATGTGGATGGCCTCAGTTTGGGTTTCCTTGGCCCCTACGAGTTTCCTCCAAGGACCAAAAGCTTCCAAGATTATCAAGCTCTGTATCCATCAGAGAAGATTTTGGCTTTTACTGACGAGGTTCGTGCTGACGTTTTGAAGCCAGAAAAACAAGCTTTCAGGTCTTCTCCTATGATGAATAGGAAAGCTTACTATAGCTGGTTGGACAAGGTGCAGCCTGTAAAGGAGAGACTGTGGAAAGAGTTGGGCATTTTCGACCTGATTCAGCATTCTCGGGTACCCATACCTTATGACTTCGAGCTCATCCTTGCTGCAATTCCTTTCTGGGATCGAGGTACATGTACTTTCTTCCTTCCTTGTGGACTGATTACCCCTACCCTGTTGGATGTTGCTGTCATAACTGGATTAGAGCCTCGAGGAGAAACCTATCTTCCTAACACTAAGCCTTCTAAATTTGACTATAAGCTAGTCGACCCCAAGAAGATGACTTATCAAGCTTTTATTTCCAGCAACCACAACAAGGATTCCCCTGATGTCTCTGAGGAAGAACACATAGCTTTCCTATGGTTTTGGTTAGCCAATTTTGTTTTCTGCGTTAGGTCTCTTCAAGTCCCCAAAAGCCTTTACCCCTTAGGGTGTGTTTGTGAGTTTTGAGAGGAGGGAAAGGAAAGGATTGGAGGGAGAAGGGAGGGAGAGAAGAGGAGGGAAAAGCTTTGTAAAATACTCAAACTCACAAACATAAAGGGGGAAGGGCTTCCAATAAACCCTTCCCTTCCCTCCCTTCCCCTCCAAAATTCAACTCACAAACATACCTTTAGTTGTTTGCCTCCATGAGGGTAGGAAAATTAATTTGGCTAAGTTACTTCTTGGCCACCTATACCTTTGTTTGTCTGATGTTTTAGGCTTCTACAAACTTTCCAAACCCCTTAGTGGTTTCTATGGTCCTTTTTGGCTTCTCGATTACTGGCTTCGAGCCACATTCCCAAAAGACCTTGGTCTTCCCATGAAGATCACCAATGTCTTCGATACTACGGCTACTCCATTGAGCCTCCTTATGCTTTGTCCCCCTGCTGAAAAACTGGGTTGAATCAAAGCTTGCATGTCCTATTTCCTTGACCAGACCAAGTTCGATGACATGCTAGCTCCATATGCAAAGAGGACTCTTGGTCCTAGGTGGGTCCATCAACCCTTGGTGGCCATGTACCCTGCTGACAAACTGCTCAAGACCAGCGATGGAGTGAAATCTTAAGGAACCAGTTGATATTTCCTCACTATGATCAGTCCATTCCCTGCTTGATGCATTATCAGCCCACTCTTGTGGCTAGGCAGTTTGGCCTTTGCCAGGATATCCTTGTTCCTCTCTTCAAAGGGCAGAATATTGCCCCCTGCACCTCAACAGACGAAGTGATCTTACGGATCAGGGAGTTCGAAGAAACAAAACCACCTTATGTGGCTACTGATTTCACTCCTGCCAACTACTGTACTGCTGCTTTCGACCTTTGGTGGCGCAGTTCGTATAAAGCTATGGCCTGCTCGAAAGAGGACTTTCTCTCTAGAGTCATCCTTGAACGAGAATATCCTGAACCAGTGAAGCGAAAACGCTAAGGTACTTTTTGAGTAACATTTCCTTTCATTTCCTTTTCGTTTCAAATGCTTCCCTTGACTTCATATTGTTGTTTTCAGCTTCGAAAGATGCTGGGGATTCCTTGGAATCCAAAAGGTCGAAGGCCCCTAAAAAGGGCAAAAAGGTCACTTCGACTGACACCACTGAAGCTGGCAAAAAGAAAAAACCCCAAAAGGATAAGGTATGTTTGAAATTTATATCCTCTTCGAACTTCTCTCTTTTCGCCACTTCTTACTTACGTCGAATTCATGGAAGGTAACAACCCAAGTCAAATAGGCTTCGAAGCCTCCTGTTTCAAAAGCTGCTGGCACTTCGAGGAAACGAAAGAATCCTACTGCCACTACTTCTGAGAAAGAAACCCAAGCCACTCATGTACCAACTCAAACTCCTGACCCTTCGAATAAAGAAGCAGCTATCTCTGGACAAGGAGTTACTCCTCCTGTTGTGACTGAGAACACGGAGCTTAAGACCCCAGAACATGGTTCATCTTTAGATCCACAAACCACTAAGGTAGGTCTTCAAATTTCACTTTATTAAAGTACCTTCGAGCGTCTAATTTACATCTTTTCCTTTCGCAGCAATCCTCACCAAAAAAGAAACTCAAGCATGTTGCTTCAGGTGTTAGGCACTCTTGGAAGGCCAATAGAGTGGTGAGAATTTGCCTAATTCTTCTTTTATCACTGACTTCGATCCTCTTATTAACTTAGCCATTTCTCATTTTCAGGTACTATCGAGCTCGACCTACCAAGGAAGCTCTTCAGGTTCTAGTTCTTCCAGTATAGATACTTTTTTAAATTCTCTCCCCCTTGCTATACAATATCCTGGGTCAAACTGGATTTTAAGATTTGAGCCTACAGGGAATCAAGCCACTAATGAGGAACATGAAGCTACCTCCCCTAATCATTCTGAAGGTCAACACCAAGAAGAGAATGAAGAAGAAGAAAAGGAAGAACAGGAAGAAGAAAGAGATGAAAAAGAAGAAGAAGAAGAAGATGAAGAGGAAGAGGAAAGTCATGTCGACGATTCTGAACAAGAAGAAGAAGAACATGAAGCCTCTGGGTCTTCGACTGATGATGATGATGTGACAATCACCAAGATTGTTAAAGCTGCCTCAGCAAAGGGAAAGGAAATAGTGCAGTCTGAAGCAACCCTTTCTTATCAACAACAACCTACAATCAAGGCTACTGAAGATGCTTCTGCCCCCAAAGTCATTGAATCTCCTCGAACTCCCAAGACTCAAAAACAACTAACAGATGGAGGTTCGACCAAGGGGAATGCACAAGAGCAAGAGGTCGACCCAAATGTTCAAAGTGAAGTTCCCTCGACTCCCACTTTTACAGCTCATGAGAATGTTGATGAAGGACTTAACCATATACCTTCTGATGGTTCTCGTGAACAAGCTCTTAAAGGAACTGAAGATCTCCAAACTGTTCCTACCTCGAGTGCCAAACAGAAAGAGCCTCAAGGTTCAAAAGAGGTTGACACTTCAACACCTGCTGTTACTTTGGCTTTGACTCAACCATAGAAGCAAGCCACTTCGCCCTCTAAGGTTTCTGCCCAAGATGCCGATCTTGAGAACCTTAGCCAAAAACTCGAAGATGACCCTTTTTACATCATCAACAAGTTACTGGCTGGTTCGATTCCAACTGCTTCGACAAGCCGCAGCGCTAAAACCTCTGAATCCAGCACTCATCAAAAGGTTCAAGGGCTGGTAAGCAGGCTTCGACATTTGGCCTTCTCTCAAGATCTTGTTGCAGTCCTCAATGATGACCTTGATAAAGAAATCAGAGAGGTCTTCGCTGAATTAAGAACCATTCTTGAGAGCATTCATGTCGAATTAGATGAGGCCATTGGAGCTTTTTATGCCTGGTATGATACCTTTACGAAACCATCAACAAGTTTCATGCCAATGAGACCAAGCAGGATGAGATCGTGAGTCGAGAGACTGCCCTGAGGAACAAACTCCTTGATCAAAAAACTCGATTCGAAGCATGTTCCACTACCTTGGAACAAGGCACTACACAACTTGGAGTTTTGGATACAGAGATCGAAGAGCTGCAGAAGAAGGTAGCCCTTAAGGTCAAGGAGAGGGATACGCTTTCTGAAGCTGTTGATCGAGGTCGAAAGCTCCAAGAGAACCTGAAGAAAGAGGCTAAGGACGGCTCCACTGAACTCGTGAATTGTTACAGGAGTTTGAAAATAGCGCAGAATGACCATGCCACTCTCGAAGCCACTCTGGAGAAGGCTAAGAAGGAATACCTGGATTTTAAGACCAAAATTTGTTTTAAGGCACTTTTCCTTTTCTTTATTGCGCCTCTTTCAAACTCTGTTTTAACTTGTATTGGCCATGTTTGGCCTCGAACTCATTATCTATTTAGGACATATTTTTACTTCATGCATGGTTGGTTTATATTTCTTTAAATGTTTGCCATTCATGACTTGAATCACGCAATTCGAAGTAACGTCCCGAATAGCATAGGCGTTATTTGACAACACCTTTTTCACTTCGAATGGTCCCTCCCAATTAGGGGTCCACTTACCAAATCTTGGTAACTTTTTTCCTAAAGGTAATTGAACTTTCCAAACTAAATCACCTTCTAAAAAATTCTTATTACTAACTCTTCGATTATAAAAACGAGCCACTCTCTCCTTTTGCTTGATTATATTTTCCAACGCGACTAATCTTTCCTCATCAAGCGCATCTAATTTATCAAACATTAAGCTCAAATAATCTTGAATAGGCAATTCATGTTGCCTCTGGATTCGAAGAGATTCGAGGTTGATTTCTAAAGGCAAAACAACCTCATGCCCATACACTAATTTATATGGGGAAACCATAGTGGCATCTCTTGGAGAATTCCTATATGCCCATAACACTTGACTAAGTGTTTCGTGCCAATTTCTAGGTTTATGCCCTATGTGCTTCTTCATCAACCCTATTAAAATCTTATTGGTGGCCTCAACTTGATCGTTCGCTTGTGCATAGTAAGGGGTAGAAGTAAGCAGCTTAACTTTTCTAGATTCAGCATATTGGGCCACTTTTCTCCCTGTGAACATAGTCCCTTGAACTGTGGTTATGGTTTCAGGGATGCCAAACCTATGGATTATATATTCTTCTATAAAATCTATCACTTCTTTTTGGCCTACATCTTTTAGGGGAATGGCTTCGACCCACTTAGTAAAATAATCTACCCCTACTAAAATGAACTTATGACCTTTCGAAGAAGGGGGATGAATCATACCTATCAAGTCGAGGGCCCACCCTCGAAATGGCCAAGGCTTAATTATCGAATGGAGTTCTGCTGCAGGGGCGTGATGTAGATTACCATGCTTTTGACATTCTTCACATCCTTTCGCAAAGTCATGGCAATCCTTCAGCATCGACGGCCAGAAATAGCAATACCTTAACAATGTCCATTTCATTTTCTCCCCTGCTTGATGGGCTCCACATATGCCTTCATGAACTTCTGCGAGGGCGAGATATGCTTCTGCTTCTCACAAACATCTGAGCAGGTGTCCTCCATTCGACTTCTTGTATAATTCATCTCTCAGAATAGTGTAATTCAAGGCCCTAAGTTTAATCTTCCTCTCGACTGGTTGTGATGGATCTTTTAGATAATCCACGAGAGGCTTCCTCCAGTCTGAAGGGGTGAGGCCGTCTAAATTCCAAACCACTCTCTCCTCCTTTGTTAATGGAGTGTTGGTTTTGATGAAATTTTCGAAGAGTTCTGGCTTAACTTTGTACCCAGAAGAAACTTGGGCTAATTCGTTAGCCACCTCGTTTTGAATTCGAGGAACGTGTTCTAAGATTACCTCTTCGAAGTGATTTAGCAAAATTTTGGCTCTGGCGAAGTACTTTGCTAACCTCGAGCTAGAACACTTATAAATCCCTTATAATTGATTTATAACCAACTGAGAGTCCCTCATGATGTGGACATGAGACGCTTCGAGGTTTAATAACACTTCTAGCCCTGCGATCAACGCTTCGTACTCGATTTCGTTATTCGAACAATCACCATCTATTTTAAACATCACTTTGGTTATTATCTCTTTAGGAGATATAATCAGCATACCAATGCCGCTACCATTAAGATGTTTAGAACCATCGAAGAATAACTTCCAAGGCTTGACCCCTATAAAGTTAATCTCCTCGATTTTGGTAGTGGGGAGTTCGGCTAAGAAATCTGCGAGGGCTTGCCCCTTCACAGCCTTTAGAGGTAAATACTTTAGAGAAAATTCAGTTAGTGCTAAAGCCCATTTTCCAATTCTGGCATGAAGTATTGGCTTAACTAGCATGTACTTAATTACATCGAAATGAGAACTTACAAAAACCTCTGCAGGTTTCAAATAGTACTTAAGCTTTGTACATGAAAAATAAAGGCATAAACATAATTTCTCTACAGGTGAATACCTCTTTTCTACAACACTAAGGCTTCTACTTAGATAATATATCACTCTTTCGAAGCCACTATCATCCTCTTGGGCTAACATACTACCAAGGGTCTCTTCAGATGCAGAAATATACAATCGAAGTGGCCTTCCTCGGACTGGGGGAGTCATCACTGGAGGTTTGGCTAAGTACTCCTTGATTGAATCGAAAGCCACTTGATGTTCTTCCTTCCACTCGAATTCCTCCCCTTTCTTTAACTTGACCAATGAGGAAAAGATCCTTGTCTTTCCTGACAGGTTCGAGATGAACCTCCTTAGGTAATTAATCTTTCCCAATAGACTCTGCAACTGTTTCTTGTTTGTTGGGGGCTTCGTGTTGATGATTGCCTGAGTCTTATTTGCATCCACTTCGATCCCTTGTTGTTGGACCAAGAAACCCAGGAAATTTCCTGCCGAGACCCCAAAGGCGCACTTCAAGGGATTCATCTTCAAGCCATGTCGCCTCATCCTTTCGAACAAACATCTTAGGTGTTCCAAATGTTGAGCTTTGGTCTTCGACTTGACCACTACATCATTGATATAAACCTGCATAAATTCACCAATGAAATCATGAAATATCAGGTTCATGGCCCTTTGATACGTGGCCCCAGCATTTTTTAATCCAAAAGGCATCATTACCCACTCGAAGGTGCCCAATGCCCCAGGACAACGAAATGCAGTTTTAGAAATATCTTCTTCTGCAATAAAAATCTGGTTATACCCAGAATAGCCATCGAGTAGGCTTAGCATTTCGTTTCCTGCTGCTGAATCGATTAACATGTCAGCTATAGGCATTGGATATTCATCCTTTGGTGTTGCCTCATTAAGGTTTCTAAAATCAATACATACTCTCAATTTGCCATTCTTCTTAACTACTGGCACAATGTTCGAGAGCCAATTTATGTACCTGGTAGTTCTTATGAATTTAGCCTTAAGGAGCCTTTCGATCTCCTCTTTTATCTTCGAAACCACTTCTAGTGCAAACCTTCGAGGAGGTTGCTTTACTGGTTTCTTTCCAGGTAGCATGGGTAACCTGTGCTCGACCAAGGCACGATCCAGTCCTGGCATTTCCTCATATTCCCAAGCAAAACAGTCTTTGTATTGCTTGAGAATCTCTATTAATTGAGGTTTGATTTCTGGATCTACTTTAGCACTGATGAAGGTTGGTCTTTGATTTTCGGCCGTTCCTAGGTTCACTTCTTCGAGCTGATCTTGTGCTTCAATTCTAGGAACTTTCTCATGGCCGTATTCGACGTTCATGTATTCTTCATCATATATGCAATCCAGTCGAACTGGATCACCTTCTTGGGCTTGCAGCTGCTTGTGATGGTCCTCGCTCCCCCTTGCATTTTCTTTCTCTGGATTTGGAGGAATTTCACCTCTGGATTCGGCCATGTAAGTCGTTACTCTCTTCATGAATATATCTAGGCTTTCCATGAATCACCTAGTATTTCTAAGGCCGTATCAAGATCGACCTCTCTCTTCAAAGTAAATCCTTTGATAGGATCCAACCTTACTGAATAAGGCACTTTGGCTGAATGAATTGCTGACTTTGAATCGAGCTCATAAGGACTAATGTGAGCCAGGTTTTTGTCAAAATCCATCTCTACCAATCCTTGTTCTACAGTATAAACCCCTTGGTCTGCTTCGACCACTATGGGATTTCCTTGTTGATCCCAAAGGAAGAGTTTCTGGTGAATAGTAGATGGTACTGCCCCCATGCCATGGATCCACTCTCTACCCAATAACATATTGAAACTGGCCTTTGTTTGAATTACCACGAAGATGGTAGTTCTCATCTAGCCACCCACCATTAAGTCTAATTCTACTATGCCTTCTGACCCTGATGGTTTACCTGCAAAATTAGTAATTACAATGTTATGTGGGAGAAGGTCCCTGTTTGTCTTACCCAGTTTGTCGAAGGTAGTCTTTGGTAAGAGGTTGATGGCTGCTCCTCCATCAATGATCACCCTGTTAATAGGGTCTCCTTCGACAAAGGCTTTGATGTATAATGGCTTCATATGAGCCATGTCTCCATGGGCAGGTTTTGTTATACTGACCACCTCCTTCTTGGTCTCTTCTGCCTGGTTCAACATAACTGGGATCTGGAGATTTTCATCTTCAAAGTCCTCTTCATTCTCCAATCTTTGCACTTATTGGGCAAATTCAGCTGGTAAGATCGAAACTATTCCACATATTTCCTGGATCGAATCAGGGAATCCTTATTCGAATTCTTCAGTAAGAAGATCATCTTCCTCCATTTCTTTTACCTTTGCAGCATTGATTTGCTCACGCAGATCATGCTGAGCCTTTGAAGATGAGGCTTCATGTCTTCTCTTGATTCTCTGTGGGGTCTTGGCACATTCTACCTCTATCTGTTCCATCCTGGCCCTATACAACCTTTGGGCCCTGCGCCATTGGGTTCTAGTCATCGAACCCTTTGCTTTGGAATACTGGCTGAAATGGTACCAGCTTTCTCTTGGTGGTCGAACCTCCTTGGACGGCAAGACCATTATTTCCTTCCCCTTTGAAGTTTGGGAGGTTCCTGTCTGCTGCGCCACTGGTTGCCATTTTATTTGGCTCTTTGGTTTGGCTGGAACCTGCCTCACCCACTGGTTCGAAAGCACCTTATGTGGAGGAACAAAAGTGTTTTCCTGACTGGGCATGCCCCTGACCATTCCCTTCATGGCTCTGAACATTTTCTGCCCCTCTTCATATTTCTGAGGCCCAACCTTTGCTTCAATTGGCGCTTCTTACTCGAAGCTTCTTCAAAGGTCCTAGCAGAATCAGCGTCGAAGACTGCGCTGCACCTAGGACAGAGCATCACATGTCTGTCTTCATTCTGCTTCCTGCTCAGATATTCCATTATGGTCTCATCAGTTGAAGGGTAGATGTCCTTCACTTCCTTTTCGAAGTTATCAATGGCCATGTTAGTGGCCCTTGCGTTCACTGGTTCGACCTCTACCATGTTGATCTCTAAAGGCTCAACGTAATGAACCTTGTTGTCGAATGGGTCTGTGATAAGTGTAAAATTAGCGTTAATTTCATACAGTTTTTATTACACTTATCAAGGATTAAATAGTAATTTATGCCCCAAAATATCCCTTTTTGTTAATATTTATAATAATTGTATTTATTTGATACAAATTTGAATATGATGCTACTTTAAATAGAAATTTACTATTTTATGTAGAATTATAGCAGATTTGAAACAAGAGTGGAAAAAGCATCAGAATAGAGGATATTGCAGATTCAGAAATTAAATAAATAAAAGAAAATCAGAAAATCCTGCAAAGAATCTTTTCAATTCAAATCCAAGGCAGATAAATACAATAATAATTTGGATAAAGGGATAAAGGAAAACCAGATAAGATCAGAAAGGAATCAAGAGGTTAGATCCATAAATCAAGAAAAGTTGCAGCGTGTCACACGCTCCACATGCGCTTAGCACACCTGGAGCGCATGAGCAGAATGGCCAGGCTTCATGTGCGCTAAGCGCACATGAAGCGCGCGACTCCTGATTATTGAAAACGCGCGCAGTGACGTCAATTAATGAAGGGGAAGCTCCTGATTGATCAAGCTTCACTTAAATGATGTCAATTAATGAAAAGGCCGCCTCTGATTGGATTAAACACTCAATAGTGACATCACAACATGATCCCTTGAAGGTTTTCCAACTTTAGAAATAGAGCCCTTGGCAAAGGTCACAGACACTGATACAGAGGGAGAGTAGTATAGGATTGGGAAAGGTGACAGATTTCTTAGTAGTTTGTAATGGCTACCATGAGTAGCTAAGCTCTCTAGTAGGATTTGATGTAGTAGATTCAATCCCCTTGTGTATAAGAATTCTCTTTTCTATTTTATTTATGATTCTATGCTTGTAATTTATCGGTATCTTTATGCTGTGTGTAATGCATCAACTCCGCGCGTGCGCCGGGATGGTAGGCTAGTGCTCTGGATACAAAAAGTGGAACTCCGGCTAGTATCAGAGGTAGGTGAGCATGGAGCTGTTCATGAAGCTTATTCTCGGATTGCTAAAGGTACTCGGGTTAGTCATATCGTAGCATAAGGATTGTATTCTAACGATCGGAGGTTCAGTGAGTGACACACCCCTCCGTAGGTGCCTTATGTGAAAGTATGGTTAATTCGATAGCGCTGATTGCAAAATACGGGGAATATTCGGGGACGCCAAATGCCACTTTGAATGCCTGTAGAGAATAGCTTTTGGCGTTTATTTATGATGTTATAGGGGAATTTGCGGGTACGATAATTACCAGGCATGCCTTATAATTATTGTAATTAAACAATGCTAAGGTGATTACAAGTACGATCATAAATAAGGGAAAAGGGATTCGAATGCACAAGGGGGGAGATGAAACGAAATCAAATCCTAGTCCTAAATACTATTATCTCGTGTTATCTTTGCTTATTTATCATTCCGTAAAACCAACCTTTTTGCGAAAACGTTTTATTGAAAATACAATTACTCTAACTTACAAGTTAAAACCGCTCCCTGTGGATACGATACTCTACTTACTCTAAAAACTACTGACTACTAGTAAACTTGCCACGAAATCCATCAAGTTTTTGGCGCCGTTGCCGGGGAGCGGTGTATCAATTTGTAAAGTTTTAGAAAATTGAATTTTCAATCATTCCAAAACTTTTTCAAAAAAATATTTAATTCTTTCTTTTTTTCTTTTTTTCTTTTCTCTTTTCTTGCCTTTTTAGTGTATATGTCTGTCGGTTAATGTTCACTTATTTTATGATTGTATTTCGTTCCGTATTGGTTTTCTTGTTCTATTTTATTTTCTTATTTTTGTCTTTTTTATTTATTATTCTTTATTTTTTTTCTTTTCTTATTTTCATATTCTATTTATTTTTTTAAAAAAATATTATTTTATTATCTTTACCCAACCTTCAGTTTCTTTGTTTATGCTTTTAAGAAGCCAGGTGTCCCCAAAACAATTAATCTTTGATCCAGAAATCGAGAGGACAACCAGGAAGAAAAGAAGCCAAAGAACAAGAAGGAGGATAGTAACAGACAAGCCACAAACTATGGCAGAAGTACAACAAAGAAGGACTTTAGGGGATTATGTAAGAAATCAGGGCCCTCGCTATCACTCAAGCATAGTGTCACCTACAACTGTAAGGACCTTGAAGTTGAAAGCTGATCATCTCAACCAAATAAGTGCAAATCAATTCGCAGGATTGGATCATGAGGATCCAAACAACCATCTTTCTAACTTCTATGAATTGATAAGCATTATGGGATTCGAAGAAGGAGACTTAGAAACTATATACTTACGCCTTTTCCTTTCTCTTTAACAGGAAAAGCAAAAGAATGGTTGAAGACAAATCCCAGTCAAAGTCTAAGCAGCTGGAAGGAATTAGAAGAAAGGTTTCTCAGAAGATTCTACTCGGTTTCACGATTCTTGAAGGCTCAAAGGAAGATATCTACATTCGAGCAAGGAACCAATGAATCACTTCAACAAGCTTGGGAAAGATACAAGTTATTGCTGCACAAT
The DNA here is from genome assembly GCA_026901365.1 of Sesbania bispinosa. Taxonomy (NCBI): domain Eukaryota; kingdom Viridiplantae; phylum Streptophyta; class Magnoliopsida; order Fabales; family Fabaceae; genus Sesbania; species Sesbania bispinosa. The sequence continues at coordinate 1,137,167 of QLOH01000069.1, read as the reverse complement.
TGTCCAAATCATGGTTATGATGACTCGACCCAGGTGAACATCTTCTGCAATGGACTCATATCGGACTCCAAGACTTTCATTAATGCAGCAGTAGGAGGAACCATCCTAGTAGTAAGCGCAGAAAGAGCAATTGAGATACTCGAGGATTCTGCACTCAGTTGTCAAACAACTCAGCTATGGGGACAACCAGAGACAAAGGAAGAGTCAACCAAGCCAGTGGACATATTGTTGGATGAAACCAAGCTCCTAGTGCAGAACCAAGAGGCAACACCAAAGCCAACCATCACATTGATTTGTGATTTTTGCAAGGGAAATCATCCAAATGGTCATTGCTCTCTCCCTACACTGCAAATAGAGCAAGTCAACTTCTTAGAAGGATTGCAGACAAAGTGCGAGTCATCTCCAGAACCAGTCAAAGATTCAACAGTGCCAGACATCTATTTCGGAATTGAAGAGAAACTCAACAATCTCATGCGAGACATGAACAACAATTAGCAAGCAGTAAAGATGGCACTTCAAAGTTTAGCAGACCAAGTAGAGACCATCCGCAGACAGCTTGTTGAGCACCAAGAGTTCTGCAGATCCATTTCCACTAGAAGTGGCAAGGAGATAGGAAGAGGCATAGGAGAAAATTTGGCTGTAGAAAGGGAAGTTCTAGAAAGAAGAGAACAACAAGCTGAATACCAGAAGGAACAAGAAGAAGGTGATGAGCCAGAAGAAGAAAAGGAAGTGACACATGAAAAGATTGAAGTTTTCTCATCTGCATTGCAGGACAAGCGTCTACCATACCCAAAGAAACCTTCAATGAAGGATACAGATAGGGAGTTTGAGAACTTCATGGCACTAATGAAGAATGTGCAGATCAATATTCCCTTAATGGAGGCCCTTGAGCAGATGCCTACCTACTCCAAATTCATGAAGGAAGTAATGACCAGTAAAAAGGAGCTTCACAATAGAGACAGTGGGATTGGAAGCCAGATGCAGTGCAATTATACAAAAGTCTTTACCACAAAAGACAAAAGATCCTGGAAGCTTCACCATTCCTGTAACTATTGGTTCTCATCCAGTAGGCAAAGCATTGCTTGATCTAGGAGCCAGCATCAACCTAATGCCCTTGTCAATGATGAAAAGAATTGGGAATATGGAAATCAAGCCCACAAGGATGACTCTACAATTAGCTGACAGATCAATAAAATTTCCAAGTGGAGTTGCAGAAAATGTCTTAGTACGAGTAAATAAGTTCATATTCCCAGTAGATTTTGTCATCATGGACATAGAGGAAGATGCAGAAGTACCTCTCATTCTTGGCAGGCCATTCATGAAGACAGCCAGAGTAATCATTGATGTGGATGATGGCAACCTAACGGTAAGGATGCAAGATGATGAGGTGACTTTTAATGTGTTTGAAGCCATCAGACATCCAGAAGAAAATCAACAATGTCTTCAATTGGATGTAATAGAAGAAGTATCTCTAGATCAGAGACTGTTAAAAGCAAACCCTCTGGAAAAAGTCTTGACAGGAGTGGCAGACATCTTCGATGAAGAAGAAAGGAAGGAGTACCTCAATGAACTTAACTCAGCAGGAACTATTCTACCAGGAGAAGAAGGCAATGAAGCACTGAAGCAAGAGGAAATCACTGAAAGTCAGAAGCTGGAACTTAAGGTATTACCCTCTCATCTCAAATACGCCCTTTTAGATAAAGACATGACTAAACCTGTTGTTATAAGCAAAGCTTTGACTCCTGAGGAGGAAGAAAAGATTCTTTTTGTTCTACAAGAAAATGCAGGAGCTTTAGGATGGTCTTTATCGGATCTCAAGGGTATCAGTCCTTCATATTGCATGCATAAAATCCACATGGAAGAAGATTTCAAACCTGTTACCCAACCTTAAAGAAGACTAAATCCAGCCATGAAAGAGGTTGTAAAAAAAGAGGTGATGAAACTTCTTGAGGCAGGTATGATCTATCCTATTTCTGATAGTGCTTGGGTAAGTCTTGTTCAAGTAGTACCTAAAAAGGGGGTATGACTGTTATTAAAAATGAAAAAAATGAATTAATACCCACTAGGACAGTAACAAGATGGAGAATGTGCATTGATTATAGGAAACTAAACCAAGCAACTAGGAAAGATCATTTTCCTTTGCCTTTCATGGATCAAATGTTGGAAAGATTAGCGGGACAAGCTTTTTACTGTTTTTTAGATGGATATTCTGGTTATAACCAAAGAGCGGTGAAACCAAAAGATCAGGAAAAGACTGCTTTCACTTGTCCTTTTGGTGTTTTTGCATACAGGAAAATGTCGTTTGGATTATGCAATGCTCCTGCAACTTTCCAACGATGCATGTTGTCAATATTCTCAGATTTAGTGGAGAAATGTATAGAGGTGTTCATGGATGACTTTTCAGTATTTGGGAGTTCCTTCGATCACTGCCTGAAAAATCTAGACACTGTACTGAAGCGGTGTGTGGAGACTAACCTTGTACTAAACTGGGAAAAATGCCAATTCATGGTAACAGAAGGAGTAGTCCTCGGGCATAAAATTTCAGCAACAGGGATCGAAGTTGATAAAGCAAAGATCGAGGTTATTGAAAAGCTACCTCCCCTAGGGAATGTGAAAGGCATCAGACGTTTCCTTGGACATGCAGGGTTCTATAGGCGGTTCATCAAGGATTTCTCCAAGATAGCCAAACCTCTCAGCAACCTATTAAACAAGGATGTATCCTTTAAATTCGATGATGAATGTTTGGCCGCCTTTAATCTGTTGAAAAATAAACTTGTATCTGCACCTGTTCTTGTTGGTCCTGATTGGAACCATGATTTTGAATTAATGTGTGATGCAAGTGACTATGCTGTAGGAGCAGTGTTAGGACAAAGAAAGTCTAAATTTTTCCATGTTATACACTATGCTAGTAAAGTTTTAAATGAAGCACAAATAAATTATGCTACCACAGAAAAAGAATTGCTAGCCATAGTGTATGCATTAGAAAAATTTAGACCATATTTGATAGGCTCCACGGTTACTATTTATACTGACCATGCAGCAATAAAATATCTTTTAACTAAACCAGATTCTAAGCCAAGACTAATAAGATGGATTTTGCTTTTGCAGGAATTAGATTTAGTCATAAAAGATAAAAAAGGGAGTGAGAATGTCATAGTAGACCACCTGTAAAGATTGGTGAACAAGGAAGTGACTGACAACCAAATGGAAGTACAGGAAACTTTCCTAGATGAACAACTCATGTTGATCCAAGAAAGGCCATGGTTTGCCGACATTGCAAATTTTAAGGCAGCAGGAGTACTTTCGGAGGAGATGACATGGAATGAGAAGAAACAATTTTTGCCCTTTGCGAAGGAATACATGTGGGACGATCCACATCTCTTCAAGATAGGAACCGATGGGTTATTGAGAAGATGTGTGCCAAGAGAAGAAATTCAGAGCATTTTGTGGCACTGTCATGGCTCACCATATGGAGGGCACTACAACAAGGATAGAACTGCTGCAAAAGTGTTACAGTCAGGATTTTATTGGCCAACCCTATTCAAGGATGCGCATGAGTATGTGTTTCACTGTGATAATTGCCAAAGAACTGGGGGAATATCAAGAAGGAATGAGATGCCCTGGAATTATATTCTGGAAGTTGAGGTATTTGATTGTTGGGGAATAGACTTTGTAGGGCCTTTTCCCCCTTCAAACGGAAAGGAATACATTCTGGTAGCTGTAGATTGTGTTTCAAAATGGGTTGAAGCGGAAGCTACAGCGAAGGCTGACTCAAAAACGGTGGAACAATTCTTGAGGAAAAATATCTTCTCCAGGTTTGGCACACCAAGAGTTTTGATCAGTGATGGTGGTTCCCATTTTTGTAATCAACATCTGCAGAATGTTTTGAGGAATTACGGGCTAAAGCACAAAGTAGCATCACCATATCATCCCCAAACAAATGGACAAGCTGAAGTATCTAACAGAGAGTTGAAAAAGATACTTGAAAAAACAGTAAATTCATCAAGAAAGGATTGGTCTTATAAGCTCGATGATGCTCTGTGGGCATACAGAACAACATTCAAGACAGCTATAGTACTCTCTCCTTTCAAGATGGTTTATGGGAAGGCTTGTCATTTGCCAGTTGAATTGGAGCATAAGGCATATTGGGCTCTCAAGGCTCTTAATATGGATGAAAAAGCAGCAGGACAAATAAGGATTTTACAGCTAAATGAACTGGAAGAAATGCGGTTGAATGCTTATGAGTCTTTTAAGATCTAGAAAGAAAAGACAAAGACATATCATGATAAGAAGCTCTTAAACAGAAAATTCTTCCCAAGACAAGCAGTTTTGCTATTCAACTCCAGACTGAAATTTTTTCCTGGAAAATTGAGATCCAAATGGACAGGACCCTTCATTATCAAGGAAGTAAGATCATATGGAGCAGTGGAATTAGAGGATCCTGATACAGGAAATTGTTGGGTGGTGAATGGCCAGAGACTGAAGCCATATCTAGGAGGAGAAATTGACAGATCCAAATCTGTCATTCAGCTAATGGACACATAATGAATCAGGCGTCGAGCTATCAGACGTTAAACAAGCGCTTTCTGGGAGGCAACCCAGAATGTTTTTCTTGTATTTTATTTTTTAGTATAGGAGTAAATTTTTTTTAAAAAAAAAAGAAAAGAAAATAAAATTATGATGCATCTTCAGGAATTTTTACAATGTTCGAGGACCACATCCAGGCATAACTCCAGAACGCTTCCAAGAGGAAGTAGAATGGCCTGGGGACAGGCCTAATTTTTACAGGAGGAGAGGAAATTCAGAAGATGAAGACTAAAACTAGGTGTTTTCTTTTCTTTTATATTTTCTTTTTAGTTTTTCTTATTTTTTTTAGTTTTTCTTTTATTTTAGTTTTTCTTTATTAGGATTTAGAATTTAGGAAATAAAAAAAGGAATTTTTTTGAAAAATCTCTGAAATTAGGCAGTTTAACTAACCAGATTAGGAAGGAAAAAAGGTCATGTGATTAATCCCATAATCAATTAGGATTAGCATACTTCACATGAGAATCAATCAGGGTAGTTAATTAAAACCAATAAATAATTTTCAAAGAATTTAGCCAAGTAACCGGTGAGTTGAGAGCCTAAACAGTAAATTGAGAGTTTTTCACCGCTGTCTGTCAATTTTTGTTGGTTGAGTTTTTAGTTCTTTTGCTATTTTTGGAAAAATATGGAAATGACAAAGGCAAAAATTTGTTTTTAATATATCTGCCCAGAGCCAAAAAGCCAACCTTGATATAATTTTTCCAATTTTTGAATACCCATTTTGAGCCTAAATTATTTATTCTTGTTCACCCAAGCCAAAAGAAATACATATCATGTCCCTCACACATTTGCGATAGAGAGCAAGGTGGCAAGTAGAGAAATAATGGGAAGAAAAGGTTGAAATTCCAAGGAGCAGGTATAGAAAAATAAAAAGAAAAAGAAGAGCACTCCCCCTAAAATCAAAAATAAAAAGTGAATAAATTGAATAAGTTGGGGGGAGTGCATCTTCAAACAAGGAAAGAGGCCTGCAAGGAAGAGAAATAAATCAAGAAAAAATGGTGGAAGGAGAGAAAATTGAAAGCAACATCCAAAGATGCTCTCTATTCTAAATGATTATTGTTTATCCAAGAAAAATCATAATTTCTTGATAACCCAGCCTCATTACAACATTGAAAAGACCTTTTGATCCATATTGACCATAAACAGGCTTAGGAACTAAAAACGACTATCAATCTTAGTTGTTCAACAGTAGTGAAAACATTGAGGGAAACAGTACCCGTGAGCATGAGTGAAATTCCTTGGCATTTTGTTTATTGCTTTAATTGCTACTCCTGAGAAAATTCAAATTGCTGATGTGTTCTGATTTTGGTTGAAACATGGTAATATCTACTGATCTCAATTTTTCTTAATCTGGAAAGTGACTTCTGCCTAATAAAGAGATAATAAAAAAGTTTTTCTTAGAATCATTATCAAGGGTGTTTTGAAAATTTTGACTGCAAAGGGTGTCTTGCTTGAGGACAAGCAGGAAATTAAGTTGGGGGGTATTTGATAAGTGTAAAATTAGCGTTAATTTCATACGGTTTTTATTACACTTATCAAGGATTAAATAGTAATTTATGCCCCAAAATATCCCTTTTTGTTAATATTTATAATAATTGTATTTATTTGATATAAATTTGAATATGATGATATTTTAAATAGAAATTTGCTATTTTATGCAAAATTATAGCAGATTTGGAACAAGAGTGGAAAAAGCATCAGAATCGAGGATATTGCAGATTCAGAAATTAAATAAATAAAAGAAAATCAGAAAATCCTGCAAAGAATCTTTTCAATTCAAATCCAAGGCAGATAAATACAATAATAATTCGGATAAAGGGATAAAGGAAAACTAGATAAGATCAGAAAGGAATCAAGAGGTTAGATCAACAAATCAAGGAAAGCTGCAGCGTGTCACATGCTCCACATGCGCTTAGCGCACGTGGAGCGCATGAGCAGAATGGCCAGGCTTCATGTGCGCTTAGCGCACATGAAGCGCGCGACTCCTGATTGTTGAAAACGCGCGCAGTGACGTCAATTAATGAAGAGGAAGCTCCTGATTGGTCAAGCTTCACTTAAATGACGTCAATTAATGAAAAGGCTGCCTCTGATTGGATTAAACACTCACCAGTCACATCACAACCTGATCCTTTGAAGGTTTTCCAACTCTATAAATAGAGCCCTTGGCAAAGGTCACAGACACTGATACAGAGGGAGAGTAGTATAGGATTGGGAAAGGTGACAGATTTCTTAGTAGTTTGTAATGGCTACCATGAGTAGCTAAGCTCTCTAGTAGGATTTGATGTAGTAGATTCAATCCCCTTGTGTATAAGAATTCTCTTTTCTATTTTATTTATGATTCTATGCTTGTAATTTATCGGTATCTTTATGCTGTGTGTAATGCATCAACTCCGCGCGTGCGCCGGGATGGTAGGCTAGTGCTCTGGATACAAAAAGTGGAACTCCGGCTAGTATCAGAGGTAGGTGAGCATGGAGCTGTTCATGAAGCTTATTCTCGGATTGCTAAAGGTACTCGGGTTAGTCATATCGTAGCATAAGGATTGTATTCTAACGATCGAAGGTTCAGTGAGTGACACACCCCTCCGTAGGTGCCTTATGTGAAAGTGTGGTTAATTCGATAGCGCTGATTGCAAAATACGGGGAATATTCGGGGACGCCAAATGCCACTTTGAATGCCTGTAGAGAATAACTTTTGGCGTTTATTTATGATGTTATAGGGGAATTTGCGGGTATGATAATTACCAAGCATGCCTTATAATTATTGTAATTAAACAATGCTAAGGTGATTACAAGTACGATCATAAATAAGGGAAAAGGGATTCGAATGCACAAGGGGGGAGATGAAACGAAATCAAATCCTAGTCCTAAATACTATTATCTCGTGTTATCTTTGCTTATTTTATCATTCCGTAAAACCAACCTTTTTGCGAAAACGTTTTATTGAAAATACAATTACTCTAACTTTACAAGTTAAAACCGCTCCCTGTGGATACGATACTCTACTTACTCTAAAACTACTGGACTACTGGTAAACTTGCCAGGAAATCCATCAGTCTGTATCCACCTTCATTGTTCCTTTCATCTTCTCTTCGAACTTCAGTCTTCCTTCAGCAATTGCTTTCTGGATTAAGTCCCTGAAACGTACACAATGATTGGTTAAATGACCATATACATTATGATATTTGCAATATTTTCTTCCCTTTCTCTGTTCGAGCGTAGGGATTTTATGATCATCATTCAAGATGATTTGTTTATCTTTTAGCAAAATATCAAAAATTTGGTCAGCCTTAGTTACATCGAAACCATATGCTGGTTTCTTAAACTTATCATTCGAAGACGAAGTAGACCCCTCTTTAGCAGGTCTAAGTGAAGGGCATACATAGGAGCGTCCAGGCTTTAACTCAGCCACATTAACTTCACTCTCTTCGAAATCACTATTCGAATCACTTTCGTTACTGTAAGCCTCTACATAGGCTATCTTATCCTTTCTCCCTATCCTTTCGATTTTCTTATATCTGGCCTTTTCAGCTTTTATCTGTTCTATTTTTCTAACTCTATCAGCCAATTGAGCCATGTCTCGAGCAGGGAGATTGATGAGTTTCTTTCTAATAAAGAACTCGAGACCTCCAATGGCTATCTGAACCAGCTCATGTTCAAGTACAGGGGTGAAACACCTAGCCTTGGACTGCCTGAACCTATTCAAGTAGTCTTCGATGGTCTCATTGGGTGATCTTTTAATACCCATCAAGTCCATTAAACTGACTTTGCTCTCACCCCTAAAGAACTGCTCATGGAAGGTCCTTTCTAATTGGATCCAGTTCTGGATCGAGTTTGGAGTGAGGGTTGTAAACCAAGTGAACGCGTTCTTAGCCAACGAACTGGGGAAGTATTTCATCTTTAACAACTCGTCATTTGCTAAGTCCCCACATTCTATTTGGTATCTAGCTACATGTTCCACTGTTGATTCTCCTACTTCTCCTGAAAACTTAGAGAATTTTGGAACTTTGATTCCTCTGGGCAACTCTGCCCTTAAGACATCCTAGGGGAAAGCTGAAACAAAGAAAGGTTGGTTTGCACAACCTACGTTGAAACCATGCCTATTTAACACTTGCTCAACCACATTGGCAACATTGTGTTGCCCCCCAAGGATCATCTGCCTAACCCTTTCGACCACTAAGTCAGGGTCTTGGTTTCGAGCCACTATCACTGGCCGTGCTCGACCAGGCTCATTCAAGTCTGCCTCGACTTGGGGCTCTCTTCGATTGACCTCCTGGTTCTCGAAACCCTCTGTATCAGATCCAGTACCAAAAACTTCAGCAATTCTACCCATTTGTCTAGCCAACAACTGATAATTTTGATTGGTGGTTGCAACCAATGGGGTTATCACAGTGGCCATTTGGTGAGTTAACATATTAACCATGTCATGGTTACTCTCATCCATCTGTTGCCTCATGGATTGTAAGGCAACGTTGGTAAAAGGTGTGGATCCTAGTTGATTGGACCACGTTTCTGGTGAGCCTCTGTTATTCCTAAGAACAGCGTGTGTTGCTAAAGGGTTAGTATACACACTTTGAGGCATTCCTAGGGTTTCCACCATATTTTGGGCTTGGAAACCAGGGGGTGGTCCTTCTGCCCTAAGGGGCCCGTATGCCCTGACTTGGCTAATTATAGGCTCTTCAGGTTGTGGGAGAGTACCCACAGGTATTTCATCACTCTTAGTGTGAAATCTTAGGGTTAATTCGAAATAAGAAACGTGACTCAAGCAAGAAACAGAAACCCTAAACTGTAACAATGGCCCCTGACAGGGCCTTAACTTGCATTAAAAGAAAAGAGTAACCTACAAACACAAGCAACCGAGGGAATCAGTCACAGTGCCCTTGATAACTACACTATAAAAGTACTGTAAATTTGCGAGAGAATACATGAGCGAACTGAAAACAAAAGTAAAAGAAAAAACAAGAGAGATTGGTCTGCCAGGTCCCTACTTTCTCTAAGCTTGCCGGTATTGTGTCTTGATCGCGACGGTGGATGCTACGGCTTTTTCAGGGTGCTTTGAGTGTTCAGGTTGCGGACCTTTGATCTGTGGAGGATTCTCCTATATATAGTTCTCACCCTTGTAACCGTCTTCAACCTACGAGCTTCTTCAACCGCTCCCAGGGCTTGGTGCTTTGTCCCACGTTCTCCTGCATGAACGTTGGTGCCTTCTCTCAGTAACTGCTCTGGATGACGTGGCTATTGGCAACTGATGCAAGAACGCTTAAGATTAACTTCCCTTTCGATCTTGCTGATCCTTGAGTCACTTTGTTCGAATTCCTTCAAGGGAGCTTCGACCTTCTGAACTCCCATGACTTAGAACTGAAATCTTCTTCCTACCTCTTATTCGAAGCAAAAGAAAACTTCTTTGCAAGAGTCTCCTTTCGAGCATAATTTTCTTTCCTCTCTTTCAAGCCACCGGCCATTTAAACCTTCTTGACCACCGACCACCTTGGTCTTTGTGTTTAAGGCTCTTTCCTATTGGCCTTCAATGTTGGCTTCCTCAGAAATATCGAAATTAAGCTCCTATAAAAGACATAGCCCCAGAGATGGTGTAGCATTATCTCCTTATTCTGATGGAGGTATTCTTAATATTGGTTGTCCTGTATGGCCTAAAACTTCCATATCTATTGGATCTTAGGCCGTCAGGATGTCCAACATTAAAGGTCACTTTGAAAGGACTAGGAACCTTGGGTCGAACAGAACAACCAAATCACCAGGCCTTAACCTCCTTTAAGGTCTGGTATTACTTCCACCTCCTTGGTTCCAGCTTCGACAACGGGGCAGGAAATCACATGCATGCTCTGCGCCCAGTCTTCTGATCCTGGGAGGTGGAGGAAGGTACAAAAGAGGAAGGTGCTGAGGAGGCAAGGTCAAAGAATAGGATGATGAAGATGCAAAGCTGGAAAGGTTGGATTATTTGGAAGATTCAAGCTTCGCATCCCTTCTCCTTGACCTTTCAACCTTTTGGTGCCTTTCTTCTTCGAGGACATGACGCTAGCAGGAAGTGTTAAAGATCGATGCCTTCAGCAATTCGAGGCAAATACCTGCCAAAATAATTTAGGGCATTGGCCAATAGTTCAAATAGGAAAGACTTAGCTTTGTAAGAAATTATATCATCGTACTCATTCCATATTAATGCAACTTCCTTCGATTGGCCGTTAGCTGAGCCACTTCGAATCTTGTAAACTTTTTCCAAGCTTTCTTACTTCGAACTCAATATGACTTATGCATTCGAATTATGTTCACTTCGAATTTAATTTTACGTCTAACAATAACATAAATCAAAATCCAAAGACTTCACATTAAATCCTACTCTGTCAACGGTGCCAGCAAAAGTAAAATGAAAAAGATTTACACTTTGCTATTTTTATGGGTTCACAATAATGTTATAAAATTCATCAAATTCATTCGATGGAGAGGATCTTTATGCTCCAAAGTGCAAACTTAATTAAAATTAACCACAATCACATAATGTAATTAATTCATTCTTAGAAAAGCCTAGGAAATTTTCATCAAAGCAATTTAGAGCTGAGTCAGACGTCCAAAGTATTCCATTTCTTTACTTGTGTGCAATTCGAACCCACTTTAACTCACGAGTTAAGTGGGTTGACCCACTTTGACCCGCAAAAATGTAAGCCTAATTTTTACCAATTCAAACCTACCGGTGAACCGGTTTGAGCTGAATTGACTAAAAGAAATTGAAAGATTTTTGTCACTAAAATTGAAAATATATAATAATAAGTAAAAAGAAAATAAGAATAATAAGAGAAATGTATTAAAATATAAAGGAGGAAGAAAATTAAATAAGTTAGAAGCTAGAAGCTAGGTGAAGTAGCTTGTAGCTTATAAGCTAGAAGCTCCTAAAATTAAATAAGTTATTTTGAGGTGTCTTACCCAAACACTTTTGTGTTGGTCAAACTAGCATATAAGCTAGTCAAATAAGCTAGTAGCTAGCTTAATGACCTTGTCAAAGACACTCATTGACAACTCTAGAGTGTGTTTGGCGAAACTAGCTAATAAGCTAGCTGGGAGCTGATAAGTTAGGTTTTAGCTGAAAAACTAGCTTATTGAATTAGAAATGTTTGGTAGAACTAGCTGATAAACTAGTTAGTAAATGTAAAATGACATAAAAGGATATCATTATTACATATATAAGTTTTATTATATAAATTCTCCCTATGTTTTCTAAACAAAAATATATTATTATGTAATTATAATTTTAGATTTTTTTAAAAAATAATTAAATTCTCAATAAACTTTTTAGTGATCAAATATTTAATTAAAAATTAAAATAAATAGTGAAATTGATAAAATAATTAGTATAATATAAAAATAATTTCATAAAATAGTAAAAAAAAATAAAAATTTAATTAATTCGTAATTTTTTAAATTACTTATAATAACAAGTAGAATGAAATTGAAAGACTTTTGTCATTAAAATTGAAAATAGGTAATAATAGGTAAAAAGAAATTTAAGATAATAAGAAAAATGTATTAAAATATAAGGGATAATGATGTAAGAAAATTAAATAAGTTACAAGCTATAAGCTAGAAAGCTAGGTGAAGTAATTTGTAATTTATAAGCTAGAAGCTCCTAAAATAAGCTATTTTGAGTCTGTTTGGGTGGAATTTCTGCGGAAGTACTTCTAGGTAAAAAAAATAACTTACCAAATACTTTTGTGTTGGTTAAACTAGCTTATAAGCTAGTCAAATAAATTAGTAACTAATTCGATTTTTTTAACATGTGCAACCTTGCACAGGATAATAAATAAAAAATGAAAATTTTTTTTTGAAAATTACAACTATTAATATTACCAATGCATTGAATATTGTAATTGTTGTAATTTCTAAAAAAAAATATTTTCATTTTTGATTTATTATTATGTACAATACTGCACAAGTTAAAAAAACCGTAAATAATTTATTGGCCTTTACCAAAATACATTTCCCGTGGTTCACTTCAATCAGAGCGTTGGAAACGTTAATGATAGGAAGGTGTTAGGAATCAGGCACAGCATCAGGTTACAGTGATAATACGTACGCTTGACCTTGACTAAACTCGCACCGCAAAAAGTTTACGAATTAGTTTACTCATTTTCTTTTTTTAATTTTTTCTATTATTATGGTAGCTCCTACGTCAAAATGTTACAGTGCTCATAATATACACTTATTTTTGTGTTTTATTATGGTAATCTCACACAAGCATATATACGACTAATTTCTGTTACAATGGTGCTGATATATAATTTAAACAAATCTGACTGCATATCTCTTCCAAATTACTTATAACAATGTGTACAGACAAAAAATGTTAAAGCCTTTAAAGGCTAGAAAACTTAAATAAAATGTACTCCCTCCGGTCCTATTTATAAGAACTTTTTTGGAGGTGAGCTTGGTCCTTTTTATAAGAACTTTTTCAGATTTTCCTATGCATTAATTATTATTTGACAAAAATACCCCATTAGTGGAGGTAGGTGAGTAATTAGTTAGTAGAGAGAGTATGACACAATTGAGTAGTTAAATAGAAAGAGAAAGATAATGAGTCTCAATAAATTCAAGGATAGTTTAGTAAATGTGATACACATTTATGACAAATTTATTGTAATAAACTAAATTAACCAACTTCCTTAATCTGTGTGAAGTAGTTAAAAGGGTCTTATAAATAAGACCGGAGGGAGTAATATTTTCTATTTTTTAATAATTATTGAAAACATGCACTTAAGAACGTACGATATATAAAAGAAAGTAATTAATATGAATGACTTTTAAATTGGCGAGAAAGACACGATTAGTTACGTGGATAATAAGGCTGGCCATTAATTTCTTGACTACATTGTCATTGACTAATGGGATTGGGAACACTTCATATATTGGTTTTGCCTATATAAAGCATCTGCCACATCTTCATTAACATGCATCAAAGTCTCCTATTCTACTACACACACTGAGTGATTAACTAGTTCAGAGCAATATTAATTGTTCGTATTTGCAATGCTTGAGACGATGAAGCTTGTAGTTGTTGTAATGGCTTTTTGTGCCTTTGTAGTTGGTACTTTACCTCATGCTGCATCCATGACTGCTGCTTCAGATGCTCTGTTGAAGTGGAAAGCCAGCCTTGACAAGCAAAGCCACACTTTGCTCTCTTCATGGACCGCTAATAGTCCTCCTTGCAGTTGGGTGGGAATTGAATGCGATGACGTGTCAAAAACTATCAACAATGTGAATCTTATAAATATTGGACTAAGAGGTACGCTTCAAAGTCTCAATTTCTCATCACTTTATAACATCCGCACCATAGATTTAAGAAACAACTCCTTGTATGGAGTTATTCCCCACCAGATTGGGGTGATGTCCACTCTGAACACTCTTGATTTGTCCATGAACAGACTATCTGGTACCATTCCCAATACCATTGGTAATTTGTCCAAACTCTCCTATCTTGATCTCAGTCACAATGATCTCTCTGGGACTATTCCATCTGAGATAATACATTTGGTTAGTCTTAATGCATTGTTAATGAGTGATAATGTTGTCAGTGGATCACTCCCTCAAGAAATAGGCAAATTGAGGAATCTATTACGACTTGATATTAGTAGATGCAATCTCAGTGGGTCTATCCCTGCTTCAATAGGATCGTTGGTCAATATATCAATTCTTTGGTTACAGGACAACCAGCTATCTGGCCACATTCCTCGTGAAATTGGCAAGTTGGTCAACCTCAGGCATTTATATCTTGGAATTAATAATCTTTCTGGCTCCATTCCTCGAGAAATTGGATTTCTCAGACAACTCGGTGAGCTTGATTTTTCTGTGAACTATCTCTCTGGCACTATCCCCTCTACAATTGGAAACCTAAGCAATTTACACTATCTTTACCTTTATGAAAACTATCTCACGGGTGGCATTCCACATGAAGTCGGAAAACTCTATTCTCTTGTCACAATTCAATTGTTACGGAACAACCTCACTGGGCCAATCCCACCTTCCATTGGTAACTTGGCCAATTTGGAAACTGTTCTCCTTTCTGAAAACAAACTCTCCGGAGCTATTCCTTCCACTATTGGAAATTTGACAAAACTCAGTGACTTAACTTTAATGATTAATGCACTAAGTGGAAACATTCCAATAGAAATGAACAAGCTAACAAATTTTGAAAAGTTTCAGTTATCTGATAACAATTTCATAGGTCATTTACCTCAGAACATTTGTGTTAGTGGAAAGTTGATAGGCTTCTCTACTAACAATAACCACTTCACGGGTCCAGTTCCAAAGAGCTTGAAAAATTGCTCCAGCCTTATGAGGGTGAGGCTTGAACAGAACCAATTGACTGGAAATATAACAGATGCTTTTGGTGTATATCCAAATTTGGACTACATTGGATTGAGTGGAAATAACTTTTATGGCCACCTTTCACCAAATTGGGGATTGTGCACAAACCTCACAACCCTTAAAATCTCCAACAATAATTTATCAGGTGGTATACCCCCAGAGCTAGGTGAGGCAACCAAGTTACATGTACTTGACTTATCTTCAAACCATCTTACAGGAAAAATTCCAGAAGACCTAGTCAAGTTAACTTCATTGATCCAACTTTTCATAAACAACAATCATCTTTCAGGAAATATTCCAACACAAATAACAGCATTGCAGGAACTTGATACCTTGAACCTTGCAGCAAATAATTTAAGTGGCTTCATCCCAAAACAACTTGGAAGTTTCCCTAAGTTGTTGCACTTGAATATGAGCCAAAATAAGTTTAAGGGAAATATTCCTGTTGACTTTGGCCAATTAAAAGTTCTTCAAAGTCTTGATCTCAGTGGGAATTCTTTAGGTGGATCAATACCAGCAATGCTTGGACAACTGAAATACTTAGAAACATTGAATCTCTCACATAATAATCTTTCTGATGCTATTCCCTCGAGCTTTGTTGAGATGTTAAGTTTGACAACTGTTGATATATCATACAACCAACTAGAGGGTTCGATTCCAAGCATTCCAGCCTTCCAAAATGCTCCAATTGAAGAATTGAGAAATAACAAAGGCTTGTATGGTAATGTCATTGGCCTTAAGCCTTGTTCAACATCAAGTGGCAAATCTCATGATCATAAGTTTCGCAAAATCATATTGGTTGTTTTACCCATTACTTTGGGCACTCTAGTAGTAGCACTATTTGCTTTTGGGGTCTCATTTTATCTCTGTCCCACTTCAAGAACAAAAGTGTTCAAGGCTACAAAATCTCAATCTCAAGATCTGTTTGCGATATGGGGTTTCGATGGCAAAATAGTGTATGAGAACATTATTGAAGCCACTGAACAATTTGATGGCAAACATCTCATTGGGGCTGGAGGACAAGGGTGTGTTTACAAGGCAAATTTGCCTACAGGTCAAGTTGTAGCTGTGAAGAAACTTCATTCACTACCAAACGGACGAATGTCCGATCTTAAAGCTTTCACAAGTGAGATCCAAGCTTTGACAGAGATCAAACATCGTAACATTGTAAAGCTTTATGGGTTTTGTTCACATTCACAGCACTCATTTTTGGTTTATGAGTTCTTAGAGAAGGGCAGTCTTGATAATATTTTAAAAGATGATGAACAAGCAACTCAATTTCATTGGGATAAGAGGGTTGATGTCATTAAAGATGTAGCAAATGCTTTATGCTATATACATTGTGAAATCTCACCTCCAATTGTTCATCGTGATATATCCAGCAAGAATGTTCTTTTGGATTTGGAATATGTGGCTCATGTCTCAGACTTTGGAACAGCTAAGCTTCTTAATTCCGATTCAACCAACTGGACCTCATTTGTAGGCACCTTCGGATATGCTGCTCCAGGTAAATTCCCTTTATTGAAACTAACTAATGAAGGATATAATGATTTTGTAGTTTATCTTTAGTAACTATATATATGCAAATATAACTACTATATAATCATTTGGATTTCACTCTTTTATACTAGCACTATAAGTTATCGCATTTTATAATAGCAGCTATGTACATCACTCTTTTTATTTGCTACAGAACTTGCATATACAATGGAAGTAAATGAGAAATGTGATGTGTATAGTTTTGGAGTATTAGCAATGGAAATACTTTTTGGAAAGCACCCTGGAGATTTCATATCTTCTTCTTTGCAATCATCTTCATGGAGTATAGCGGGCTCAACACTTGACACTTTGCCATTCATAGATAAGTTGGACAACCGTCTCCCTCATCCAAAAAATCCTTTTGTTAAGGAGGTGGTGTCAATGGCAAGGATTGCAATTGCTTGCTTAAATGAAAGCCCATGTTCTCGCCCTACAATGGAGCAGGTTTGCAAGAAGCTTGCAATGTCAAAGTCATCTTCAATGGATTATGCAGTCACAGATATATAGCCAAAAGATTTGTCTTACAAATTATGCATTAATACTACTTCCTAGTTTTGTATTTGCAATCTTTTTGTTTTTGTTGTCTTGTAAGTCAGTTTAATTGTTTTGTAGCTTTTAACTATAGTAGTTGTTAGAATGTCTTAGAACTCCTTTAGCTTGTTACTTGGCAAGTAATTCTGTTATAGTGGTTAAGTTAGTTGGCCACTTCCTATATTTGATCCTTCCCTATATAAGGGATCAATTATAGCATCTTGTATGCTGCTGATTTCTCTTTAATACATTGATGATCTGCTCCTCCCGTGGATGTAGCCCATTGCACTAAGGGTGAACCACGTTAAACTCTGTGTGTATTATCTTCCTCTCTTTCACTTCTTGATTACCTTGTGTTCTTCATTTGCATTATGTTTTCTGTCAAAACGTCCTTCTATGATCACAAAACTTTACAAACTGGTATCTAGAGCTCTGTGTTTCTACCCGGGGATTTTGGTTCTCCCAAGTTTTCTTTCTCTACAAACCTTCTAAGATGACTTTCTGTTTTAGATTTATTTTTTAGGAAAAATATCCACAAATGTCTGTTGTAATCATCTAAGATGGTTAAAAATATTTGTGACGTTGTACTGCTTTTACCTTAAAAGGGCCCCAAATATCTAGGTGCAACAAGTCAAAAGGCTTAGATGCATTATGAAAGCTATTTGAATAAGGGAGTTTTTTCTGCCTTGCAAAGTGACAAATGTCACACACATGTATTTGATTATAATCCTGAAGGTATGGATACAAAGTAATCATTTGATTTAATTTTGAAAAAGAGATATGTCCTAGCCTATAGTGCCACAATGTTGTGTCAGGAAAAGAAGTAGAAGTAGCTTCTGTGAGGTTGGCTTGACTTAGATTCTTGGATCCTTGAAGGCAGTATAATCATCCATTAGCTCAATAGAACCAATCAGCCTCATACTGGTCAAATCCTGAATAAAGGTAACATGTGGAAGTGAGATGACAACACAATTCAATGTTGAAGTGAGTTTGGAAATGGAAATCAAATTAATAGGGAAATCTGAAAAATAAAGAACATGAGACAAGATCAATTTATGATTGAATTGCACTTGACCAATATGAGAAGGCACTACTGTATTACCATTAGGGAGTTTCACAGTGATAGAATGATTGTTTAAAGGCTCTAAAAGGGTTAAAAATGATTTCTCTGAGCATATATGATATGTTGCTATAGAATCTAGGATCCAAACATTATGTCTATTGGTATTGATTGAGAAGGCAAAAGAATTACCTCAATGAGATGTGTTTGAATAACATGGTATAGAACGTGTAGAGCTTGCAGCTGCTACTTTGGGATTGGAAGTATTACCAGCAATATTTGATTGTTGAAGTAAGTTCATGATGTTGTGATACTGCTCTTTAGTCAAGGACATTTGATCTGAGGCATCATCTTCTTTTTGTTGTTTTTCCTCTTCTGTATTTTCCAGATTTTCTCCAATGACATTGTTTAAGCTGTAGCTTTTGCCTTTTGATCCTCCTGGATATCCATGCTTTTTGTAGCAAACCTCTACTGTATGGCCTGTCTTACCATAGTAACTATAGACCTTGAAGTAACCTCTACCACCAAATCCAGTGTAGCCTTCTCTCCCTCGGCCAAATGGCTTCCTACTTTCTGTTGCATTCACAAAAATCCGTGTCTCTTCTGCATTAGCATTTGGACCTGTAGTATTAATTCTTCTTTCATGCTGAATTACCAGTGAATATGTCTTGTCTATATCAGAAAATGGCTCCATCATGAGAATCTGAGTCTTTATAACCTTAAATTCATCATTCAACGCACTGAGAAATTTCATGATATAATCTTCACTTCTGTACAATTTTCCATTTCTACTTGCTTCACAGACGCAAGAAACAACACAAGTACTTCCCTGTTTCATTGCTGTTAATTCCTGCTGCAATTCAAAATTCCTCACTCTGTCTCCTTGAGCAAAACGATTCTTCAAAAGTTTCCAAGGAGCTACCGCATTTTCAAGATATACAATACTTGTAAGGTCCAAGAATCCCTTTAAAGTGGTTTTAATTATGACAACCAAATAAAATGCAACTTAGCATAATTCTGATTCTGCAGAAGGACAAATATGAAAAGCTTCCTTAATTTGCTTAACAGAAGCTATAAATTAAAGGAATGACAAATCTGTGAAGGACAAATATGGAAAGCTTCCAGAAGCTGACAAACACACTTCACAGACTCCAGAAGCATGAGGAGGCAATTTAATAGTTCTTAATGAAATTGTTTTAGAAGAGAGATTCACTTTTAAGGAAGAAACTCTCAGAAGACATCAAATGATTCATTCTCAGAAGATATCAAATATAGAACATAGAACATTGAACATGTCACAAAAGCATAAGGATCATCTGCAGTTGACCATAAACAATCCTGCAGAAGGAATATGTAAAAATGAGTTCTGCAGAAGCAACAAATCTCTCAATGAACCTTAAATAAATTCCTTACTAAATTTCCTGAGTAACACAAGTTGAAATACACTTGGAATTATCCAGAAATCATCCTCAGCATGTTCACAGAAGGAAGGAAGAAGAAATGAGCCAGTTTTGCTGTCTGCAGAAGTTGGTTTTGCAGAAGCAAGAAACCAGTCAAACAGCCAGCTGTACCTGTCAGCTTTTGCAGTTGTACATGAAAGAGACTTATCACAGCAACACAGCTGGACCATTTGGGTGCATTCCAACGGCTACAAGACTCCTCACCTATAAAAGGAAGTGCTCTCTTCACAATGGGACACACCTCTCTCTCCAGAAGCATAAATCAGGCCCTGTTTCAAATATCCAGCTTCTAGAACTTCTTCTCTCTCCTCATATTCGTTACATTCTGCTTCTACAAGTTATTGAGGGGGAGTTTTGCTCATTGGAATATCCTGCTGCAACTCTGATTGTAATATAGTGAGCTTTTTGTACTTTACCTTTTCTGTTTGTGTGTTTTTGAAAAGTCAGAGAGATTTTCATGTTGTAAAATCTCCTATGACAAATAGGGTGAAATATTTGGAGAGGTTGTAAGGCTCAGGTGTGAGCTTGTGAAAATTCAGAGTCTGTAGAAGGAAGTTCTGCAGATTTCTGCTGTATCTGAGCTTCTGCAGAAGGAGCTGCAGTAAGTAAAGGTCTGTTTCTGTGAGTTAGTGATTCTGTTGAGAGCCTGAAGAGGCTGAGAAAAAGAATACTAGTGGTAGTGAGTACCCAAGAGGTTGTAACTGAATTTGTTAGTGAGAAAATCCTACTTGAGGTAGGGACTGGACGTAGCCTCTGGTTGGAATAGGTGAACCAGTATAAAAATCCTTTTGTTCTCTTCTCTTCCTTACACTCTTAATTATTGCATGAACATAAAAGATTTTTAAAACTACTTAATACCTAAGTAAGTGTTAACTAAATTGATTCCACTAAAGGAATCTTATTTTCTGCATACTAAGCATACCAACTAACAATTCAACTTGTGGTGATCTACCTTCTAATAACAAGCCAAGAAATTTTCTTGAGCAGAAAATTTATTAGAAGCTAAATTGTAGAATTTTAAAAGGGATCACAATTCAACCCCCCTTCTTGTGATTCAACCATTTACTTCAATTGGTATCAGAGCTTGCCTCTAGGGTTGAACTCACTTAACCGTGGGAGAGGAAAAGATCAAGGAAATGGCAAACCATGGAGCTGCAATGTTTATTCCAGAAGGATCATCCACAAACAGACCACCAACTTTCAATGGAAAAGACTATTACTATTGGAAGGATAAAATGAAATTGTTTTTGGAATCTCAAGATATTGAGATGCAGAATCAGACATGAGATGGTCTCAGATCAGATGTAGTCTCAAGATCAGACGCAGTCTCAAGTTCAGATGCAGAGATGCAGATGCAGACATGAGACAGTCTCAGATCAGATGCAGTCTCAAGATCAGATGCAGACATGAGACTCAAGCATGAAACGAAGAGATCAGATGCAAGCATGAGATGGTCTCAGATCAGATGTAGTCTCAAGATCAGACGCAGTCTCAAGTTCAGATGCAGAGATGCAGATGCAGACATGAGACAGTCTCAGATCAGATGCAGTCTCAAGATCAGATGCAGACATGAGACTCAAGCATGAAACGAAGAGATCAGATGCAAGCATGAGACGCATGCATGAGACTCAGACATGAGACGCAGAGATTAGATGCAAGCATGAGACTCAGACTTGAGACGCAGACATGAGACTCATACATGAGATGCAGACAGAGTCTCAGTAGCAAAAAGCAAGTCAACGAAAGTACACTGTCACAACAGAGACAACATCAGAAAAGCACCTGTCTCACGTCAGAAAAGTGAAAAACAACTTCTCTCTCTTCCAACGGCTAGTTTAACGGCTATATTAACGGCTAGTTTTCTGAAGACTAATAAAGGAGGTCTCATTATGATGAGACGCATGAGAGACACAGTGAGACTCAGCAGAGATGTTGCTGCACAACCAGAAAAATCCAAGTCTCAAGTGAATCTCAACCTACCTACCTATGTTATCTTAGCTAATATCTTGTGGTAGGCTTAGCTCTTGTTTTGTACTGATTTGTATACATTCTTTGAGTGATTTAGAGAGCTACCATCTAGCTGAGCTCACGGTTTATCCATACTTTGTATGTAATCTAAGCTAGATCAATCACATCTCATCTCATACCATCAAGTCTCAACTAAGTCAGCAGGTGCCTGAGCTTAGTGTGAGCGTTTGTAAAGCCTGGAGAGGCACTGTAAAGAGAATACTCACTGAGTTGCCTGAAGAGGCAGTTGAAAATAAAAGAATACTCGTTGCGCCTGGAGAGGCTGCTTGCAAAAGAATACTACATGAGTTGCCTGGAGAGGCAGTTGAAAATGAAAGAATACTCGTTGCGCCTGGAGAGGCTGCTTGCAAAAGAATACTACATGAGTTGCCTGAAGAGGCAGTTGAAAACAAAGAATACTTGTATTGACGGGTTTGTCAATAGTGGAAATCTCACGAGTTGTGAGGACTGGACGTAGCCCAAGGTTGTGGGTGAACCAATATAAATCTCTGTGTGCATCTCTTCTCCCTATCTCTTTATTTATGTTGCACATCTCATATCTAAAATCTGTTTGTTAAAATAAATTAAATCTGTTCAGAGAAAACCAAGTTTTAATAACTAAGATCTGTCCATGCATCTCATCTTACATCTCAGGCCTCATCTCATCTAAGACCCTATCTCAACCTGAGATCAGTCAATAGTCTCACTCATTCTCTTTTAAGGTCTTAACATTTGATGAGCTAATTAATCTTACATCTCAAATCTGTTTATTAAACTAAATCAAATCTATTCAAGAATAATCAAGCTTCATTTATCAACAAATCATCATTACTTGATTACAAATTTATTGTTGAGACAACATCTCATCTAACCTACTTGAGACTCCAAGTGTCAAACTTGAGATCACGTCTCAACATGTATTTAAGTGTGAATTTTCAGGAATAATATTTTCAAGTCTCTATTCAACCCCCCTTCTAGAGACGTTCAGCAAACTTCATAGATGACTTGAAATCACTTGATAAAAGTTATTCAAATCAAGAACAAGTCAGAAAAATACTTAGAAGTCTTCCTAGAATATGGAGACCAAAGGTTACAACAATACAAGAGGCAAAAGATCTAGCTGTACTCAAGTTGGATGAGCTTCTTGGTTCTCTAAAAGTCCATGAACAAGAACTCATGGATGAATTGCCAAGAAAAGACAAGTCAATAGCTCTCAAAGCAAGCACATCCAAAAGAAGTACTTCTACAGAAGATAAACCTTCAGAAGAAGAATCACCATCTTCTGAAAATGATGATGAGTTGACCTTTATATCTAAAAGAATTCAAAGGCTGATCAGAAGAAAAGGCAAAGGAAAGAAATTCTTCAATCTCAAAAAGGAAGGGTCAAAAGGTGAAAATGTCAAAGGACCTATCATTTGTTATGAATGCAATAAACCAGGACATATCAGGGCAGAATGTCCTCAGCTGAAAGAATCAAGACCATTCCAGAAGAAGAAAGCCATGATGGCCACATGGGATGATTATGACAGTTCTGCAGAAGAAGAAGATGAAATTGAAACTGCAAACCTGTGCTTCATGGCTGGAGAAGATGATGAAGAAGAAGAGGTAGTTACTTATAACCCTACTGCATATAAAGAACTAGAAGATGCTTTTGAAAATTTATTATCTGACTCACACACACTTGCACAAAAATGTGCTCTTCTTAAAGAACAATTAGTTAAATCTAAAGAAGAAAATGACAAACTTAGAGAAGATAATAATAGGTTAATTAAAACCAATCACTGTCTCCAACAATCTCACTCTAAGTTATCTGAACAAATCAAAACTGTGAGAAACAACTTTGCAGAAGCAGAAAAAACTGCAAGTCTACAGAAAGCAAATCTGCTTCTGCAGAAGAAAATTGATGAACTTCAAAATGATTTGTGTAAATTTGTAAACAACACTCACAATTTGAATAAATTAATAGGAAACAATAGAGAAATTTCTGACAAAAGAGGTTTAGGATTTAATCAAGACAAGTTTTCAGAATCACACAAAACAGTTTTTGTTCCAGCCAAAAGGAAACCTCCTCATTGTTCTTGGTGTAACAGGCTTGGACATTATGACCAAAACTGTTACAGAAGAAAAAGGAGTACCAGAAGAAAGGTATCTAACATCACAGGACCCAAGAAAATTTGGGTACCTAAAGCATTGTTGCCCTCTGATGTAGGAACAAACAAAAGGGTCCAAAAAGAAAGAGCTATGGTTCTTGGATAGTGGATGCTCCAGACATATGACTGGAAACAGAAGCAAATTCACTCAATTGCATATGATGGAAGGTGGATCAGTAACATTAGGA
This sequence comes from Sesbania bispinosa, assembly GCA_026901365.1. NCBI lineage: Eukaryota > Viridiplantae > Streptophyta > Magnoliopsida > Fabales > Fabaceae > Sesbania > Sesbania bispinosa. The sequence continues at coordinate 1,113,283 of QLOH01000069.1, read as the reverse complement.
GACAACAACAGGGCTCAAATCAAAGGTATTGGAAAGATAGGTATGCAAGGTTCTACCCAAATTAATAATGTATACTATGTGAAAGGGTTAAAACATAATCTTCTTAGCATTAGTCAGTTATGTGACAGTGGCTATGAAGTTATGTTTCAACCTACATTCTGTGAGATTAAAGAATCATCTACTAAAAAGGTATTATTCTCAGGTGTCAGAAGCAAGAATCTATATAGCATATGTCTAGAAGAACTTCCACATCAAACCTGTCTTACTTCTTTTGAAAATGAAAAATGGATTTGGCATAGAAAAATAGGTCACTTAAACATGAAGTCCATTTCTAAATTATGCAAACTAGAACTTGTCAAAGGATTGCCAAAGCTAAAATTTGATAAAGACAAAATTTGTGAAGCATGTGTAAAGGGAAGACATACCAAATCAAGTTTTCATCCCAAAAATGTAATAACTACAAAAAGAACTTTAGAGTTGCTGCATATTAATCTTTTTGGTCCTACTAAAACACCTAGTTTGGGAGGAAAGAAATATGGGCTTGTGATAGTAGATGATTACTCTAGATACACATGGGTTTTGTTTCTAGCTACTAAGGATAAATCTTTTGAATCTTTCAGAATCTTTCTCAAGAAAGTTGAAAATGAAAGAAACCAAAAGGTTGCTTCTGTAAGAAGTGACCATGGAGGGGAATTTGAAAACTATTTTTTCAAAAACTACTTTGATGAAAATGGAATTTCTCACATTTCTCTTGTCCTAGGACTCCACAACAAAATGGAGTTGTAGAAAGGAAGAATAGAACCCTTCAAGAAATGGCTAGAACTATGTTAAGTGACAGTGGAATTCAAAAATACTTTTGGCGTGAGGCTGTTTCTACTGCTTGTTACATACTTAACAGAGTTTCCATCAGAAACATCCTTAATAAAACTCCATATGAATTATGGAAAGAAAGAAAACCCAACATTGCTTATTTTCATATATTTGGGAGTGAATGCTTCATATTAAACAATAAGGATAACCTTGAGAAATTTGATGCAAAATCTGAAAAAGGCATATTTCTTGGATACTCCATCACTTCTAAAGCATATAAAATTTATAATATTAAGAATCAAACAATAGAAGAAAACATGCATGTTATTTTTAATGATGCTAATCCTCCTTCTCAAGCATGTGGTAAGAATGATTCTGATGATGAAAGTGAGCCGAAGAAAATTTCTTCTGAGAACCACAGTTCTGTAGAAGAAGCTGCAGAACCTACAGAAGCTATAGATGCTTCTGGAGAAGATACTGACAGTCAGAAGCAGAATCCTCCCAGAAGCTGGAAACTTGTTACTAATCATCCTCATGATCAGGTGATAGGAAGTGTTGAAGAAGGAGTAAAAACAAGGAGACAATTAAGAAATAAAAATGACACAGCTCTTCTTTCTCAAGTTTAGCCAAAAAGTGTAGAAGAAGCACTTGATGAAGAATCATGGGTAGAAGCCATGAAAGAGGAGCTAGACCAGTTTGAGAAAAACAAGGTCTGGACTCTTGTACCTCAACCAAATGATCATACCATAATTGGAACAAAATGGGTGTTCAGAAACAAAATGAATGAAGAAGGTAAAGTTATCAGAAACAAAGCAAGGTTAGTAGCTCAAGGCTACAACCAACAAGAAGGTATTGATTTTGATGAAACTTTTGCTCCAGTAGCTAGATTAGAAGCTATTAGAATCCTTCTTGCTTTTGCTGCATTTAAAACTTAAACATTATCAAATGGATGTGAAAAGTGCTTTTCTAAATGGTTTCATAAATGAGGAAGTTTATGTACACCAACCTCCTGGTTTTGAAAACAAAAAACATCCTAGTCATGTTTTCAAATTAACTAAAGCCTTATATGGATTAAAGCAAGCTCCAAGAGCTTGGTATGAAAGATTAAGCAACTTTCTTCTTAAAAATGATTTTTCAAAAGGACAAATTGACACCACTTTGTTTAGAAAAACTTTCAAAAAGGATCTACTCATTGTTCAAATATATGTTGATGATATCATTTTTGGTTCAACAAATTTAAAAATGTGTGAAGAATTCTCTGAATTAATGCAAGGAGAATTTGAAATGAGTCTCATGGGAGAATTGAAGTTCTTCTTAGGACTTCAAATCAGACAGGAGAAGCATGGAATTTTTATAAATCAAGAAAAGTACACTAAAGATCTTTTAAAGAAATATAAAATGGAAGGATCAAAATCTATGAGGACTCCTATGCATCCTTCTGCAGTTTTAAACCTAGATGAAAATGGGAAACCTGTTTCTGAAAAAGAATATAGAGGGATGATAGGATCTTTACTATACTTAACTTCTAGTAGACCTGATATTTTATATTCTGTAAGTTTATGTGCAAGATTTCAATCTTCTCCAAAAGAATCACATGTTGCAGCTATAAAAAGAATATTTAGATATCTTGCTGGAACAACTAATCTTGGATTGTGGTACAAGAAAGGGACAGATTTTGAGCTCACAGGTTATTGTGATGCTGATTATGCTGGAGACAAAATAGACAGAAAAAGTACTAGTGGGAGCTGCCAATTTCTTGGAGAATCATTAATCTCTTGGTCTTGTAAGAAGCAACCCACTATAGCACTGTCCACCACAGAAGCAGAATACATTTCAGCTGCAAGCTGCTGTTCTCAAATGCTATAGATCAAACATCAAATGGAGGACTATTGCTTAAGGTACACTAAAATTCCCATCTTGTGTGATAATACTAGTGCCATTAACTTGTCGAAGAATCCAATCCAGCATTCTAGGTCTAAGCACATTGACATTAAACATCATTTCATAAGAGATCATGTCTAGAAGCATGATATTGAATTAAAATTAATTGAAACTAAACTACAAATTGCTGATATTTTTACAAAACCTCTTGTTGAAGATAGATTTGTGTTTCCTAGAGATAAAATTAACTTGAAATCCTTGATTTCTTGAATTATCAATGAAATCTTTCTGCTTCTGGAACTAGAAAGTTCCACAGAAGCATGTGGAGAAGCTTAAAATAGCATATTTATCCGTAGAAACATAAAATTGTAACAATTACAGTAGTATGTTTAGTTTCTGGAATAAAAAACATACTCCTCAACTTCTGCAGAATCTGGTGTATGTAAAAATCCATCTTCTGCAGATATCCTTATGCAAAAGATAATTCCTCAACTGTTTCTATCCACCTGCTAATCAGGTGAGACAGCTGTACAATGATTGTTGACCAACAATCATATGTTAGTCACATCACTTATCCTAGGAAAGTCTGTATCCATCACGAGCTTCAATGAACTTCAAGCCTTTCTTGGTAAGTTAACTGTGTAGGGTCAGCAACCTTTTCACCTTATCAAGGATACAAAAAGAACAAGGAAAATATAGCTTTTGTCCCTAGCTGAAAAGGTGCAGGGTAGTTGTTACATAATTAGGGAAATTTAAAGCTTATAATTGTTGGACAATAACCAAAATCCTAAAAAACTGCGCGCATGCTCTGAACCTTCTCTTTCCTTCTCAGGCAACGACTAGTTCTGATCAACTATATAGGAGAACCTCTCAGCTGAATCTCTAAAAAATCCTTCGTATTCTAAGCCTTACTCTGTTTTCTGACTACCTCATTTTTCTCCCTCTCTATCATGAGAATTCAGCAAATTGCAATGAAGAAGAAAGCCTCCTCCTCCACAGAATCTGATGATTTTATTGTAATGGGCAATGAAATAGTGCCATACATTGAACCACTACATGCTCAGCCCCTCACAACTGAGCCCTCTGTTTCTAGCCACTCAACAGAGCAAGTTTCTGCTCCTACTGAACCCACAACAAATGAACCTCAACCTGACCAAACACCCTCTCAACCCTCTACCACACCAACACCTTCAGCTGAAACCACTTCTAAGACACAAACTGCTTCTGTAGTATATGTGAGAAGGTCTGAGAGGCATCGTGCAGGTTCAACCTTCAAAACAATAGGAAATGATCCAAAAAAACCAATAGGTGTAGACTCTCCCTCTACCTCACACACTGTAACTCATTCCCATAGCCATGAGGACACCAAGTCTGCTGAAAAGAAGGAGGAAAACTCAAGTCAAGGGATGGAAGAAAGTAACCCCTCAAAAGGATCACAAGACTCTAACTGTGATCTTTTTCAAGACAAGGAAGTGCTGAATATATTCAATAAAAAATGGGAGTGGAAGACTGTCATTCCTGGCAAGATATTTCTCCTTAGAGAAAATAGAAAATGTGGATGGGACATTGGACATTTTGTCCAGAAGCAAGAATGGGGGGACTATCTCCTCATGAGGGAACCATTCTATGAGAGGCTTGTAAAAGCATTTTATACTTCTGCAAGTCAGTATAGGAGTGATGGCAATTCCCTGGTTGTGGAGATAAAAGGTTCAACAATTATAGTCACTTCAGAGACTATTGATGAAGCTTTAGGCTGTGATGCTGTCCAAAACAAGCTATATGATGATTGGTATACCTCAGCTGGTGTGACCAAGCAGGAAGTCACAAAGAAAGTCCTTCACCATTCTAATTCACAACTTCTGTCCAGCAAACTCATTCCCATTTGTAGGATATTTCACAAACTTTGTTGGTATTCACTCTTACCTAGAGTTGGTACTCTAGAAAGAGTTACTAGTCAAGACCTTATGGTAATCTATCACCTTCTTCTTGGAAAACCTTTCTCTTTGTCTTACTTAATCCTGAGAAGCATGATTTACTCAGCTAACCCCTAGAGAGCATATGCTAGTTTACCTTATGGCATGCTTCTCACAAGAATTTTTAGACTCAATAACATCTCCCTGGAAGATGAAGCTTCTAGTGATACTTGCAGCACCTTTGGAAAGATGAATGTGCAGAGAATGTTAATTGGAAAACCTGAGCCATCTCATAACTACTCCAGTCCAAGTGAAAAGGAAGAAGAGGAGAATAGAGCACCCAAAACAAAGAAAAGGAAGATTCAGACCTTCTCCAGAAAGAGGAAAGGTCAATCTGTTGGTGCTTCTGGAGAACCCTCAAGCAAGAATCTAAGGGTCTCCTCCCCTTCTTTGGACCCAAATGTGTCTGCAAAATCCACATCCTCTACATCAATGTCTATTGACTCCACTTCAGGTGAAGAAGCTGTTTCTCAGCCCAAGTCACCACCTGCAGAAGCACCCCAGCGTGAAGAATCTCAAGAAACTATCAGTGCTTCTGCAGAGGGCCTGGCAGCTAATACATTGGCCAATTTGGCTCAAATTCTTCCTGATTCCCCTCATTCCCCTCAGATTGATTCTCCAGTACGAATTCCATCCCCTACAAGATCAATTCCAACTGTTGATGCTCCAGAAGTAGAGAAGAAAGAAGAAGAAGAAGAAGTGCAGAAGGAGGCTACTATTTCAGCCCCTTCTGTAGGTACATTTGGAACTGATATGGTAAATTGCGACACCCTTAGTTATACCGCTAAGAACATCACATTATAACACGTGACCAACGAACTTAGTGCTTTAAGAAACGTCAAAATGCGAAATATTTTTTTTTAAAGGGTTTAGTTGTCATCAACCTATTACATCTCTAATTTCATTTTAAGTATTTATGAAATATCCTTTCCTTAATCTGAAACTCGTTTTCCGAAAAACATCTAGACGATTATCATCTCGCGCACATACACAACATACACGCAGTTATAAAATCAATCATAAGAAAAGGAAACAACATGAATATATACATACAACATAATAACAGTGTATCTCTCGAGCCATCTAGATATCCACATCAAAATATGAGTTCTGTTAGTAGACCAAATAAACAAGACCTCGACCAAAATACAAAATAAGAGGTCGCTAAATCAGAGCTTCTACTACCTAGACTCAAAACCACACTAGTCCTACTCTGGTACAAACGGAAGTCCGAGATGAGAAATGATGACACGGACTTCCCCTGAAAACTCACATCTGCGAAGGATGTCCGTCACCCTCCAGGTGCCCCTAGGCATCCACCGTAGCCGCACTTGCATCGATGTCATAGCTGAAATCTCCGATACCGGCTATCGACGTAACGAGAAGAATACAACAACAATAGATAGAAAGGAAGGGTGAGAACATCGCATGAACTCACAGCATGTAGGACACAGTAAACTAGAGTAATCATACACACGGAATATCCACACAATTCAATCAACAAGAATGCAGTTTATATCATCATGATGCATATGAACCAATGCATGAGGGCCCAGGGGAAACATCACCATCCACAGTGCACACAACAACTGTCCGACCATATATGTACAACGTATCAGGAGTTAGAGTCTGTACTAGCATTGGTACAAAGAGCATTGCTCATACATTTTGGCCAAATCATTTAAGCGTTCTTCTAGACAATCTCAACTGACCCCGAAAATCATGAGAGCGACAGGAATAGCTAAGCTGGGTTCCCCAATCTCGACAGTAGGGAGCTAATCTACGTCACTTGAGATCTTCCGGGAGCTAGGCTATCCTCAGGGCTGGCGTCCCTTTTGAGGACCCATTGGCGTTCTTTGCAAAACCCAGTTGCACCCTTCCCAACCGATTTCACACTGTACCAAGTGTCACTGCCATATAGGTCGTAAGGTTTTCAACCTCGAATATCATCAATGCTCTATGATGCATGTCAGACAACAAGGCTTCAAAACATACACATCCTTACAGGTAAAGCCCCTTGAATCATTCTACGTCACCACTTACCTGTGTTACGGCCCGATTCAATGTCTTTCCTTCAAGGAAAATCTGACAATGCTTTCTCAGCATACACAATCCTTACAGGCAAAGCCCATCGAATCATTCAACGTCACCACTTACCCGTGGTACGGCCCGATTCGATGTCTTTCCTTCAAGGAAAACCGAACCCTATCTTGGGTTGGAATCGCACTCTCTCACTAAGCTTCTCGAGTCTTATGTAAGAAGAGGGTGTTGGTTATAATCTTTTATAGTAGTTTGTACTGATGTTCTTGATAATCATGTCAGCTTAAGTCCTATAAATTTACTAATACTTATGATTGTGTCTTATGGATAGCATTACTTATCCTAATTCCTCTTGTATAACTAATTATGATTAAGTTTAACCTTTAATTATAATTAGTCTTCATTAACTAAACTATAATTAATGTTAATCTTCTTTAATTAAGTCTTAATCCTTACTTAAGATCTTAATTAATTCCTAATTATTTCTTAATCTCTTCCTTAACCTTGGATTAAGCTTTTAATTATATTTGATTAAGGTTAATTAATTTTAGCCTTAATTAATTATTCTTTACTTAATTAACTTAAGTAGATTAGGTTAATTAACTTAGATAATTAAATTAGCTAAGTCCATTAATTAATTCTTAAGTTTTAATTTTAATAACTTGGATTAGAGTTGTAGTCCAACTCTAATCTAAGCCCAATTTCATAAATTATTTTTGTTTGACTTTCAATGAGTCCTTGACTCACTTTTTTTTAAGGTTTTGGGCCTAAACCAAAGGCCCAAAGGTTTGATAACTCTTAGAAATTCATTTTTACTCATAACAACTCAAAACATTGACTTTTGGGTTGACTTTTACTTGGGTTAAGTTGGAAATCCGAATTTAATTCTTTTATTATTATAAAAGTTTTTCCTTATTTGCACTTTAACCCTTTTTGTTTGTAAAATTTTTTCTTTAGTCCTTGTCACCAAAGCCCAAAAATATGTTTTCCAAAACTTTTTGATCTTTTCAAGATCAAAAAGCATTCTTGATGAGTTTCATCAAGAACATCAAGAACACCTTGAATGCTCATCAAAACTCCAATTTTCAACACATCCAAACAATTTCATAAACTCAAACAACTTCATGCATGTTCTTAAATTCAACATATAAACACATTCCAAGCATCAAAATAATTTTGAACCACATGCACACAAGCACATTAACAAGCAAGTCTTCTTCTTGTTTTTTTTATAAAACTCCAAATATATAGCCACTGTGCAGATCGCATATCTCCTAGCCTAAACATCGTATCAACGATCCGACCGTTCAAAATGAAGATTCAGGTGTTATAAACCAGCCACTAAAATTTCAGCCCGATCCAATGGTGAACGACTCTGTAGTCGCCATTTTATGGTCGCTGCTCTATGTAAAAACGGGAAAACTTTCTTTCCAACCAATTTCACAACTTGCATGCATCGACAACCACAATCCAAGCACTTTTCAAGCATCAAAATAAATTTTAAAACACACATACAACCCAGCTCAAGAAATCTGAAATATTTCATTCAAAAAGAGGTTCCAAAAGTGATTTTTTTCAAGAGAAAAAGATGATCAAGACAAGGATCAAGGGCAATCCTTGACTCTAGTCACCAATCCTACTAGAGTTCAAGTTCTCCCCCCCTTACCTAAGAAATTTCCTCAAGAATGAGGTGCAGAAACAGCTCACAAAACAGCCCAAAAATCCCTCCTTTGAGTCACCTACATGAGCTTTTGCAAGGCTAGAAGGCTTAGTGTTTAAGCTTAGGGTTCAAAGATGGAACCTTAGGCTTGAAGGTGTTTGGAGAAAAATGGAGGATTTGAGAGAATATGGTGGATATGTCCACGGCGAAGGGAAGAAAGAAAGTGAGAAATGAGAGAAAGAACTAGAGACTTGCATGTGAGGAAAGGAAAAAGAAATAAATGCTTTAATGTTTAATGCCATAATTTCCTAAGCTTTACACTTGGCTTGGAAGGAAGAAAAAGAAAGGCAAGTGTCTCTCATGCATCATGCCTACACATGCACGACTTGCATGAGAAGCCAAGGGAGAGTTTGTGCAATTTTTTTGGCCCAGGTCAAGAGTATTCGGGCTCGGTTTAAGAGACAGTAGGGGCAAAAAGGTCGTTTTTCACAGAAAAATCCCAAAAAATCCCAAAAATTCTAGAGAAATAGAAAATTCATTCCTAACCTCAAAAATATAAATTTTGATGATTAAAAATAATTTTAATCACTCAAAATTCAATAAAACACAAAATACGGCAAAACGGTAAAAACGTGGGTGTTACATAAATCAGTTCCATGCTTCTCCAATATTGGACTCTGTGTTCCCTGCTACTGCACCAATTAGGGATGATATACCTGCTATATCTTCACATCTTTCCTCAATGAACACATTTATCCAGCAACTGAGCAATGAAAAACCCGTTGAAGAACCTGCTGCTCCCAAATCTGATGCTCCTTCTAAACCTGCTTCTTAATCAAAATCCATGGAAAAGAACATTCAGAAGCTGAAATCTGACATAAAGAAGCTCTTTTCAAATGTGAACACCTTGCAAAATACAGTAAATGAGATGATAGAAAGGTTCACACAGCATCAATTTTGGTTCAACAATTTTGTCCTTCCTGTCATTACTCCTCAGGCTCCTCTAATGCCTTTCACACAGTTTCAGCCACCTCAGAACATCCTGCAGCCTACCACTTCATCATCTTCTGACCATTCCTCTCCTTCCTGCAAATAAAGATGATGATTGTGCTTCTCCTCATACACTTCCCTTGTGTTTTTTGACTGATGACAAAGGGGGAGAAGTAGTACTAGGTAGTTTAGGGCTGATATTTGCTAATGGCTAGCAAACTGTGATTTCTGACTATGATTGTTTTGTGATTATGACTTTTTGGTGAAATCCTTTTGATTAATGATGAATGACAAATGATGTTGTTTGCTGCATATTGTTTGATGCATATTTCTAAGTTTACTTAATGATCAATTTAAAAAATTGAATCAGTTTGAATCATACAATTTGCTGCAAATGATTAATTTGAATTGTAAATCAGTTTTGAAATCATATAATCTGCAACAATCATTATTCCCCAAATAAATGCTAAAATTCAGGGGTAGTTTGGTATTAAAAATCAGAATTATCTAAGTGATCCTTGATTAGGTTGTCATCATCAAAAAGGGGGAGATGGTAAGGTCCAAGAATCCCTTTAAAGTGGTTTTAATTATGACAACCAAATGAAATGCAACTTAGCATAATTCTGATTCTAAAAAGACTAACTATTTCATTTGAGAATGTGTCCAGAAGCAACGGGTATTATTCTGCAGAAGGACAAATATGAAAAGCTTCCTTAATTTGCTTAACAAAAGCTATAAATTAAAGGAATGACAAATCTGTGAAGGACAAATATGAAAAGCTTCCAGAAGCTGACAAACACACTTCACAGACTCCAGAAGCATGAGGAAGCAATTTAATAGTTCTTAATGAAATTGTTTTAGAAGAGAGATTCACTTTTAAGGAAGAAACTCTCAGAAGACATCAAATGATTCATTCTCAGAAGATATCAAATACAGAACATGGAACATGCCACAAAAGCATAAGGATCATCTGCAGTTGACCAGAAATAATCCTGCAGAAGGAATATGTAAAAATGAGTTCTGCAGAAGCAGCAAATCTCTCAATGATCCTTAAATAAATTCCTTACTAAATTGGATGAGTAACACAAGTTGAAATACACTTGGAATTATCCAGAAATCATCCTCAACATGTTCACAGAAGGAAGGGAGAAGAAATGAGCTAGTTTTGCTGTCTGCAGAAGCTGGTTCTGCAGAAGCAAGAAACCAGTCAAACAGCCAGCTGTACCTGTCAGCTTTTGCAGTTGTACTTGAAAGAGACTTATCACAGCAACACAACTGGACTATTTTGGGTGCATTCCAACGGCTACAAGACTCCTCACCTATAAAAGGAAGTGCTTTCTTCACAATAGGCCACACCTTTCTCTCCAGAAGCATAAATCAGGCCCTGTTTCAAATATCCAGCTTCTGGAACTTCTTCTCTCTCCTCATATTCGTTACATTCTACTTCTACAAGTTATTGAGGGGGAGTTTTGCTCACTGGAATATTCTGCTGCAACTCTGATTGTAATATAGTGAGCTTTTTGTACTTTACCTTTTCTGTTTGTGTGTTTTTGAAAGGCCAGAGAGATTTGCATGTTGTAAAATCTCCTGTGACAAATAGGGTGAAGTATTTGGAAAGGTTGTAATAAGGCTCAGGTGTGAGCTTGTGAAAATTCAGAGTCTGTAGAAGGAAGTTCTGCAGATTTCTGCTGTATCTAAGCTTTTGCAGAAGGAGCTGCAGTAAGTAAAGGTCTGTTTCTGTGAGTTAGTGATTCTGTTGAGAGCCTGAAGAGGCTGAGAAAAAGAATACTAGTGGTAGTGAGTACCCAATAGGTTGTAACTGAATTTGTTAGTGAGAAAATCCTTCTTGAGGTAGGGACTGGACGTAGCCTCTGGTTGGAAGAGGTGAACCAGTATAAAAATCCTTGTGTTCTCTTCTCTTCCTTACACTCTTAATTATTGCATGAACATAAAAGATTTTTAAAACTACTTAATACCTAAGTAAGTGTTAACTAAATTGATTCCACTAAAGGAATCGTATTTTTTGCATACTAAGCATACCAACTAACAATTCAACTTGTGGTGATCTACCTTCTAATAACAAGCCAAGAAATTTTCTTGAGCAGAAAATTTATTAGAAGCTAAATTGTAGAATTTTAAAAGGGATCACAATTCAACCCTCCCTTCATGTGATTCAACCTTTTACTTCAATACTTTGTGCAATTGATTGTTCCACAGAATTGAATGTCCAGAATAAGACAAGGCCATTGCATCTTTCCCAAGCATCAAAACTAGGATCAAAACTATCAGGCATAGGTAATGTTCCGTTTACAAATTTAAATTTGTTTTTGGATACCAATGAACGTTTCATGGCCCTCGCCCAGCTATGATAGTTCTTCACAGAGAGCAAAGGAGAGGTTAATGACATGGAAGGATTCTCACCAGGGTGTATGTAGTACTCACTCAAGGGGTCAAGCGCAGGGTTCTGCGGAGGTTGATTTATGATGGAGGAGCCTGCACCTCCTCCTCCTCCTCCTCCATGAGAATGTCCTTTTGCCATGGCAAAAAATCACCAAGACTCTTGAATCACCAAAGCTCTTGATACCATATCAGTAAATGAGACATAAAGAATAAAATGCTAATATCAAATGAAAAATAGAAAAAGAATAAAATCAAATCAGAATCCCAATACAGAATCAATCCTAACTAACTCTACTAACACTTAGTTGGCTGTAGCAATGCTTGGACGATGTGGGACCTTCCTTAGGACACCTCCCTTAGGACCTCTCTTCTCTATATCTTTATCTATAAGACTTGAACGATGTGGGACTTCACATTCTGATACAAAAAGAATTCAAATTAATTTTCAGTGAATTATAAACATAAATTTTTCTTTAAATTAAATTTCAAGTGGAATCTGGACATTACGTCTAAGAATGTGTTTGGCAAGGCCTATAAGCTAGCTACTAGCTTATTTGAATAGCTTATAAGCTAGTTTGACCAACACAAAGTGTTTGGTAAGGTACTTCAAAGTAGCTTATTTTAGGAGCTTCTAGCTTATAAGCTACAAGCTACTTCACCTAGCTTCTAGCTTCTAGCTTGTAGCTTATTTAATCTTCTTCCATCACTATCACTTATATTTTAATACATTTCATTTATTGCCTTTAATTTCTTTTTATCTTTTTTTAATTTTAATGATAAAAACCTTTCAATTTCTTTTTACTTATTATTACCTATATAATATGTAATTTAAAAAATTATGAATTAATTAAATTACTATTTTCTTTTCATTATTTTATGATATTATTTTTGTATTATACTATTTATTTTATCAATTTCACTATTTATTTTAATTTTTAATTAAATATTTTATTATTAAAAATTTTAATAGGAATTTAATTATTTTTTAAAAAAATATAAAATATAATTACATAATAATATATTTTTGTCTAGAAAATACAAATAGAATTTATATAAAAAAACTTATGTGATTATGTTCTTTTATGTCATTTTACATTTACCAACTAGCTTATCAGCTAGTTTTACCAAACACTTCTAATTCAATAAGCTAGCTTATCAGTTCGGAGCTTATAAGCTATGAGCTTATCAGCTAGCAGCTAACTTATCAGCTAGAAGCTAGCTTATCAACTACCAGCTAACTTATCAGCTAGTTTTGCCAAACACATCCTACAACTTTCGTTGTTAATTTAATCACCATTTGGCATTCTTCCAGCTACTGTAGTCAAAGTAAGTAAAGTGAATGACTTCAATTAGCTCGTTACTAGGAAATATATGGGGGAGGTACTAGGAATTTCACATGCAATATCCATCCCCACACATTTCACGTTTTAAACTTTGTTTGTTTTTCATATTTATTCTTATTGTACATATATTCACACTTTTTATCTCTCAGTTACTGTTCTATTATACCACCTCTGATCCTATTTATAAGAAACATATGACCAAATCACCATGATCAGGAAATGCCTTGAAACTAGTTAATTGTAATTAATAATTTCATAATTTAAATTGTCTACATACAAATTTAATGCAATATTAATTATATGTTTCTCCATTCCACCCTTATATTAATAAATGACTCACTATTTAACATTAATGATATTCAATTATATTAAGAGAGATAAAGGGTAAAATAGAAAATTTCAAATTTATTTCCATAAAAACAAAAGCAATGATTGTATTATTTTAAGAGTTTAATTAGTAAGCACTGACAGTGTAAAAGAGTTTTACACTGACGTTCAATCATGATTCTTCATTTATATTACCTTTAAAATATTAATTAGTAAAGTCAACAAGCTTACCATAAATCAAGGGTTGTGATTAACTGTTAGTGTAAAACTTTTTACACTGTAAGTGTACAATCCTTTTTCTCTTATTTTAATATGTGTTTTTTTGTCTAAATAAACTATTAAATAGAATTGAGGTAGTATCATTTATTGCACATTTCCCTATTTAAGTATCAGTCACGTCTATTAACATTCATAATAAGTCTATTGTACGAAAAAGTGGTTAGCCTCGGTGGATAAGGGTGAGCATAGGATGGGTTGGGACGGGTTTTGTCCTTCCCATACCCAACCCTAAGTTTTTATCATACCAAATTTTCAGACCCGAACTCGTCCTTAAACCCGAAGAAACCCGACAATGTACAAGACTACTTGAAATCTGAACCCGTTCACAACCCGAAGAAACCCGTCCACAAACTCTAAACTCTAATATTTTAGTTTCTTATGAACTTTCAAATATTGTTAAGAGAGAAAAATATCACTATATTGTTATATAACTTGATGTATGAAATGTGTTTTCAAAGTAGATAGAACCTCTATCATAGAGAAAAGTTGAACTAAAAAATCTCTAGAAAGTTAAAATGATGTTAAGCCTTTAAGTAATATAAAATTATAAATATTATATATTATATATATACATATATGGGACGGGTTGGGTAACTTGAAGATTAAGCTGAACCCGTCCTCAACCCGATACCAGGTTATTGAACGAGACTTGATTAAATCCTAATCTTTCATGTGGGACATGGTCTAACCCTGTCCAAATAGCTTGGGTTGAGACAGGTCTTTGGGACGGGCCGGGTTTTGTTCACCACTTGCAGTGGACTATAATCATGTACGAACTTTACTTGTAAAGTTAGGGGTTTGAATTCCACCTTCATACTACTTATTGTAGGAATAATATATCTCAATATTTTTTGCTAATATTAAATTCTTTAGCCCAACATAATGAGTGTTCCACAAGTAACCGCATATATCCAACTGGAAAGCATGTCGTCTTGTGGACTACTTGAAGACTTGAAGCACCTCCACTCATTCTTCCATCAACTTAGATACAATTACTATTAGAATGGATCTCACTTCAATTAGTTGGAAACATTAATTATTGCTATTTTTATTTATCTGAATAAAATTATTATTTTATATTTTGATTCATTATATATTTATTAGAGTAAGTTTAAAAATTAAGTCAATTTTTTTAATCATAAGTTTAAAGTGGCTGTTATTATAAATCACATGTATCCTTTAGGGGAGGTCGTTTTGCTCCTATCATAAATATATTTTTAAATTTATAATTATATTATTAGGAGATATCTAATCTCAATATAATTAAATTTATAATTATATTTGTGATGTATTCGTTACTGTTTTTTAGCAACATTTTAATCTACTTAAATAAAACTTTTATTTTGTTTGTTTAATTCATTATATATTTATCATAGTAAGCTTAGAAGTTAAGAAAATTTTTCAGTTATAGGTTTGAAGCGGTTTTTTTTATAAATCATAAGAATCCTAGTATCATACAGAGGAGTTAGTCCTACTCTTCTCGACTACATTGACCAATGGGAACACTTCATATATCGAGGTTTCGCCTATATAAAGCATCTGCCACATCTTCATTATCATGCATCATAAGTCTCTTATTCTACTACACACACAAACTGAGTGATTAACTACTTCAGAGCAATATTAATTGTTCGTATTTGTAATGCTTGAGACGATGAAGCTTGTAATTGTAATGTTTTTTTGTGCCTTTGTAATTGCCACTTTACCTCATGCTGCATCCATGACTGCTGCTTCATATGCTCTGTTGAAGTGGAAAGCTAGCCTTGACAAGCAAAGCCACGCTTTGCTCTCTTCATGGACCGCTACTAGTCCTCCTTGCAGTTGGGTGGGAATTGAATGCGATGACGTGTCAAAAACTATCAACAATGTGAATCTTATAAATATTGGACTAAGAGGTACGCTTCAAAGTCTCAATTTCTCATCACTTTATAACATCCGCACCATAGATTTAAGAACAACTCCTTGTATGGAGTTATTCCCCACCAGATTGGGGTGATGTCCACTCTGGACACTCTTGATTTGTCAATGAACAAACTATCTGGCAACATTCCTCGTGAAATTGGGAAGTTGGTCAACCTCTGGTATTTATATCTTGGAAGTAATCATCTTTCTGGCTCCATTCCTCGAGAAATTGGATTTCTCAAACAACTCGGTGACCTTGATTTGTCTCATAACTCTCTCTCTCTGGCACTATCCCCTCTACAATTGGAAACCTGAGCAATTTATACTATCTTTACCTTTATGCCAACTATCTCACTGGTGGCATTCCACATGAAGTCGGAAAACTCTATTCTCTTGTCACAATCGAATTGTCAGGGAACAACCTCACTGGGCCAATCCCACCTTCCATAGGAGACTTGGTTAACTTGGATACTGTTCTCCTTTATAAAAACAAACTCTCTGGAGCTATTCCTTCCACCATAGGAAATTTGACAAAGGTCAGTGTGTTAATGTTATACAAAAATGAACTCACTGGGCCAATCCCACCTTCCATAGGTAACTTGGCCAATTTGGATACTATTTACCTTAGTGAAAACAAACTCTCTGGAACCATCCCTTCCATCATCGGAAATTTGACAAAAGTCAGTGTTTTATTCTTAAACACAAATAGGTAACTTGGTCAATTTGGATTCTATTTACCTCAGTCAAAACAAACTCTCTGGAACTATCCCTTCATCTATTGGAAATTTGACAAAACTCAGTGACTTAACTTTAATGATTAATGTACTAAGTGGAAACATTCCAATAGAAATGAACAAGCTCACAAATTTAGAAAAGTTGCAGTTAGGTGATAACAATTTCATAGGTCATTTACCTCGGAACATTTGTGTTAGTGGAAAGTTGACAAACTTCTCTGCTATGAATAACCACTTCACGGGTCCAGTTCCAAAGAGTTTGAAAAATTGCTCCAGCCTTAGAAGGGTGAGGCTTGAACATAACCAATTGACTGGAAATATAACAAATGCCTTTGGTTTATATCCAAATTTGGACTACATTGGATTGAGTGGAAACATAATTGGGGATTGTGCACAAACCTCACAACCCTTAAAATCTCCAACAATAATTTATCAGGTGGTATACCCCCAGAGCTAGGTAAGGCAACCAAGTTACATGTACTTGACTTATCTTCAAACCATCTTACAGGAAAAATTCCGGAAGACCTAGTCAAGTTAACTTGATTGATCAAGCATGATAGCAGGATAGTTGTAGGATCTAGCATTGAGCAAAAACAACTGATTAGAACGAAGAAATAGCAATTAAATTGCGAATTATAGGGGCTGGGCAGCAGCCTATAATGCGCAAGAAAACACAAGAAAATGAAAGAAAAAGTGGAGAGGAAGAAATGGTGAGGACGCCACTGAAGCAGGAATCACCCACATCAGATAAGTCCAATGCCAGACGCCACTAATGTAGGAGAATTAGATAAGTCTCAGTATGGTTTGAGCAACAACCACCAAGCCTCACTCAACTCACCAAGGGAGGAGAAATTTGGGCATAATGCCTTTACTTAATTCATGAAAGTGTGAATTGCAAAGAGGGAGACCTCCTTTATATAGGAGTTGGGGGGCGGCCACTTAAGGAAATAAGTGGGAAAAATAAAAGATGAGTAAAATGCTATCCTAAGTGGGATTTGAACTCAAGGCTCTAAGGCTCATGGCTAAGCTAAGTCCTAAGCCAATAAACCCACTAATGTAGCGCCCAACTCAAGGGTAAATGGGAAAAATTACATGAAATTCCTAATTACATTTATTTTCCTAATTACAAAGTCCTAATTAATTTGAGTCTTGACTTGTTGACTTTGACTTCATGGTCAATAGTTGACTTCATGGTCAATGGTCAAATGGTTGACTTTGATGAGGATGACTCATGCTTGGTTCAGCTCCAAGAGATTCTAGCAGCTCTATGTTTGGGTCCTAGCTTCTTGCTGTCAGTTCAAAGTTCTACTAACAGAGTGGATGCCATCATTCCCTCCCCCTTGGAAAGCATTTGTCCTCAAATATGAAATAAGGAAGAGTATAAGGGGGTAGAAAAGAATAAGAGGGATGGATGACAAGAAAGGAAAAGGTGGAGACTTCCCTTTTTGGACTTGTGGGTCCTTGCTAGGCCTTCAATCATGGACATCCTTTGCGCAACCTTAGCCAACAAAAAAAAAGGAGACTCATTATTCCCAAGCATTTATCATCTAGTGCTCATAACAATAGTACTTGGGAATCATGTAGGGAGTTTTGGGAGAGTAATGAGTAGTAGAAGAAAGAAGAGAAGAGGAAGAAGAAGAAATAGGTGAAAAGGTGAGAGGAAACTCCCTCATAGTGTTGCCACTTCCTCCTTCCTTAATCAGTAGCTCCCTTTCTTGAACTCCTTCAAAACAATTAAGGTCACCAGTTTTGAATTGATAAAGTAATAACATTGCTTCCCTTTTATTTTTTTGTTTTTCTTTTGTTTTCACCTTTTCTATCATCACTTTTGATGTTTCTTCTTTCTTTTTCTTTTTATCCTCACCTTCTATCTTAAGCCTCTTAATTTTCTCAAGTTCTATTTCTCTCTTCATATGGGCTTGATCCTCACATATTTCTTGAATTGACATTGGCATCAAAGTGATTTTAGTTCCATCTTGTTTAAAAGATATTTGATTAGAGTATCCATCATGAATGGCCCTCTTATCAAACTGCCAAGGTCAACCCAATAAAATATGTGTGGCATCCATAGGTACAACATCACAAAGAACATTATCATCATAATCACCTATGGAAATAAAGATGAGAGTTTGCCTATTTACTTCCCTTTCCCCATCATCACATATCCAAGATAACTTGTATGGTCTGGGGTGGGGAGTGGTAGATAAACCAAGTTTTTCCACCATTCTTGCACTTGCAATGTTAGTGCAACTTCCACTATCAACAATTAGGGAACAAATGCGCCCCTCTACCATGCATCTAGTGTGGAAGACAGTTTGCCTTTGTTCATCTTCTCTTATTATTTGATTTCCTTAGGACCTTCTAACCATGCATAGTTTACCTTCGGCCCTGTATACTTCTTTCTTAACTTCATTTTCTTCTTCACTAGTTTCTTTTTCCTCATCTTCACTTTGTTCTTTTTCACTTGCACTAGTGTATTCACCATTTTCTTTAACCAACATTGCCCTCCTATTTGGGCATTGGGAAGCTATGTGTCCCTTTCCATCACACTTGAAACACTTGATGTTTCTTGTGGAAGTAGAGGGATCTTCCTTTTTAGTAGAAGGAGTGGGGTTAGAAGTAACCCTAGAACCCTTAGGTTCTTCCTTCTCTTGGCTCTTTCCCTCATCTTTCTTTAGGGTTTCCTTGTTCCTAGTTGTAAAACTAGTGTTACCTCTTTTATAGCTACCCTTTCTTTTTAGTTGAGTTTCAATTTCAATGGCTTGGTGTACCAAGTCCTCCATTTCAACATAAGGATGCAACTCCACTATGTCCCTTATGTCAAAATTAAGTCCATTGATAAACCTAGCCATAGTTGCTTCACTATCCTCAACTATGTTGGCCCTAATTAAAGCAAGTTCCATTTCTTTAAAATATTCATCTACACTCTTAGAACCTTGCTTAAGAGTTTGGAGTTTAATGTGCAACACCCTAGTGTAATATTGAGGTATGAACCTCTTTCGCATGATGGACTTCATTTCCTCCCAAGAGGAAACCAAAGGAGCATTGCACCTTCTTCTATCAGCTTGAAGCTGATGCCACCAAAGTAAGGCATAATTCTTAAACTCAAGAGAGGCAATCTTAACCTTTTCTTCTTCCCTATACCTATGGCAACTAAAGATTTGTTCAATTTTAAGTTCCCATTCTAGGTATTGTTCTACATCATTTCTCCCATTAAAGGTTGGGACTTCTATTTTTACCCCTCTGAACCCTTGTTCCCTTTTAGGCTCTTCTTCTCTCCTATGCTCCCTCCTTTGCCTCCTAGGGTTCTCTTCATAATAATCCTCTCTTTCTCTTCTAGAGGTTTCCTCATAGTAGTCTTCTCTAAACCCTCTAGGTTCTTTAGGCCTCCTAGACCTCCTAGGCTCTCTTTCCCTTTCCCTTCTCCTATATGTGTGGCTAGAGTGTCTCTCTCCCTCACTACTCTCCGGGTGGTACCTATCTTCACTCCTAACCATGCTATATCTATCCTCACTTCCTCCTTCTCGAGAAGAGTGCCTTCTCTCCCTCCTATTCCCACTTAGTTCTTTCCTAAGTTCACTCATCTCATGCCTCATCATTCTGGCCATATCAATTGCATGTTGCAACTCGGCCCTATACTTTAAAGTTCTAGGTGAAGGAGGTGGTGAGTTCCTACTACCCATTTTTTTTAAGTTTTTGATTTTAAGAAATTTGGACCTTTCCTCTCAACTAAGTGTTTACACTCATTGAAATGCAACACTCGTGTATGTCACTCTTTTTGGCTTTTTCTATAATGAGACTCTCTTGCCTCTTCTACTCGATTGGAGGTTGGTTAGATCTTGCAAAGACCAACGTGAGACTAAGTCTTAACCCTTACCCAAAATAGAAGCGCACTAATAAAGAAAATACCTACTGAGAGAAGATTGAAAAATCCTAAGACAAAACAAGGAATTGATATGACAAACAAGAAAAGTTGGCACTCAAACAAGCTTATACACAAGAGCAGACAACAAACAATACAAGACGGAAGAAATTGCAAAGAGAATTGTTTTTGGTGATTTTTGAAAAAGAGTTGCCAAAATTGTCGTTTTTAAGGAACAACAAATACAACTCAATTACGGTATACAGGGAAATGAAACAAAAAATTAAGTAAAACTGTCACTGTATTGTTGGGATATCTCTTTGTTTTGAATTTTCTATTTTTCTGATTTTTTTGAATTTTTGACTCTTTTTGGGTGTCTTTTGATTTTTTCTTCCTTGTGTTGACTTTGCATCCATTTTTTGCTTTTTACACCTCTTTTTGTATTTTTTGCACGTACGTACTTTTTGTCTTTTTCCCCAACAGAAAATTACAGAAATTTGTACACAATGAAAAGAAAATAAACTGTAACTACTGTAATATTTTTGTAATTTTCTGACAATAAACTGGTCCAAGTGGTACCAAAAAAGCAAAAATAATGAATAAACTGATTTCTAAAAACTGTGAAAACGTAATGGCAACTTGATTTCAAAAATGGCAAAAAAATTGCTTAGCACTTCCTTATTGATTATACAAAACCGGTATGGTCACAGAAACGCGCTTGGTTCAGTTTTAAGATTGGAATTAAAATTTGAAGGAAAATCAACAATTAGGATTTGTTGATCTTCTTCCAATACTATGAACCAAAAGAAAGCCTATAGGTGAGCGTTTTGCACAATCAAACAAAGAAAGTCCAAGGTAGAGATAGGAGTCAATCCAAATTTGCAATCAGAATGCCAAACAGACAAACATAACAAGAGTAGAAAATTGAACAAAACAAGAGCCCAAAAATGCGCATAAAATGGCAAAATAAGAAGGAAAATTATGCAAAAATAAATGGCAAGAGTTAAAAGGGGGAAACTGAAATTAAAAGGATGGGGATGACAGAAATGTAAATGGCAGAAAGTAGAAGGGGATGGCAGAAAGTAAAAGGATGGGGAGAGCAGAAATGTAAAGGGGGAAGCGGAAATTAAAAGGATGGGGAGGACTGAAAGTAAATGACTAAAAGTAAAGGGGAAAGCGGAAAGTAAAAGGATGGGGAGAGCAGAAATGTAAATGGCAGAATGTAAAGAGGAGAGCAGAAATTAAAAGGATGGGGAGAAGCGGAAAGTAAATAGATGAATATGGGGGATGAACAATTAATGGTGAAGGAGAAAAAATGTAGGTGAACGATCTTTGGAAAATGAAGACAACAATGCCTCCTCTTACCACACTTCACCAACAAACAAGTAGTTTATAACAATTAATTGCAAGAATCACTGAAGAACAAGTATGAGCAATTAAAGAGGCATTTAATCAAACACCTAAGGGGTGGGATTAGCGGACCAAAAACAGCTCCATACTAGCAAGAATTCAAGCAATCAACAACCAAACTGACAATGCTGACAGCAGCAGAAAGGCACCTCGGGCCCGGGAAACAGTCCAAGTCCAAATTACAATTGAAAAGAGGGATGGAATTACACTAAAATGATGAAAATTCTGCACAAAAGAGGTGCAGTAGCCGCGGCCAAACAACTCCAATATAGCTCCAAATTTGCTCAAATTCAACAAACTCTGAAACCAATTGATAGCAGGATAGTTGTAGGATCTAGAATTGAGCAAAAAAAAACCGATTAGAACCAAGAAATAGCAATTAAATTGCAAATTATAGGGGCTGGGCAGCAGCCTATAATGCGCAAGAAAACACAAGAAAATGAGAGAAAATGAAAGAAAAAGTGGAGAGGAAGAAATGGTGAGGACGCCACTGAAGCAGGAATCCGCCCACAACAGATAAGTCTAATGTCAGACGCCACTAATTCAGGAGAATTAGATAAGTCTTAGTATGGTTTGAGCAACAACCACCAAGCCTCACTCAACTCACCAAGGGAGGAGAAATTTGGGCATAATGCCTTTACTTAATTCATTAAAGTGTGAATTACAAAGAGGGAGACCTCCTTTATATAGGAGTTGGGGGGCGGCCACTTAAGGAAATAAGTGGGGAAAATAAAAGATGAGTAAAATGCTATCCTAAATGGGATTTAAACTCAAGGCTCTAAGGCTTATGGCTAAGCTAAGTCCTAAGCCAATAAACGCACTAATGTAGCGCCCAACTCAAGGGTAAATGGGGAAAATTACACGAAATTCCTAATTACATTTATTTTCCTAATTACAAAGTCCTAATTAATTTGAGTCTTGACGTGTTGACTTTGACTTCATCGTCAATAGTTGACTTCATGGTCAATGGTCAAATGGTTGACTTTGATGAGGATGACTCATGCTTGATTCAGCTCCAAGCAATTCTAGCAGCTCCATGTTTGGGTCCTAGCTTCCTGCTGTCAGTTCAGAGTTCTACTGACAGAGTGGATGCCATCAAAGCTTTACATAAACAACAATCATCTTTTAGGAAATATTCCAACACAAATAACAACATTGCAGGAACTTGATACCTTGAACCTTGCAGCAAATAATTTAAGTGGCTTCATCCCAAAAAAACATGGAAATTTCCCTAAGTTGTTGCACTTGAATATGAGCCAAAATAAGTTTAAGGGAAATATTCCTGTTGACTTTGGCCAATTAAAAGTTCTTCAAAGTCTTGATCTCAGTGGGAATTCTCTAGGTTGATCAATACCAACAATGCTTGGACAACTGAAATACTTAGAGACATTGAATCTCTCACATAATAATATTTCTGGTGCTATTCCCTCGAGCTTTGTGGAGATGTTAAGCTTGACAACTGTTGATATATCAGACAACCAACTAGAGGGTTCAATTCTAAGCATTCCAACCTTCCAAAAAGCTCCAATTGAAGCATTGAGAAATAACAAAGGCTTGTGTGGTAATGTCACTGGCCTTAAGCCTTGCTCAACATCAAGTGGCATATCTCATGATCATAAGCTTCGCAAAATCATATTGATTGTTTTACCCATTGCTTTTGGAACTCTAATAGTAGCACTATTTGTTTTTGGGGTCTGATTTCATCTATGTCTCACTTCAAGGAAAAAAGTGTTCAAGGCCACAAAATCTCAATCTCAAGATCTGTTTGCGATATGGAGTTTCGATGGCAAAATAGTGTATGAAAACACTATTGAAGCCACTGAACAATTTGATGGCAAGCATCTCATTGGGGCTGGAGGACATGGGTGTGTTTACAAGGCAAATTTGTCTACAGGTCAAGTTGTAGCTATGAAGAAACTTCATTCAATACCAAATGGACAAATGTCTGATCTTAAAGCTTTCACAAGTGAGATCCAAGCTTTGACAGAGATCAAACATCGTAACATTGTAAAGCTTTATGGGTTTTGTTCACGTTCACAACACTCATTTTTGGTTTACGAGTTCTTGGAGAAGGGTAGTCTTGAAAATATTTTAAAAGTTGATGAACAAGCAAGTCAATTTCATTGGGAAAAGAGGGTTAATGTCATTAAAGATGTAGCAAATTGTTTATGTTATATGCATTATGAAATCTCACCTCCAATTGTTCATCGTCATATTGATGGGTTTCCTGGCATGTTTACGTAGTCCAGTAGTTTTAAAGTAAGTAGAGTATCGTATCCACAGGGAGCGGTTTTAACTTGTAGAGTTAAAGTAATTGTATTTTCAATAAAACGTTTTCTTAAATAGAGTTGGTGAATTTCAGAATAAAATAAACAAAGATAACACGAGAGAATAAGTATTTAGGACTAGGATTTGATTTTGTTTCATCTCCCCCCTTGTGTATTCAAACTTTTTTTCCCTTATTTATGATCGTAATTTTAATCACCTTAGCATTGTTTAATTACAATAATTATAAGGCATGCCTGGTAATTATCGTACCCGCAAATTCCCCTATAACATCATAATTAAACCCCAAAAGCTAGTCTCTACAGGCATTCAAAGTGGCATTTGGCGACCCCGAGCATTCCCCGTATTTTGCAATCAGCGCTATCGAATTAGCCATACTTTCACACAAGGCACCTACGGAGGGGTGTGTCACTCACTGAACCTCCGATCGTTAGAGTACAATCCTTATGCTACGATATGACTAACCCGAGTACCTTTAGCAATCCGAGAATAAGCTTCATGAACAGCTCGATGCTCACCTACCTCTGATACTAGCCGGAGTTCCACTTTTTGTATCCAGAGCACTAGCCTACCATCCCGGCGCACGCGCGGAGTTGATGCATTACACACAACATAAAGATACCGATAAATTACAAGCATAAAATCATAAATAAAATAGAAAAGAGAATTCTTATACACAAGGGAGTTGATGTGTACTTGTACTGCTACGCTTCACCTGCGCTCGGTGCAGGTGAAGTGCAGAAAACAGTGACTAAAATTTCAATTGTGCGCTTCTCCTGTGCTTAGCACAATTGAGGCGCAGAAAGCAGAATGAGAATTTGCAATTTGCAGTCACGTTTTCTGCTACTCCCTATTGTTTTTAAAAAAAATATTTTGTTTTCCACAAACTTATTCCAATTAATTTTGAAAATTTCCTAAATCCTAAAAAAATGAAAGATCCTAATTACTAAAAAAAAACAAAAGAAAACAAACTAAAAACTTAAAAATCTCTGGGTTGCCTCCCAGGAAGCGCTTGTTTAACGTCTTATAGCTCGACGCCTGCTTTGTTAAGGTGGCTAATACTGAAATCTTTTGGTGAGCTTGTGTGCTGCACCCTTCCTTTCTTTGGCACATAAGCCTCCCCATAACATTGCCTTGGAGCAACCTGTAGTGTGAAATTTCTTTAAGCATTTGGGCTTCTTTCTGGAATTAGACCATGCCTCTGACTCCCTTGGCTTGACTCTTCTTTTTTTTATTTTCTTGCTCTCAGGTGAATGAGTCTTTTTCTCTTGAAGCCTTGATGATTCACCATTGGTTGCTCTCAAATTCTTTGCCTTGTAGGGGTCCTTGATATGAAACACTCCTAACCACTTGATCTTCAATCTGGCTCTAGGCTCTGAGTTTGATTCTAGCATGACTTTCCTTCTCTTTGCCTTGTTCTGGTCAGTGTGCTTGCATGTCTTTCTTTTGGGAGGTCTGGAAGGATTATTACTTGTACCATACCTTTCTTGATCTTCCTTTGCAGGACTGGTTGGATAAAGCACGATCTTTGGTCTTGATATATCTTCCCTTCCTTCCTCGGGCTTTGATTCATCATCCCTCTGTTCACCTTTTTCCTCTGTTTCAGGTTCACCTTTCTCTTTTTCCCTTTCACAGTCAGATTCTTTTTCAAGCACCATCTTTTGTGTTTCATCCTCTCCTTCTTCCTCTTCTACCTCTACTACACCTTCTTTTTCTTCCTTTTCTTCAGCCAGGTTATCGTTGATATCATCGCACTGCTCTTCAGAGTTGAGTGGTGCATTTGCTGAAAACTTCCAATATATATTTTGTATTTCTTCTAGCATAAGGTCAACTGATAGTCCTTCTCTTTCACAATATAGCTGAAAAGAGTCTTTGTCTGAATGTATGAACTCTTCTTTTTCTGCTTCACATTCTTCTTCTTCATCTTCTGTATCAACTTCTTCTGATTCTATTCTTCAGCTTCCTCTTCTTGTGCTTCTTCTTCTTGAATGTCTGGAAAAGAGCAGTCACCGTTGAGATGATTACCTCCGCAAAAGTCACAAATTAATTGTGATGACTGGATAGGATAAGCATGAACTGTTTGCGGTGACTGAGAAAGGTTGGCTATCTTCTTATTGAGTGCTTCTAATGACTGCTCCAACCTCCTGAGTCCATCTTCAAAGATTTGCTTATGAGGTGAAACATCATCTTGAAGCGGTGCATGAGAGAAATATTTTGATTCTTGCTTGAATGAAGAAGTGTGTGCCTTGGTTTGAATGCAACATGGCTTGCAACAAAATCTTCATGCAAATTTTTTTGCTACCACGTTCCAATTGTTCAGACTTCGGCTGGGGTATGACATTAACCAATTCTTGGCTTTTCCTGCAAGAGAAAAGGAAAATAGACGTAAGCATGCAGCTTCTTTGTCCTTCTCTTCAAAACCCATAGTTTCAACTAGTTCCAGGAATGTAAAAAGATGATTATTTGGATCCTCGTGTGCCAATCCTATGAACTGTTGAGCTTTAACAAGTTGAAGATGTGCATCATTTATTTCCACAGCTTTTGTATAAATTGGGTGACGAGGTCCTGGAAGATGAAATATCCCCTCAGGCATGATATAATCCCCCAAAGTCCTTTTGGCTTGTGTTCCTTCCATTAATTGATTTTGAGATACCTGTCAAAAGCACTATTCAAGAATCTCAAACAATTGTTAGCTCAGGAAGGTGGACTTAATTTTTTTTTTCGAAAATAATAAAAAACGAAAATAAAATAAAAAAATGAAAATAATAAAAAAAATAAAATCCTAAAATTCTAAGATAGAATTTGAATTTGAAATATGATATTTACTTTCCTAAATTCTAAAAGAATTCAAATAAGATAAGTATTGAAGATAAGATAAGATAAATTTCAAATTTCAAATATCATTTTTTTTAAAAAACTAAAATAAAATACGAAAATAAATAAAAATAAAAAGAAATATGAAAATTAAAATTTAAAATACACTTTTTGAAAATTTTTTGAAACAATTGAAAATTCAATCACTAAAATTATACAAATTGAGACACCGCTCCCCGGTAACGTCGCCAAAAACTTGATGGGTTTCCTGGCAAGTTTACCAGTAGTCCAGTAGTTTTAAAGTAAGTAGAGTATCGTATCCACAGGGAGCGGTTTTAACTTGTAGAGTTAAAGTAATTGTATTTTCAATAAAACGTTTTCGTAAAGAGAGTTGGTGAATTTCAGAATAAAATAAACAAAGATAACACAAGAGAATAAGTATTTAGGACTAGGATTTAATTTCGTTTCATCTCCCCCCTTGTGTATTCGAACTCCTTTTCCCTTATTTATGATCGTACTTGTAATCACCTTAGCATTGTTTAATTACAATAATTATAAGGCATGCCTGGTAATTATCGTACCCGCAAATTCCCCTATAACATCATAATTAAATGCCAAAAGCTATTCTCTACAGGCATTCAAAGTGGCATTTGGCGACCCCGAACATTCCCTGTATTTTACAATCAGCGCTATCAAATTAGCCATACTTTCACATAAGGCACCTACGGAGGGGTGTGTCACTCACTGAACCTCCGATCGTTATAATACAATCCTTATGCTACGATATGACTAACCCGAGTACCTTTAGCAATCCGAGAATAAGCTTCATGAACAGCTCCATGCTCACCTACCTCTGATACTAGTCGGAGTTCCACTTTTTGTATCCAGAGCACTAGCCTACCATCCCGGTGCACGCGCGGAGTTGATGCATTACACACAGCATAAAGATACCAATAAATTACAAGCATAGAATCATAAATAAATAGAAAAGAGAATTTTTATACACAAGGGGATTGAATCTACTACATCAAATCCTACTAATGATGCATTACACATAGCATAAAGATACCAATAAATTACAAGCATAGAATCATAAATAAAATAGAAAAGAGAATTCTTATACACAAGGGGATTGAATCTACTACATCAATCCTACTAGAGAGCTTAGCTACTAATGGTAGCCATTACAAACTACTGAGAAATCTGTCACCTTTCTCCATCCTATACTACTCTCTCTGTGTATCAGTGTGTTGGGTCCCGAGGACCTGCCTTGTGAGCTATGCAAAGGGCTCTATTTATAGAGTTTGGGAAACCTTGAAGAGATCAGGCTGTGATGTCACTTGTGTGTAGCTTATCCAACCAGAGGCTGCCTTTTCATTAATTGACGTCACTGTTGTGAAGCTTGACCAATCAGGAGCTTCCCTTCATTAATTGACGTCACCTGCGCGTGACTTCATTAATCAGGACACGCGCTTCATGTGCGCTTAGCGCACATGAAGCCTGGCCACTCTGCTCATGCGCTCCACGTGCACTTAGCGCGTGTGGAGCGTGGAACGCGCTGCTGTTTTCCTTGATTTGTGGATCTAACCTCTGGATCTCTTTCTGATCTTATCTAGTTTTCTATTTATCCGTTTATCCGAATTATTTGTATTTATCTGCTTTGTATTTGAATTGGAGAGATTCTTTGCAGGATTCTCTGATTATCCTTTATTTATTTGAATTTGAATCTGCAACAACTTCCTTTCTGATGCTATTTTCTCTCTCATTCCAAATCTCCTGTAAATCTGCATAAAATAACAGATTTCTATTCAAAATAACATCATATTCAAATTTGAACCAAATAATTACAAATATTGTAAATATTAATAAAAAGGGATATTTTGGGGCCATAAATTATTATTTTAAACTTGATAAGTGTAATAAAAACTATATGAAAATAACGCTAATTTTACACTTATCAGATATATCCAGCAAGAATGTTCTTTTGGATTTGGAATATGTGGCTCATGTCTCAGACTTTGGAACAACTAAGCTTCTTAATTCTGATTCAACCAACTGGACCTCATTTGTAGGCACCTTTGGATATGTTGCTCCAGGTAAATTCCCTTTATTGAAACTAACTAATGAAGGATATAATGATTTTGTAGTTTATCTTTAGTAACTATATATATGCAAATATAACTACTATATAATCATTTGGATTTTACTCTTTTATACTATCATTATAAATTATCGCATTTTATAATAGTAACTTTGTACATCACTCTTTTATTTGCTACAGAACTTGCATATACAATGGAAGTAAATGAGAAATGTGATGTGTATAGTTTTGGAGTATTAGCAATGGAAATACTTTTTGGAAAGCACCCTGGAGATTTTATATCTTCTTCGTTGCAATCATCTTCATGGAGTATAGAGGGATCAACACTTGATACTTTTGCCATTCATAAATAAGTTGGACAACCGTCTCCCTCATCCAAAAAATCCTATTGTTAAGGAGGTGGTGTCAATGGCAAGGATTGCAATTGCTTGCTTAAATGAAAGCCCACGTTCTCGCCCTACCATGGAGCAGGTGTGCAAGAAGCTTGCAATGCCAAAGTCATATTCAATGGATTATGCAATCACACATATATAGCCAAAAGATTTGTCTTACAAATTATGCATTAATACTACTTCCTATTTTTGTATTTGCAATCTTTTTGTTTTTGTTGTGTTGTAAGTCATTTTAATTGTTTTGTTGCTTTTAACTATAGTAGTCGTTAGAATTTCTTAGAACTCCTTTAGCTTGTTACTTGGCAGGTAATTCTGTTAGAGTGGTTAAGTTAGTTGGCCACTTCCTATATTTGATCCTTCCCTATATTAGGGATCAATTATAGCATCTTCTATGTTGCTGATTTCTCTTTAATACATTGATGATCTGCTCCTACCGTGGATGTAGCCCATTGCACTAAGGGTGAACCACGTTAAACTTTGTGTGTGTTCTCTTCCTCTCTTTCACTTCTTGATCACCTTGTGTTCTTCATTTGCATTATGTTTTCTGTCAAAACGTCCTTCTTTGATCACAAAAATCTACAAACTTCTATCTAGAGCACTGTGTTTCGATCCGGGGATTTTGGTTCTCCCAAGTTTTCTTTCTCTGTCTCTTTTCTTCTCCGCTGCGAATTGTGCAAAGAATCGTCCAAGAAACGATGTCGAACACCTTCAGGATTGAGAAGTTTAATGGGAAAAAACAACTTCAATCTGTGGAGTATCAAGATGTGTGCCTTGTTGAAGGAGCAACATGTTTGGGGGCCTCTTGTATCTGTTACTGTGAAGAAAAAAGTTGTTACTAAACTAAAAATCAAAGTTGGTCTAGCAAAGATTCAAGAACTTTCAGAACAAGAAGAAAAGGCACATTCTTTGATTCTGCTATCCCTTTCAGATGAGGTCTTGATAAGGACACAACAAGTGGATTGTGGCTGAAATTAGAGAAACTGTATGTGACCAAGTCTATATGCAACAAGCTCCTATTAAAACGTCTCTTAAGGAACATGTAGATCAATTGAACTCTATCTTGTTAGAACTAAGAGATATTGATGTCAAGATAGAAGATGAGGATGCGACTATGATTCTGTTAGCATTCTGTTAGCGGGCTCTACACTTGATACTATGTCATTCATAAATAAGTTGGACAACCGTCTCCCTTATCCAAAAATCCTATTGTTAAGGAGGTGGTGTCAATGGCAAGGATTGCAAATGCTTGCTTAAATGAAAGCCCACGTCTCACCCTACAACAGAGCAGATCTGCAAAAAGCTTGCAATGTCATCTTCAATGGATTATGCAGTCACACATATATAGCCAAAAGATTTGGCTTACAAAATATGCATTAACGTAACGTACTAATTTCTTAACTCAAGAATAATGTCCATTGGAAACACTATTCTCGAATTTCTGAAATTATTCCGCTCCATTTTAAATATCGTCTTACAAATCACACAATTGCTTAGGCAATCCAACTAGCTTTCACAAAATTCATACAACATTGCATTCAATACAAAACCTTAATCAAACCTAGGGAACGAACCTACAATTTGGGAGTGTTATGGTTCATAAAACTCCTACCGGAATTTCGGCAGAGTTTCCCCTAAAAACTGGATATTTTCCCAACTTCTCTATCTTAACCTGAAATCCAGAAAAAACCACCAATACCGATTATAATAACAAAATACAGTCTTAACCACAACTAAGCCTCCATGGCCAATATAAAGTTTCTACATTAATACATCATTAACAAATAACTACATATAATTCTCCACTAAGGAGTTCTCTCTGATCACTGGGAGTGTGTGGGTCCACTCCAAGTGTAACATCCCGCATTCCAGGAGCTTGGTTATTCATTTAGGACTTAGCTATTTTCAACCATGTGCTAGAAATTTAGAAGAAGGTAAGTCTAGAACTTAGAAGTTAAACTTTAGTTGTTAAACCAATCTTAGGACTTGTGTAGCATTCCAACTATTGGATTAGATACCATGTGAGTTTGGTGGGTCAAAACCTTGTAAGATCACTCTAGGATTATGAGTGATAGGTAGAGGAAGGGTAAGATATGAGTTTGGAACCTTAATAGAACCAATTTAGGAGTTTTTGGTCCCAGATAATCGATTACCAGAAGTTGGTAATCGATTACCAGAGAGTTCTGTTGGTGGTAATCGATTACCAGGGTTTGGTAATCGATTACGGGTTTCTGGGATCACTGTAATCGATTACCAGATCTCTAGGAATGCATTTTGGCCTATGGTAATCGATTACCAGGGTTTGGTAATCGATTACCAGCAGTGTATATATATATATGCTGGTGCGAAAATTCAGCAGAAACTCATTTTCTCCCTCCCCCTTCTTCGCACCCTAGAAGAGAGAAAATGATAGTTTTAGAGAGAGGAAGCTAAAATTGAAGCATTGAAGGTAGATTGAAGCTAGAATCAACATTTGGATCATCTCTAATCTTCAAATTCCCTCTTGGATTCATCAATTTGGTGAGTATGACTCACCCTTAGGTTAGATTGGTCTCCTATGCATGTCCCCTCTTCTCCCCTCCCTTTCTTGACTGGATAATTGAATGATTGTTAATTGTTTGATTGTTTGGATTATGATTGTTTGATTGAGCTTAAGAGTGAAATCGAGAGTCGAAAACCTTAGTTTTGAAGTTATCGAAAATGTCGAAACTTACGAACTTACGAAACTATCGTATTTCCCTCGATTTCGATTCATATAAGCATTCCAATAAGTTTATACTCTTTGTTTTATACTGATAGTAGTTGGATTGTTGGTGGAATGAGAATCGAGTCGTAAGTCGTAAAGTCGTAAATAGCGGAAATGTCGATATGTTCCTTATATGACCCCGAACTCTCGAATCCCTTTCTCTATGATTAAATCGATTGAATTGTCATGTTAGAAATGAGATGATAAGAGGATATTTGAATCGAAGGTGAAACGAAGGAATTTCGAAGTTACGAAAGTTACGAGACTTGCGAAGGTATCGAAACACTCAAGGCATTCGAAATCCTAGTTGTACCACCGATTCAAGTAAGCCCAACGTGTATATGGTTATGATTGTTAGATTGTATTGTGATTGATGTTTGAAAGATATGGGATAATTCTAATTGGTTAGAACGGAGCGGTTCTTGATATTCTTAGTTTCGAAACTTTCAAAGCTATCGAAAGTTTCGAAACTATCGTAACGTCGACACGCTCTATTCTCTCAATTATACTTGATCCGGAATGGAAATTAAGGATTGGTGACTGATTATGATATAGGAATTGATGGGTAGTGGATATGAGTTCACATAGAATGTTGATTCTCTTTAGTTTCGAAAGGTTCGAACTATCGAGAACGAACTATTCATCAATTCGTATGTCTAATTAGTTATTCGATCAATACTGGACTTCGGTCAATACTGGACTTCGGTCAAATACTGTAGGGTGGGATTCGTCCCTTGGGGAGATATCCCATGTAGTCTGAGCTCAGGTCTAACTCTAGACTGTGATTGTACATGGCCTTCGGGCAAAGCATACATTGCATATTGATATTTAATGGAAAGAGGCTGACCCCATTTACTTTGAGATTATTACTTATTTATATTCTTGATATTGATTGGCGAATTATGGAGACTGTTATGTGAAAGAATACCATGCTTATCTGAATATGATGATGTGAATATAGGTTGGTCCTCCATACATGTATGTCCCCTGCATTCATGCATAGAGTTATACTTGCTGAGACATTAGTGCTCACCCCATCGTTTCGGGGCTTTTCTTAGTGTGCAGGACGTTACAGATAGCTGAGAGGATAAGGGAACGTTAATGGGAGCTGATTATTATTAGAATGAGAATCTCTTGTATAGAATTGATTCAGATGTATATTTACTTGCCGTTAGATATTGTAAATATGTATGTATGTAATTTAGCCAAGGAGGCTTATTGTATGATTAGTGTTTAGTTATTCATTAAAAGGAAGATTCTTCCGGACCTCCGGTATGATGAACTTATGGAACCCTATACTTAAAGTGTAGGTTTCTTTTCCTAAGCTCCAATATTGTGTATGAATTTGTGTACTTAAACTAATCGTTGGAAGGTTTAAGTAATTTTGATTGACGATATCGAAAATATAACGAAGTGATTTCAAGGATTACAGGAGTAGTGTCTCCAACGGGCACTATTTCTGAGTTCTGGAAATTAGGGCATTACACCAAGAGCTCCACTTCCCTTCTGAACATAAAGCCGATACATCCTGAATAACTAAAATATATCCCCCGTAACGTGGCGTGAGACTACGATCCCAGTGAGCAAAGCATGCAGCAGGAAGTGTAGGGAATACAAGAAGATGCAATGCACAAACAAATCACATAGACCATTAATCATGAACTCTGAATACATGGAAATTTTGAATCACATACTAGCTCTGAAATACATAATAACTCTGAAATACATAATGGCTCTGAAATACACGGTACCTCTAATAATATGCATGAACTGTAATTCCTGGCAGTACGGGGTCTTATCACTAATTCTGGGCTAAACCTGAGCTCAGACTACAAGGAACGTGTTCCTCGGGGACGTATCCCGCCATTATTTTGGACCGAAGTCAAGTTTTAATGCATGAATCTCTGGGTGTGACACCCTTCTACCCCAAACAATAAAATAAATACCAAATGAAATTGTAAAGAAAACTACAGTTAACTCCAGGGTAAAAAGGTTCCCAAATTCTCTTTTAAGTAAGTTCTTAATCTAAATCCAATGTTGTCTCCATAAAAAAGCAAAATCAAGGTTTTCAAGAAACTAAATTATCAACATAATAAAGACATAACTTGGTCGTATAAGACCCTTGGAAATAATTTTTCTAAATCTCTACATAACAAAATAAGAAATATAAGCTCCTAGACACTAAGCCCCGATGTCACACATATCAGAGCGAGACCTTGTCCCTTCAAAATTCAGCACCTTAAGTGCCCTCTTCATCACCTAAGAAAACCACAAGAGAGAGTATGATGAGGAATGGAATACAGACATATACATGCAATATAGAATGCTACCCTTGTTCCCACCTATCACCATACACAACATCGTTTATCTCAATTCATACACTACACATTCCACATATTAGATTCACACAATTATAATTTCACACTACTCGTATAATCACAAAAGAATGTATATGCTCACACTATGCACATGTACAACTTCTCTCCTAAGAATCATGATTTGGATCTTCGCACAATGGGCACACCTCATCAATTCCCTTAGTTGTTACCAATAATGGCCCTACCGTTAAACACCCTCATGGCCGGTAGGTTGCACAATTAAACACCCCCACTTGGGCCCATGCAAAGACACTTGCCCCCTCTCACCGTTACCCACCTCTTATGGGCTGGTGAGTCGCATAATAAAACACCCCCTCTTAGGGCCATGCATCGAATGTCTCCCATCATGGTCCACCCTATTCATTGCCCCCTCTTAGGGCCAGGATATTTGTAGCCATGTTTTGGTTCTCAAGCATCTCATGTATCTCATACATCATATGCTCATGCTCAATGCATCAATATCATTTACTCTAATCATTCCACATCATATCATAAATATTATACACATAGAACACTCACATCAATAATCACTTAACAATACTTCATGCCACAGTTAATGCACTTTGTACATCCAATTCAACCTAATCAATTCCACAAAACGATTCATATATTAAATAAACATCCATCATATAAG
The DNA here is from genome assembly GCA_026901365.1 of Sesbania bispinosa. Lineage (NCBI taxonomy): Eukaryota > Viridiplantae > Streptophyta > Magnoliopsida > Fabales > Fabaceae > Sesbania > Sesbania bispinosa. The sequence continues at coordinate 1,078,324 of QLOH01000069.1, read as the reverse complement.
TAAATGATCATAACATTACACAAACACAACACTCAAATCTCAATTATTGGCCTAGTAATCGATTACCAGAAGCAATTACACAATTTTGGTCCTAGTAATCGATTACAGGGAGGGTGTAATCGATTACCAGAGCATCTGGTAGCCTGGTAAACGATTACAACAAGTCTGTAATCGATTACCAGGGGCTTATTTTCACGTTTTTGTCCAGAAACACCTAGTAATCGATTACGGACCACTGTAATCGATTACCAGCGTTACGGGACGTGACTGCACCCGCGTTTTTGCCCCTTTTTAACCCTCTTCAATCTTTACTCAAATCTTTACATTCCTAACTTGTTTAGGCACGTTTTTACCGATTAAAATCATCGAAATCATTAATTATTCGTACAGATTACCATAAATTAACATCTAATCAATTATGAGTTCTCACCGCTAAATCCTAATTCGACTCCTTTTTGACAACCTCGTTCACAACTCTCAAATTCATCAAGAACATGATAATATGCATCAAACAAAATGAATTTCAGACATAATACACATGATTCACCGTTCATATTTCAAAGATTAGAGATCCTAGAGGGACTTATGGTTGCCCTCACTACCCAAGCGCTCCAGCACACACATATAGTTGCACTCCTTCCCCTCGTACCTTAGGAATGACGATCAAGGACGAATGGCAGAACTCTTCCGATGATCTATGCTTCGGCACCTCCTCCTTACAGAGTCGCTTCTCTCCTCCCTAGAGTTGGTTTTCTGACGTTTGAAAACGGATATGGTGAAATAGATGACCCCTCCCTATTTAAATATCTAACTGGGTTGGGCCTACTCTGACTCACCCATCCCCCTTTTTAATGAAATAGTAATGTTTCTGACACATAATAATAAAGATAATAATAATATTATTATTTCTACATAAATCCTATTTTATTTTATTTATTTACTTATTTTAGAAATTATTAGGATGTTATAATTCCCCCCTCCTAAAAGAAAATTCATCCTCGAATTTACTTGAGATGAATAACTCTGGAAAAGACTCCTCCATCTTCTCCTCAAGCTCCCAAGTAGTGCTCTCTGGTGTAGCTCCTCCCTAGATCACCTTAACTAAAGGAATTTCCTTACCCCGAAGTTGTTTCACCATTCGATCCTTAACTCTCACTGGTATGGTTTCCACCGTCAAGTTTCCTTGATCTCAAGATGATCCGACTTAATCACATGTGAAGGATCGTGAATGTACTTCCGGAGTTGAGAAACATGGAAGACATTGTGAAGATTTGACAAATATGGAGGTAAAGCAATTTGATAGGAAACATTGCCGACTCTTTTAAGAATTTGATAGGGACCAATGAAACAAGGTGTAAGCTTTTTAGACTTTAATGCCCTACCATCCTCAGTCCACGGAGTGACTTTCAGGAACATATGATCCCCTCTTTGAATTCTAAGTCCTTTCTCCTCTTATCAGCATAACTCTTTTCCTACTCTGAGCTATCCTCATCCTCTCCTGAATTAACTTAACTTTATCGGTGGTCTGTTGTACTACATCCGGTCCTAAAACAAGGCTCTCCCCGGCTCATACCAACACAAAGGTGTCCTTCACCTTCTACCATACAATGCCTCATAAGGTTCCATGCCTATGCTAGAATGAAAACTATTGTTGTATGTAAACTCTATTAAAGGTAGGAAACTATCCCAACTACCCCATTGGTCTAACACACAAGCTCTAAGCATGTCCTCTAAGGATTGTATGGTTCTCTCGGTTTGACCATCGGTTTGCGGATGATAAGCTGAACTAAGTCTAAGTAGGGTTCCCAAAGCCTGCTGCAAACTCTCCCAAAATCTAGATGTAAACCTAGGGTCTCTGTCTGAAACTATGCTAGATGGTACTCCATGCAACTTTACAATCTCACTAATGTAGATCGTAGCAAGTTTTTCTAAAGAGTACTTAATTTTAATAGGGAGAAAATGGGCACTCTTAGTCAACCTATCTACAATAACCGAAATGGAATCATGTCCTCTTACAGTCCTAGGAAAATCAACCACAAAATCCATAGAAATACTATCCCACTTCCACTCAGGTATACTTAAAGGTTGAAGCAGTCCTGAAGGTTTTTGGTGTTCTACCTTAGCCTTTTGACAAACCAAGCAAGCACTCACAAAGTCCTCTATATCCCTCTTCATCCTAGGCCACCAAAACACCTTTTTCAAATCTTGATACATCGTAGTTGAACCGGGATGGAAACTAAGCATACTCTTATGACCCTCTTCAAGTACTAAACGCCTAAAGGTAGGTTTACTAGGTACACAAACTCGGTCTCCAAATCTCACTACTCCATCTAAACCTAAGACAAATTCTCCACCACCACCCTTTTCTATAGCCTCACGCCTAATCATCAAGAATGGGTCCTCTAATTGAGCATCTCTAACTTCTTTCAACAAGTCATTACTTACTCGTATCATTCCTAGTTTCACACTATCAGGGGTTACCTCACAAGCTAAGCTTAAATCTGTAAACTGAGTCAGGAGATCCATTTCCCTAATCACCAAAGAACTAACATGAAGAGATTTTCTACTTAGGACATCTGCTACTACATTAGCCTTACCAGGATGATAACTCAATTCAAAATCATAATCCTTTAGAAATTCCAACCACCTCCTTTGTCTCATGTTCAACTCTTTTGATCAAAAAAATACCTAAGGCTCTTATGGTCACTAAAAACCTCAAATTTAAAACCATACAAATAATGTCTCCACATATTTAACACAAACACAATAGTGCTAACTCAAGGTCATGGGTAGGGTAGTTTCTCTCATGGATCTTCAATTGCCTAGAAGCATAAGCTACTACTTTACCTTCTTGCATTAACACCCCACCTAGACCCATCTTAGAAGCATCACAATATACTACAAAAGGTTTACTAAGGTCAGGCAAGACTAAAACCGGTGCACTAGTCAATTTTTTCTTAAGGGTTTGGAAACTAAGCTCACACTTACTGTTCCATACAAAAGCAACCCCCTTCCTAGTCAACTCGGTCAAAGGCAAGGCTATCTTAGAAAATCCCTCTATAAATCTTCTATAATACCCAACCAACCCAATAAAACTTCTAATCTCACTCTCTGACTTAGGAGTCTCCCACTTAAGCACAACCTCTACCTTAGAAGGATCAACACCTATACCCCCCTTAGAGATCACATGACCTAAGAAGCTCACTTCTTCTAACCAGAAATCACACTTAGATAGCTTAGCATACAATTGTTTATCCGTAAGAATTCGCAGTACTACCTTTAAGTGTTCCTCATGCTCCTCCTTTGTTTTGGAGTAAATTAGTATGTCATCTATAAAGACAACTACAAATTTATCCAAGTAGGGATGAAAAATTCTGTTCATGTAATCCATAAAAATAGCAGGAGCATTAGTCACACCAAAAGGCATTACAAGATACTCATAATGTCCATATCTAGTCCTAAAGGCAGTCTTAGGTATATCCTCTTCTCTAACTCTAATCTGGTGATAACCTGACCTAAGATCAATCTTGCTAAACACACAAACCCCCACTAACTGGTCCATTAGATCATCTATCCTAGGTAAAGGGTACCTATTCTTAATAGTCACCTTGTTCAACTGTCGGTAATCTATCCACAACCTCATACTACCATCCTTCTTCTTCATTAGCAAGACAAGTTCTCCCCAAGGTGATACACTAGGTCTCACAAACTTCTTCTCTAGCAATTTCTAACTGTTTCTTAAGCTCGGTTAACTCCATGAGTGACATCCTATAAGGTGCAACTGAAATAGGTCCCATCCCCGGTACTAGATCTATGGAAAATTCTATCTCTCTCTCAGGTGGTAGACTAGACATGTTTTTAGAAAATACATCAGGATAATGGCACACTATGGGTAACTTATTGATTATGGCACTACTCTCAGAACTCAAAGAAGCTAGCAACATGTATACCTGGGCATCTTCTCTTAGAGACACCTTCACCTGGTTGGCAGTCAAAAAGTCCTTACTCTTCCTCTCAACAGGTTGACCAAAGACAATTGTTTTATCAGAACAATTCAATAGGACATGGATGGAAGATAACCAGTCCATACCAAGAACCAAGAATAATATCTAGTTGACTCAAAGGCAAACAAATTAAATCAACTAAGAAATCTTTACCATTGATATGAACAAGACAATTCAAGCATACATCGGAGGTAGGAACTGACCCACTAGTTGGCGTTTCCACACTTAGCAAAAAAGACAATGAAGAGACAGTCATTTCAATTTGGACACACAAGCATGTGATATAAAGGAATGAGTCGCACCCGAATCAAACAAACAATCAAAGGAATTCCCACAATGAATCCCGCACCTTGGATCAAGTCTTTGGATTGAGCAGCTTCAGTACCACTCAAGTCAAATACTCTTCCAGTAGTTTTCGGCTTGCTGGCACACCCATTAACACTTCCACTCGCCGTCGCAGACCCTTGTTTCCTTTGAGGACAATCGCGAGAAATATGTCCTCGTTCTATACATTTGAAGCAAGTAACTTCTCTATCTTCACACTGATATACCCGATGTCCAAATTTTCCACACCTATAACAATTGACAGAAGTAGTAGAGTCCACGCTTCCGCCCTAAGATACCTGACTAGCAGCCGGAGCCTAATCCCCCTTCTGAATCGGACCCTTGCTGCCCCCTCCAATCTTAGAGCTTCCAGCTGAATGAGAATACGACTTACTCTTTCCAGTAGATTCAGACTTGCTCTGGTTTCTCATAGGTCCTCCACTCTTATAATGAGCAGCTCTAGCCCGGTTGTCCTCATCGTACACCTACATTTATTCACCAGCTCATGAAATCGCACAATACCTTGATAGTTGAAGACCTGCATGATTTCAGGACGGAGACCACTGATAAATTTCACACATTTCACCTCTTCATTATTGGCTCCCTCGTATGTAGGAAAAAACGAACCGGTGCTTCAAACTTAGCTACATAGTCCTCCACAGTGCCATCTCCTTGTTTCAGTTCAAGAATTCTATCTGCTTCTTGTTACGGATGTCGTGAGGAAAGTTTTTCTCCAAGAACAGTCTCTTGAAGTTCTCCCAGTTCATTGGGGTGCCCTTGTAACATCCCAAACTAAGGCTTAGGAATTTTAAAAGAAGGTTAGGTTATGGTTTTAGCCAAGGGTTAGAGAATTAGGAACGTAATGAGGAATTGGAGCTTAAGATGTGAAATTAGGAGGGGAGTTGGTAATTTAATTAGAGTGGGGGAAGGGTTTGGATGAGAAGAACTAAGTTAGAAGAAGGTTTTCATGGAGAGGTTATAGGTTTAAGAAGGAGAGAATTGAATCGGATCCAAGAGAGGCACAAACCGAGGTTGTTGCTTAATTTTGGGTTTTAGGCCAAATGACCTTAGTGCACTAATTTGCAAATATCTAGAGCCATGGGTATCCAATTAGGGTGATTCCATTTTCATTAGAAAGCTCATTTCTAGGCTTCAAATTGATATATTATATGCTAGTATTCCGAGCTAGTTTGCACTCCCAAACATCAAGTTTACGTGCTCAACGCGCTGACGCGCGTGCTGGAGCGCCTGAACGCGTCCTTTTCGTTTAAAACCATGACAACACCTCTTTTTCTTCATTCTTCCTCATTTCTCCTTCTTTCTAGGGCTTCTAGTTAGAGAGGGAGAGGGTTTTTAGAGAGATTAAGGGTGAGAAAGAAGAAGAAGGGCTTGATTGACGGTGCTCCATCATTCCTAAGGCTTGGGTCTCCACCATTCCTCCACCATCTTCTTCCTCCTCTTCCTCCATGAAAGCTTCCTTTGAGGTGAGTGAAATCCACTACATCTTGTATGTGTTTCCAATTTGACCCCCACTCTTCTAATCCCTTTCTTTTAGTATGTGTATGTTGATTTATTGTTGGGATAATTGATATTTATGTTGGGGATTACTATTAGTTGGATTAGGCTCATACCCTAGCTTTCTATGATTTGGGGGTTTTGGGTTTCCTTGAAAGTGGTTGCTATTGAGTGTATTTCTTGATAATTCTATGTATTCCTTAAAGATTTTATGGATTTTATTTGTAATTTTAACAAGAATATGTATAAGAGCTTGATGCTAGGGTTTTGGTGAAGAAATTTCTTTATAATCTTAACTAGAATTATTGTATGGAGTTGAATTATTAAATTTACATGATTAGGTTTTGTTAGAAGAATTTCCATAATGCTTATGTAAATCTATGTGTAATCTTGTCATGGCATGAGACATATGAGCATATCCCATTTAAGAGTAAACTTTCATGACATTAGTTACCTGTTAGGATCTCTCAGAAAGTATTCTTTATGCATTATGCAAATTAGTTCTCAAAATTAACTCAGATTTGGCTTCGGCCCAGAAATTAGAATTTGGATTCGGCAAAGAATAATTAATAACTAAACCGGCTTCGACCGTGAGAATAATAAGCCGGCTTCGGCCGTGAGAAATTTCCTAAATAAGCCCATTGGTTGGAATGCTTGCATGACATGTCTGTCTGTTTGCGTTGCTTGCATTTCTTGTATGTAGGGGTTGACTGAAATTTTCTAAGATATAGGATTCCTTGGCAGGTAAAGGTTAGAATGAAAGTGCGGGACTCATGGGAGTATGGGAAGTTGACATCATTAGTGATAGAGGGTAATTCTAGCTTTTAATAAAGTTATTCTATGGGTTAGGTGTGATCCTAAAGGCAAATAGAGGAAAGAAATTAATGTCTCTAAACCCTCATCAGTGTATGTTCATGTTGATAGTTGTTGTTATCTCAACCTTAACCTCCTTAGTGATCGTTTTTGTCCTTCGATATGTCCGGTTAAACGTTACATCAGGTGATACATGCTTTTAACCCAATGATGGTGAGATTGTACAAGTCTTTCGTTCGGTTTTAGTGTGCAAGTGGTAAGCCAATCCTTTATTCCCTAGGTTACTAGGCTAATGCTCCTAAACCCCCAATGGCTATTAGAGGTAACCTCGACCCTTGTAGACACATGTTAAGCATCTAATCATTTAGTGCATGATTGTTACGTGGCTTATTGGAAGAAATTCCTAGTTTAGGAACTAAGTGAGAATTTGATATACCTTATCAACCCATGACCCTATAGCTATCCTATCCCACTTTAGAGCCCTATGAATGTTAAGCCTCTGAGTCTACCACCATGTGGTTCGTGTTTGGGTTCTGTTTAGGCATTATCGTCTAGTTAGAACCTCTTGACCAGTTTCGTTTGAGCTAGAGGATAAACACAAAACATTTGAGGGTAGTAAGTAGCAGTGGAGACTTGGATCGTTGAGGGCATCTTGTAGGTTACAATCACGGTTAGTTCTTTCTAGTTTAGTCCTATTTGGGTTGTGGATATCTAAGGAATAAGGTTCTTGAAGTTTTAACCAAGTGTTCTGGGGTTATGTGTTAGTGCTCGGGTAATGATCCTTTCTAAGTCATTCGTGGTGAAGCTAAGTCTATGGATTAGGCTCCTTAGTCTCCCAATCGTTGTGTCCTTAGGGTAGGAACCTTGATCTCTATGATCCATGGAAGAAGAAAATCTTACGAAATCTGGAATTGTACTCAGTGTATACCTCCTAGGAGGATTGATGGTTCCTGTTTAGTTAGTGTTTTGGTTAAGGAATAGTGCTAAGCTTAGTGTACAGAGTTCAATGCGAAGTGTCGAACCTTCTCATCCCTTGTCCCGTACCTAGAGGGCTTCTGTTATCCTCCTAGGTTTGGGTGTGTCCCCTAGCCACCAAGGCAATTGAATATCCCTTCAATTGCTGCGGTTGTCCACTCTGGACAGTAGAGTTGATGTCATGCTATAGAGCTTGAGTCTGAACTCAACCCCTAGTTGGGAGGTGGGGCATTTAGCGCTTGTGCACATGATGGAGTGATAGGTACAAGCAGACCTACACACACTATTATGTTCTGTTCAATAAGGTTGATTTTTTCTCCGAATAAACTACAAGAGTTTGTCCATTCCCTTATCATGTTCTTATCAGAGGAGCACCATTTGGTGGATACTCAAGGTTCTTTTGTTGAGATCCTTGTGTGTGGTTGTGTTAGAACCCAGTAATGAGTTGAGGTTGATCATGAAGTCATGTGTCAGACCAGCTAGAATTTAAGGGTTACAATGTGGTTTCATGTGATAGACTTGAACCTCGAGGGCAGTTGAGGAATGGCCAAGCCCCTTAAAGAGGTTAGCCATCCAGAAGGAGACTTGGGTACCCGCAGCTTGTTTGACCAAACAGTAGAGTTACCCGAGAATGGGGGTTAGTGATAATCAAGGAACCGGTTGTAGGAAGGGTTATGGGATAGACCCAACCCGATCCCTTTTAACCAGAGTGCGCAGCAGAAGCCTACACCCATTCCTCCTTTGACAATAGAATACCCCGGGCTAGATGAAAGACCGGGAAGGAGTGAATTTATTAAGGGGAAACCCGTACGTCTGGAATCTGTGCTAAGATAGTCATGGGGTGGACTAGAATTCTTTTGGAACCCTACGGGTAGAGGTCAGGTTGTATGATGACACAAATTTCAGGTGTAGTAATCTAAGATTAAGGGACCGTAAGGGTGTGTTGAGTCTCAAAAATATCATAAAATGGTTTATGATGTTTTAAGACAGAAATATTTCCAAGTATTAATGGTTAACAAATTTGACTTAAAATATTTATCATAAGACACACATATAATTCATTCTCTTATATGATTTCAGCAAGAGCCATCAAGAGCCTATTTAAAAAAGACCAAGTGTTGAAACTGTCTGAAGAAGCAGAAGCTGTCTGAAGAAGTTCAACCTGTCTGAAGCATCAAGGCTGTCTGAAGACTCTTGATGACGTGGCACCTCTTGTCTGAAGTTGTGAAGATCTGTCTGAATCGCTTTTTGAATCACGCACGATCTCTGCTACAACAGCTGGCACTCCTTGTTGCATTTCAAGCACGTTCTCTGCCACAACGCGTCCTCTGCTACGCAGCAATTGCAGCAACAACAAAAAGCAGCTTTTTGGCAGGAGCAAAACCTTGCAACATGTCAAAATATGTCAGAGAATATTCTGTACTGCAGCTGGCTGTCTCACAACGGCTAACATGTATTTCACAAGCAATGATTTTCTTCAACGGACCAATCATTTGGGTATAAATACCCCCATCCTTGAAGATTATTTAGAGAGATAAGAATTGAAAAAGAACAGAAACTCTGCAATTTTTTTCTGCTGCAACACTCTGATTATTTTATCATCTTTGTACACACAAATTATTTTATTCTGAGCATACCTCAGTAATTTCTGTACAATCTGTAACTGTTTAAGTCTCAAAACTGATATAGTTTGTGAGCTTAAGCATTTCTCTCATTTGTATTTGCTTTTGAGCCTGGAGAGGCTTGTCTGAAAAAGAATACTTGGTTGTTGAGCCTGGAGAGGCTTGTCTGAAAAAGAATACTTGGTTGTTGAGCCTGGAGAGGCTTGTCTGAAAAAGAATACTTGGGTTGTAGAGCCTGAAGAGGCTTGTCTGTAAAAGAATACTTGTAATCTTGAAAGATTAAGAGAAAATCCAATTGCTAGTTGGCATTGGGACTGGACGTAACTCACAAGTGGTAGTGAGTGAACCAGGATAAATTTTGTGGCTAAGTTTTCTTACCCTTATCTCTTGTAAATTCAGTTTTAAACTAATCAAGGGGTCTGAGTAATTAATCTAATATTTTAAAAGGCACAAAACATCTTTTAAAAGTATTTACAAGCCGTCTGAAAAACTTCAGACAACCCTTCAACAGCCTCTCTGAAACTTCTGTTTGAGAACCTGTTTGCGAAAAGCTTTCAAAATATTTAGAAACACTATTCAACCCCCCTTCTAGTGTTTCCCTGTGTTCCTACAGTTGGTACCAGAGCTTGACTCAGGGTTGAAGCACCTAACAAGTGTTTGAGGACTAAAAGATCCTATGGAAGCTTCAAACAGAAACAGGTAATACATCATAGAAGGAGCCTCTATCACAAGACCCCCAACTTTCAATGGTGAGGATTATCACTACTGGAGAGATAGAATGAAGTTGTTCATTGAAAGCACCAACATTGATGTTTGGGAAGTGGTCACTGATAGAGACTATGTGCCTATGCAAAATGATGTGCCTATACCTAAGACTGAATGGTTTTTGGAGCAGAAGGCTAGAGTCCAGATGAATGCTAAAGCCAAACTCTATCTGAGGGTTTTTTTTTTTTTTTTTTTTTTATGGTCCTATCGTTAGTTCCTTGAAACAAATCAGAATATGAGAAGGTTCATGGATGCACCTCTGCCAAGGAGATCTGGGATACTCTTGCAGCAGCCCATGAAGGAACTGAGACTGTCAAGCAATCAAAAATAAGTATGCTCATACATCAGTATGAGATGTTCAAGATGGAAGAATCTGAAACCATTGACCAGATGTTTGGAAGGTTTCAGACCATAACAAATGGACTCAGGTCCTTAGGCAGAACTTATAATTCTGGAGACAACAACAGAAAAATTCTAAGGAGTTTGCCTAAGTCCTGGAGACCCAAAGTTACTGCCATTCAAGAGGCAAGAGATTTGAATTCTCTTAGAGTGGAAGAACTGTTGGGATCTCTTAAGGTCCATGAGCTTGAGCTTGGAGAAGATGACAACAAGAAGAAGTCTTTAGCCCTAAACTCCAAGGCCAAACAGTCTAGGCATGGCAACATCAAGGCTATGCAAGCTGAAGCAGCTTCAGAGGCAGATGAAGACTCTGAAGATAGCTCAGAAGATGATGATGATCTTGCTCTTCTAAGCAGAAAGATCAAAAGAATGTTGCAGAACAGAGGAAAGTTCAGAAAGAACCAACCCTCATCATCCAGATCAGGAAAGACAGGTAAAGAGTCTAACACTGATAAAATCATTTGTTTTGAATGTAAACAACCAGGGCATATGAAGGCTGAATGCCCAAAACTGAAGAAAAACAACTTTAAGAAGAAAAAGTTTTTCAAGAAAAAGAAAGGTCTTATGGCAACTTGGGAAGATCTTGATGAGACAACCTCAGAAGAGGAGGAAGATACTTCAGAAGAGGCAAATCTGTGTCTCATGGCCAGTCTACCATCTTCAGACAGCTCTGAAGCTGAGGTATTCCCTCTTACCTTACAAGAGATGTATGATGATCTGGTGGAAAGTTCCAAGGAACTTTTCCAAGAGTATAAGAATCTATCCAAAGCTCACACAGAAATGTGTAATAAGTTTGAGGCTCTTGAGATAGAACATATTATGCTCAAGGAAAAGGCCCTTGAGACTGAAAACTGCAGTCTGCAAGCTGTGTCTGAAGAAAATGAAAAACTTCAGAAACAAGTTGCAGAACTGACAAAAGATCTAGCCAAATTTGTCAAAGGAACAAAAAATTTGAATATGATGCTTGGAAATCAAAGGCATTCTCTTGACAAAAGTGGACTAGGCTTTTGGGATTATAACATGTCTGAACCTCCTACTGTCTTAAATTTTTCTAAAGGCAAAAAGAAGGTTACTGGGTGTTCTCACTGTGGTAGGCCTGGACACAATGTGACTCAGTGCAAACACAAGAGAAAAGCAAGACCCAAAAGAACATGGGTACCTAAAAACTTAATTTTTCCTGTTGCAGATGTGTTTAACAGGACAAAGGAGACCCCACAAATGGTACCTGGACAGTGGGTGCTCGCGACACATGACAGGAGAAAGGTCTTTGTTCCAAAACCTTAGACCTAAAGAAGGAGGAGTGGTCACCTTTGGTGGAAACCAGCAAGGGAAGATCACTGGCATAGGGACTATAGGTATAATTCCTCATCCCCTTATAAGAATGTGCTTCTTGTGGAAGGACTTCAACATAATTTTACTGAGCATAAGTCAATATGTGACAGTGGTTATGTAGTATCCTTTACCAAGGAAGGATGCATAGTCAAAGACACCTCTGATCAAACCCTCTTTACTGCTAAGAGACACACAATGTGTATAAAATTGATCTAGAGGATCTAGCAAGTCAAAATGTAAAATGCTTCATTTCTGTTGAAGATGAAAAACAGATTTGGCATCAAAGACTTGGGCATGCCAGCTTGAGATTAATCTCAAGATTAGCAAAACACAACCTTGTTAAAGGATTGCCCAAGCTTTCATACAAATCTGACATTTTATGTGATAGCTGTCTGAAAGGGAAACAAACAAGACACTCTTTCAAGAGTAAAGATGTTGTTTCAACTAGCAGACCACTAGAACTTTTACACATTGACTTGTTTGGTCCTATTAGAACAGAAAGTCTTAGTGGCAAGAAATATGGTTTGGTGATTGTTGATGACTATTCTAGATTCACATGGGTGATATTCCTTAGAAACAAGGATGAGACTTTTAAGAATTTCAAATTATTCTGTAAGAAGGTACAAAATGAAAAAGGATTTTGTATTTCTGTCATAACGAAGTTAATCATGGTGTGAGAGTTTGAGAATGCAAACTTTCAAATGTTCTGTGATGAGAATGGATCTCACACAATTTCTCTGTGGCTAGAACACCTCAACAGAATGGGGTTGTTGAGAGAAGAACAGAAGTTTGCAAGAGATGGCAAGAACCATGCTCCAACTCAAGCAGTTTACCAAGAACCTTCTGGGGCAGAAGCTGTTTTAGCACAACTTGTTACCTTCAAACCGAATATTGGTAAGACCAATTCTGAAAAAGACTCCATATGAATTGTGGAAAGGAAAGAAAAACCCAACATATCATATTTCCACACCTTTGGATGTGAGTGTTTTATACTCAACACCAAGGATGATCTTGGAAGTTTGATGCAAAGTCAGACAATGATTTTTCATTGGATATTCGAAACATCTAAAGCCTATAGAGTGTATAATTCTAGAACTTAACTGTGAGGAAACTATTCATGTAAAAAATTCAATGATAACAAAGAGACTGATAGAGAACTATCAATCTAGAGGATGATTTTGCATGAATGGAGCTGAATGATCACAAATAGTTTGAAGGATGATCAGCGGCCGTTTTGAAGTGCTACTTTTACTATGAACCTCTTCAGACAAATGTTGAGTCCTCAGACAAATTTGATACCTCCTCAGAGACATGAATGGAGATACCAATCACATCATCCTAAAGAGAAAATCATTGACAACACGTTCAGAAGGACGAAGAGTAAAGACAAGATCAAAATTCAAGAATCTGAATTCACTTGCTCTCCTGTCTGAAATTGAGCCAAAAGACACATTGATGAAGCTCTGCATGATGAAGGGTGGATCCTAGCCATGCAAGAAGAGCTGGATCGATTGGTAGGAGTGATGTCCTGGAACCCTTGTTCCTAAACCCCATGGGAAAACAATTATTTGGAACCAAATGGGTGTTTCAGAAACAAGCGTGTCTGAGAAGGCAAGGGTAGTCAAAAACAAGGCAAAGATTAGTTGCTCAAGGATACAACCAGCAAGAAGGTATTGACTTCACTGACTGAAACCTTTGCCCCAGTGGCCAGGTTAGAAGCAATTAGAATTCTTTTATCTTATGCTGTAAATAATAGCATCAAGTTATATCAAATGGATGTTTAAAAGTGCCTTCCTCAATGTCTCATTGAAGGAAGAGGTTTTTGTTAGACAACCTCCTGGTTTTGAAGATGTAGCTTTTCCTGAACATGTTTTTAAACTTAAGAAAGCTTTCTATGGTCTGCAACAAGCCCCAAGAGCTTGGTTATGACAGATTGAGCAGTTTTCTCATAACCAATGGTTTTGAAAGGGGAAAAGTAGACACAACCTTTTTAGAAAACAGTCTACAAAGATCTTATTCTTGTCCAGATATATGTTGATGACACTTATCTTTGGTTCAACTGATTCTTCACTACGCAAAGAGTTTTCTAAGTTTAATGCAATCCGAGTTTGAAATGAGTTTAATGGGTGATGAACTAAAATTTTTCTTAGGACTTCAGATTAAGCAAGATTCTAATTGTATATGGATCCATCAAGAAAAATATACAAAGGAAATGCTTAAGAAGTTCAACTTAAGTGATTTGAAAAACCCATGACAACTCCAATGCACCCTTCTGCATCTTTAAATAAAGATGAGAATGAAGAACCAGTAAAATCAAACTTTGTATTAGAGGAATGATTGGTTCATTATTGTATCTAAACAGCAAGCAGGCCTGACATTATGTTCAGTGGATGCCTCTGTGCTAGATTCCAATCTGATCCATGAATTACTCACTACAAAGCTGTAAAAAAGAATTTTCAGATATCTTAAAGGGTACTACTAATCTTGGTCTGTGCTGATAAGAAAAGTAGGGATTGCAGGCTAGTAGGTTACTGTGATGCTGATTTTGCTGGAGACAAGTGTGAAAGAAAAAGCACCAGTGGTGGTATGTCATTTCTTTGGAGAGAATATGATTAGTTGGTCAAGCAAAGGCAGAGCACAATTGCATTATCAACAGCTGAAGCAGAATACATCTCAGCAGCCAGTTGTGTTCACAACTGCTATGGGTGAAGTATCAGCTTAAGGATTTTTAATATTTCAGTATCTGTTATACCTATGTTGTGTGATAATACTAGTGCTATTCATCTGTCTAAAATCCCATTCAACATTCTAGGGCTAAACATATAGAAATCAACATCATTTCATTAGAGGAACTATGTTCAGAAAGGTGTTTTTTGATATTCAGTTTATTGATACAGAGCATCAATGGGTTGATATATTCCACAAAACCTCTAACTGAAGATAGATTAAGTTCATTAGAGATAATTTGAACATACATGCATTTTGATTGTATGAAAATTGAATGTGTCGTGTAAATTCCAGCTTGTCTGAAACAAGTGACCTGTCTGAAATTTTGGGTCGTCTGAAATAATATGGATGTCTGAATCTATCACTTGTCTGAAACAACAAATGACGTGGCCAATAAGGGACAGTTAATTTCCTTTATTTTTGTCTCTTCCACTTCGCACGTTACCCTATGTCTGCGCAGCCAGTACATTGCCATTATTGCTTCAAAGTTCATAAATACAGAAGGCAGTGGTGTCAGAGTAACTTTACCACTTACTCTATCTCAGAACTCTTGCTACTCTTCGTCTTCAAGAAATATCTCTCTCTCAAGTTTCTTCAAACCCTCATCAATGGCACCGAAGAAGTCAGCTGGAGGAAACATAGTGAAGACTAAGGGTGTGTATCTTGATGACCTTGAAGCTCTGGGAATGGATCTTTAGCAGAATTTAAAGCAGCCGGATGGGTTGAATACTTCCACAACAACCGTACACAATGGCACGAGCAAAGTGTCTTGGATTTCTGGAGTACAGCTAGAGGTATTCCAAACCCTCAAGGGATTTATACAAGCATCAGAGCTACTGTGCTTGGTATTCCCCATTTTTTGTTGATGAAGACATCTTGGCTATTGTCTTGTGGTGTCAATACTGAAGGAGCTGTGTTCTCACCGGGCTGGGAAGCTAGAAATGGTGGTCAGAAGCGTTTCACTGGGCTTCTCTATGGAACATCAACACCTGCAAGTATGGATGCAAAACAAATGTCAGACAAGGCTAGGGTTCTGCATGCCATTTTAGGGAACTCCGTAATCCCTAAGAATGGAAGCAGGAAACCATGTGTCTGAGTTGGAAAGGTTCTGCCTCATCCATCTGTTGCAGAAGCAGAAGATCAACCTTCCCAACATTATTATGTTTCAGATGCAGAAGAGACTCAGAGACTCTGCAGGAAGCTTTCCCCACAACACCATCATCACCAAGGTGTTGAGGCATTTCAAAGTTCCCATTACAAGGTTGTTTGATCACCTTTCACTCCCTGTGTTTGTGTGAATCAAACCTCAAGAGCATGGGAGTAAAGCTTACTCCAAAACCTCCCTCACCTACCATAAAGGAGAGCCTGCTGATGGAGAAAGCTGGAGAGAAGAAATACAACAATGCAGATTTTGGAGAATGAGCTCAGAGGTGATATCAGCAGACATGAGTTCAAGCCCTCCAAGCCCTCTCCTCAATCCAAACTGAAAAAAGCTACCTGTAAGGAGTTCTGCTAAGGTGGCAACTGCATCTGTGCAGAATCAGATTTCTGAACCTGTTCAGAAGGCTTCTCATAGGTCGTCTGAAAATTGTGGGTCAGCTGTCTGAACCTACACAGACTTCACAGCCTACTTCTGAAATGGAAGGACAGACTGAAGAGTCAGATGCAGCTGATGCTGTTGGTACTGAGCCTTTGGCTGCCTGCCCATCTGATCCTGTACTCATTCAGGTGGCAGCCTTGGCTACTGCCCTGGAGCAGGAGGAGTTGGAGAAGAAAGAAGAGCAAGAGAGGACTGATAGAGCTCTTGCTATTGCATCTCAGCTAACTTATGCTGAAGCTGATAAAGAAGAAATCAGGGCTGAAAATTCAATGAAAAGGAAGAGGTCCAGTGCACCTCAGAGGAGAAGAACCAAGAGTAAGTGCTTGCACCTGTCATTGAGCCAAGGATGACAAGGAGTATTGCATCTCAGCTTGAAGAAGAAGATACAACAGGGAAATATCAAAACTTTGTCAAGGCCCATGAATACTTTAAAGAAGAAGGGCAGAAAAACAAGCTGAAGAGAGCAAGCTGAAAAAGCAGCTAAAGAGAAGGAAACCTTTGTAGCCGAGACACCAAATCTCCCTACAAGAGGATCAAAGTAAGGTTTGATAATGTTACACCTTCACCTCCTTCCTCACCAGAAAAGCAACCATCCCCTCAACCTTCACCTAAACCAGAAAAACAACTATCACCATCTTTACAAACAGAAATCATACCATCTGAACCATCCATCCCTTTTGATCCATCTGAACCAACACAAACCACACCTTTAGAAATTCAACCATTTGAACTTTCTGAACCTACCTCACCAAAACCCTCTGAAAACCAACTATTTGTTCCCCCATCACCTCAAATAGTCCAACCTTCTGAACCCTCACCCCCTCAACCTCAACCATCAACACCATCATCTATACCCTCACCTTCTTCATCACCACCTCATACACTTTCATCTCTTCATCTCTCACTCCAAGAAGAGGGTACTTGTTGAAGAAGAGCAATTACTTGCTGAGGCTATGCAGCTATCTCTTTTTCCCTCTGATCCTTGCTCATTGCCTAAGTTTGGCAACCTTTCTGAGAATTGCAGTACTTCAGAGCAGCACCTGCTATATCTCTACACCATGGCCTCACCAGAAGAACTGTTGCTGAAGAGAGAGCCAAATACAGTGCTGAATCAGGTTGCTTAGAAAAGATCAGAAAGGGTGTTGTCCCTCTAGCACATACATGAGCAATGAAGAATGGTTCATTGTAAGGCTGCTCAACACAGAGTGTGAACTGTTTCGGAGAGAGCTACACAGGGGAGTTGGGATGATAGGCTATAGGCCACCTAGAACATGTTTCCATCAGGCCAACCACTGCAATCTTGGTGAAGCTTGATAGAATTGTTCCTAGGTATCCTTAAAGGAAGGCCAGGATGAGAAGTTCAAAGCACATAAAGTTTACTCAGTATCTGCACCCCTGTCTGAAATGATGAGTACAACAAAGTGGGATGCTTTACCAGAATTTATCAGCAGTCAGGGAGGAGGCTTAGATCAGTTGTTGCAAGACTAGATGTGGGCTTCTTATTGGAAGATCAGAGAAGATGCTGGATCTTCTTCTGGATCAACTGGTCCTGATGCTAAATCTGAAGTGGGACTTGGCAAGACTACAAATGTCCAATACCACTATCTGAAGGATTACTTTCCCCCACCTGCTGACTCCTTCAAAGAAGACTGGGTTTTGCTGAAATTCATTGGCACTTTCTTTTGGCCAGTGTTCAGGCCATCTGTTTACAATTTGAAACCAGGCTTCGGGGTCCTGAGATTTGTCTGTTCTTACATCCAAATCATTCTATATGAATCTGAGCAAGACTTGTCTGAAGAGAACTTAAAGCTAAAATCCAAAGTCAAGAAGCTTGAGAAGAAATTTGCTGAACAAGAGAAGAAGTCTAAGCATCTGATTGCTAATCAAGAGCAAATTCTTCATGAACAATAGCTTATCAAGTCTGGGCAACAAGAGCTGAAGACATCAGTAGAAGCAGCAATAAACAAGGCCAAGGAAGAATTAATTTCATTTCTGACTGAAGCCTTGCTGAAGAAAAAGGATTAAACTGCTTTGCCATTGTCTGATGTTTATCTCTTTTATGACAAGTGACTGATTGTCTGTTTTAATTAATTCTACATCTATGAAATACAATCAGTGTTTGGAGTTCATGCTCTTTGCTCTGATATCTGCTTATATCTTAAGTTCATGATATTTGTTGCTTATATCTGATATCTGTATTGCTCTGTTACTGTTTCTTCTCTGATTTTCCCTTTTGATTGATGACAAAAGGGGGAGTATTAAAACTAACAAAATCTGGAGTGATTACAGGATTCAGGGGGAGTACAGTACATAAGCTCTAAGCTTTCTGAGCAAATACCTTAAACAAAACCTGCTAAAGGATAAGGATATATGTATCTCAGGGGGAGTTATTTTTTTATTTTTTTTACTTATTACAGATTTGTATATTTTAAGAAAATTTGTCATCATTAAAAAGGGGGAGAATGTTGAGTCTCAAAAATATCATAAAATGGTTTATGATGTTTTAAGACATAAATATTTCCAAGTTTTAATGGTTAACAAATTTGACATAAAATATTTATCATAAGACACACATATAATTCAATCTCTTATATATGATTTCAGCAAGAGCCATCAAGAGCCTATTTAAAAAAGACTAAGTGTTGAAACTGTCTGAAGAAGCAGAAGCTGTCTGAAGAAGTTCAACCTGTCTGAAGCATCAAGGCTGTCTGAAGACTCTTGATGACGTGGCACCTCTTGTCTGAAGTTGTGAAGATCTGTCTGAATCTCTTTTTGAATCACGCACGATCTCTGCTACAACAGCTGGCACTCCTTGTTGCATTTCAAGCACGTTCTCTACCACAACACATCCTCTGCTACGCAACAATTGCAGCAACAACAAAAAGCAGCTTTTTGGCAGGAGCAAAACCTTGCAACGTGTCAGAATATGTCAGAGAATATTCTGTACTGCAGCTGGCTGTCTCACAACGGCTAACATGTATTTCACAAGCAATGATTTTCTTCAACGGACCAATCATTTGGGTATAAATACCCCCATCCTTGAAGATTATTTAGAGAGAGAAGAATTGAAAAAGAACAGAAACTCTGCAATTTTTTTTTCTGCTGCAACACTCTGATTATTTATCATCTTTGTACACACAAATTATTTTATTCTGAGCATACCTCAGTAATTTTTGTACAATCTGTAACGGTTTAAGTCTCAAAACTGATATAGTTTGTAAGCTTAAGCATTTCTCTCATTTGTATTTGCTTTTGAGCCTAGAGAGGCTTGTCTGAAAAGAATACTTGGTTGTTGAGCCTGGAGAGGCTTGTCTAAAAAAGAATACTTGGTTGTTGAGCCTGGAGAGGCTTGTCTGAAAAAGAATACTTGGGTTGTAGAGCCTGAAGAGGCTTGTCTGTAAAAGAATACTTGTAATCTTGAAAGATTAAGAGAAAATCCAATTTCTAGTTGGCATTGGGACTGGACGTAACTTACAAGTGGTAGTGAGTGAACCAAGATAAATTCTGTGGCTAAGTTTTCTTACCCTTATCTCTTGTAAATTCAGTTTAAACTAATCAAGGGGTCTGAGTAATTAATCTTATATTTTAAAAGGCACAAAACATCTTTTAAAAGTATTTTACAAGCCGTCTGAAAAACTTCAGACAGGCCTTCAACAGCCTGTCTGAAACTTCTGTTTGAGAACCTGTTTCCGAAAAGCTTTCTAAAATATTTAGAAACACTATTCAACCCCCCTTCTAGTGTTTCCCTGTGTTCCTACAGGGTGTACTTCTAGGTGACCCAAACGCCATGAATAAGTTAAGATTCAGATTAGGAACTCGAATTCGGAACTGAAAAGAAAAAAGTGAGGTTAGGACAGGATCATAACAAGTTAGAGTTAGAACGAGATTTAAGGGAAGCAAGGAGTACCGGTAGTGGGGTAAGAAGATAAAAGAGGTAAGATTAGGAGTTCAACCAAACCGAAGGGCCTTTGAGTCACTTTGGGCAAGACAGGATTTGATTAACGAACGATAATTGGGAGGATTACAAGGGTACAATGTGGTTAAAAATAAGAGGGTAGCGTGTGAGGGTAGGATAAGAGAAAATTTTGAGGACAAAATTTAATTTAAGGGGGTAGAATTGTAACATCCCAAACTAAGGCTTAGGAATTTTAAAAGAAGGTTAGGTTATGGTTTTAGCCAAGTGTTAGAAAATTAGGAACGTAATGAGCAATTGGAGCTTAAGATGTGAAATTAGGAGGGGAGCTGGTAATTTAATTAGAGTGGGGGAAGGGTTTGGATGAGAAGAACTAAGTTAGAAGAAGGTTTTCATGGAGAGGAATTAGGTTTAAGAAGGATAGAATTAATCGGAGCCAAGAGGGGCACAAACCGAGGTTGTTGCTCAATTTTGGGTTTTAGGCCTAATGACCTTGGTTCACTAATTTACAAATATCTAGAGCCATGATTGTCCAATTAGGGTGATTCCACTTTCATTAGAAAGCGCATTTCCAGGGCTTCAGTTTGATATATTATATGATAGTATTCTGAGCTCGTTCGCACCCCTAAACATCAAGTTTACGTGCTCAACGCGCTGATGCACGCGCTGGAGCGCCCGAACGCGTCCTTTTCGTTTAAAAACCGTGACAACGCCTCTTTTTCTTCATTCTTCTTCATTTCTCCTTCTTTCTAGGGCTTCTGGTGAGAGAGGGATAGGGTTTTTAGAGAGAGAAAGGGTGAGAAAGAAGAGGAAGGGCTTGATTGAAGGTGCTCCATCATTCCTAAGGCTTGGGTCTCCACCATTCCTCCACCATCTTCTTCCTCCTCTTCCTCCATTAGAGCTTCCTTTGAGGTGAGTGAAACCCACTACATCTTGTATGTGTTTCCAATTTGACCCCCACTCTTCTAATCCCTTTCTTTTAGTATGTGTATGTTGATTTATTGTTGGGATAATTGATATTTATGTTGGGGATTACTATTAGTTGGATTAGGCTCAAACCCTAGGTTTCTATGATTTGGGGGTTTTGGGTTTCCTTTAAAGTGGTTGCTATTGAGTGTATTTCTTGATAATTCTATGTATTCCTTGAAGATTTTGTGGATTTTATTTGTAATTTTGACAAGAATATGTATAAGAGCTTGATGCTAGGGTTTTGGTGAAGAAATTGCTTTAGAATCTTAACTAGAATTATTGTATGAAGTTGAATTATTAAATTTACATGATTAGGTTTTATTAGAAGAATTTCCATAATGCTTATGTAAATCTATGTGTAATCTTGTCATGGCATGAGACATATGAGCATATCCCATTTAAGAGTATACTTTCATGACATTAGTTACCTGTTAGGATCTCTCAGAAAGTATTCTTTATGCATTATGCAATTAGTTCTCAAAATCAACTCAGATTTGTCTTCGGCCAAAAAATTAGAATTTGGCTTCGGCCCAGAATAATTAATAACTAAACCGGCTTCGGCCATGAGAATAAATAAGCCATCTTCGGCCATGAGAAATTGCCTAAAAACTTGACTTTGGTCCAGAATAAGGGTGGGATACGTCCCCCAGGGAAGACGTTCCCTATAGTCTGAGCTCAGTAGTAACTCCTGAATCAGTGAGAGGAACCTGTCGGCTGGGAACAGCTGTGAGAATTGCATTCATGTGATTGTACATGCATGTAGAATTAGTAGATAAGCATGAAAGTCAGGTATGGTCAGGTTCATTATCTTTACATGTAATTCATTGGTTAAGTAGATGAATATTATTAGAATGATTATTGATGTTCACGTGGCTTGTAATCTATGTTGCATCCCATGTGCCTGCTTACCTTCACACTGCCCGCTGCATGCTTTACTCACTGAGACCGTAGTCTAACCCCACGTTTCGGGGAAACATTTTAGTGTATGCAGGGTATTCCAGCCTTTGTTTAGAGGTGAAGAAGAGCTTTTGGAGTGGACCTACACTCCCAGTGACCAGATAGGAATCCTTAAAGAAATATTAATTGTAATTAATAGTTAATGATGTAATTAAATAAAGTTTTCAGTAATTGTGTAGATGTCAATTTTCGGTAGCTAATGTAGAACTCTCTAGTTTGGCCATGGGGGCCCTTTTTCCATTGTTATTGATTAGAAATCGGAATATTATGAAATGTACTGGTGTTTTCCTAGTTTTCAGGTGATTCTGGAAATTGGGAAACTTCCAGTTTTCTGGGGAAACTCTGCCGGATTTTCAGTAGGAGTTTATGAACCTTAACAATTCAAAGTGTTGGTTCGTTCCCATATTTCTAAGTTAGAATTGGCATTGAGAATTGTGATGCATGAATGTTGAGCAAGTCTAAGTAAACATGATAGCAGGAAAGTTGTAGGACCTAGAATTGAGCAAAACCAACCGATCAGAATAAAAAAGTAAGCAACAAATCACGAATTGTAGTGGCTGGGCAGCAACTACAATGCGTGAGAAAATGAGAGAAAATGAGAGAAAGTAAAAGAAAAAGTGGAGAGAAAGAGATGGTGAGGACGCCACTGAAGCAGGAATCCTCTTGCAGCAGATAAGTCCAATGCCAGACACAACTAATTCAGGAGAATTAGATAAGTCTCAGTATGGTTTGAGCAATAACCACCAAGCCTCACTCAACGCACAATGGGAGGAGAAATTTGGGCATAATGCCTTTACTAATTTTATGAAAGTGTCAAATACAAAGAGAGGGCCTTCCTATTTATATGGGGAAGGGGGCGGCCACATGGAAGAAAAAAGGGAAAAATAAAAAGATGGTTGAAAACACTCCTAAGTGGGATTTTAACCCATGATCCCAAGGCTTATAGCCAAGCTAAGTCTTAAGCCAATAAAGCCATAAATGTAGCGCCCAAATTAAGGAGAAAATGAAGGATGAGTAAAATTCTATCCTATGTGGGAATTGAACCCAAGATCCTAAGCCCTTTAGCAAGGCAACCTACTAACCAATAAACCCATACAATTAGCACCCAACTAGGATGTATTAAAAGGAAAATACAAAAATAAAAAGAAAATACAAGAGAGTCCTAATTAAGGGTGGTTCATAGGACAAGGGTCCCATCCAGGGTCAAGGTGTCCTTCTGTAGGGTAGTGACCCTTATTTTGTAGGGTAGTGACCTTTATTTGTAGGACACTAAATTCTCCAACTCTTCCTTGCTTGAAGCTCAGGCTTGAAGTTGTTGCATATCCTCCAGTGTAGGTCTTGCAGGTCCAAGCTTCAAGTAGAGTGCTATCATTCCCTCCCCCTTGAAAAGGATTTGACCTCAAATCTGAAAATTCAGAAAGAAGCCATAAGAATAATGAACTGGGTAGAAGAAGGAGATGGATGAAAAAATTTAGTAAGTAAGAAGATACTTCCCTTAACCTTTGGAGAGTAGAGTTAGAGATCCACAAGTTGAACATCTTCCTTGAGCCTAGACAACTAGAAGAAGACCCATAAGTATTATTCCAAAGTAAGAAAAGTGAAGGCTCATAACAAAAATACTTGGGGATCATAAAGATTAGCAAGAGAAAAACATAGGAGATGAACAAGAGGTATTTGAGATAAGGGTTAGAATACTCTCTTATTGAAGATTGAACCATCTTGTCCATGTACTTTGTGGATTTAGATCCTGGATCAAAGACTAATATTTTGAAACCCTCCCTTGCAAGTAAGAGAAGTAAGTGGTCATAGAGAAGGCTTAGGAAATAAATTCCACATAAGTACAAAATGTGTTTCAATGTGCAACATTCATCAAAATATTCTACACCATGTTCCCAAATAAATGCACAAGTGAAACTATGTGGCATGAATATTTTAATATTTTTCAATAACATCCCAACATTTTTATTGAACATAACACATGCATCTTGAGTATGATTGTCAAAAGGGTAGTGTAAATGTTCATGCCATGAGGTGTTCATGCTAGTTTGTTCACGAGGCATATCCATTCTAATGCACTCACTCAAGTAATATGACACCTTTCGCATATTATCATATGTATTCATGTAAGGTGAAACATTAAAAGAATCATTTTGAGCAAGCACACTATGAAGCATATCATCATGTAAAATGGACATCAAACAAGTTTTCTCATATGTGATAGCTTCATCCAAATTTTTATCATTTTCTTTTCCTAGTTCAAGATTATAATACACATCTTTATATGAAACAATTATTTGAGGCCCAAAATGTGTATTCAACTTATAAACACAAACCCAAGGTCCATGCATATTCAATCCAACTTTGTTATCATTCCTATCATGCAATCTAAATTGATCAAAGGAATTGACTAAACATGCATCTCTAGTAAATTTCATGGTACTCTTAAACTTAGTTGATTTTTCTAAACATGCAATTGGTTTCAAAGCATTATCAATATTGTTCATTTCTTTCAACCATGTAGTGCTTTGTGGCATAAAATTGTGCATAGAAAAAGGCATTTCATGCATAAATAAAGTAAGTTTAGGGAACTCCCTTTCAACAACTTGAATTGTACTCTTTACAACACTGGAAGTATTTTCCATCAACCTATTCATGCTTTCACTAGAAGAGTTAGCATTCAAATGATCACAAGATAAACATACTTTCTCTTCTTGCACTCTTAATTCTTTTTCCTCACTTTCTCTTTTAAGTTTTTCTTCTTTCTCTTTTTCTATTTGTTCTCTTTTCTATTGTTCTATTAACCTCTTAAGTGTGGTTTGATCTTTTTTAATTTCCTTAGAGGTCATAGGCATTAGGGTGAATTTAATTCCTTGGTGGCAGAGCCTATAGGTGTTGGCATACCCATCACGTTTTACCCTTCTCTCATATTGCCATGGTCTTCCTAAAAGGATGTGAGAGGCTTCTAAGGGTATGACATCAAAGGTCATTTTATCTTGCTAATCCCCAATTTTGAACCTTAAGCTCACTTGCCTATCCACCATAAATTCTTCCTCATCACTCACCCATTAAAGTGTATAAGGTTCTGGATGTGGGGTAGTGGGTAAGTGTAGCTTGTTAACTAACCTAAGGCTAGCTAAGTTGCTACTACTTCCTCCATCTATGATCACTAAACAAACCTTATCTTCAATATGGCACCTAGTGTGGAATAGGTTCTCTCTTTGGCTCTCTTCTTCACCCAAAGGTGTTTGTAAGGCTTTCCTAAACAATATGGTTGCCCTTTCCCCTTTCCTCCTTCCTTCCATTCTCCTAAATCAATTTTAGTTTTTAAGTGTTATGGACCTTTCCTCTCAACTAAGTGTTTTCACTCACTGGAATGTTAAGACTCGTGTATGTCACTCTTTTTAGGCTTTTTCTATAATGAGACTCTCTTGCCTCTTCTACTCGGTTGGAGGTTGGTTAGATCTTGCAAAGACCAACGTGAGACTAAGTCTTAACCCTTACCCAAAATAGAAACACACTAACAAAGAAAATACCTACTGAAGGAAGATTGGAAAATCCTAAGACAAACAGAGAATTGATATGACAAACAAGAAAAGCTGGCACTCAAACAAGCTTATACAAAAGAGCAGACAGCAAACAAGACAAGACGGAAAAAATTGCAAAGAGAATTTTTTTTGGTGATTTTTGAAAAGGAGTTGCCAAAAAATTGTCGATTTTAAGAAAAACAGCAAATACAACTCAATTACGGTATACAGGGAAATGAAAAGGAAAATTACAGTAAAACTGTCACTGTATTATTGGGATACTTCTTTGTTTTTTATTTTCTATTTTTCTGATTTTTTTTGAATTTTTTGACTCTTTTTGGGTGTCTTTTGACTTTTTCTTCCTTGTTGTTGACTTTTGCACCCTTTTTGCTTTTTACACCTTTTTTTGTATTTTTGGCACGTACGTACTTTTTGTATTTTTCTTGCCTTTTCTTTCTTTTTTTTGTCTTTTTCCCCAAAAGAAAATTACAGAAATTTGTACACAATGAAAAGAAAATAAATTGTACCTACTGTAATATTTTTGGAATTTTCTAACTGTAAACTGGTCCAAGTGGCCCAGAAAAGCAAAAATAATGAATAAACTGATTTCTAAAAACTGTGAAAACGTAATGGCAACTTGATTTCAAAAATGGCCAAAAAAATTGCTTAGCACTTCCTTGTTGATTATACAAAACCGGTATCGTCACAGAAACGTGCTTGGTTCAATTTTAAGATTGGAAATAAAATTTGAAGGAAAATCAACAATTAGAATTTGTTGATCTTCTTCCAATACTATGAACCAAAAGAAAGCCTATAGGTGAGCGTTCTGCACAATCAAACAGAGAAAGTCCAAGGTAGAGATAGCAGTCAATCCAAATTTGCAATCAGAATGCCAATCAAACAGACATAACAAGAGTAGAAAATTGAACAACACAAGAGCCCAAAAATGCGCATAAAATGGCAAAATAAGAAGGAAAAATTGCGCAAAATAAATGGCAAGAATTAAAAGGGGGAAACTGAAATTAAAAGGATGGGGATGATAGAAATGTAAATGGCAGAAAGTAGAAGGGGATGGCAGAAAGTAAAAGGATGGGGAGAGCAGAAATGTATAGGGGGAAGCGGAAATTAAAAGGATGGGGAGGACTGAAAGTAAATGACTGAAAGTAAAGGGGGAAGCGGAAAGTAAAAGGATGGGGAGAGCAGAAATGTAAATGGTAGAATGTAAAGGGGAGAGCAGAAATTAAAAGGATGGGGAGAAGGGGAAATTAAATGGCGGAAAATTAAAAGCGGAAAGTAAAGAGATGATTATGAGGGATGAACAATTAATGGTGAAGGGGAGAAAATGTAGGTGAACGATCTTTGGAAAAATGAAGACAACAATGCCTCCTCTTACCACACTTCACCAACAAACAAGCAGTTATAGCAATTAATTTGCAAGAATTACTCAAAAACAAGTATGAGCAATTAGATAGGCATTTTATCAAACACCTATGGGGTGGGAATTAGCGTCCCAAAAACCCCTCTAACTCAAGCAATTGCAAGCAAATCAAACAAGCTGATAGCAGCAGAAAGGCACCTCGGGCCCGGGAAACAGTCCAAGTCCAAATTACAATTGAAAAGAGAGATGAAATTACACTGAATTGATGAAAAATTCTGCACCAAAACAGCCCGGAAACAGCGCCCAAAAGTGCAGCAAAACAGCCCCAAAATTGCTCAATCCATCAAGCTCTCATTACCAATTGATAGCAGGAAAGTTGTAGGACCTAGAATTGAGCAAAACCAACAAGTCAGAATCAAAAAGTAAGCAACAAATCACGAATTGTAGTGGCTGGGAAGCAGCTACAATGCAAGAGAAAATGAGAGAAAGTAAAAGAAAAAGTGGAGAGAAAGAGATGGTGAGGACGCCACTGAAGCAGGAATCCTCCTGCAGCAGATAAGTCCAATGCCAGACGCCACTAATTCAGGAGAATTAGATAAGTCTCAGTATGGTTTGAGCAACAACCACCAAGCCTCACTCAACTCACAATAGGAGAAGAAATTTGGGCATAATGCCTTTACTAATTTCATGAAAGTGTCATATACAAAGAGAGGGCCTCCATATTTATAGGGGAAGGGGGTGGCCACATGGAAGGGAAAAAGGGGAAAATAAAAAGATGGGTGAAAACACTCCTAAGTGGGATTTGAACCCATGATCCCAAGGCTTATGGCCAAGCTAAGTCTTAAGCCAATAAAGCCATAAATGTAGCGCCCAAATGAAGGAGAAAATGAAGGATGAGTAAAATTCTATCCTATGTGGGAATTGAACCCAAGACTCCTAAGCCCTTTAGCAAGGCAACTTACTAACCAATAAACCCATACAATTAGCACCCAACTAGGATGAATAAGGAAAATACAAAAATAAAAATAAAATACAAGAGAGTCCTAATTAAGGGTGGTCCATAGGACAAGGGTCCCATCCAGGGTCAAGGTGTCCTTCTGTAGGGTAGTGACCCTTATTTTGTAGGGCAGTGACCTTTATTTGTAGGACACTAATTTCTCCAACTCTTCCTTGCTTGAAGCTCAGGCTTGAAGTTGGTGCATATCCTCCAGTGTATGTCTTGCAGGTCCAAGCTTCAAGCAGAGTGCTATCAAAACATTGGATTGCTTAGGTGTTATGTGTGTATGACGATACTTGAAATGGCGCGAAATAATTTCAGAAATTCGGGATAATGTTTCCAACAGACATTGTTCTTGGATTTAGGAAATTAGGACGTTATAGATCTCCTCAATCATTCTATGGTATGTACTCTGCCATGGAAGGTAGGTGGATGGTTCCTCTGAAACCGAGCAAGCCAGTCCACCTCTTGATGTTGGTTCAGGTTGCCTACTACTTGAGCCATAGCCATTAAGGCTTCAGCAATAGCGCGATCGTTTCTACCTCCTCCAACCATCACTTTTCTGATTCACAGAAAAGTAGAATAACAAAAAAAAAATAGTTAGATCAAAATAATGTATCTCACTCAATCAACATCACAAGTTAACACCATGGAAACATAGCACACACATAACTCAAGGGCGGTGAACCGACTAGCTCTGATACCACTAAATGTGACAACCTTCTACCCCAAACAATAAAATAAATACCAAATGAAGTTATAAAGAAAACTACAGTTAACTCCAGGGTAAAAAGGTTCACAAATCCTCTTTTAAATAAGTACTTAATCCAAATCCAATGTTGTCTCCATAAAAGAGTAAAATCATGGTTTTCAAGAAACTAAATTATCGGCATAATAAAGACATAACTTGGCCGTATATGACCCTTGGAAATAATTTTTCTAAATCTCTACATAACAAAATAAGAAATATAAGCTCCAAGACACTAAACTCCGATGTCACACATATCAGAGCGAGACCCTGTCCCTTCAAAATTCAGCACCTTGAGTGCCCTCTTCAACACCTAAGAAAACCACGAGAGATTACCGTGAAGAATGGATACAGACATATACATGCAATATAGAAGGCTACCCTTGTTCCCACCCATCACCATACACAACATCAATTATCTCAATTCACACACTATACATTCCAAACATTAGATTCACACAATTATAATTTCACACTTCTCGTATAATCACAAAAGAATGTATATGCTCACACTATGCACATGTACAACTTATCTCCTAAGAGTCATGATTTGGAACTCCGCACAATGGGCGCACCTCATCAATTCCCTTATTTGTTACCAATAATGGCCCTACCGTTAAACACCCGCATGGCCGGTAGGTTGCACAGTTAAACATCCCCACTTGGGCCCGTGCAAAGACACTCGCCCCCTCTCATCGTTACCCACCTCTTATGGGCCGGTGAGTCGCATAATAAAACACCCACTCTTGGGGCCATGCATCGAATGTCTCCCATCATGGTCCACCCTGTTCATTGCCCCCTCTTAGGGGCAAGATATTTGTAGCCTCGTCTGGCTTCTCATGCAACTCATGTATCTCATACATCATATGCTCATGCTCAATGCACCAATATTATTTACTCTAATCATTCCACATCACATCATAAATATTATACACATAGAACACTCACATAAAATAATCACTTAACAATTCTTCATGCCACAGTTAATGCACTTTGTACATCCAATTCAACCTAATCAATTCCACAAAATGATTCATATATTAAATAATCATCCATCATATAAGTAAATTATCACAACATTACATAAACACAACATTCAAATCTCAATTTTTGGCCTGGTAATCGATTACCAGAAGACTGTAGTCGATTACCAGAAGCAATTACACAATTTTTAGGCCTGGTAATCGATTACAGGGAGGCTGTAATCGATTACCAGAGCATCTGGTAGCCTGGTAATCGATTACAACAAGTCTGTAATCGATTACCAGGGGCTTATTTTCACGTTTTTGTCCATAAACACCTGGTAATCGATTACAGACCACTGTAATCGATTACCAGCGTTACGAGACGTGACTGCACCTGCGTTTTTGCCCCTTTTTAACCCTCTTCTTTAATCATTACTCAAATCTTTACATTCCTAACTTGTTTAGGCACATTTTTACCGATTAAAATCATCGAAATCATTAATTATTCCTACAGATTACCATAAAATTAGCATCTAATCAATTATGAGTTCTGACCGCTAAATCCTAATTCGACTCCTTTTCGACAACCTCGTTCACAACTCTCAAATTCATCAATAATATGATAATATGCATCAAACAAAACGAATTTCAGACATAACACACATGATTCACTGTTCATATTTCAAAATTTAGAGATCCTAGAGGCACTTATGGTTGCCCTCACTACCCAAGCGCTCCAGTACACACATATAGTTGCACCCCTTCCCCCCGTACCTTAGGAATGACAATCTAGGACGAATGGAAAAACTCTTCCGATGATCTATGCTTCGGCACCTCCTCCTTGTAGAGTCGCTTCTCTCTTCCCTAGAGTTGGTTATCTGACGTTTGAAAAAGGATAGGGTGAAATAGATGACCCCTCCCTATTTAAATATCTAACTGGGTTGGGCCTACTCTGACCCACCCATCCCCGTTTTTAAATAAATAGTAATGTTTCTGACACATAATAATAAAGATAATAATAATATTATTATTTCTACATAAATCTTATTTTATTTATTTATTTATTTTAGAAATTATTAGAATGTTACACTGGGCCGAAGCCAAAACTCTAGGTCGAAGCCAAATCTCTAGGACGAAGCCAAATCTCTGGGCCCTAGAGGGCCTCAATGCGGTTAATACTCAAATTCCGACTACGACCATTCATTCTGGGCCCAAGCCTGAATTGGAGTATTAACAACTTGAGCTTTTCCACTCCCCTAAGGTGAATTATTCTCCGAAGAGAACCCTTCGTGCCTGACCCAAAGGCATAGGGACTCAGCCCTTGGATCCTATGATAATTTGTTGGTCTTAAGAGGCGTCAGCGTGGTCAATACTCGAATCCCGACTACGACCACTACATCAGGGCCCATGTCTTGACAAGTGTATTAACAACTTGACTTCTCCACCCCCTAAGGTGAATTCTTCTCTAGGAAGAACCTCCCTTAACCGAATCCAAGGCCTACAGAGACTCGGCCCTGGACCCATGTGGAATTAACTGTGTCTTTTAGATAGTGCAGATGCATGGGGAATACTTCCAACAAAACATAGCGCATATCACTAATAAAATATCTTCATGATGGAAATTAATATTCACATAAAATCCATATATACATCCATAACTTACAGAATCTTCATAAGACATTGAAAATCATCAATAAAATCACCCAATAACAGTTGTACCCACAAAATCCCCAAATTACTCTAACCTAGGGTTTTCACATACAAGCTAATAAACACCTCCGAGCATGAAAATCATCTATTACAACCATAAACCAACATCCACAAACCAAAGGGAAAAGGAATAGGAGGATAGGGGTCATAAGAGGAGCATACACATGATGAAGTGAGAGTGTGTGAGCTTTACTCACCTCTAATGGAGCTCTAATGGAGGAGGGAAAAAGGTTGAAGAAGGTTGGATGGGTGGATCCTTGACTCCCTAAGCTTCCTTTTAGCTCCAAGCATGGTTTCTCTCTCTAAAATACTCACTTCTCTCTCTAAAAACCCTAAAGGAGGAAGAGGAATGAAGAAGAAAGGAAGTGTCTGCGCGTTTTAAAGAGAATCGGTCGCATTTGGGCGCTCAAACCTCTACCTGGGCATTTGAGCGCCCAAATTCTCCATTTGGTACGCAAACGCATCAGAACCGGGCGCTTGAACCTCCACCTGGGCCTTTGAGCGCCCAAACATGCTGTCAGGAAGCTAATTTTTATTCCTCCGCGCGCTTGAGCGCGCATCTGCGCGCTTGAGCGCCTAAAGTCGCTGTTTGGGGGTGCAAATGGCCTCGAAATACTATCATATAGCATATCAAACTAAAGCTCCGAATCTTAAACTCGCTGTTTGGGGGTGCAAGTGGAATCACCTTAACTAGACACCCTTAACTCTAGATATTATCAAATTAATGCACCAAGGTCATTAGGCTTAAAACCCAAAATTAAGCAATATCCTTGGTTTAGCCCCTCTTTGATTTCCAATTCAATTCTCTCCTTCTCAAATCTAATTCCTCTCCACGAAAACCTTCTTCTAACTTAGTCCTTCTCATCCAAACCCTTCCCCACTCTAATTCTTGATAAATCAATTCCCTTGACCACAATATTCTCTCTTACTCAGGGTGTGATTCCTTCTAGGTTCGACCTATAGTTGATTGGCTTAACTCTTGGTCCCTCATCTAAACTCTTTTAAAACTCATGGATCCTAATGGATTCCCAAATTTCTTGTCTGAAATCACACTTAACCTTTGAATTCTCATCC
Organism: Sesbania bispinosa; assembly: GCA_026901365.1. Taxonomy (NCBI): domain Eukaryota; kingdom Viridiplantae; phylum Streptophyta; class Magnoliopsida; order Fabales; family Fabaceae; genus Sesbania; species Sesbania bispinosa. The sequence goes on along the minus strand of QLOH01000069.1, from coordinate 1,046,013 downwards.
TACATGTAACTTCCCTCTCTTGGATGGGTTCACAACGTAAGGCTTCTCTTATGTTTCCTAGGTTCCAGTTTTCGGGATGTTACAATTCTACCCCCTTTAAATAAAATTTTTCCTCAAAATATGCTCCAGTTACCCCCTAACATCAGGTCACAATTCTGTTTCTAACCATGTTGGTGTACTTGGGACTCTACCAAATTGTCTTCCGATTATTAATACCTCTATTACTCCGGTGACCAAAAGGAAACTAGGGTTCGATTGCATTCCTAAGCTCGTCCTCTTAGTCCTACCCTCATAGGCTCCGCCTCGAACGTCACTATACTCTAACTATTCCATGTCTAACTCACGCTAGCGCCAAATGATCCTATCACACTTCCTCGGAATGTATCTACCCCCAACGCCTGCCCTTCCTCTACCGCAATCTTAACGAGAATTTCTAAGGGGGCCTCACCTTGGTCTCCTAACTCTAGGGTAACTTATGACTTGGGTTGAATTGTCTACAGAATAGGGTCGAAAAGGAAAGAGGGGTTGACAGGGCTCCTGGTTGTGATTCCTAACTCAATGCCTAATCCTCGCACCAAACCTTGGGGAGTACCTAAAAGTTTTCTAAGTTGTTGGGGATCCTAATTTTCAAAATCTATAAGGTGATTTAATCTTTCGGTAGCTAACAACCTAGTTGTGCTCTGAGTGTTTCTAGTTAGCCCTTTAAGTTATACGATGGGTCCTTATGTCTTCTTCTACAAGGCTAGCCCCTTAAGGGCTCAACCCTCTCTAACAACCCTCAAGGTTCAAGTCTACCACATGAAACTACGCTGTGATTTCTAAAAGCTAGTTGGTCTAAAACTTAATCTTATGAACAACATCATCTCATCACTGGTTTCTAAAACAACAACACACAGGTCTCAAATAAAAGAATGTAGGTTTGCAGCAAAGTAGGGCTCCTTTGATACACATATGACAGAGAATGGACAAACTCATGTAGTTCATCCGGAGAGAAACCAACCTCATCTAACAAAACATGATAGTGTATAGGCCTGCTTGTACCTATCACCCCATCATGTGAACAATCATAGAAAACAAAATTATCTATTATTTCAACCTAGGAGACTGAGTACGGACACATGCCCTGTACTGTGACATCAGTAGCTATTGTCTAGAGCTGGCAACCGCAACAATTGAAGGGATATCCAATTGCCATGGTGGCCAAGGGACACACTAAATCCTGGAATGATAGTGGAAACTTTGGAAACGAGGGGATTGGAAAGGGAAATGTTCGACACCTAACAATGAACTCTGCCCACTAAGCTTAGCTCTAATCTTTAACAAAACGCTAATTAGATTTTGGTCATTGACCCTCGCAGGAGTTACGCACTATATCACAATCCTAAATTCCTCAAGATTTTTCTTCTTCTATGAACTATGAAGATCAGAGTTCCTCCGCTCAGGGATCAGATAGAGGAGAGACTGAGAACCCAACCTATAGACTTAGCTTTACCATTGATAACTTAGAAAGCAGGTAACTACCCGTGTACTAACAACATAATCCTAAACATAGGTAACATGAATGCCTACCCATGGGATACGGAAAACAATGTACTAAGAATAAACTGATACTTATAAAACTTCTGCTCCAAAAGCGCTTGGCTAAAACGGCAAGGAACCTTATTCCTTAAGTGTCAATCAGCCAAGCAGACCTAGGACTGAAAGGAACTGACCATGATTGCAACCTACTAAGTACCTCTATCCATCCAAGTTTCCAATGTCACTCACTCTCTTCACATACTTGGGTTTTATCCCCTAGCTTAACCGAACTAATTATGGGGTTCTTGATCGTGGCTGTACCCAATCAAATAATATGAATTAAGTGTAGTGAGGGTTAGATAACCCAAAGTCGTCTCTCAAGGAATTCAATAACAATTCAGAATGTCAGATTTCAGATCAAAAACTCAGAACCAAAACTTCAGATTGAACTTTAAGACAAAACTTCAGATGATGGCACTTAAGATGATACTTCAGACGGTCCTTGTTTCAGACAATATTTCAGATCATGACTTCAGATCATGATTTTAGACTGATGAACTTCAGACGGTCTTTCATATACCAACTTCAGACTCAAATCTCAGTGACTGTCTTAAGAACGTAAAATTGCAGAATGTAACAGAAAACAAGGGGGTTTTTGGTTGTTGCTTAAAAACATCAATTCACAAATAAAACTACAAGTGTGAAACAATTTAACAAAACATATTGATTCTCTTGTTCATTTACAATTGGATTCTTTATCAGTTAAAATACATCGATCTCAATTTCTAGAACAGATTCGAATTAACCAAACAAGCGTCAATCAATTCAACAATTATTTCATGCAAAAACTAAGCGAACTTGCGAAACCAGAACTAAGCGAACTGGAGTGAGATTTCTAATCCTTTACCTCCTGAATTAAGCAAACAGTTGGTTGTTCAGAATTAAGAAAACTAAACCAGAATTCTAAGTGAAGAACAGAATTGAATCATCAACAAGCGTTCAAATACAATCCAAGATTCAAAACCAGAATTCTAAAGGAGAAGATGAAATTGAATCTACTACAGAAATTGAAATACGAAATTGAATTGAAATAAACCTCAGAATCCAACGTAAAATCACTCAAGAATCAATCCTTAAGAGTTTAGCAATCCATAATAGGAAGAACAGAAAATGAAAATTGCAGAAGAAGCTGCATCTATTAAGAGAGAGCAAACGTCTCTTTAACTTCAATCTGTGTAAAAATGAGTAAAAGCTCTCTAACAGAATTGTAGCTGCATCTATTTATACAATTCTCCTTAACCACAAGATGAATCTAATGGTAGAGGTAAAATGGGCCCAGACTTAACAGGTTTCAGGCCCAAAATACCAAAACTATATCAAAAACTACTTAAGAAGGTTGTTGTTTCCCGCTCAGCTTCAAAAAGCTTCTGAACGTCAACTTTGAATTGAAAACTGCACCTCGTGGCTCAGTGGAATATAGTCATATAGCATATCAAATTAAAGCACCGGAAGTTAGATTTCCAATGCCACTGGAATCACTCAAATCGGACACCTATAACTCCAAATATCATCAAAACAAGACAGGTAGGTCAATAGGCTTAAAAATCTGAATTTAAACAACATTTCTAGTTAAAGCCCAATTTGGTAAATTCCATCTAAAATAGTGGATATAATCACAATTAGAGTCCAAGAAAGCTAAGATTATGTATGCAAAGTGTGAATAAAATTGTGCTCATCAAATTCTCCCACACTTGCCCTTTTGCACTCCGAGAAAAACACCACATGAAACCAAAGATTAATGAGAGGCAAGATGCAAATACAAATGGCATAATTGTCAAGAGATCCAAGGAATGCATAGGAGTAGGAAAAATACAACATCCAAGGAATCATGTCAAGAAATACATGAATGGAATTCCAAATAATTTAGCAAACAAGAGGGTAGATCAAATCAAAGGGGTGAATCAAGAATGATAGAATCCTCACAAGACAAACTCTCCAACTCTCAAGTGTTTAGGCTTGTGTATATACACTCAAAGCACTCATGAAAGCAAGCACTACCATAGGCTTGACAAGACTCTAATATCCCCAACAATTGAAGCACACACAAGCAAAGATCAAGAGGACTTCAAAAAGGATGAAATGGGGCCAAGGTGAAGGTAGGGAAAATGAAGGATAAGAAGCTATAAACCAAAGAGAATAGAGGAGCAATGGGGAATAAACTCATGAATGCAAGTAGAATACATCTCAAGATTACAATTAAACTCCTCTTTTTCACCTTTTGACCCAATTTTTTATTTATTTCAAGCACACTTTATTTCTTTTCTTCTTTTCTTTTTATCAATACTTTTCTTTTGAGCTTTTCTTTTCTTTTTTTTCATTTTCTTTTTTTATCTTTCCTTTTCCAGTTTTTTTTTTCTTTTTGTAACTAGCCAAAGGTCAACAATATGATATCCACATGAGGAGATAAGGTAAGAAATTGAAGTACACCCCCACACTTACTCAAGAACCTATTCCTAAAACAATTTCAAAGCTTCTTTATCCTCTAAGGCAAGGACAATCATAGTTTTTCACTTTCAAGGCTTGTAATGAGCTTTTAATAACAAGAAATGGGATCCATAGGCTCAAAGAGGCTAACAAGTGGAAAATCATCAAGGTAGGTTAGTATGGCTAGTAGCTTAATTATTAACAAAAATGCCTCAATCATCTCAATTCATGCATGTGAACAAAGTTACAAATTAAAGAGTCAAGCCAAGTTCTAGAGCACAAGCAAACATGAGTGAAATCACACAAGAAAAAGAGAGAATGGCATAGAATGGTCCATCCATCAATAAGGCTCAAAATCTCAGCAAGACAACTCTATCACAATAGATTCAACCCAATAATTATCAAAACCAACTTATTCACTAAATTATAAGGAATTCAATCAATATAAATCAAGAAACCAATTATCCAAGAATGATGAAAATGCAAACTACCAACACAAATCCTAAAAAACCAATGAAAAATATGCCAAATGTATTTTTCTACTGTCAAAAAACAGTTTTTGCTGTCATAAAACGCACTGTCTGAAATTCTGCTGTAAACAGCAGTAGAAAAATGCACAATCAGCACTATCAGACAATAAACATAAAATTCAGACAGCAGTAGCTATAGAATAGCTACGCATCAGCTACGAGCTTCAGAAACAGCAAATTCAGCAAGTAGTTTCAGACAGTAAACAGTAAATTTCAGCAAAAAGCAAACAGTAAAAACACAGTAAAATAACAGTTTTTTTTTTACTGAAGAGAGATAAACCTCAAACAAGAGATAAACCTCAAACAAACCTTTTCTTTTATATAATCCTAACCACATACTAATTCCTAAAAACAATTCCTAAAGTCCTAAAACTACAATTCTCCTCCCCCACACTTAAATCACACATTATCCTCAATGTAAAAATAATCAAATTAGAGAATAAGAGACATTGTATAATGAAAAAGTGGGGAAAGAGACTCCCTCATCAAGGTGGAAATATTTGCATTTGAGGAAATTGGGGAAGCTCCAAGCCAAGCTCCTCAACCGTCTCATCGACCAAAGTGGGGCTCTCATGAAATAGCTTGAGACGGTGGCCATTGACCTTGAAGGTCTTGTGGGTGGACTCACTTTGCAGCTCTACAACACCATAAGGATAAACATGAGTAATAAGAAAAGGTCCAACCCAACGAGAACGAAGCTTACCCGGCATGAGCTTAAGTCTAGAATTAAACAATAACACCTTTTGGATTACAACAAACTCTTTTCTAGCTTCCTTTGTTCTCCTGCCTGATCACAATCTAAGTTGCAAGCTCTAACTGCCCAATATGCCTGATGCTCTATCTCCAAAGGTAAGTGGCATGCCTTACCAAAAACAACTCGGAAGGGAGACATCCCAAGAGGTGCTTTGTAAGCAGTCCTATGAGCCCAAAGAGCATCATCAAGGCGGCGGCTCCAATATTTTCTATTAGGCTGCACCATCTTCTCAAGAATCCTCTTGATCTCTCTATTGGAGATTTTAGCCTGTCGATTAGTTTAGGGGTGATATGGTGTAGAAACTCTATGCACCACCCCATACTTCTTCAGCAAAGCCTCCATGGACCGGTTACAAAAGTGGGTCCCCTGATCACTAACAATGGCTCTAGGCACTTCAAACCTGCAAAAGATATTAGACCTGACAAAATCCACAACAACTCGAGCATCATTAGTCCTTGTGGCTATAGCCTCCACCCACTTGGAGACATAGTCCACAGCAAGCAAGATATACATAAAACCAAAAGAAACAGGAAATGGGCCCATAAAATCAATACCCCATACATCAAAGATCTCACAAAACAGCATAGGCTGCTGGGGCATCTACTGCCTGCTAGAGATGGCCGCTCCTGCTCTCTAACACTGCTCACATGTAGAAGAGACTCTCCAGGCGTCTCTGAAAATAGTAGGCCAATAAAATCCACAATCCAGTACCTTCCGTCCTGTCCTCTGAGGTCCAAGATGTCCTGCAACAGGTGAGGAATGACAAAACTGAAGTACAGACTGGATCTCATGATCTGGAATACACCTACGAATCACCTGGTCACTACAAAAACGTCCCAAATAAGGGTTATCCCATACATAATACTTGGCATCACTCTTAAGTCTATCTCTCTAAGCTCTAGATGCCAAAGGTGGAAAAACAGATGCAACAAGATAATTAACAATATCAGCAAACCAAAGGTAAAGGGAGGGGGATGGTAATCAAGTAAAACCAATAGCTACTCATCCGGGAAGTCATCCCGAATAGGAAATGCATCTTCTGCCCTCTCAATGCGACTCAAATGGTCTGCTACTAAATTATGTGCACCACTCCTATCCTGGATATCCAAGTCAAACTCCTAGAGTAGTAGCATCCACCCAATCAACCTGGGTTTGGAATCTGTCTTTTTCAGAAGGAACTTCAGAGCAACATGGTCAGTAAAAACAACTACCCTAGAGCCAAGCAAATAAGATCTGAACTTATCCAATGCAAAAACTATTTCTAACAGCTCTTTATCAGTGGTAGTGTAATTTACCTGTGTTGCATCCAAAATCCTAGATGCATAGTAAATCACATGGGACAGCTTACCAACCCTCTGAGCCAAAACAACTCCTAAAGCATAGTTTGATGCATCACACATCAACTCGAATGGAAAAGTCCAATCTGGTGGCTGAATAATGGGAGAGGTGGTGAGAGCTCTCTTGAGGCGATCAAATGCCTCTCTGCAATGCTCTCCAAACTCAAATCTCACATCCTTCTGAAGCAAGTTGGATAGTGGAAGAGCTATCTTGCTGAAATCCTGGATAAACCTGCGGTAGAAACCTGCATGTCCAAGAAAAGATCGAACCTCTCGCACGCAAGAGGGGTAAGGCAAGTGTGAAATAACATCTAATTTTGAAGAATCTACTTCAATGCCTTTCTAGAGATGATATGGCCTAAGACTATACCATGCTCTACCATAAAATGACACTTTTCAAAATTTAGAACAAGGTTAGTCTCTATGCACCTATCAAGCACTCTGGTCAAGCTATCCAAACATGCATCAAAGGAGGAGCCATACACACTAAAATCATCCATGAAAACCTCTATGCAATGCTCTAGTAAATCAACAAATATACTCATCATGCATCTCTGGAAAGTACCAGGAGCATTGCATAAACCAAAAGGCATCCTCCTATAAGCAAAGGTACCAAAAGGACAGGTAAATATGGTCTTATGTTGGTCCTCTGGTGCAATACAACTCTGAAAAAACCAGAGAAACCATCTAAGAAACAGTAATGTGATTTACCTGCCAGGCGCTTCAGCATCTGATCAATGAAAGGAAGTGGAAAGTGATCCTTTCTGGTCGCCTGGTTGTGCCTCCTATAGTCAATGCAGACTTTCCAGCTGTTCTGCACCCTAGTAGGAATCAACTCATCCTTCTCATTCTTCACAACAGTGATCCTTGATTTCTTTGGTATCACATGTACCGGGTATATAATACCCGATAATGGGATATATAATACCAGCCTAGAGCAACTTGGTGACCTCCTTCTTGACCACATCAAGAATATGGGGATTCAGCCTCCTTTGAGGCTGTCTCACAGGTTTAACCCCATCCTCCAACAAAATGCGATGCATACACATGGAGGGGCTAATACCCAGAATATCAGCCAAAGTACAGCCAAGTGCTTTCCTGCGCTTTCTAATAACATGCAATAATATCTGCTCCTGATCGTCTGAGAGAGCAGTAGAGATAATCACTGGAAGCTTCTGCTCATCCTCCAAATACTTGAGGTGAGAGGGAAGTGGCTTCAGCTCCAGTGGTGGGGGCTGGATAATGGAAGGCAACAATCTGGTACTGGTAGAAATCTCTACAAGCTGCAAATCAATTAAGTCAGATTTGTATGTAATTGCTGTAATCAAGCCTGTGCATTCTGACTCAATTTGCTCTGCTTGTGCATCAATACCAGAACCTGCTAAAAAATCAACATCATGAGAACCTACTGAAAAATCAACACAATTAGTATTATCAGCAGATATGAAATCATCTATCTCAGCACATGTACTACACTTAGAAGAATCAGAACATAAATCACAAGTGTAGACATCACTAAAATCAGACAAGTCAGGAAAATCCAAGTCTCTTACAAACTCGGATAAACTATCATCCACAAGTTCAGCAAGCATATCAATGTGGAAGACAGAATGGTCCTCAATGGGATGCTTCATAGCATCTAAAATGTTAAACTGGACCACCCTATCTCCAAACTCCATAGTAAGTGTGCCTGCATGAACATCAATCTTAGTCCTAGTTGTCTTCAGGAAGGGCCTGCCTAAGATAATAGAGGCTGCACCAGTGAGTGAATCTCCTCCCTCCATATCCAATATGTAAAAATCAACAGGGAAGATGAGGTCATTCACTCAAACCAGTACATCCTCAATAAGACCTGCAGGGTGGGCAATGCTCCTATTTGCCAACTGAATGACAAAACCCGTAGCCTGCGAGGGACCAAGGGACAAAGAGGTGAAAACAGATAAGGGCATAACATTAATAGATGCTCCTAATTCAAGCATAACATTATCAAACTTATTACTGCTTATAACACAAGGAATAGAATGTTAGGAATATGCACTAGAGACTTATATTTGTGAACATCCATCACTTGTATCATGTTATTTTATAAAGGCAAACTTATTCTTTTAGAATATAATTATTGTCCTTAGAATAGTAAGCTTAAACTTCATAATAAATCAAGTAGATGACTTGATCGTGAGAGCTTATGAAGAACTATTCTTAAATAGTCCCTAGTCAATTATCATCTTAGGACAAAGATGCATTTAGAATAGTATGTGAGTTCATTAATGATCACATCTCACAGATCATGGATATGAGATATCATGTGCTCACATAGGTACACATTAAGAGTAATGGTGTACTGGACAGACCCACCTTAAGAACGTTGCATGGGTTGTTCAATAAGTGTCATGAACGTTTCTTAAATTAATAAATGTTATATGAAGTCCTTCGACCTGAAATCACTACGATTCCTACATAAGGAATTATGTGTTTTAATTATCATCAAACGTTACCTGTAACAGGGTAATCATAAAGTTGGTTTTTGGACATATAATAAATTATGTGGTGGATGTGAGTGACCTAGATGGGATTTGTCCTTCCTATGTAACAGGAGTTATATCTTTAGGCCTCTTGATAAAGTGAGACTGCAAAATGCATGGCCATGCTCAGGAGGATAAATATGAGATATTTATTTTCTGTACAGTCTACTTGGGGATCAAGAAAATATATATTGAACTATACAAGGTTGACACAATCCATGCCCTTGTGTTCAATTAGATATTTGGACAAAGGGACAGAGCATATAAATTATTATAATAAAATAGGATTTATCAAAGTTATTGATAATCTCAATATTTGGATAGTGATGTGTTGCTAGATACCGCTCACTATTTATGATATTAAATATAAAAAGGGTTTTATTTTAATATTATAACCAAATATAAAATCCTATTGGGTCACACGCATACAACAAGCCACTAGGAAAGGATAATAAGTCTAATTAAATTAAATTAGAATTATTACATAATGGGCCAGGTCCATAAGTGTGAGGGTTAAGTGAGTGAGGGGGTAAAACCCTAGCCACCACTTTATAAATAGAGCATAAGATGCACTACCCCAAAGACACATGAGCAATCGCTTCTTACTTTCTAAGGCTACTAGCAGAGCTGAGGAGGGTATCCTAGTTTGGCTGTTGGCATGGATACCAATAGAGACGTGGCTACACTTTCCTCGTTTATAATCCTAATAAGGTACGACCTTTCGTTTCAATAACTTTTTATGCCTTGATTCGTGTTTTCCCAAAACGATTATAACAAGGGAGGGAATCCATTTATTTCCGTTGCACCTTGATCACATGCTTGATTCCCTTCAATTGGTATCAGAGCTTTGGTTTGCGATAAACACGTTTTAGGATTTTAATCTTGTGAAGATTATGACTTTGTTGTTTTTCCTGCTGAAAAACCGAAGCGCTGTTTTCTGCACTGCAACTTGCGCTGCAGCGCAGACTGAAGCGCAGATCTGCGCTGCAGGCTAGGCTGCAGCGCAAGCGAAGCGTAGATTACGTTTTTGATTCTGATACTTGCGCTTCACCTACGCTGTAGCGCAGGTAAAGCGCAAGCGAAGCGCAGCTTTCAGAATCATTTTATTTTATTCCCTTTATTGATCGTTTTATGAGCGATGTATCCTTTATTGATTGTTTTATGTGCGATGTATATATATGTTTATATGTTCTAATGTTGGAGGGTCCCATGGAACATGAAAGAGTTCATGTCTTGGGTGTAAAAGGGTCCAATTGTTGAAACCTTATCTCGACTCAAATATTGGCTGCGATAAACATGACACTTATCAATTTGCTGACAAGAACGTATTCAAATGATACGAGGGACTCACTCGTTTATCGGTTTGTGAAGTATTCATTTGATGCGAGACACTTATTGATGATTGGTTGAATGTTTATCAAATCTAAGTTTTTGTGTCGGGGCGCTGCCCCGCACCCCGCAAGGGGCGGCCTCCCCAGCGGGACCCCCGTGCTACACTGTGTAGTGTGTTATTTCGTATGCGCGTTATCAAACCTCGCTTAATATATACATCTTATTATATCACTCGTTTTACAATCAAAGGATGTTGAATTTACTTGATGATTGGTTATGGCCTTAGTTATTTTAAATTTAAATACGACATGCGTGTCGTGCCTTACCTCATGGCATTCCTCTTGTAATTCTCTTCTCATCTCTATCCCCTCGTATGTTAAACGAGGTTTCTTCTTGTATGTAATGTAACCGAAAAGAGCATGAAGTCAAAGGAGCATGTGGAGACATGTGGATGGAGGCTTCAAGATTACATGTGATGTAATTTTGTAATTGAATTTTAGGAGGCCATAACCATATCATGTGTGTTTTGTATGAGATGCATGCTTGTATGTTTGTTAAATGGTTTAACAAAGGAATAAAATTAAAGCGATCAAATCCCTCGAAGGGAATGTTAAGTTATGTTTTTCATTCTAATGAATAACACTCGTCAAGGCTAGAATGAATTAAGTGTGGGCCTGTGATGGGTTTCTGGCAAGCGAACCACAAATCCAGCAGTATAATAGTAAGAATGAGTATCGTATCCACAGGGAACGGTTAATTTATGTATATTGTGATCTACTTATCAAGGGAAAGCACGGTTTAGAGAGTATAATTGCGGAATTGTAAAGAGAGAGTAAATAATCAATTGGAATTAGAAAGGTAGAGTTAGAGACACTTTACTTGGATTAGGATTGAACTTCATCTCATCGCACCCCTTATGTATGTCGAGACTACCTACTACTTATAGGCTTTGAATTATAACGCTGTAGACAAACTATATTGCTAATGACCCCGAGTTACCCGGCGCCCCTCATACTCAAAGGTAATCCATGCGGGCTCTCCCAGGCGACAGACTTACCCTCGGCTTATTTTGCTCTCTTTTGTTCAGTTTGTAAAGGATTAATTGAAATACGGGGCCTACCAAATGAATGTATACCTTCGCTAAAGTACTGTCACTACCCATCGCTCATTAGATATACCCATCTCTCGCTTCCGGGATTCACAATCAACTAATCCTTTACTATCGGTAATTCAAAAACCATGCCTAACATATTGGAACGCCCTTCATTAGAGTACTCACACTACCCATCAATCACAAGCAACGCCCCCGTAAAGGAACTTTGGCTACCGAGTCCTCTCATTCACTCAGAGGTTGAGTTTCCTATGTCTAGGCTCCCCCAAACTCAATCCTAGTCGTAACTGTAACATCCCGCATTCCGGGAGTTTGTTTATTGAATAGGGATTAGATAATTAACCATGTGTTAGATATTAAGAAGAAAGTAAGTTAAGAACTTAGGAATTTAATCTTAATGGTTAAACCAATCTTAGGATGTTAGTGTAACATCCCAACCTTTGGATAAGATAACATGTGTGTTCAGTAGGTCTAAACCTTGTAAGATCACTTAGGATTATGAGTAATAGGTAAGGAAAGGGTAAGATATGAGTTTGGAACCTTAATAGAATCAATTTAGGGGTTTTTGGTCCCTGGTAATCGATTGCCATGAGTTGGTAATCGATTACCAGAGAGGTTTGTGGGTGGTAATCGATTACCAGGTGTTGAGCTCTGTTGAAGGTAATCGATTACAGGCTTTGGTAATCGATTACCAGACTTCTGGATTCAGTGTAATCGATTACCAGAAGTGGTAATCAATTACCAGATCTCCAGGAATGCATTTTGGCCTCTGGTAATCGATTACCAGGGTTTGGTAATCGATTACCAGCAGTATATATATATATATGCTGGTGCGAAAATTCAGCAGAAACTCATTCTCCCTCCCCCCCTTCTTCAAACCCTAGAGAGAGAAATGAGAGTTCTAGAGAGAGGAAGCTATTTTGGAGCCTTGGCAGTAGATTGGAGCTAGAATCAACCCTTGGGATCTCTACAAACTCTCAATTCCTCCTTTGATTTCACCCTTGAGTGAGTATAACTCACCCTTAGGTTAGGATTGGTCTCCTTTGCATGTCCCCTCTTCTCCCCTCCCTTTCTTGGCTGAATACTTGAATAATTGATGATTGTTTGATTGTTTGGGTTATTGATTGTTTGATTGAACTTGAGAGTTGAAATCGAGAGTCGAAAACCTTAGTTTCGAAGTTATCGAAAATGTTGAAATTACGAAACTTACGAAACTATCGTATTTCCCTCGATTTCGATTCATACAAGTGTTCCCTTGAGTTTACACTTCTTGTTTTCGTTGATTATGGATAGATTGTTGGTCGAAAATGAGAATCGAGTCGTGAGTTTCGTAAAGTCATAATTAGCGTAACTGTCGATATGTCCCTTGCATGATCCCGAACTCTCGAATCCCTTTCCCTATGATTAATTTGATTGAAATTGTGACGTTAGAAATGAGATTGATAAGAGGATGTTTGGATTGAAGGTGGAACGAAGGAATTTCGAAGTTACGAAGTTACGAGACTTGCGAAAGTAACGAAACACTCGAGACGTTCGAAATCCTAGTCTTTACCATTGATTCAATTATGCCTAATGTGTATATAATTATGATTGTTAAATTGTATTGTGATTGATGATGAAGGACTTGGGATAATTCTAATTGGTTAGAACGGAGCGGTTCTTGATATTCTTTAAATTCGAAACTTTCGAAGCTATCGAAAGTTTCGAAACTATCGTAACGTCGACACGCTCTATTCTCTCCAATTATACTTGATCCGGAATGGAAATTAAGGATTGGTGACTGATTATGATATAGGAATTGATGGGTAGTGGATATGAGTTCACATAGAACGTTGATTCTCTTTAGTTTCGAAAGGTTCGAACTATCGAGAACGAACTATTCATCAATTCGTATGTCTAATTAGTTATTCGGTCAAACACTGGGCTTCGGCCTAAGTGATTCAAGGGCTTCGGTCAAATAAGAGGGCTTCGGCCCAAGTGATTCAAGGGCTTCGGTCAAATAAGAGGGCTTCGGCCTAAGTGATTCAAGGGCTTCAGTCAAATAAGAGGGCTTCGGCCTAAGTAGGGTGGGATTCGTCCCCTGGGGAGATATCCCCTGTAGTCTGAGCTCAAGTCTAACCCATAATGTGATATGTTCATGGCCTTCGGGCAAAGCATTCCATTGCATACTAATGTTTTCATGGAAAGAGACTGATTCCACTTACTTTAAGACTGGTACTTATTTATATTTGATATTGATTGGCTAATTATATTGAGGGTCATGTGAATTGACACTATGTTCGGTTTGAATATGATGAGGTGAATTGATATGATTATAGGCTTGTCATCCATATATTTATGTCCCCTGCATTCATGCATAGAGTTATACTTGCTGAGACAATAGTCTCACCCCATGTTTCGGGGATTTCCTTTAGTGTGCAGGACGTTTCAGATAGCTGATGAGGATAAGTGAAAGTTAATGGAGCTGTTTATTATTAGAATAGGAACTTCTTGTAATAGAATTGATCCAGATGTGTAATTAATTCACGTTAGATATTGTAAATACTTATGTATGTAATTTTTAGCCAAAGAGGCTCATTTATGATTAAAGTTTAGTTTATACAGTTTTAGGGAGACTCTTCCGGATTTTCGGTATGAATCTCTTGAAATCCTATTACTTAAGTATAGGTTTCTTTCCTTAAGCTTCTTTTAGATGTGTTCATTTGTATGACTTAAACTAATCGTTGGAGAGTTTAAGTAAGTTGTATGACGATATCGAAAATTTAACAAAGTAATTTCAAGGACTGCAGGATTAGTGTCTCCAACGGGCACTATTTCTGAGTTCTAGAAATTAGGGCGTTACAGTAACGTTAATTACAAACTAGCCTATAACTTCGGCGCAAGCGCGGAAGTTAGGAATAAGCACAGAACGATATTACCAGCACTATAATTAGGGAACTGCATAAATAAAATAGATAGAGTTCAACATACACTTGGGAATGGAATCGATTACATTCAATCCTAATGGAGAGTTAACTGCGCGAGGTAGCCATACAAACCACTGAAGATGCTGTCATCATCTTCAATCCTTGTGAAGCGCTCCTCCTCTCCTACTCTAAACTTAGCTTTGGTACACAATCACTGAACTATAGACTAGATTACAATGACTGACTACTTGAAATTGGTGCAAGAGGTTCCTATTTATAGACTAAGGAAAGACAACGCAAATTGGGAAGAGATCCATTTAAAAATGGCAACAAGGACAAAATCAGCGTAACCTGCGCTCCAGGCTGCGCTATAGTGCAGGAGTGAGCGCAACATCCAGAGAGTCTGCGCTTCACCCTGCGCTATAGCGCAGGTAAAGCGCAGCTAGCGTCCTGCTGCTCCAACTTTCTCTTTTAAATCTTGATCTCTCCCCGAGACTGGTTTTCTCATATTTGTCTTCCCTTGTTTCCCATTATTTGATGATATCCTTGCATTTATTGAGCAATCCTTGATTTATTTGGGAATCTTGTCTGCAGAATCCTTGATTGATTGGCAATAATCTCCTCATTAATGGCTTGAAATCTTATTTAAATCTTCATTAAATATCTTCAATCAATCTCAAATCTTGCAGATATCTTCCTCATTTGATGCTATCTATCCTTCAAATTAAATCTTTGCAATATCCTGCAAAAAATCAGCAATATTTCCATCAAAATAGCATCAAATTCAAATTTAGGATTAATAAATACAATTTATCTAATATTTAATAAAAAGGGATTAAATTGGGGCAAAATTATCATTTTATCCTTGATAAGTGAAATATAAGGTGCTCTAATTTATCAACTAATTTTCACTTATAAAAATCCCCCCAACTTAACTTCTTGCTTGTCCTCAAGCAAGAGACCTCCTTGCAATCATGAATCAATTCTATTCCCAGTGTATTCCTACTAACTAAAAAAAAAATAAATTCAAGGAACTATTCCTCAAACTCTTTCCTAAGCAGAAGTCATTTTCCAATCATAAGAAAAACTAAGGATCAAGGGATATTACCATACATCAATAAGAATAGAAATACAAACATCAATTAAACTTTCTCAATAATAGCAATTAAAGCAGTAAGTGATAAACCAAGGAAATCTCTCATTCTCACGGGTAAGTGTTTCCCACAACCATTTTCACCACTGTTGAACAACTAGAATTGATAGTCGTTTCCAAGATCTGAACCTGCAAGCAGTTAATATGGATCAAAAGGTCTTTATTAGGTTGTAATAAGGCAGGGCTATCAAGAAATCATGGTTTTTCTGGATATTCAAGGAACACTTTGAATAGAGAGCATCTTGTGATTGTGCTTGGGACTTCTCTCAATTCACCTGGTCATTCTTGAATGGTCACCCTTTTTCAGCTTGGCCTCATTGTTTGAAGAAATTCTCCCCCCAACTTATTCAATTCCACACTTTTGTGCAATTTGTTTTTATCAGAAAACATAACATAGAAATATTTTTTGTGGGGGAGGATCCTTCCTTTGTGATTTCTTGTGCCTTCTCTTGAATCTCTTGTGACCAACCTCTTGTCCCATTTTGTTGTGGTGCACCTTGCTCTCTATCCCAAGTGTTAAGGGACGGGTTACATTCAATGAATATGGTTAGGGTGCATCAAGGAAATATTCAAGCTCAAATGGGCAGTCAATAAATGGAAACATTTAATCAGGGTTGGCTATTTGGCACTGAGCAAAATATTATAATCACAAAATATTCCTTTGTCACTTCCATATCTTCTTCAAGCAAGCAAAAATTCAGAAACTCAAGCAATAACAGTTGACAAGCAGCGGTGAAAAGCTCTCAATTTCAGTGTTTGGGCTCTCAGCTCACCGGTTATTGGCTAAAATTCCTTGATAAAGCACTTAATGGTTTTAATTAACTATCCTGATAGGTTCTCCTGAGAAGTATCCTAATCCTAACCGATTATGGAATTAATCACAAAATCCTATCATCTTTCCTAATTTTGTTAGTTAAAGTACTTAATTACAGAGAATTTTGAAAAAGTTACCTTTAATCTTAGTTTCCTAAGGTCCAAAAATTTTAAAAATTCTGAAAATTTTAAAAAATATGAAATACAAAACAAAAAATCCTAATTAATAGAAAAATAGTAGAAAATAAAAGAAAAACTAAAAGAAAGAAAACACCAGTATCAATCTTCATCCTCTGTATCCTGTGAGTTCTTGTCCTACTGCTGCTTCCATCCCCCCTAGGAAAATAGGCCTGTCCCCAGGCCACTGCAAGAATATCTGGAACTCTTCAAGCAGCATGCTTGGGTATGGGTCTAGTACTCCTGATTGTTTGAGGTCAACTGGTCTTTATACTTTGCAGCAGCCTGTGCAATTCATAAAGAACATGGAAGCCTATCATTAACCAATTTACATGCATAATTAAAAGAATTAATATTTTCACAACAAGAGTTCAGTGCACTTGGTAATGACTTTCTAAAAACAATCATACTCATTTGTTTTGCAAGTATTCAATCAATCCATGGAAAGTGAAAGTTCAAGATTTTTGAAAGAAACAGAGCATAATGCTTTCAACTTTAATAACTCACAAAACAAAGAGCATTTCAATTCAAGCAAATTGTTCTTCATGTTCCACACAGCCAAAATCACATTCAAGATAGCAATAGTCAATAATATTCACAATCCTAAAGTTGCTACCCTAAAGTGCAAATAGAGTAAATGAAGATTTCAATTGGTAACAATTAAAGAAAACATAACTGAAAGTTTCAAAATTGATGGAGGTTTGTGAGTGGAAATATTGAAAAGAAGAGCTTAGGCAGTAGAGAAACAACACATGAGAAATAGAAGAATTTTTTAAAATTTCGTATCCTGCGCTTCACCCTGCGCTACAACGCAAGTGAAGCACAAAGTACAGTGACTAAAATTGCATATCTGCGCTTTACCTGCGCTACAACGCAGGTTGAAGCGTTGAAAACAGAATGCAATTTTGCAATTTTCAGTCACGTTTTCTGCTACTTCCTATTTTTTAAAAAAAAAATTATTTTCCACAAACTTATTCCAATCAATTTTGAAAATTTCTTAAATCCTAAAAAATGAAAAATCCTAATTAACAGCAAAACGAAAATTAATTAAAAACTTTAAAAATCTCTGGGTTGCCTCCCAGAAAGCGCTTGTTTAACGTCTGATAGCTCGACGCCTATTCTCTTAAGGTGGCTGAAACTGAAATATTTTGTTGAGCCTGTGAGCTGCACCCTTCCTTTTTCTGGCCTGTAAACCTCACCATAATCTTGCCTTGGAGCAATCTGTCCTTTTCTTTATTTTCTTGCTCTCATGTGCATGAGTCTTCTTTTCCTGAATCTTGAATGATTCACAAACGATTTCTCTCAATTTCTTTGCTTCGGAGGGTTCTTTGATATGAAACACACCTGACCACTTGATCTTCAATCTGGCTCTAGGATCTGAATTTAATTCTAGCTTGATTTTTCTTCTCTTTGCCTTGTCCTGGTCAGTGTGATTGCAGGCCTTTCTTTTGTGAGGTCTGGAAGGTTTATCACTTGTACCATGCCTTTCTTGATCTTCCTTTGGAGGACTGGTTGGATAAGGCAAGGTCTTTGTTCTTGAAATCACTTCCCTTCCTTCCTCGGGCTTTGATTCATCATCTCTCTGTTCACTTTTTTTCTCTTTTTCTTGATCATGTACACCCTCATATGTTTTATTCTCTTTCTCCCTTTCACAGTCAATCTCTTTTTCAAGCACCATCTTTTCTGTTTTCTCCTCTCCTTTCTCTTCTTTTTCTTCTGCTACACCTTCTTCTTCTTCAGCTTTTCTTTCTTGTGTTTCTTCAAATTCATCTTCTTTATCAGCCAGATCATCATTGATTTCCTCCCCTGTTAATTTAACAATTATGGTGGGACAAAATTCTATGGGGTAGGGTTGAGCGTTTGCTGAGCTCTGTTCTAACTGTTGGTTGGCTATTTTTTCTTCTATCTCTTCAATTGTTGCATCAGGAGACTCTCTCTTCTTGTTGAGTAGTTCCAACATGGTGTCAACGTTTCTTCTTGCTTCTTCTCTTTCCTTTTGAAGTCTTGACTCATTTTGTTCCACTAGCTGTGCTATCAAAGCGTCATTTTTTCTTCTTGCTTCTTCTCTCTCCTTTTGAAATTGTATATTGCCTTGATGAATTTCTTCTATACTCTTGCAAAGTCTGGACTCCCTTTGTTCTGCCATCTATTTTAACAAAGTGTCAGTGCTTCGTCTTCTCTCTTCGCTCTCTTTCTGGAATTGTATATTGCTTTGATTGAATTCTTCCAAAAACTCATAAAATTGAGAGTCTCTTTGTTGATAGGAAGAGTAACTTTGCTACTGTTGAAAAGAAGGTTGCATGTGGAGTGAAACATCATCTTTGTATCTCCCAAAATTCTGATTATGTTAACTTCCCCAATCCTGTGAAAAATTGTTAAAACAGTTGTTGTAATTAGAGAAGTTACCTTGAATCGGTGTATGAGAGGAGTAACTTGGTTCTTGCCACCAAACATAATCTCCAGGGGTTCTCCTTGGTTGATTCTACCATGCATAAGTCATTTAACATTTATTTCACTTGAGGTGGTTGAGCAAAGAGTGTTGAGATTGTCTCCTTGAAATTTGTCCCCTTCTTCTTCTTGGGTGATCAGAGAGTGTTGAAATTGTCTCCTTGAGCTCTGCCCCCTTTTCTGTTACCTGTTTTCTCAAGAGAAATAAGATGCTCAAACAAAGAGAAAAACAGAATAACAAAGAATAATATATATATTTTTTTATAATAATAAATATTTATTTATTTTTTATTAAAAAAAATAATAAAAAAAATATTTTTTTTAAATAATAATAAATAATAAATTTTTTTTAAGAAAATAATTAAGATAAAATAATTAAAAATAAAATATTTTTGTTTTCTTCTCGACTTCGCCCTTGTCTCCTTTCCTTGTTTCTACTTTTGTTCTTCCTTGATGTCCTTCCTATTTCTGCTTCAAATTGTAATTGATTGGGGGACACCTGGCCTCTCTAACATAAACAAAAAACTTGAAAAAGGTAAGTGTGGAAGAAAAAATTATAATAATGGAAAAACTATAAATTTCCTAAAATAATAAGAAGAATAAATAAAATAAATCCTAAGATGGATATCCTTGATAATTAGACCGCCAACATCTACACAAATTGGAAACTGTTCTCCGGCAACGGCGCCAAAAATACTTGATGGGTTTCTGGGAAGCGAACCACAAATCCAACAGTATAATAGTAAGAAAGAGTATCGTATCCACAGGGAACAGTTAATTTATGTAGATTGTGATCTACTTATCAAGGGAAAGCACAGTTTAGAAAGTATAATTGCGGAATTGTAAAGAGAGAGTAAATAACCAATTGGAATTAGAAAGGTAGAGTTAGAGACACTTTACTTGGATTAGGATTGAACTTCATCTCATCGCACCCCTTATGTATGTCGAGACTACCTACTACTTATAGGCTTTGAATTATAACGTTGTAGACAAACTATATTGCTAATGACCCCGAGTTACCAGGCGCCCCTCACACTCAAAGGTAATCCATGCGGGCTCTCCCAGGCGACAGACTTACCCTCGTCTTATTTTGCTCTCTTTTGTTCAGTTTGTAAAGGTTTAATTGAAATACGGGGCCTACCAAATGAATGTATACCTTCTCTAAAGTACTGTCACTACCCATCGCTCATTAGATATACCCATCTCTCACTTCCGGGATTCACAATCAACTAATCCTTTGCTATCGGTAATTCAAAAACCATGCCTAACATATTGGAGTGCCCTTCATTAGAGTACTCACACTACCCATCAATCACAAGCAATGCCCCCGTAAAGGAACTCTGGCTACCGAGTCCTCTCATTCACTTAGACGTTGAGTTTCCTATGTCTATGCTGCCCCAAACTCAATCCTAGTCGAAACATTAATTACAAACTAGCCTATAACTCCGGCGCAAGCGCGAAAGTTAGGAATAAGCACAGAACGAGATTACCAGCACTATAATTAGGGAACTGCATAAATAAAATAGATAGAGTTCAACATACACTTGGGAATGGAATCAATTACATTCAATCCTAATGGAGAGTTAACTACGCGAGGCAGCCATACAAACCACTGAAGATGTTGTCACCATCTTCAATCCTTGTGAAGCGTTCCTCCTCTCCTACTCTAAACTTAGCTTTGGTACATAATCACTGAACTATAGACTAGATTACAATGACTGACTACTTGAAATTGGTGCAAGAGGTTCCTATTTATAGACTAAGGAAAGACAACGCAAATTGGGAAGAGATCCATCTAAAAACGGAAAAAAGGACAAAATCAGCGTAACCTGCGCTCCAGGTTGTGCTATAGCGCAGGAGTGAGCGCAACTTCCAGAGAGTCTGCGCCTCACCCTGCGCTATAGCGCAGGTGAAGCGCAGCTAGCGTCCTGCTGCTCCAACTTTCTCTTTTAAATCTTGATCTCTCCCCGTGACTGGTTCTCGCATATTTGTCTTCCCTTGTTTCGCTTTATTTGATGATATCCTTGCATTTATTGAGCAATCCTTGATTTATTTGGGAAGCTTGTCTGCAAAATCCTTGGATTGATTGGCAATAATCTCCTCATTAATGGCTTCAAATCTTCATTAAATATCTTCAATCAATCTCAAATCTTGCAGATATCTTCCTCATTTGATGTTATCTATCCTTCAAATTAAATCTTTGCAATATCCTGCAAAAAATCAGCATTATTTTCATCAAAATAGCATCAAATTCAAATCTAGGATTAATAAATACAATTTATCTAATATTTAATAAAAATGGATTAAATTGGGGCAAAATTATCATTTTATCCTTGGTAAGTGAAATAAAAAGTGCTCTAATTTATCAACTAATTTTCACATATCAGCCTGCTAAAGCAGGGTACATTTATCTATTTTAGTGAGGGGCGATTATGTTTTTGTTAAATGGTTTAACAAAGGAATGGAAAAATAAAGCGATCAAATCCCTCAATACTTATTATGCCTTCCAATGAATGGCACTCGTCAAGGCTAGAATTGATGAAGAGTGGGTCGCCTAAAGCAGGGTACCTTTATCTATTTTAGTGAGGCGTGATAGGATAAAAATGATATCCAATTGTCAAACCATTGGGTTTTGATTGGGTATATTCAATAAGATTGAAAAAACCCAAAGGCACCGATATTAAATCATGTTTTGCCTTCCAATGTATGGCACTCGTCAAGGCTAGAATAGATTAAATGTGGGTCTGCTAAAGCAGGGTGCATTTATCTACTTTAGTGAGGCGCGATGGGATAAAAGTAATATCCAACTGTCATCCGTTGGGTTTTGACTTAACTAGGCATATTCAATAGGATTGAAAAACCTAGAGGCACTGAGTTAGGCATTGATTCATAAGATGAATAGAATAAGAGTTATTCATCTAACTATCCAAGAGTTGTATGAGATACAATTGGAAGTGTGTTCCTACCTAAATAACCTTTTCTTAAGCGATCAACTAAAGCTGACTTAAAATTAGGTGAAATATGGATCTTGGCCCACTAGAAAATCTAGTGATGGGATTTTCTGATTCTTTATATTGAGGGTACTTGTTATGAATCAAAATAGTGGGAGACATATTTATTTAAAGACCTTATTAAATATGTTTGTTATATGATACTTACGTGCATAGCAACGAGCACAACAAGTAAATTTTATTGCGATCTGTCCTTGAGAAGGACAAACTGTCTGGAATTGACTTTCTAGACTGGTATAAGACCTAAGGATTGTCCTTAGGAAAGGCTGTATGTCCTCGAAGGGCCTATTCCTGAAACACCCGTTGCAAATGCTTCAAAAGCTGACAAGGATGCTTTTAGAAAGCATCTGGATGTTGCTCTCGATGTTGTTTGCCTTATGCTTGCTACCATGAATGTTGAAAACAACATGAGAACAAGGAGGCGTATAATATGATTGTACACTTAAAGAGACTTTATCAAGGAAAAGCTAGGCTTGAACGATTTGAAGTCTCATAAGCACTTTATCAATGTAGACTGGCAAAGGGAACCCCTGTTAGTGCTCATGTACTCAAAACAATTGGGTACATTGAAAACCTAGAAAGGCTTGGATTCCCATTAGGCCAAGAGTTGGCCACTGATCTTGTCCTGCAATCGTTGCTGGACAACTATAGTCAATTCGTCATGAACTATAACATCAATGAATTTGACAAATCACTACTAGAATTGCTAAGCATGTTAAGAACAGCTGAGAAAGACATTAATAAAGCTAAAGGGAAGGTCATATTGATGGTCCAACCTGGAAAGGCAAGGGCAAGAAGAAGTTCAAGAAGCCCTATTTCAAATCAAAGGACAAGGGCAAAGATAAGCCTAGCACCTCTGCTTTGAAGCCTATTGGCGGGATAGCTAAGGAAGGAAAATGTTTCCACTGTGGCTAATCAGGACATTGGAAACTATGTAAAGTATCTAGAGGAGATCAAGAAGGGAAGTTAGACTTTCGCTTCAGAGACATATGTTATAGAAGTCAATTTACCTATTTCTACATCTTGGGTATTGGATACCGGATGTGAATCTCACATTAGTGTGAATGTGAAGGATCTAAATGAAGTAGGTCATTGGATAAAGGAGAAGTCGACCTACGTGTGGAAATGGAGCATGAGTTGCTGCCTTAGCCGTAGGAACCTATTATTTAACTTTGCCAACTAGTTATTGAGCTAAATAATTGTTATTTTGTGCCTACCATTAGTGGGAATTTTAAATTTCGTTTTTTGTTTAGAAAAGAGTGTTTTTCATAAAGAACAATTCAATTTATTTGAATGATGTGGTTGTGCAAAGTTGAATGATGGGTTTCTGGCAAGCGAACCAAAACTCCAGCAGTATAATAGTAAGAAAGAGCATCGTATCCACAGGGAACGGTTAATCTATGTAAACTGTGATCTAATTATCAAGAGGAAACAACGGTTTAGAGAGAATTGCTGTATGTAAAGAACGGATTTAATAATAATGGAATTAGAAAGGAAGAGTTAGAGACACTTTACTTGGATTAGGATTGGATTTCGTATCATCTCACCCTTTGTGCATGTAAAGACTATCTATTATTTTAGGTTTACTCTATAATATCCTAGACAAACTTTATTGCTAAGACCCCGAGTTACCAGCGGCCTCACACACTCAAAGATAATCCATGCGGGCTCTCCCAGGTGACAAACTTACCCTCAGCTTATTTTGCTCTTTTTTAGTCAGTTTGTAAAGGAACTTAGTTGATAAACGGGGCCTATAACTGTAGACGCACCTTCGCTCAAGTACTGTCACTACCCTCACTCATCAGGATACGCCTATGTTCGAATCCTGGATTCACAATCAACTAACTCCTTGCTATCGGTTTATCAATATCAAGCCTAATGGCCGGATGCCCTTCATTATGGTACTCACACTACCCATCAATCATTAGTAAACACCCATTTTCGGTCAGTGGTTAACCGAGTATTGTTATTCAATCAGAAAGTGAGTTTCTTCAGAATCCGCTCCCCCACTCTCAATCCTAATCAAAACTAACTTAGTTAAGACTAGCATATAACTCCAGACGCAAGCGTGGGAATTAGGAATTAAGTACAAAATAAGACTACCAATATTATAGGCAAAGAGCACAGAAATAATAATATAGAATTTACATACACTTGGGGATAGAATCAATTACATCCAATCCTAATGAAGAGTTAACTACTCGAGGTAGCCATACAAACCACCGAAGATGCTGTCACCATCTTCAATCCTTGTGAAGCGCTCCTCTTCTCCTATTCTAAACTTAGCTTTGGTACATAATCATTGAACTATAAACTAGATTACAATGATTGACGACCTTTGAAAGGGTGCAAGATGTTCCTATTTATAGACTAAGGAAAGACAACGCAAATTGGGAAGAGATCCATCTAAAAACGGCAACAAGGACAAAATCAGCGTAACCTGCGCTCCAGGTTGCGCTATAGCGCAGGAGTGAGCGCAACTTCCAGAGAGTCTGCGCTTCACCCTGCGCTATAGCGCAGGTGATGCGCAGCTAGCGTCTTGCTGCTCCAACTTTCTCTTTTAAATCTCGATCTCTCCCCGAGACTGGTTTTCGCATGTTTGTCTTCCCTTGTTTCCCTTTATTTGATGATATCCTTGCATTTATTGAGCAATCCTTGGTTTATTTGGGAAGATTGTCTGCAGAATCCTTGATTGATTGGCAATGATCTCCTCATGAATGATCTCAAATCTTCTTCAAATCTTCATTAAATATCTTCAACCAATCTCAAATCTTGCAGATATCTTCCTTATTTGATGCTATCTATCCTTCAAATTAAATCTTTGCAATATCCTGCAAAAATCAGCAATATTTCCATTAAAATAGCATCAAATTCAAATCTAGGATTAATAAATACAATTTATCTAATATTAAATAAAAAGGGATTAAATTTGGGAAAAATTATCATTTTATCCTTGATAAGTGAAATAAAAAGTGCTCTAATTTATCAACTAATTTTCTCTTATCATTGAACAATATGTTCTTGACATGGAAATGCCTATCTATAACATAAGGGTCAAAACAAATGGTTTGAACCCAACTTATCTTTGGCATTGTTGCTTAGGCCACATAGATGAGAAATGCATATCCAAACTCCACCAAGATGGTTATTTGGACTCATTTGATTTTGAATCAATTGAGAGATGTGAATGTTATTTATTTGGGAAGATGACCAAAACCCCATTCACCGGAAAAGGGATGAAAGGGTCGGTGATCTTCTTGGTCTCATACATAGTGATGCATGTGGGCCCAAGGGCACAATGGCTAGATGAGGTTTTCAATACTTCATCACTTTTACTGATGATTTCAGTACATATGGATTTGTGTATCCGATGGAACACAAATCCGAATCCTATGAAGAGTTCAAGGAATTTAAGAATGAAGTATAAAAACAAACTTGGCAAGACTATTAAAACACTTCAATGAGATCGAGGTGGAAAATACTCAAGCCAACAATTTGATGACTATCTAAAGGAGTATGGGATAGTATCCCAACTCACTCTTCCTAGAACACCTCAATGGAATGGAGTTTCAGAAAGGAGAAATCTAACTCTATTAGATATGGTTCGATTCATGATGAGTCACTCTGATCTCCCAGACTCCTTTTGGGGTCATGCTTTGTTAACAGTAGCCTTCACACTAAACCGTGATCCATATAATGTTAGAACCACAGGCAACACTAGAAGGGGGGGTTGAATAGTGTTTTAGACATTTTAAGACAATTTTGGAAATCTTTAAAATAAACAATCACGTAAGTGATCATTGTACAAAACCAATCTTAAGATCAGAGTTATTTTAAATACATGCGGAATATATGAAAGATTTAGATTAAAAACTTTCTCTTACACTTAAGATTGTTTTGATTTTAAACAAACTTCTCTTAGTGTCTTCTGAAGAATATTACTAAGAGTACCTTCAGAACTGTTTCTGAAATACTTTAGACGATCAGAGACCATCTATATCATGTGTCTGAACTAAGTTCCTGTTGGGCTCACTTCAGACAGATATTTCAGACATCCCTCTGAATATATTCTTCTATAATACTTCAACCTACACTAGAGACGTTTTAATGTTATGTTTGTATGAAAACCTGTTTTATTGAAATCTTTGAATTAATCTTGTTATGAAAAGTACTTTTCAATCCCCAACATAAATATGAAAACTGTAAATAAAAGAGATTAAGGGAAGGAAAACTTAGACACAGAATTTATCCTGGTTCACCCACAAACCCCGTGAGCTACATCCAGTCCTAGTGGCAAACCACCACTAGCCTTTAATCACAACAACAATAACAACAACACATATGTGCCACTCCGAATCCCCCAGACCCTTGCAGCCTCATATGTGTTCCACTATCTGAAACCACAGATACACGTATTAACCTCTCCAGGCCAATACAACAAGTATTCTTTTCTATCAAGCCTCTCCAGGATCTACCACGAGTATTCTTTCTTCCACCAAGCCTCTCCAGGCTCTCGGACACTTAACTAAGTGTTGAGTATCACTACTCAATCTAAGCTAGATGTTCGCTAGAACCTCTCAACTCAGATTCTTCTTGTACATAGAGATTACTGAGTACATACTCAGGATACAGTCATTACAAACTAAATTCAAGGATAGACAGTGATACAAGTGTTTGAATTTAAGTACAATCCCTGTCTTTTCTATGAGGAATACATCCTCTGAGAGCAGGCTAACTAAGATAAGAAATTAAGCTTCAGCCTCATTCTCCAACCATTGGTTTCCATGGGCTACATTCTCACCCGTATCATTGGAATACCAAGGTATCTTCAAAGCTTCAAACCGTATCGGGTTTGATAGTCATTTGTACAGCATGATTGCCTTCCCGACAACCAACTCACTTGATCAACAGACCAACTGTACAATCTAACTAACTGACCAGCTGATCAGTAGCCCGATTGAGAATTAACTCTCTGATCAATTGTTGTTGACTTTTTCATGATGTATTTAAGCTCGAGTCAACTCTTGTTAACTGTAAGACACTCAGCCTAGTTAACAATTTTCATCCTGATTGATTTCAAGAACCTTCTTGAAAAACAATCCCAATTGATCTAACTTGGTTGATCATTCTGACCAACTTGGTTGCAACAGCAGCTGCATGGTTGTTTCCAACAACTTGATTGATCTTCCAACCAACCAGCTTGGTTGTGCACTCCAACAACATCTTCAACTTCAATCTTGAGGCTATTTATATGTTCTGCTTGAATATAGCCGTTGAAGATGATTCATAATACCGTTGAGCTTTTGATGATGTGGCTCATATAGCCGTTATGTAATAGCTTCTCAAACGGTTGCTTCTCCTTAAGCATATTGAGTGTTCAGAATACTCCCGTTCTGACACTTCTGTTGATGAGCTCTGTTTTGAGAGATGTGATGATTATGTGTATTCTCTCTCTTGAATTCTTCTGCTTTCTTGCATCTGTTTTATCCAGCTTGCATCTGCTTGCTCCAGCTTGCATTATCTTGCATCTGCTTGCATCTGCTTGTATCTGCTTTATCTGCTTTATCCAGCTTGCATTATCTTGCATCTGCTTGCATCTGCTTTATCTGCTTTATCCAGCTTGCATTATCTTGCATCTGCTTGCATCTGCCTTTATCTCTTTTGTCCGGCTTGCATCTGCTTTCTTCAGATTTCCTCTTATTTTCTTGGGAGTGTATATGAGTAGGTATCCATTGAATTTGTCTTTTTGCTTATTCTGCATATACTCCTTTTTCATTTGCTCCTGACACCATTACTTCTTTGAATGAGATGTCTTGACCAATAGTCGTTGTTTGCAGATTCCTCTTTTGAGATTTAGATAAAGATGTTGAATTGAATATATTTTCTTCAAACATCTTCCTTGTTGCTTTTGTTTAGTCTCCTGAGCTTTTCTTTTGCTTTCTTTCGGATTGCACAAATGAAGAAATGTCTCGTTGAAATACTATCGTTTAGAGATAGCAAATAGTCTTCTTTTAATCCGTTGTGAGACACGCTTCTTGAAAGTTCTGACATAGTACAATGTTGGTGCTGCTGTAAAGCTGCTACTATTGTTGCTGCGAATGTTGCGTTGCAGAGATTTCCTCAGTGGTGTATGAAATTCAAATGCACCGGGAAAGGTCTCTGTAATTGTTGCCATAAATGTGTTCCAAAACGTACTAGCAGTAGAGACTCAGAAAAGTCTTCACGCAAGGTTTCAGTAAAGATGCCACGTCATTACTAAAGCTTGAGACGGCTTCCAAACTTCAGATGGGTTCCAGTCTTCAGACAGGTTCCAGTCTTCAGAAGGGTTCGAGTCTTCAGACGGGCTTGGCTCTTCAGACAGCTTCATCACTTAAGACAGGTTGATCACTTCAGATAGCTTAAGTCTTTCAGACAGCTTCGTTGCTTCAGACAGCTTCAATACTTCAGACGGGTTGCGTCCTTCAGACAACTTCAATTCTTCATACTGGTTGATACTTCAGAAGCCTTCTTCCTTATGATAATAGAATTGTAGCTTCATTCTTCTTTGTATCTTCTTCTTCTTGTATCTTCTTCTTCTTCTTTTTTCTTTTTCTTCTTGTATTCATTTCTTCAATTCATTGTTGTTCTTCAGACAGATGTATATTTGAATCTGTACTTCTTCATATCTTTTGCCTTCAGTTCTTCAGATAGTCTTCTTGGTTCTTCAATTCTTCAGACAGTCTTCAAGTCTTTACTTCTTCAGACAGTCTTCAAGTATTTACTTCTCTTCTTCAGATAGTCTTCTAGTCTTCAATTCTTCAGACAATCTTCAGGTCTTCACTTCTATTCTTTAGTTGCTTCAACTCTGTTAAGGATTATTCTTCTTCAGATTCTGCACTCTTGTTCTTCTGATTCTGATCTTCTGATTCTGATTCTGTTCACAAAATCTTCTTCTTCTTCTAAAGAGTATTTCATCCTGAAACATAATTAACAAACAAATACCTTTCTCAGTAGAACCTGTTTATATAATCTAATTGGTTCTTTATATAATCTTATTTGTTCTTTATATAATCTTATTTGTTAATCATTAAAACTAAAGGATGTTAAGTCTTATAATCATGTTTAAATACTTAAATTGATTTATGGACTTCACAATCTCCCCCTTTTTAATGATGACAAATAAATTATATATTACTGACAAAATGGGTATAAAAAGAAATGAGAGATAATAGAATAAGATAATAAATGTTATTACTCCCCCTATCTATATTACTCCCCCTTAGACAGACATTGGTTCTTTTGGATATCTTCTGAAACAATTAAGTCTTTAATTAATCAATTCCAACTGTTAAATCTTTTATTAACCAACTGTTACAAGTTTATTGTTAATATTTCAGATATTTTAGATGAACGATTGTTAAAATTTTTCTTGTTAAGATTTCAGATACCTATTGTTATTAGAACCCTTCAGATACCTATTGTTATGACTAATTGTTATTCTTACTTATTATTAGAACTCTTAGTTTGTTATCTTCTTTTATATTTCTTTGCTATTTATTTCTTTTTCCTATAATCTCCATATATATTTCCCTTTTTGTTACATTCTTTTTAGTATTTTGTTAGTTTATATTTCTCCCCCTTTTGTCATTAGTTAAAAAGGTTTGGTGATTATAAGTTAATGTAACCCTATACCAAATGTTAAATAATGTATCGTTTTGACAGATATATTTCTCCTGTTAAGTTTGTTACACTTAAAGATCTACTTCTTAAAACTGATGTTTCTCCTCCTAAGTTGATTAGTTTTCTACAATCTTTTAAGAATTTCTCCCCCTTTTTATCTTCCATTAAACAGAGAGAAGTTTTAGATTGCTTGTTATCTTTCTTCAGATACCACACAATAAAGATCAACTGTTAATAAATATAAAACAACTTCTTATACTAATTGTTATTAAATAATTCTTTAAACAAGAGAAACAAAGATACACAAGTTTAAATTTTCTCAAAACATTTGATATTTTACAAAAGCAGGTTTTCACAAAAAGGAAAAGAGGTTACATTCCAAAAATAGAATGCATCCATCCATTGCTTCCTCCGGAGATTCCTTCCAAGGCTGAGGCATAGCCTTATAGACTTCATCTCTTTCAAAGCTATCCCCACTCCATTCGCTGCAAGAGCTTCAGGAGTTGCCTCAGAGCCCCAGACTTCATCCCATCCGTGCTTTGCTGCACGCATTCTCCTTGTGACAACTGAAACAGTGGAGGTGCATCGTTTAAGACTGTGTTTCGACCAGCAGTCACCATCTTAATTTCAAGAACCACTATGTCAGTAGTTCTCTTCATAAGATTGACTATTCCGGGATCTCCCGGTGGTCTTCCAGTCCACTTGTGATGCAACAAGATCACCATGGTCCAAGTATAGAGAATCGGGTTTTCAGATGAACCCTTTCCCTTACTCTTCATTCCATACATCATCCAAGATGACTTGATCTTTGCCTCAACATGTTCCAAGATACTTTCTGCTATTTTCCTTTGCTTCTTTATCATCCTATTGAGAGCCACTAACTCAGAACCTTAGACAAAGCTATGGAAGAGCTTTGAAGATGTGAGTTTGTGTGAAGAGCTCTTGTGAATTTATAGGACTTTAAAGCAGGGGTAAAACAGAGAAGTAAGGAGAATGAATCCATTGGATTGTTGTTCACGTGATGTATATGGGCTCAGGTAGCTTTTAATGATGACAGTTTCAGACCTTGAGGGTATCGAAACGTCCATCAGTGTTTGGTCATAGATGAAGCACCATAGGAAACTGAGTCATTAGCATGGTTAAAGTAAGTTTTGGAAAACGTTTTTAAAAGAAACATAAAACATATTTGAAAATATTTTTGAAAATACGTTTTCAGAAAAAAAATAGAAGAGAAAATGTGAGAAAACATTCAAAAGGAAAACCTTTAAAAAAAAGACTTTTATGGCATCAGAGCAAAGGATATTATGATTATTATTATTATCTGAAAAGCTTTTAAAATTTTTGAGTCTTAAAAATTATTTGTTGATTAAAGTTTTTACTAAAGGAAAATTTTTTTACAGATATTAAAGTTTTAAGATGAAGTGATGTTACCAAGAATTCGGTTATTGTTCATTGGATAAAGAAGTCCCTTCTGACATTACTTCTTCCTTGAAATACTTTTCCTTCATCTTGATGCCTTTTGATGTCTGCACGTCTGCTTTTTTCTTTTGCTCCAGAGAATCTTTGAACAGTCATCTTAACCTACCCCTTTACAATTGAGTTGGATTCTAATGACTTGAGTAACTATCCCTTAACATTTTAGACCCACGATTTCAGACAGTCCATAAGGAGCCTTCTGAACGGGTTAGATGAATAGAGATATTACTAAGTTAGTATAATCCACTCAGAGATTGAGTTAGGTTTGGTGCATAGAGTGTTAACCATCTTAACATTGTTGACCCATAGTTTCAGTGAGTTTATTTTGAACTGTCTGAACAGGTTCAGACAATGGAGATGTTATCACACTACCCATCCTTTTAGATGATGTCACATTGATTTATCCGTTCAGACGGTATTTCATTCTGAAGGTCTTCTTGACATTATCTTCATAAACCTGTTTTCTGAAACATGCATAAACTAGAAGTACCTTTCAGTAGCACCTGGTTGTAATTTGTTTAATTATTTAAATTAAGTATTTTAAAATTATAAATAACATTTTATCAAATTTAGAAATTATCTTATTAGGTTAATTAAATTTATCTTTTAGAAATACAATTTGTTAATCAATTAAGGATAGAGTTATGTTATTGATAGACTTAAATGTGCACAAAAGGAAACACATATAAACAAATAGAACACGTAGAATGTTAATATTAAGAGAAACACATAAACAGAGATAGAAAGTGAAATGGACTCAAAACAGAAAGACATAGATACAGAGACTTAAAAAAAATCAGAACACAAGTGTATCATTGATCTTCAACAGGTTTGTTCTCATTGGCACAGACTTTCTCCTTTTGTGTTTTCAGCATCTGCAGTTCTCGTTGATAGAATCTGAGTGTTTCTTCCAGCCGTCCGATGCGTTCATTCAACTTCCTTATGTTACATCTTCTGAAAATTTCTCTCAAATCTCCATGATTTCTTAGAGAATCAGATGACTCCATATGATTCTGAGTTGATGACGAAGAATTGTGTTCTTCTTTTATCTCTGCTGGTATCCCCTTAGAATGTTCATATTCCTTTATAGTGAACAAGGGTGATGGCTCCTGGTCAAAGAATCTTTCAATAGGAAATCCTTTATATTGAAGGATTTTCATAATCAGTGTAGTATGGGGAAAGACTTTAACTTCTTCTAATTTTCTTCTCATCATATGGTAGAGGATGATTCTGGGAAGATTTAATCTTTTCCTTTGAAGGAGATGTTTCAGCACGAATCTTTCCATATCAGAGATGATGATTGTATCCTTCCTCTTGGGTAGAATACAACAATTAATGATTGTCAGCATAATTTTGGGAATTTCCAGTAGTTGTGAACATACTGGGGTTTGAGAAATTCTGCGACCAAATAAAATTTGATCATGCATCTCTTCCTTCTTATCATTGATCTCCCAATCAGAGGAAAATTGTATTCCGGTTGCTTCAACCCCAATGATTTCCTTTAGAACCTTGAAGTCCACTCTGATAGGCATTCCCATTACTGAAGTGTTTATACCACTTGTCTCTTCAAGAAACACTTCTGAGTTGTTCCAGAAATCTAGAACACTCTGCTCATGCCAGGGGAACGATGCCTCTTCAAGATAGGAGATCCAGCCAGCATCCTTGAAATACTCAGAGATTTTTAGTCCTTCTTTGTCAAAGTCGCTTAGATTTACTCCCCTTGTGAGAATAATTCTTTCATCATACTTGCGTAGACTTTGAGCACATGAGATTGCTGATCTTGATGCCATTGAGATAGATTAAGATGAATTGGAAGAAAATAAACTGTGAGGTTCTTCTGATGATCTTCCAATCCTTTAAATAGGCAATCAAGCGTCGCTTCATTTCATGAAAGGAGCGGTTCTATCCACTAAGCAGTTATGGAGAGATGTGCATCGTGTCAATTGAGAGAAACCGGTTGATGATTCAATGATTCACATCGTGTCGTTTCATATTTTCAAAAACAGTTATGACTAACACACACGACTCTTCATTTACTTAATTTAAAAACACAGTTATTACTTTACTAAGCATGTGTGACTCTTCAACACATATATTTAAATAAGTAAAACATACATAAAATGAATCATACATTTCACACAGTAAACATAGTAAAACACATAGCATGCAGTGATTTAATTTTTCACATAATTTTAAAAGCATGAAACAATTATATCATGTAATCATATTTTTCCCAATTTCAATAAAACAAATCATGCATCAGATTAATCACTATATTTAAAATTATAACTTAAATATAGATAGGAAAGGTGTTACCCGTTTGTGATCTAGAGATAGATTCACTTTCCTTTTCCAGTTGCGTCCTGTGCTTTAGCCTTATGAATAATGAGTATTGGAAAATGATTTTCCTATTCTCATTATCATTCTCCAGGGTTGCTTTAGCCTGGTGAGATTTCCATCTTCTGAGGATCTGATACCAATTGTTAGAACCACAGGCAACACTAGAAGGGGGGGTTGAATAGTGTTTTAGACATTTTAAGACAATTTTGGAAATCTTTAAAATAAACAATCACGTAAGTGATCATTGTACAAAACCAATCTTAAGATCAGAGTTATTTTAAATACATGCGGAATATATGAAAGATTTAGATTAAAAACTTTCTCTTACACTTAAGATTGTTTTGATTTTAAACAAACTTCTCTTAGTGTCTTCTGAAGAATATTACTAAGAGTACCTTCAGAACTGTTTCTGAAATACTTTAGATGATCAGAGACCATCTATATCATGTGTCTGAACTGAGTTCCTGTTGGGCTCACTTCAGACAGATATTTCAGACATCCCTCTGAATATATTCTTCTATAATACTTCAACCTACACTAGAGACGTTTTAATGTTATGTTTGTATGAAAACCTGTTTTATTGAAATCTTTGAATTAATCTTGTTATGAAAAGTACTTTTCAATCCCCAACATAAATATGAAAACTGTAAATAAAAGAGATTAAGGGAAGGAAAACTTAGACACAGAATTTATCCTGGTTCACCCACAAACCCCGTGAGCTACATCCAGTCCTAGTGGCAAACCACCACTAGCCTTTAATCACAACAACAATAACAACAACACATATGTGCCACTCCGAATCCCCCAGACCCTTGCAGCCTCATATGTGTTCCACTATCTGAAACCACAGATACACGTATTAACCTCTCCAGGCCAATACAACAAGTATTCTTTTCTATCAAGCCTCTCCAGGATCTACCACGAGTATTCTTTCTTCCACCAAGCCTCTCCAGGCTCTCGGACACTTAACTAAGTGTTGAGTATCACTACTCAATCTAAGCTAGATGTTCGCTAGAACCTCTCAACTCAGATTCTTCTTGTACATAGAGATTACTGAGTACATACTCAGGATACAGTCATTACAAACTAAATTCAAGGATAGACAGTGATACAAGTGTTTGAATTTAAGTACAATCCCTGTCTTTTCTATGAGGAATACATCCTCTGAGAGCAGGCTAACTAAGATAAGAAATTAAGCTTCAGCCTCATTCTCCAACCATTGGTTTCCATGGGCTACATTCTCACCCGTATCATTGGAATACCAAGGTATCTTCAAAGCTTCAAACCGTATCGGGTTTGATAGTCATTTGTACAGCATGATTGCCTTCCCGACAACCAACTCACTTGATCAACAGACCAACTGTACAATCTAACTAACTGACCAGCTGATCAGTAGCCCGATTGAGAATTAACTCTCTGATCAATTGTTGTTGACTTTTTCATGATGTATTTAAGCTCGAGTCAACTCTTGTTAACTGTAAGACACTCAGCCTAGTTAACAATTTTCATCCTGATTGATTTCAAGAACCTTCTTGAAAAACAATCCCAATTGATCTAAGTTGGTTGATCATTCTGACCAACTTGGTTGCAACGGCAGTTGCATGGTTGTTTCCAACAACCTGATTGATCTTCCAACCAACCAGCTTGGTTGTGCACTCCAACAACACCTTCAACTTCAATCTTGAGGCTATTTATATGTTCTGCTTGAATATAGCCGTTGAAGATGATTCATAATACCGTTGAGCTTTTGATGATGTGGCTCATATAGCCGTTGTGTAATAGCTTCTCAAACGGTTGCTTCTCCTTAAGCATATTGAGTGTTCAGAATACTCCCGTTCTGACACTTCTGTTGATGAGCTCTGTTTTGAGAGATGTGATGATTATGTGTATTCTCTCTCTTGAATTCTTCTGCTTTCTTGCATCTGTTTTATCCAGCTTGCATCTGCTTGCTCCAGCTTGCATTATCTTGCATCTGCTTGCATCTGCTTGTATCTGCTTTATCTGCTTTATCCAGCTTGCATTATCTTGCATCTGCTTGCATCTGCTTTATCTGCTTTATCCAGCTTGCATTATCTTGCATCTGCTTGCATCAGCTTTATCTGCTTTATCCAGCTTGCATTATCTTGCATCTGCTTGCATCTGCCTTTATCTCTTTTGTCCGGCTTGCATCTGCTTTCTTCAGATTTCCTCTTATTTTCTTGGGAGTGTATATGAGTAGGTATCCGTTGAATTTGTATTTTTGCTTATTCTGCATATACTCCTTTTTCATTTGCTCCTGACACCATTACTTCTTTGAATGAGATGTCTTGACCAATAGTCGTTGTTTGCAGATTCCTCTTTTGAGATTTAGATAAAGATGTTGAATTGAATATATTTTATTCAAACATCTTCCTTGTTGCTTTTGTTTAGTCTCCTGAGCTTTTCTTCTGCTTTCTTTCGGATTGCACAAATGAAGAAATGTCTCGTTGAAATACTATCGTTTAGAGTAAGCAAATAGTCTTCTTTTAATCCGTTGTGAGACACGCTTCTTGAAAGTTCTGACATAGTACAACGTTGGTGCTGTTGTAAAGCTGCTACTGTTGTTGCTGCGAATGCTGCGTTGCAGAGATTTCCTCAGTGGTGTATGAAATTCAAATGCACCGGGAAAGGTCTCTGTAATTGTTGCCATAAATGTGTTCCAAAACGTACTAGCAGCAGAGACTACGAAAAGTCTTCACGCAAGGTTTCGGCAAAGATGCCACGTCATTACTAAAGCTTCAGACGGCTTCCAAACTTCAGATGGGTTCCAGTCTTCAGACAGGTTCCAGTCTTCAGACGGGTTCGAGTCTTCAGACGGGCTTGGCTCTTCAGACAGCTTCATCACTTAAGACAGGTTGACCACTTCAGACAGCTTCGTTGCTTCAGACAGCTTCAATACTTCAGACGGGTTGCGTCCTTCAGACAACTTCAATTCTTCATACTGGTTGAAACTTCAGAAGCCTTCTTCCTTATGATAATAGAATTGTAGCTTCATTCTTCTTTGTATCTTCTTCTTCTTCTTTTTTCTTTTTCTTCTTGTATTCATTTCTTCAATTCATTGTTGTTCTTCAGACAGATGTATATTTGAATCTGTACTTCTTCATATCTTTTGCCTTCAGTTCTTCAGATAGTCTTCTTGGTTCTTCAATTCTTCAGACAGTCTTCAAGTCTTTACTTCTTCAGACAGTCTTCAAGTCTTTACTTCTATTCTTCAGATAGTCTTCTAGTCTTCAATTCTTCAGACAATCTTCAAGTCTTCACTTCTATTCTTCAGTTGCTTCAACTCTGTTAAGGATTATTCTTCTTCAGATTCTGCACTCTTGTTCTTCTGATTCTGATCTTCTGATTCTGATTCTGTTCACAAAATCTTCTTCTTCTTCTAAAGAGTATTTCATCCTGAAACATAATTAACAAACAAATACCTTTCTCAATAGAACCTGTTTATATAATCTAATTGGTTCTTTATATAATCTTATTTGTTCTTTATATAATCTTATTTGTTAATCATTAAAACTAAAGGATGTTAAGTCTTATAATCATGTTTAAATACTTAAATTTATTTATGGACTTCACATATAAGGTTGTCATAAAGACACCATATGAGATATGGACTAGGAAACAACCTAGTATGCCTTTTATGAAGATTTGGGGTTGTGAAGCTTATGTGAAACGCCAAGTTTCAGATAAGCTAGGACCCAAATCAGATAAGTGCTTATTTGTGGGATACCCAAAGGAAACTGAGGGTTACTACTTCCATAATCCTAGCAAAGGCAGAGTGGTTGTCGCTAGGACTGTATTCTTAGAGAAGGAATCCGTCTCTAAGAAAATAAGTGGGAGGAAAGTAGAACTTGAAGAAATTCAAGTACCATAGAGTAGCAATGAGCCGGTAATGGAACAAGAGCAGATACCACAAAGTGTTATGAAGCTACCTGCTCAAGTAGCGCAAGACTTGTGTAGGTCAGATAGGGTACGTCACCAACCTGAGAGATATAGTTTCCTTGTGTCTCAGGAAGGGGATGTATTGCTAATGGATCAAGATGAACCTGTGACTTACCAAGAAGCTCTTTTGAGTCCAGAATCTGAGAAATGGTTTGATGCCATGAGATCTGAAATGGATTCCATGTACACTAACAAGGTATGGACCTTGATTGAGCCACCCGAAGGGATAAAACCCATAGGGTGCAAGTGGGTTTTCAAAAGGAAACAGACATGGATGGTAATGTAAGTACCTTTAAAGCACGGTTGGAGGCTAAAGGGTTTCACGCAAATTCATAGTGTAGACTATGATGAAACCTTCTACCCAGTTGCCATGCTTAATCTGTTCGGATCTTGCTTGCTGTTGCAACTTACCATGATTATGAAATCTGGCAAGTGGATGTCAAGACAACCTTCCTAAATGGAAGCCTTCTTCAATATATGTATGTGATACAACCTGAAGGTTTTGTTATACCTAAAGGTATATAAGTTGCAACGATCCATTTATGGATTAAAGCAAGCCTCTAGAAGCTGGAATCTTTATTTTGTTGAAGTTGTAAAGCAGTTTGGTTTCATTAAAAATGAGGATGAACCTTGTGTCTACAAAAATGGTTAGTGACAACAAAGTTTTTTTTTCTGGTTTTGTATGTATGTGACATACTCCTCATAGGAAATGACATTCCTACCCTTCAGTCTGTAAAGACTTGGTTAGGAAGTTATCTTTCTATGAAAGATTTGGGCGAAACAACCTATGTGATAGGTATCAGGATCTATAGAGATAGATCTCGAAGATTACTTGGCCTAATGATGGGTTTCTGGCAAGCGAACCACAAATCCAACAGTATAATAGTAAGAAGAGTATCGTATCCACAGGGAACGGTCAATTTACGTAGACTGTGATCTAATTATCAAGGGAAAACAACGGTTTAGAGATATTGTTGCGGAATTGTAAATAACAGATAAAATATTAATGGAATAGAAAGGAAGAGTTAGAGACACTTTACTTGGATTAGGATTGGACTTCATATCATCACACCCTTTGTGCATGTAAAAACTATTTATTATTTTAGGTTTACTCTATAATATCCTAGACAAACTTTATTGCTAAGACCCCGAGTTACCAGCGGCCTCACACACTCAAAGATAATCCATGCGGGCTCTCCCAGGCGATAGACTTACCCTCGGCCTATTTTGCTCTTTTTTTAGTCAATTTGTAAAGGAACTTAGTTGATAAACGAGGCCTATAGCTGTAGACGCACCTTCGCTCAAGTACTGTCACTACCCTCACTCATCAGGATACGCCTATGTTCGAATCCTGGATTCACAATCAACTAACTCCTTGCTATCGGTTTATCAATACCAAGCCTAATGGCCGGATGCCCTTCATTATGGTACTCACACTACCCATCAATCATTAGTAAACACCCCTTTTCGGTTAGTGGTTAACCGAGTATTCTTATTCAATCAGAAAGTGAGTCTCTTTAGAA
This sequence comes from Sesbania bispinosa, assembly GCA_026901365.1. Lineage (NCBI taxonomy): Eukaryota > Viridiplantae > Streptophyta > Magnoliopsida > Fabales > Fabaceae > Sesbania > Sesbania bispinosa. The sequence continues at coordinate 1,006,962 of QLOH01000069.1, read as the reverse complement.
GCCACTCCCCTACTCTCAGTCCTAATCAAAACTAACCTAGTTAGTTGAGACTAGCCTATAACTGCAGGCGCAAGCGCGGGAATTATGAATTAAGTACAGAATAAGATTACCAATATTATAGACAGAGAGCACAAAAATAATAATATAGAGTTTACATACACTTGGGGATAGAATAAATTACATCCAATCCTAATGGAGAGTTAACTACACGAGGTAGCCATACAAACCACCGAAGATGCTATCACCATCTTCAATCCTTGTGAAGCGCTCCTCCTCTCCTACTCTAAACTTAGCTTTGGTACATCAAAGGAAATATCCAAGCTCAAATGGGCAATCGATAAATGGAAATATTAAATCAGGGTTGGCTTTTTGGCACTGAGCAAAATATTATAATCATAAAATATGCCTTTGTCACTTCCATATCTCTTCAAGCAAGCAAAAATTTAAAAACTCAAGCAATAACAGTTGACAAGCAGCGGTGAAAAGCTCTCAATATCAGTGTTTGGGCTCTCAGCTCACCGGTTATGGCTAAAATTCCTTGATAAAGCACTTAATGGATTTAATTAACTATCTTGGTAGGTTCTTTTGAGAAGTACCCTAATTCTAATTACTTATGGAATTAATCACAAGACCCTATCATCTTACCTAATCTGGTTAGTTAAACTACTTATTTACAGAGAATATGGAAAAAGTTACCTTGATTCCTAATTTCCTAAGGTCCTAATTTAATAAAAATCCTAAAAATTAAAAAAAAATTCAGAAAAACACAAAAATAACTGGATAAGTACTGCATAATATATAAGTATCAGTGAGAATTAGATATAGTACAAATTAAAAGAAAAAGAAAAGAAAATAAGAAAATAAAAGAAGAAAAAATAAGAAAAATAAGAAAATAAAAAGATGCAAAAGGAAAATAAAAAGAAGGAAAAACACCAAATAGGAAAGAAAAATCAGTCCTCGTGGTCCTGATCCATGTGAGTTGCTCCATCCTCAGCTCCAGCTGCTCCATTCACCCTTGGGAAAAGAGGCCTGTCCCCAGGCCACTGTAAATAGTCATGAAAGTATGCAGGGAGCATGGGGTCCACACCAGCCCGGTAATGAGTACTTTGAAAGTGAACAGTGGCTCGGTGGAGAGTGGACATCTGAGCCATCATGTGAGTGTTTTAGGCCTCAAGTTGTTGGGTCCAGACTGGAGCATCCATGTCTGCTAGTGGTGGTGGTGGTGGCTGCTGCTACTGCTGATCATCCTCAACCTGTAACTCCGCAGTTGCGATACAATTGGCTTCAATATATGTTATGGTCATAGGCGGTAAGATGCGAACCCTGGGGTTCACCTCCACACTCCTAGATCTTCAGAGTGAAGTGATAAGAAAAGGAAAGCCAAGCCTGATCTTGGAGTTGGGTGTCCGACGCTCCAAAGCAGTAGCATAGTCTGCTATCTTATGAGTGATGATCTGTGAGATGTCGATAACAGCGTTGGTGAGGATGGAGTAGATTAGGTGGGCCATGGGCATAACCACATCTGAAACATACCCAGTAGGGTAAATGTTGGCCAGTATCAGTACTGTCCACATCTGTGAAATACTCCTCATATCCTTCTTATAAATCCGAGCAACATTCCGATATGCGTTCCTCTCAAAGGAATGCCCTGGTAAACAAAGCAGTTGAGCAGTCTCTGTGTCGAGGAGCTCATTAACGTTGACACCAACGGTCTCCATCCTTTCCTGGTATTGGCACTCCACCAGGTCTCTGTCCTCCTCTATGGGGTATGCTAGGAGTGCATTGATTGCGTTGCAATCAAATCTGATCACCTGTCCCCTCACATAAGACTCCTTCCTAATGTTAACGCCTTAGTCTCCAATGGCGTTAGCATAGAATTCCCTGACGATATCCGGGTCAAAGTAGCAGTCGGGGCAGCTGAGGCGACCCCAACGCCTCCTGTGAATCTCCGTAGAGAACTCCTCATACTCGCCCTCCCCAAGGACGACTGGTCGCTCTTTAATGAACTTGCAGTCTGCGATGTCAGTGTAGGCTTCAAAGGACTTTAGGTCCTTGAAGCGCTGAGGGTCAAAATCAGGTGCCCTATGGGGGGCCTTCCTCTTGGCACCCCCCGTTCCCTTCCTAGAGGAACTAGGATCACTGACATTCTTTATTCGAACCATCTGCAAAAGAGAAGCAAATCAAAATTATTTATGCATCATAATATTTAATTACTCAGAATTATGAAATAAATGGCCAATTAATTTCAATAATTAGAGCAATCAATTAATCAAACAATTGTGCATAAAAATTTTGATTTTAATCATTACCCAATAAATGCCAATTAATTAATTAAGAAAAACGAAAGTGATCAGTTAAAGCAAGTCCTAAACAATCCTAATCAGGTAAAAGTGAGAATTGAACTCATGCTCAAAAATCATGTCATCAGTAACATGCAATAGGGCATAATTATTTTTGTAAGGGCATGCAAAAATATCAGAGCAATTAATCAAGCACACATGCACCAACAGAAATAATCTGCAGAAATTATTGAGCACTTTAAAAACTACCACCTAAGTAAACAAGAATAGCTCACAAAAGATCCTAACCACATGCAAACTATTTTTGAACATTTATAAACAATTATTTCTTTCCTAAAGGGTCCTAGAATCCTAAACTTTCTATCCTAAGGCTATGCTCAAATAAAATAAAAAATTCAAAATTTTAATCGGTTAAAAAGAAAGAAAACTATAAAAACATACCTGATATAAGCTCAGAACTTGAAAACGGGGCTGTATGAGTGAGAAAAAGGCAAAGCAAGGGTCAAGAATCTCAGAGAAAAAGCGAGGGAAAGAACGGAGGGAAGTTCGAAATGAACTCCCTCTTTCCAAATTCGAAATTTAAACAGTGTTCCCTGCGCTACACCCTGCGCTATAGCGCAGCGTGGAGCGTGCACTGCTTCAGAAGATGAAGTATGCCGCTGCGCTTCACCCCGCGCTACGACCCAGAGTGAAACGCAAAATCCAGAGAGTTTGGATTTCCAGTTTAATTCTGCGCTTCACCTGCGTCGTAGCGTGGGCTTAAGCGCAGATGTGCAGTATTCTCTCTGTTTCTGCTACTCCTAATTGATTCCATGCATTCCTTTTAAATTTATATCCCCATTTTAACAATTTCCTAATTACACAGGTAAATCCTAAAAATGAAAAATTAACAAAAAGAAAAAAAAAACTCAGAAACACTGGGTTGCCTCCCAGGAAGCGCTTGTTTAACGTCTTTTAGCTCAACGCCTGGTTATGTAACCTTTTTATGGTGGCCTCAAGTGGAGGATGATGTTTGACTCCATACCAGTTCTACCTTTGAGTTCCCATCCTCCATGCCAATTTGTGACTCTTCCCTCATTATCACTATCTTCCTCAGTATCAGATGTTGATCTCTTTTTTCTTTTAAAGTGGAATTCCCAAGTTGACTCTGGATGCTTTACCCTCATCCTAGGCTTCCTCAGAAATAAGGAGCCTGGCAGATTTGAAGAGTTTTTTGAAATAGCACCAGTTTGTTGTCACTTGGGTACACCCCTGTCAATATGAAACACAATGGTTTCATCCTTTGAGCTCAATTCATATTTCCCTCGATCAACATCAATGATCATTTTAGCAGCCTTCATGAATGGTCTTCCTAAAATGAGGGGGACTTCAGTATCCTCATCCTCTGTCTCTACAATGTAGAAATCTACAACATATGCAAACTTATCTACTCTGATTTCAATATCCTCTACTATTCCATGTAGGCTTTGAGCAGATTTATTCGCAAGAAGCAATCTCACATTAGCAGGCTTGACCTTCACATTACTCAACTTGTTAAAATACGATAGCGACATCAAATTGATGCTCGCTCCAAGATCTAATAAAGCATAAGTAGTAGGTAGATTACTAATAGAGATGGGTATAGTAAACTTACCTGGATCAAGTGACTTACTTGTAACCAAGACCTTCTCTTCATGATGTTCTTCTTTTTGTGGGGCTGCTTTTTCTTCATCTTGATGAACAGCTTCCTCTTGAAGCAGTTATTCTTTGAAGATGATTTCTTCTTCCTCATCAGGTTCCTCCTCCTCTGACTTGTTTCCATCAGTAGCAACCAAGTTGCATTGTTCCTTTGGATTAGTTTGGGTCACAGCTGAGAAGTGTTGTTGTCTGTGCTCTGCCATCTCAGTAGCTAACTGACCCACTTGATTCTCTAGAGTCTTGATTGATGCCTCAGTGGTCTTCTTGAATCCACTAAATCCTTGTACCAAGTCATCAATTTTACCTTCCAAAGAATTCAACTTATCATAAGTTGAAGGCTGCTGTTCGTACGGTGGTTGTCTTCCTCCATTATGATTCCAACCAGAGTTGGTTTGGTTATTTCTCCAACCTTGAGAGTAATGATTGTTGTTGTTGTTAAAGAAATTCCCTTGCCTTCCCTGGTTACCCATGTAGTTGACTTGCTCTGGCTGTGTTTCTTGTATAGCACATCGACTATTTTGATGGTCACCTCCACAGAAGTCGCAAATCAATGGTTGGGCTTGGACGGGTGATGAGTAGACAGCTTTGAGTTGTTGAGGGAGTGCTTTCAATGTCTCAGTGAGTGCTTCTATCTGACGTTTGATGAGCTTGTTCTCTGCTAATAGAGCATCATTTTGATTGAGTTCGACCATCCCTCTCTTTGATAATTGTGCAGGTTGTCTTCCACTTTGAGCTTGTTGATCGTTATGAGCAAAATTGTTGATGATCTCAAGTGCTTGATCAACATTTGCGGATAAGATTGTTCCTCCTACTGCAGCGTCTATAAATGACTTTGAGTCTGAATGCAGTCCTTTGCATAATATATTGAGTTGGGCTATATCTTCATAGCCATGGTTTGGACATTTGCACAACATAGACGTGAATCTCTCCCATGCTTCACAAAGTGGCTCATCCATCCCTTGTCTGAAAGTGGAAATATCTGCCTTGGCTTCTATCTGCTTCCCTGGTGGGAAGAATCTTGTCAAGAATTTTTCTTCAACCACACCCCAATTGGTTAGACTTTGATTTGGGTGTGACTGTAGCCATTCCTTAGCTTTACCTGTCAAAGAGAAAGGAAACAAGCGTAAGTAGACAGATTCCAAATTACCTTCATTGAAACCCATAGTACCAATCAATTCATAAAAGTTAGAAAGATGAGTGTTTGGATTTTCATGGTCCAATCCAGCGAATTGATGTGCACTAATAAGGTTAAGATGTGCAGTCTTCAACTCCAAAGCGCTTGCACTTGGTGGTAATACAATGCTGGAGAATTGACGTGGTCCTTGATGGCAGATGTAATCTCCTAGCATCCTCCTTCTTGGAGCTTCCTCTTCGGCCATGTTTTTGGGTTCTTCAACAAATAATCTCCTTCTTCTCCTCCTCGAGTTTCTACCTCTGTTCCTTTGAGACGTCCTATCTATTTCCGGGTCGAACTGTAACTGGTTGGGAGACGCCTGACCTCTCAGAAGCATAAACAAGAAACTTGAAAAAGGGTAAGTGTTGAAGAGATTTTTATTTTAAATATGGAAAAATAGTAAAATTCCTAAAAAATAAATAGAAATCCTAAAAAAAGAAAAAAAAACAAATTCTTAAGATAAGTAAAAGAAAACTTGATAACTAGACCTCCAAGGTCTACACAAATTGGAAACCGTTCCCCGGCAACGGCGCCAAAAATACTTGATGGGTTTCTGGCAAGCAAACCACAAATCCAGCAGTATAATAGTAAGAAGAGTATCGTATCCACAGGGAACGATCAATTTATGTAGATTGTGATCTAATTATCAAGGGAAAACAACGATTTAGAGATATTGTTGCGGAATTGTAAATAACAGATAAAATATTAATGGAATAGAAAGGAAGAGTTAGAGACACTTTACTTGGATTAGGATTGGACTTCATATCATCACACCCTTTGTGCATGTAAAAACTATTTATTATTTTAGGTTTACTCTATAATATCCTAGACAAACTTTATTGCTAAGACCCCGAGTTACCAGCGACCTCACACACTCAAAGATAATCCATGCGGGCTCTCGCAGGCGACAGACTTACCCTCGGCTTATTTTGCTCTTTTTTTAGTCAATTTGTAAAGGAACTTAGTTGATAAATGAGGCTTATAGCTGTAGACGCACCTTCGCTCAAGTACTGTCACTACCCTCACTCATTAGGATACGCCTATGTTCGAATCCTGGATTCACAATCAACTAACTCCTTGCTATCGGTTTATCAATACCAAGCCTAATGGTCGGATTCCCTTTATTATGGTACTCACACTACCCATCAATCATTAGTAAACACCCATTTTCGGTCAGTGGTTAACCGAGTATTCTTATTCAATCAGAAATTGAGTCTCTTTAGAAGCCACCCCCCACTCTCAGTCCTAATCAAAACTAACCTAGTTAGTTGAGACTAGCCTATAACTCCAGGCGCAAGCGCGGGAATTATGAATTAAGTATAGAATAAGATTACCAATATTATAGACAGAGAGCACAGAAATAATAATATAGAGTTTACATACACTTGGGGATAGAATAAATTACATCCAATCCTAATGGAGAGTTAACTACACGAGGTAGCCATACAAACCACCGAAGATGTTGTCACCGTCTTCAATCCTTGTGAAGCGCTCCTCCTCTCCTACTCTAAACTTAGCTTTGGCACATTATCACTGAAATATAGACTGGATTACAATGATCGTGCATCACTAGGATTGGTGAAAGAGGTTCCTATTTATAGACTAAGGAAAGACACAACAATTTGGGGAGAAATCTATCTAAAAACGGAAACAGGGAGCAAATCAGCGTGACCTGCACTCCAGGCTGCGCTACAGCGCAGGATGGGGTGCAACTTCCAGAGTGTCTGCGCTTCACCCTGCGCTATAGCGCAGGTGAAGCGCAGGTAGCGTCCTGCAGCTCCAACTTTCTCTTTTTAATCTTGATCTCTCCCCGAGACTGGTTTTGGCAGATTTGTCTTTCCTTGTTTCCCTTTTCTTGATAAAATCCTTGCATTTATTGAGCAATCTTTGATTTATTTGGGAAGCTTGTCTGCAGAATCCTTGATTGATTGGCAGTGATCTCCTTATTAATTGTATTATATCTTCTTCAAATCTTCATTAGATGTCTTCAATCAATCTCAAATCTTGCATATATCTCCCTCATTTAATGCTATCTATCATTCAAATCAAATCTTTGCAACATCCTGCAAAAATTAGCAATATTTCTATCAAAATAACATCAAATTCAAATCTTAGATTAATAAATACAATTTATCTAATATTTAGTAAAAATGGATTAAATTGGGGCAAAATTATCATTTTATCATTGATAAGTGAAATAAAAAGTGCTCTAATTTATCAACTAATTTTCACTTATCACCTAAGTCAAAGTACATACATAGACAAAGTGTTAAAACGGTTTAACATGCAAGATTCTAAGAAGGGATCTTTACCTATGTCACATGGTATAAGCCTATCTAAGGATCATTCTCCTTCCAGTGAAGAAGAGAGAGGTCGCATGAGTAAGATTCCTTATGCATCCGCTAAAGGGTCTATCATACCTTGTTATGTACTCGACCAGAAATATCACATGCTTTAAGCATGACTAGCAGATACCAGTCTTATCTTGGTGAAGGTCACTAGACAACAGTCAAGAACATCCTTAAGTACTTGAGAAAAACTGAGGATTCATTCTTCATATATGGAGGTGAGGAAGAGCTACTTGTAAAGGTTTACACTGATGCTAGCTTCCAAACCGACAAAGATTATTGAAGATCACAATCAGGCTATGTGATTTTGTTTGAATGGTGGCGCTGTGAGCTAGAAAAGTTCGAAGCAAGAAACAGTTGTTGTAACAAACCCATTAAAACCCTCGTGCAGCAGAAGCATTAAGGGCACACTAGATCATTAGGCATAACAGTTATGTCTGAATATCTCTAGTGCAAGTGGGAGATTGTTAGGAATATGCACTAGAGATTTATATATTTGTGAACATCCATCACTTGTATCATGTTATTTTATAAAGGAAAACTTATTCTTTTAGAATATAATTATTGTCCTTAGAATAGTAAGCTTAAACTTCATAAGGAATCAAGTAGATGACTTGATCGTGAGAGCTTATGAAGAACTATTCTTAAATAGTCCCTAGTCAATTATCATCTTAGGACAAAGATGCATTTAAACTAGTATGTGAGTTCATTGATGATCACATCTCACAGATCATGGATATGAGATATCATGTTCTCACATAGATACACATTAAGAGTAATGGTGTACTGGACAGACCCACCTTAAGAACGTTGCATGGGTTGTTACATAAGTGTCATGAACGTTTCTTAAATTAATAAATGTTATATGAAGTCCTTCAACCTGAAATCACTACGATTCCTACATAAGGAATTATATGTTTTAATTATCATTAAACATTACCTGTAACAGGGTAATCATAAAGTTAGTTTTTGGACATTAATAAATTATGTGGTGGAATGTGAGTGCCCTAGATGGGATTTGTCCCTCCTATGTAACATGAGTTATATCTTTAGGCCTCTTGATAAAGTGAGACTGCAAAATGCATGGCCATGCTCAGGAGGATAAATATGAGATATTTATTTTCTGTACAGTCTACTTGGGGATCAAGAAAATATATATTGAACTATACAAGGTTGACACAATCCATGCCCTTGTTTTCAATTAGATATTTGGACAAAGGGACAGAGTATATAAATTATTATAATAAAATAGGATTTATCAAAGTTATTGATAATCTCAATATTTGGATAGTGATGTGTTACTAGATACCGTCACTATTTATGATATTAAATATAAAAAGGGTTTTATTTTAATATTATAACCAAATATTAAAATCCTATTGGGTCACACGCATACAACAAGCCACTAGGAAAGGATAATAATTCTAATTAAATTAAATTAGAATTATTACATTATGGGCCAGGCCCATAAGTGTGAGGGTTAAGTGAGTGAGGGGGTAAAACCCTAGCCACCACTCTATAAATAGAGCATAAGATGCACTACCCCAAAGACACATGAGCAATCGCTTCTTACTTTCTAAGGCTACTAGCAGAGCTGAGGAGGGTATCCTAGTTTGGCTGTTGGCATGGATACCAATAGAGATGTGGCTACACTTGCCTCGTTTATAATCCTAATAAGGTACGACCTTTCGTTTCAATACCTTTTTATGCCTTGATTCGTGTTTTCGCAAAACGATTATAACAAGGGAGAGAATCCATTTATTTCCGCTGCACCCTGACCACATGCTTGATTCCCTTCATAGAAAATGTCCCTGGGTCTTTGCATTTTTCAGGAATAGGAGTAATAGGTCTCTCAATGAGTGCAGATGCATTCCTTCCCATACTAATCCTCTCATTGCCTTTCAGCCGCCTCCTATGGGTACACAAATCCTTCAAAAACTTGGCATACCTTGGAATTTTCTTTATGGCCTCAAGTAGAGGTATATTGACCTCCACTTTTCTGAAAGTTACCAAGATTTCCTTGTCAGCCTCTTCCATTTTTTTACTCTTCTGCACAACTCTCCGAGGGAATGGAAGAGGAATAGAAGGTTGCACACTGCTTGAAGAACTGGGGCTGCTCAAAGGACTAGGACAAGCTCTCTCATGTGCAGGGTTGTCTGAAGCTGTACCTGCTGAAACAGTACTTTCTGAAGCTGTAATAATATCATTTTCTTGTTCAGACTGTTGCCTTTCAGACACTTGCAGACTCTTACCTGATCTCAATGTAATTGCACTAACATTCTGTTAAGGGTTGACAACTGTCTGAGTAGGAAGTTTGTCTGAACCATGGAACTACAGCTGATTAATTGTGGTAGCCGTCTGCCCAACCCGATTTTCCAGGCTCTGAATAGTTGCCTTTGTCCTATGCTGAAAATTCAGATTGTTGACTGCCATCTGCCTCATTAATTCTTCCAAGGAAGGCTCACTCTTGGAAGGTACAACAACTGGTGATGGATGTTGTTGCTGTTGCAAGTGCGGAGGCTGGTAGGGTCTACTAGGACCAACAACATGTGACTGATAGGGGACATAAGACTGTTGTAGTGGTGGCTGCTGCTGTTGAGAAGAATTTCCCCATCTCAAGTTTGGATGATTCCTCCAACCTGGATTATACCTGTTGGAAGAAAGATCCTGATTATATTGTTGCTGCTGACGCGGTCTTCCAGAACCATATATATTTGCTGCATAAGCCTGAGGAGGAAAATGAACAACAACATCTCCTTCAGGCTCATGTAAAGTGGGACATGCATCAGTGGGATGATCAACAGAAGTACAAATCCCACATAGCTTAGCAACCTTCTGAGATACTGCCATCTGCTTAACCAAGAAAGCCAAATCATCTAGCTTGCTCTCCAACTTCCTATGATCAGCAACATAAGTGGTCTCCATCTCATGAACTCCTCTGGTCAAGGCTACCGAATTGCTTCCGGTACTGAACTGTTGGTTATTAGAAGCCATATTCTCAATTAATTGCCTTGCTGCAACTGGAGTTTTATCTACAAGAGCTCCTCCACTGGCTGCATCTATCATCTGCCTGTCATTATCCAATAAGACCTCATAGAAATACTGGATGAGAAGCTGATCGTTTATCTGATGATGTGGACAGTTAGCATAAAGCCTTTTAAATCTCTCCCAGTACTCATATAAACTTTCTCTATCCATTTGCCTTATACCACAGATCTCCTTCCTAATTGAAGTTACTCTGGATGCTGGGAAAAATTTCTCAAGAAACATGCTCTTCAAATTGTCCCAGCTAGTAATGGATCCAGGTGGAAGGTAGTACAACGAGTCTTTTGTTGTATCTTGCAGGGAGAATGGAAATGCTTTCAGCTTAATATGATCCTCAGGAACTCCAGATGGTCTCATAGTGGTGCAAACAATATGGAACTCCTTGAGGTGTTTATGTGGATCCTCACCTGCAAGACCAGGAAACTAGGGAAACAAATGAATCGATCCAGACTTTAGCTCACAAGGCACATCTAAATCAGGATATTGAATGCACAAAGTCTGAATATTAACATCAGGTGCTGCAAGCTCTCTCAAAGTTCTCTCAGCCTTGTTATCACAATTAAGATCAGACTCAAGGAAAGAAGAAGAAGAAAACACAAAAACAGACTCACTATCACTTACACTAACAGCAGAATACACACTATCAGACAATGACTCACTATCACTAACAGAATTATGCACAAATGGATTCCTAGACTCTCTAACTAACTTATGATATGTCTTATCAATTTCTGGATCAAATGAATGTAGGATACCTGGGTTTGCTCTAGTCATACACCATATGCACACAAAAATGCATAAAAGAGGCATACAACAACATGTTAGCATATAAAGGCAGCCTATATCAAATAAGAAGAAACCAATGAAATGGGTGCATGGAAAACACTATAATGACAGAAGAAACAACGACAAAAAATTTCAGAACAAAATTCAAAGCCTAAGTACCAAAACTACCTAAGGTAAGAAAGGAAAAATACACCACTAAAAACTTAAAAATTCCATAAAAAATAGAAAACGAAGTTCAATCCTGATCTAAGTAACGTATTTTATCTTCTCTCAATTGTCTCTTTACTCTATGCAATTTTACTTTCTTCACCATAAACTCTCAAACACTGTTTCCTACTTGATAGCCTGATCACGAATAAATACGAAGCGAACCGTTCCCTGTGGATACGATAAACTCATACTTACTATTATACTGCTGAAATTTTGGTACGCTTTCCAGAATCTTATCAGACACCGGCAGGGGATAACATAGTTTGGCTAAGGTATTATAAAAATATATTCATAAATAATGTTGGAATCACATGCATAAAGGGGTGTGATGATACGGAGTTCAATCCTGATCCAAGTAACGCCATCTACCTTATCTCTATTATCTCGTTTATTTTCTGCAATTTACTTTTAGCACAACAATCATCAAAATACCGTTTCCTACTTGATAGTCTGATCACTAATAAAATATGAAGCGAATCAATCCCTGTGGATACGATAAACTCATACTTACTATTATACTGCTGAAATTTTGGTATGCTTGCCAGAATTCCATCAAGTATTTTTGGCGTCGTTGCCGGGGAACGGTGTATCAATTCGTATAAGACTTGGGAGGTCTAACTATCAAGTTGTATATATTCTAATTTAGGATCAATTTTTTTTAGGAAATTTCAGGAACTTTTCTTTCCGTTTTTATTTTTATTATTAAAATTCTCTTCCACACTTACCCTTCTCAAGTTTTCTTGTTTGAGTTTTTGAAAGGTTAGGTGTGAAGAAACAAAAAATATGGAGAACAAACGGCCACCGAGATTTTTGGGAGATTATATCATGCATCAAGGACCACGGTATCATTCAAGTATTGTTCTCCCAAACACCGCAAAGGCCGTGGAATTAAAAGCATCACATCTCCAACTTGTCGGTGTTCATTAGTTCGCAAGATTGGATAGCGAGGATCCAAAAAATCATCTCTTAACTTTTTATGAATTGATTGAAACTATGGGATTTGAAAAAAAAAGATAAAGAGGCTGCACACTTACGTTTCTTTCCTTTTTCTCTTATAGGTAAAGCAAAGGAATGGCTAAAGTCACATCCCAACCAAATCCTGAATAAATGGAACGTGGTAGAGGAAAAATTCCTATAGAGATTTTTTCCCATGCCCTGGTACATTCAAGCCAAAATAGATATTTCCACATTCAGACAAGGAGCAAATGAACCAATGTTTGAAGCTTGGGAAAGATACAAATCTCTGCTGCGCAAATGTCCTAATCATGGCTATGAAGACGTTACTCAACTCAACATTTTTTGCAATGGACTCAAGTCAAATTCCAAATCCTTCATTGATGTTGCAACAGGAGGAACTATCTTATCAGTAAATGTAGAGCGAGCACTCACAATCATTGACAATTTTGCTCAGAACCATCAACAAGATCAGTTTTGGGTCCAACCGGTTCACAAAGAGGAGTTGCTTGAGCTAAAGGAGGATAAGTCCATCAATCAACAACTAGAGAAACTAAACCAGCAAATGGAAGTACTTATTCAGCAACAACAAGCAGAACAATCCACTCCGGAACCGGCTCCAAGATTAATCTGTGACTTTTGTAAAGGAAATCATTCCAATGGCAATTGTTCTTATCCAGAAGTACAAGTGGAACAAGTCTATTTCCTGGAAGGCCAGAGGAATTACAGTGAATCCTCCAACAACCACAGCCAAAGTCGAGCTATAAGACGTTAAACAAGCGCTTCCTGGGAGGCAACCTAGAGATTTTTAAGTTTTTAGTTTATTTTCTTTTGTTTTTGTTTGTTAAATAGAATTTTTCAATATTTTTAGGATTTAGGAAAATTTCAAAATTGATTGGAATAAGTTTGTGGAAAGTAAAATAACTTTTTTTTAATAGGAAGTAGCAGAAAACGTGACTAAAAATTGCAAAAATCTAATTCTGTTTTCTACTCTTCATCTGCGCTAAGCGCAGGTAAAGCGCATATTGCAATTTTAGTCACTGTTTTCTGCGCTTCACTTGCGCTGAGCGCAGGTGAAGCACAGCAGTACGAAAATTTTTAAAATCTTCTATTTTCTCATGTACTGTTTCTCTACTTCCTAAGCTTTTCTTTTCACTTTTTCCACTCACAAACTTCAATCAATTTTGAAACTTTCAAATTTCATATTTTTCTTTTTTTTTACCAATTAAAATCTTCATCTGTTCTGCTTTCATGATTTACACTTTAGGATAGCAACTTTAAGATTATGAATATTATTATCTGTTATCCTTAATGTGTTTTTGGCTGAAGAACAATGTGCTTAATTGGAATACTCTTTGTTTTGTGAGTTATTAAATTGGAAAGTGTTATGCTCTATCTTTTTCAAAAATTTTAAACTCTCACTTTCTATGGATTGATTGAATACTTGCAAAACAAATGAGTATATGCTGTTTTTAGGAAGGCATTACCAAGTGCAGTAAAATTTTTTGTTAAAAATAATTCTTTATGCATGCAATTGGTTAATGATAGGCTTCCATGTTCTTCATGAATTGGTATTTGCAATAAGGCATCATTAAAATAAATGTTTTTAGCAACTAATTGTTGTTATTTGACTTTTCAGATGCCTAGGAATAAATTGCTAGTCTTTCCCGTGGCTTCAGCTCACGAGGAGAAGACATGGGGAAAAGGATCAGAAAATATGATCCCATGAGATTCCCGAGTGCATAGGCTGCTGCAAGACCCATACCCAGGCATGTTGTTGGAAGAATTCCGAATATTCTAGCATTGGCCTGGTGGTCGAGGCCATACTCAACCAAATAAAATGAATTAAAGTGCAGTAGGTTGATTAACCCAAAGTCGTCTCTCTCAAGGAATCCAATTACAAATTCAGAATTTCAATCCCATAGCAACTCACACACACAAGAGGATTTTGATTGTTGTTCATACTAATTTCCTAATTTCCAAAACAGAATTTAAATTTGCAGAAAACAATTTCAGAAAAACGAATTGGTTCTCTACCTCATTCACAAATTGGATCAATCATTGGTTTAAACAAAATTCCTCAATTCCTTGACAGATTCAAATTCGGATTAAGCATCCTTATTAATTTTCACACTAGAATAAAGCAAACTAGCATGAATCCTAATTTCTAATCCTTGGAATTAAGCAAACCTAGAATTCATTTCAGATTAAGCAACCTAAAATGTGAGTTAGATTCAGATTAGAATTCGAATTCCATAAAGCATGTAACTCAATTTCAAATTCAAACCTAAACATCAAGAAACTAGGAGAAGGAAAGTGAAGAATCTGTCCAAGAATTCAAGACATGAAAAACGAAATTATAACCTCAATTTCCTTTGTGAATTCAGTAGAGAAACAATCCTTGAAGCTTAGCCTTCCATTTCCATGGAGGAGAAACTCGAAAATTGAAGAAGATGAAGAAGAGGAACCAAATTCGAAAATTGCAAGAAGAGAGAAAAGAGAGGGAAAGTGGAGAGTCTTTTTTTCTAAAATCTGAAAAATGAATGTAAAGTGTTCAAACTACTCAGCAACACACCTATTTATAGAGCCTAAATCACTAACAATCTGATTAGGCCTTAATTGGGCCGAAATTAAGTAAAACAGGCCCACAAACTAATTACAAAACTAATCAAATTCGGACTTGTGTTAGACAGCAACAGTAGGCGATTTTCAAACAGCAACTGCTCCTAATTGCTTCATGGTAATATGGTCATATTGCATATCAAATTAAAGCCCCAGAAGTTAGCTTTCCAATGCCACTGGAATCTCTCAAATCGGACACCTATAGCTCCAGATATCATCAAAACAAGACAGGTAGGTCAGTAGGCTTAAAAATCCGAATTTAAACAACATTCACAATTAAAGCCCAATTAAGCCCAATTTGGTAAATTCCAATTAAAACAGTGGATTTAATAACAATTATAGTCCAAGCAAGCTAAGATTAATTATGCAAAGTGTGAATAAAAATGTGTTCATCAAATTCCCCCACACTTGCCCTTTTGCACTCCGGGCAAAACACCACATGAAGCTAAAAATCAATTAGGGAGCACAATGCAAATACAAGTGGCATTATTAACAAGAGATCCAAGGAATGCATAGGAGTAGGCATAATACATCATCAAAGGAGTCATGGAGTCAAGAAAATTATGAATGGAATTCCCAACAATTTAGCAAACAAGAGGGTGAATCAAATCAAAGGGGTGAATCAAAAGTGATAGAATCCTCACAAGACAAACTCTCCAACTCTCAAGTGTTTAGGCTTGTGTATATACACTCAAAGCACTCATGAAAGCAAGCACTACCATAGGCTTGGCAAGACTCTAATATCCACAACAATTGAAACACATGCAAGCAAAGATCAAGAGGACTTCAAATAGGATGTAATGGGGCTAAGGTAAAGGTAGGGAAAATGAAGGATAAGAAGTTAAAAACCAAAGAGAATAGAGGAGCAATGGGGAATAAATCCAAGAAGAAATGCAAGTAGCATACATCTCAAGAATACAATTAAACTCCTCTTTTCTACCTTTTGACCCATTTTTGCTATTTCAAGAACACTTTATTTCTTTGCTCTTTTTTTTAACACTTTTCTTTTGAGCTTTTTTTTTATTCTTTATTTTTTTTTTACTTTTCTATATTTTTCCTTTTTCATTTTTTTTTCTTTGTAACTAGCCAAAGGTCAACAATATGATATCCACAAGAGGAGATAAGATAAGAAATTCAAGCACACCCCCACACTCATTCAAGAGCCTATTCCCAAAACAATTCCAAAGCTCCTTTATCCTCTAAGGCAAGGACAATCATGGTTTTTCACTTTCAAGGCTTGTAATGAGCTTTCAAAAACAAGAAATGGGATCCATAGGCTCAAAGGGGCTAGCAAGTGGAAAATCATCAAGGTAAGCTAATATGGCTAGTAGCTCAATTATCAACAAAAATGCCTCAATCATCTCAATACATGCATGTGAACAAAGTTGAAAATCAAAGAGTCAAGCCAAGTTCTAGAGCACAAGCAAACAAGAGTGAAATCACACAAGAAAAAGAGAGAATGGCATAGAATGGTCCATCCATCAATAAGGCTCAAAATCTCACCAAGGACAACTCTATCACAAAATATTCAACCCAATAATCATCAAAACCAACTTATTCACTAAATTATAAGGAATCCAAACAATATAAATCAAGAAACCAATTGTCCAAATATGATGAAAATGCCACTACCAACACAAATCCTAAAAATCCAATGAAAAACATGCCAAATGTATTATTTTTCCTACTGTCGAAAATTCTGTTTTTGCTGTAAAATTCATATAACTGTCAAAATTCTGCTGTAAAATGAAATTCTGCTGTAACAAAACTGCTGTAAAAAAAATTCTGCTGTAAACAACATCAATAAAAACGTACAGCAGCTACAGTAATGCAAAAATAGCAATAGCAACAGCAAAACAGCAAAACAGACAGATTACAATAATTTCAGACAGCAAAACAGTAACAGCAGTAGCTACAGAATAGCTATGAAAATGCTGACAGCAACTCAAAAACAGCAAATTTCCTATGGAAAACACCAAAAATACAGTAAAACAACATTTTTTTTTTCTTTTTTTTTTCTTTTTTTGACTAGTAAAACAACAAACAATTTTTTTTTTAACAATCCTAAAAATTACTAACACACAAACAGTATAATCCTAACCACATACTAATTCCTAAAATCAATCCTAAAGTCCTAAAACTACAAATCTCCTCCCCCACACTTAAATCACACATTGTCCTCAATGTAAAAATAATCAAATTATAGAAAAAAAAGACATAATGCAATAAAATAGTGGGGAAAGAGACCCTCATCAAGGTGGAAAAATTTGCACTTGAGGGAATGTGGGAAGCTCCAAGCTCATCTCCTCAACCGTCTCCTCAACCAAAGCGGGACTCTCATGAAATAGCTTGAGACGGTGGCCATTGACCTTGAAGGTCTTGTTGGTGGACTCACTCTTCAACTCTACAACACCATAAGGATAAACATGAGTGACAATAAAAGGTCCAATCCAACGAGAACGAAGCTTACCAGGCATGAGCTTAAGTCTAGAATTAAACAACAACACCTTTTGACCTACTACAAACTCTTTTCTAGCAATACATTAATCATGAAATTTCTTAGTCTTCTCCTTGTAGAACTTAGAGTTCTCATAGGCCTCCAGGCGGATCTCATCAAGCTCCTGCAGCTGAAGCTTCCTCTGCTCTCCTGCCTGGTCACAATCCAAATTGCAAGCCCTAACTGCCCAGTATGCCCGATGCTCAATCTCCACAGGTAAGTGGCACGCCTTACCAAAAACAACTCTAAAGGGAGACATCCCAAGAGGTGCTTTATAGGTGGTCCTATGAGCCCAGAGAGCATCATGAAGGCGGCGACTCCAATACTTCCTGTTAGGCTGCACCATCTTCTCCAGAATCCTCTTGATCTCTCTATTGGAGATCTCAGCCTGTCCATTAGTCTGGGGGTGGTATGGTGTAGAAACTCTATGCACCACCCCATACTTTTTCAGCAAAGCCTCCATGGACCGGTTACAGAAGTGGGTCCCCTGATCACTAACAATGGCTCGAGGCACTCCAAACCTGCAAAAGATGTGTGACCTGACAAAATCCACAACAACTCGAGCATCATTAGTCCTTGTGGCTATAGCCTCCACCCACTTGGAGACATAGTCCACAACAAGCAATATATATATAAAACCAAAAGAAACAGGAAATGGACCCATAAAATCAATACCCCACACATCAAAAATCTCACAAAACAACATAGGTTGCTAGGGCATCTGCTGCCTGCTAGAAATGGCCGCTCCTGCTCTCTGACACTGCTCCCATGTAGAGGAGACTCTCCAGGCGTCTCTGAAAATCGTAGGCCAATAAAATCCACAATCCAGCACCTTTCGTCCTGTCCTCTGGGGTCCAAGATGTCCTCCAACAGGTGAGGAATGACAGAACTGAAGTACAGACTGGATCTCCTGATCTGGAATGCACCTACGGATAACCTGGTCACTGCAAAAACGCCATAAATAAGGGTCATCCCATACATAATACTTGGCATCACTCTTAAGTCTATCTCTCTGAGCCCTAGATGCCAAGGGTGGAAAAACAGATGCAACAAGATAATTAACAATATCAGCAAACCAAGGGGTAAGGGGAGGGGAATGGGAATCAAGCAAAGCCATAAGCTGCTCATCCGGGAAGTCATCCCGAATAGGAAACACATCCTACGCTCTCTCAATGCGGCTCAAATGGTCTGCTACCAGATTATGCGCACCACTCCTATCCTGGATGTCCAAATCAAACTCCTGAAGCAGTAGCATCCACCTGATCAACCTGGGTTTGGAATCTGTCTTTTTCAAAAGGAACTTAAGAGCAGCATGATCAGTAAAAACCACTACCCTAGAGCATAGCAAATATGATCTAAACTTATCCAATGCAAAAACAATTGCTAACAGCTCTTTCTCAGTGGTAGTGTAATTTACCTGTGCTGCATCCAAAGTCCTAGATGCATAATATATCACATGAGACAGCTTACCAACCCTCTGTGCCAAAACAGCTCCCAAGGCGTAGTTTGATGCATCACACATCAACTCGAACGGAAGCGTCCAATCCGGTGGCTGAATAATGGGAGTGGTGGTGAGAGCTCTCTTGAGGCGATCAAATGCCTCTCTGCACCGCTCTCCAAACTCAAAGCTGACATCCTTCTGTAGCAAGTTGGACAGCGGAAGGGCTATCCGACTGAAGTCCTGAATGAACCTGCGATAGAAACCTGCATGTCCAAGAAAAGATCGAACCTCTCGCACGCAAGAGGGGTAAGGCAAGTGTGAAATAACATCTAATTTTGCAGGATCTACCTCTATACCCTTCCTAGAGATAATATGGCCTAAGACTGTACCATGCTCTACCATAAAATGACACTTTTCATAATTAAGAACAAGGTTAGTCTCTATGCACCTATCAAGCACTCTAGTCAAGCTATCCAAACATGCATCAAATGAGGATCCATATACACTAAAATCATCCATGAAAACCTCTATGCAATGCTCAAGTAAATCAGCAAATATACTCATCATGCATCTCTGGAAAGTACCAGGAGCATTGCATAGACCAAAAGGCATCCTCCTATAGGCAAAGGTACCAAAAGGACAGGTAAATGTAGTCTTATGCTGGTCCTCAGGTGCAATACAAATCTGAAAATAACCAGAGAAACCATCTAAGAAACAGTAACGGGATTTACCTGCCAGGCGCTCCAGCATCTGATCAATGAAAGGAAGTGGGAAGTGATCCTTCCTGGTCGCCTGGTTGAGCCTCCTGTAGTCGATGCAGACTCTCCAGTTGTTCTGCACCCTAGTAGGAATCAGCTCATCCTTCTCATTCTTCACAACTGTAATCCCAGATTTCTTCGGTACCACCTGTACCGGGCTCACCCAAGTGCTATCTGATATGGGATATATGATACCCGCCTGTAGCAGCTTGGTGACCTCCTTCTTGACCACGTCAAGAATCTGGGGATTCAGCCTTCTCTGAGGCTGCCTCACAGGTTTAACCCCATCCTCCAACAGAATCCGATGCATACACAAGGAGGGGCTAATACCCGGAATATCTGCCAAAGTCCAACCTAGAGCTCTCCTGTGCTCTCTAATCACCTGCAACAACCTCTGCTCCTGATCAGCTGAGAGAGCAGTAGACATGATCACTGGAAGCTTCTGCTCATCCTCCAAACATGCATACTTGAGGTGAGTGGGAAGTGGCTTCAGCTCCAGTGATGGGGGCTGAACAATAGAAGGTAACAATCTGGTACTGGTAGAAACCTCTGCAACCTGCAAATCAATCAAGTCAGATGTATCTATAATTGCTGTAATCAAGCCACTGCATTCTGACTCAATTGACACAACTGGTGCATCAATACCAGAACCTGTAGGACAATCAGAACAATCAACAGATATGAACTCATCTATCTCAGCACACATACTACACACAGATGAATCAGAACATAAATCACAAGTGTAGACATCAATGAAATCAGAAAAGTCCGGAAAGTCCAAATGTCCTACAAACTCAGACAAACTATCATCTACAAGTTCAGCAAGCATATCAATATGGAATACAGAATGATCCTCAACAGGATGCCTCATGGCATCTAAAATATTAAACTGAACCACACTCTCTCCAAACTCCATGGTAAGTGTGCCTGCATGAACATCAATCTTAGTCCGAGCTGTCTTCAGGAAGGGCCTGCCCAAGATGATGGGGGCTGCACCAGTGAGTGAATCTCCTCCCTCCATATCCAATATGTAGAAGTCAGCAGGGAAGATGAGGTCATTCACTCGAACCAACACATCCTCAATAAGGCCTGCAGGGTGGGCAGTGCTCCTGTTTGCCAACTGAATGACAACACTTGTAGCCTGCAAAGGACCAAGAGACAAAGAGGTGAAAACAGATAAAGGCATAACATTAATAGATGCTCCTAAATCAAGCATAGCATTATCAAACCGGTTACTACCTATAACACAAGGAATAGTAAATGTCCCTGGGTCTTTGCATTTTTCTGGAATGGGAGTCATAGGTCTCTCAATGAGTGCAGAGACATTCCTTCCCATACTAATCCTCTCATTGCCCTTCAGCCGCCTCCTATGGGTGCACAGATCCTTCAAGAACTTGGCATATCTCGGAATTTGCTTTATGGCCTCAAGTAGAGGTATATTCACCTCTACTTTCCTGAAAGTCTCCAAGATCTCCTTGTCAGCCTCTTCCATTTTTTTACTCTTCTGCACAACTCTCTGAGGGAATGGAAGAGGAATAGAAGGCTGCTCACTGCTTGAAGAACTGGGGCTACTCAAAGGACTAGGACTAGCTCTCTCCTGCACAGGGTCTACAACTGTATGAATGTCATCTTCTTGCTCAGACTGTTGCCTATCAAGTGCTTGCACAGTCTTACCCGACCTCAAAGTGATTGCACTAACATTCTTCGGGTTGACAACTGTTTGAGCAGGAAGCTTATCTGAACCCTGAGACTGCAACTGATTAAGAGTGGTAGCCATCTGGCCTATCTGATTCTCTAGGCTCTGAATAGTTGCCTCTGTCCTCTGCTGAAAATTCATATTATTGACTGCCATCTGCCTCATTAATTCTTCCAAGGAAGGCTCACTCTTGGAAGGTGCAACAGCAGGCGGTGTAGGCTGTTGTTGCTGCTGTACATGTGGAGGCTGGTAAGGTCTACTAGGCCCAGCAGCATGAGACTGATAAGGCACATAAGGCTGCTGTGGCTGCTGCTGAGAATTCCCCCACCTCAAATTTGGATGATTCCTCCAACCCGGATTGTACCTGTTGGAAGAAAGATCCTGATTATACTGTTGCTGCTGAGGGGGTCTGCCAGAACCATAGATATTTGCTGCATAAGCCTGAGGAGGAAAAGCACCATCTCCTGCAGGCTCATGTAAGGTGGGACATGCATCAGTGGGATGATCTGCAGAAGTACAAATCCCACATAGCTTAGCAACTTGTTGAGACACTGCCATCTGCTTAACCAAGGAAGCCAAATCATCTAGCTTGCTCTCCAACTTCCTATGATCAGCAGCATAAGTGGTCTCCATCTCATGAACTCCTCTGGTCAAGGCTATTGAATTGCTTCTGGTACTGAACTGTTGGTTATTAGAAGCCATATTCTCAATTAACTGCCTTGCTTCAACTGGAGTTTTATCTACAAGAGCTCCTCCACTGGCTGCATCTATCATTTGTCTGTCATTGTTCAATAGGCCCTCATAGAAATACTGGATGAGTAACTGCTCATGAATCTGATGATGTGGACAACTTGCACAAAGCCTCTTAAATCTCTCCCAGTACTCATACAAACTCTCTCCATCCATCTGCCTTATACCACAAATCTCCTTCCTGATTGAAGTCACTCTAGATGCTGGGAAGAATTTTTCCAGAAACATCCTCTTCAAATTATCCCAGCCAGTAATGGATCCAGGTGGAAGGTAGTACAACCAGTCTTTTGCTGTATCTTGCAAGGAGAATGGAAATGCCTTCAGCTTAATATGATCCTCAGGAACTCCAGGTGGTCTCATAGTGGTGCAGACAATATGGAATTCCTTGAGGTGTTTATGTGGATCCTCACCTGCAAGACCATGGAACTTGGGCAACAAATGAATCAATCCAGACTTAAGCTCACAAGGCACATCTATATCAGGATATTGAATGCATAAAGTCTGAATATTAACATCAGGTGCTGCAAGCTCTCTCAAAGTTCTCTCAGCCATGGTATCACAATTAAAATCAGATTCAAGGAAAGAAGAAGAAGAAAACACAGAAACAGACTCACTTTCACTTACACTAACAGCAGAATACACACTATCAGACAACTCACTATCACTAACAGAATTATGCACAAATGGAATCCTAGACTCTCTAACTAACCTATGATATGTCTTATCAATTTCTGGATCAAATGAATGTAGGGTACCTGGGTTTGCTCTAGTCATACACCAAATGCACACAGAAATGCACAAAATGAAGCATACAACAGCATGTCAGCTTATAAAGGCAGCCTATATCAAATGAGCAGAAACCAATGAAATGGATACATGGAAAACACTATATTAACATAGGAAACGACCACAAAAATTTTCAGAACAAAATTCAAAGCCTAAGTGTTGAGTCTCAAAAATATCATAAAGAGGTTTATGATGTTTTAAAGACTGAAATTTCTCTAAGTTTTAATGATCAACAAATTCAACTTAAGTTGTTTCTCATAAGATACGATTGTCTAAATTGTTTATCTATGATTTTCAGCAAGAAGCCTACTATATAAGACTAAGTGTTGGATCCGTCTGAAGAAGCTGATGCTG
Organism: Sesbania bispinosa; assembly: GCA_026901365.1. Lineage (NCBI taxonomy): Eukaryota > Viridiplantae > Streptophyta > Magnoliopsida > Fabales > Fabaceae > Sesbania > Sesbania bispinosa. Next base: position 983,564 of record QLOH01000069.1, on the reverse strand, counting down.
TCTGAAAATGATCAACCCGTCTGAAGCATCAAAGCCGTCTGAAAGCTTTTGATGACGTGGCATCTCTTGTCTGAAGCTGTGACAATCCATGTACCTCTGCACGTTTTTCACGCATGTTCTCTGCTACAAACAGCTGACACCTGTGCAATGCAATTCAAGCACGTTCTCTGTCACAACGTGTCCTCTGCTACGCAGCAATTGCAGCAGCAACAAAGAGCACCTTTTTGGCAGGAGCAAACCTTGTAAAAATGTCAGAAATTGTCAGGGAATATCAGAATATGTCAGAGAATATTCTGTACTGCAACAGCTGTCTCACAACGGCTAGCATTGATTTCACAAACCTAAGAGTCTTAAATGATTCAAATCATTTGGTTATAAATACCCCCTCATTTGAAGACCAACAGAGAGAGAGCAACATAGCAAAAGAACAGAAACTCTGCAAGTTCTTCGCTGAAACACTCTGATAGATTTTTTATTATCTTTGTACACACATATTGTATTATCCTGAGCATACCTCAGTCATCTTTGTACATCTGTAACTGTTTAAGTCTCAAAACTGATATAGTTTGTGAGCTTAAGCATTTCTCTCATTTGTATTTCCTTTTGAGCCTGGAGAGGCTTGTCTGAAAAAGAATACTTGTGTTGTTGAGCCTGAAGAGGCTTGTCTGAAAAAGAATACTTGTGTTGTTAAGCCTGAAGAGGCTTGTCTGAAAAAGAATACTTGGTTGTAGAGCCTGAAGAGGCTTGATAGAAAAGAATACTTGTAATCTTGCAAGATAAAGAGAAAATCCAAGTGCTAGTTGGCATTGGGACTGGACGTAGCTCACAAGTGGCAGTGAGTGAACCAGGATAAATTCTGTGGCTAAGTCTCTCTTCCCTTATCTTTGTCATTTTAGTTTTAAACTAATTAAGGGGACTGAATATTTTATTTAATATTTTAAAAAGAAGAAACTTCGTTTAGAACCATCTTAAAGTAGTCTGAAACCAACTTCAGACAGCTAACTAAAAACTTCAGACAGCCTTCTAGTAACCTGTCTGAAAATCTGTTTTTGTAAATCTGTTTTCGAAAAGCTTCTTAAAATATTTAGAAACACTATTCAACCCCCCCTTCTAGTGTTTCCCTGTGTTCCTACAGTTGGTACCAGAGCTCTACTCAGGGTTGATACACCTAACAAGTGTCTAAGGACTGAAAGATCCACATGGAAGCTTCAAACAGTAACAGGCAATACATCACAGAAGGAGCCTCTATCACAAGACCTCCAGCTTTCAATGGAGAAGATTATCACTACTGGAGAGATAGAATGAAGCTGTTCATTGAAAGCACAAACATTGATGTTTGGGATGTGGTCACTGATGGAGACTATGTGCCTATGCTAAATGATGTGCCTATACCTAAGACTGAATGGACTGTGGAGCAAAAGGCTAGAGTCCAGATGAATGCTAAGGCCAAACTCTATCTGATATGTTCTTTGAACAAATCAGAATATGAGAAGGTTCATGGATGCATCTCTGCCAAGGAGATTTGGGATACTCTTGCAGCAGCCCATGAAGGTACTGAGACTGTCAAGCAATCGAAGATAAGTATGCTCATACATCAGTATGAGATGTTCAAGATGGAAGAATCTGAAACCATTGACCAAATGTTTGGAAGGTTTCAGACCATAACAAATGGACTCAGGTCCTTAGGCAGAACATACAACTCTGGAGATAATAACAGAAAAATCCTAAGGAGCTTGCCTAGGTCCTGGAGACCCAAAGTTACTGCCATTCAAGAGGCAAGAGATTTGAACTCTCTTAGAGTGGAAGAACTGTTGGGATCTCTTAAGGTCCATGAGCTTGAGCTTGGAGAAGATGACAACAAGAGAAAATCTCTAGCCCTAAACTCCAAGACCAAACAGTCTAGGCATGGCAACATCAAGGCTATGCAAGCTGAGGCAGCTTCAGAGGGAGATGAAGACTCTGAAGATAGCTCAGAAGATGATGATGATCTTGCTCTTCTAAGTAGGAAGATCAAGAGAATGCTACAGAACAGAGGAAGATTCAGAAAGAATCAACCTTCAACCTCAAAAGGAGGTAAGTCAGGTAAAGACATACAAACTGACAAAATTATTTGTTTTGAGTGTAAGCAACCAGGGCACATAAAGGCTGAGTGTCCAAAACTAAAGAAAAACAACTTCAAGAAGAAGAAGTTTTTCAAGAAAAAGAAAGGTCTCATGGCAACATGGGAGGATCTTGATGAATCAACTTCAGAAGAGGAGGAAGACACCTCAGAAGAGGCAAATCTGTGTCTCATGGCAAGCCTACCATCTTCAGACAGTTCTGAAGCTGAGATGTGTTTAACAGGACAAAGGAGACCCCACAAATGGTACCTGGACAGTGGGTGCTCGCGACACATGACAGGAGAAAGGTCTTTGTTCCAAAACCTTAGACCTAAGGAAGGAGGAGTGGTCACCTTTGGTGGAAATCAGCAAGGGAAGATCACTGGCATAGGGACTATAGGTATAATTCCTTCATCCCTCATTAAAAATGTTCTTCTTGTGGAAGGACTACAACATAATTTACTGAGCATAAGCCAATTATGTGACAGTGGTTATGTAGTATCCTTTACCAAGGAAGGATGCATAGTCAAAGACTCCTCTGATCAAACACTTTTTACTGCTAAGAGAAACAGCAATGTGTATAAAATTGATCTAGAGGATCTAGCAAGTCAAAATGTAAAATGCTTCATTTCTGTTGAAGATGAAAAACAGATTTGGCATCAAAGACTTGGGCATGCCAGCTTGAGATTAATCTCAAGATTAGCAAAACACAACCTTGTTAAAGGATTGCCCAAGCTCTCATACAAATCTGACATTTTATGTGATAGCTGTCTGAAAGGGAAACAAACAAGACACTCTTTCAAGAGTAAAGATGTTGTTTCAACTAGCAGACCACTAGAACTTTTACACATTGACTTGTTTGGTCCTATTAGAACAAAAAGTCTTAGTGGAAAGAAATATGATTTGGTCATCATTGATGACTATTCTAGATTCACATGGGTGATATTCCTTAGAAACAAGGATGAGACTTTTAAGAATTTCACAATATTTTGTAAAAAGGTACAGAATGAAAAGGGATTCTGTATTTCTGTCATAAGAAGTGATCATGGTGGGGAGTTTGAGAATGCAAATTTCAAATTGTTCTGTGATGAGAATGGGATCTCACACAATTTCTCTGTGGCAAGAACACCTCAACAGAATGGGGTTGTTGAGAGAAAGAACAGAAGTTTGCAAGAGATGGCAAGGACCATGCTCAACTCAAGCAACTTACCTAGAACCTTCTGGGCAGAAGCTGTTAACACAGCTTGTTACCTTCAAAACAGAATATTGGTAAGACCAATTCTGAAAAAGACTCCATATGAATTATGGAAAGGAAGAAAACCCAACATATCATATTTCCACATCTTTGGATGTGAATGTTTTATACTGAACACCAAAGATGATCTTGGAAAATTTGATGCAAAGTCTGATAATGGATTTTTCATTGGATATTCTGAAACATCTAAAGCATATAGAGTGTATAATTCTAGAACTTTAACTGTTGAAGAAACCATTCATGTAAAATTCAATGATAACAAAGAGACTGATAGGGAACTATCAGATCTAGAAGATGATTTTGCAGAAATGGAGCTGAATGATCACAATGATTTGAAGGATGAGCACCTGTCTGAAGCTCCTGCTGTTTCTGAACCTCTTCAGACAAATGTTGAGTCTCAGACAGATGTGATGTCTCCTCATAAAACTGATTGGAGATACAAATCACATCATCCAAAAGAGCAAATCATTGGCAGCACTTCAGAAGGAGTTAAGACAAGATCAAAATTCAGACATTTGAATTCTCTTGCTCTCCTGTCTGAAATTGAGCCAAAGAGCATTGATGAAGCTCTGCATGATGAAGGGTGGATCCTAGCCATGCAAGAGGAGCTAAATCAATTTGCTAGGAGTGATGTCTGGACCCTTGTTCCTAAACCCCATGGGAAAACAATTATTGGAACCAAATGGGTGTTCAGAAACAAGCTGTCTGAAGAAGGCAAAGTTATCAGAAATAAGGCAAGGCTAGTAGCTCAAGGTTATAACCAGCAAGAAGGTATTGACTTCACTGAAACCTTTGCCCCAGTGGCCAGGTTAGAAGCAATTAGAATTCTTTTATCTTATGCAGTAAATAATGGCATCAAACTATATCAAATGGATGTCAAAAGTTCCTTCCTCAATGGGTTCATTGAAGAAGAGGTTTTTGTTAGACAACCCCCTGGTTTTGAAGATGTAACTTTTCCTGAAAATGTGTTTAAACTCAAGAAAGCTCTCTATGGTCTGAAACAAGCCCCAAGAGCTTGGTATGAAAGACTGAGCAGTTTTCTTGCAACTAATGGTTTTGAAAGAGGAAAAGTTGACACAACTCTTTTTAGAAAACAGTCTAACAAGGATCTTATACTTGTCCAAATATATGTTGATGACATTATTTTTGGTTCTACTAATTCTTCATTGTGCAAAGAATTTTCTGAGTTAATGCAATCTGAATTTGAAATGAGCCTAATGGGTGAACTAAAGTTTTTCCTTGGACTTCAGATTAAGCAAGATTCTGATTGTATATGGATCCATCAAGAGAAATATACAAATGAAATGCTTAAAAAGTTCAACCTAAGTGATTGCAAACCCATGTCAACTCCAATGCATCCTTCTGCATCTTTAAATAAAGATGATAATGAAGAACCAGTAAATCAAACTTTGTATAGAGGAATGATTGGTTCATTATTGTATCTAACAGCAAGCAGGCCTGACATCATGTTCAGTGTGTGCCTGTGTGCTAGATTTCAATCTGATCCAAGAATCACTCACTACAAAGCTGTAAAAAGAATTTTCAGATATCTTAAAGGTACTACTAATCTTGGTCTGTGCTATAAGAAAAGTAAGGATTGCAGGTTAGTAGGATACTGTGATGCTGATTTTGCTGGAGACAGAGTTGAAAGAAAAAGCACCAGTGGTGGATGTCACTTCTTTGGAGAAAATATGATCAGCTGGTCAAGCAAAAGGCAAAGCACAATTGCATTATCAACAGCTGAAGCAGAATACATCTCAGCAGCCAGATTGTTGCTCACAACTATTATGGGTGAAGTATCAACTTGAAGATTTTAATATTGCAATATCTGTTATACCTGTGTTATGTGATAATACCAGTGCCATTAATTTATCTAAAAATCCCATTCAACATTCTAGGGCTAAACATATAGAAATCAAACATCATTTCATTAGAGACTATGTTCAGAAAGGTGTTTTTGATATTCAGTTTATTGATACAGAGCATCAATGGGCTGATATATTCACAAAACCTCTAACTGAAGATAGGTTTAAGTTCATCAGAGATAAACTAAACATTCATGCATTGTGAGTATGTATGAAAAATAATGTGTCTGAAACTTCAGCCTGTCTGAAACATGTGACCTGTCTGAAGTTTTGGTCGTCTGAAATTAACTAGGATGTCTGAAATCTTGCACTTGTCTGAAATGAACAAATGACGTGGCAATAAAGGGGCGGTTTAAATCCACTTTGCACGTTACCCTATGTCTGCGCGGCCAGTCTCTGCCATCATTGCCTCAGAGGTCTATAAGTACTGGAAGGCAGTGAGTCCTTGGTACGTTACAGCTCACTACCCTCTCAAAACCTTTGCTATTCTTCATCTTCAAGAAAGCACTTTCTCTCTCAAGTTCTTTCCATCCTTCAACAATGGCACCAAAGAAGTCTGGAGCTGATAATATTGTGAAGACCAAGGGTGTCTTTCTGGAAGAACTTGAAGCACTAGGAATGGATCTTCATGCAGAATTTCAAGCTGCTGGGTGGCTTGAATACTTCAACAAAAATCGTTCACATTGGCATGAGTAGAGTATACTTGATTTCTGGGCCACAGCCAGAGGAATCCCTAACCCTCAAGGCATCTACACTACCATCAAGGCTAATGTGCTCGGCACATCTATCTTTATTGATGAAGACATCTTGGCCATTGTCTGTGGTGTCAAGACTGAAGGTGTTGTCTTCTCTCCTGGCTGGGAATCAAGAAATGGAGGTCAGAAGCATTTTACTGAGTTTTATATGGAACTTCCTCTCCTGCTAGTCTGGATGCAAAGAATATGTCAGATAAGGCTAGGGTTTTGCATGCTATCTTGGGGAACTATGTAATCCCTAAAAGTGGCAGCAGAAACCATGTGTCTGAACTGGAAAGATTCTGCCTTATTCATCTTCTGAAGAAGCAGAAGATAAATCTTCCAAATATCATCATGTACCATCTTCAGAAGAGGCTGAGAGACTCTGCTGGAAGTTTTCCTCACAACACCATCATCACCAAGGTGTTGTTGCATTTTAAAGTTCCAGTTCACCAGCTCTTTGATCACCACTCAATTCCTATGTTTGGTGAATCAAATCTAAAGAGCATGAAGATCAAGCTGACTCCAAGGCCTCCATCGCCAACCATGAAAGAAAGTTTGCTAATGGAGAAAGCTCAGAGGAGAAGTTCCACTGTGCAGATTCTGGAAAATGAACTAAAAGGAGATATCAGAAGACATGAGTTCAAGCCCTCAAAGGCGTCACCTCAACCTAAGCTGAAGAAGCTACCTGTAAGAAGCTCAGCCAAGATAGCTTCTGCATCTGTACAGATTCAAGCATCTGAACCTGTTCAGAAACCTTCTCAATGGTTGTCTGAAATTGTGGGTCAGGTGTCTGAACCTGCACAATCCTCAAAGCCTACTTCTATAATGGAAGGACAGGTTGTGGATATTGATGCAGTTGCGGCTCAACCTCTTGCTGCATGCTCCTCTGATCCTGAACTGATTCAGGTTGCTGCTTTGGCTACTGCCATTGAACAAGAAGAGTTAGAACTGAAAGAAGAGCAAGAGAGAACTGACAGAGCTCTTGCAATTGCCTCACAGCTTGCTTATGCTGAGGATGACAAGCAAGCAGTCATTGCTGAAGCCTCAAAGAAAAGAAAGAGGTCAAGTGCACCTCAGAGGAAGAAGAAGAAGGGTAAACTACTTCAGGCAGTGTCTGAAGTTAGAATTACCAGAAGTACTGCTTCTCATCTAGAAGAAGCAGACATGGCTGGAAGGTATCAAAATTTTGTAAAGGCTAATCAATACTTCAAGAGAAGAAGGGCTCTTTCCTCTGAAGAAAGAGAAAGGGAGGATAAGGAAGCCAAGGAAAGGGAAGAAAAAGAAAGAGCTGCTAAAGCTCAAGATGCTGTTGCTCCCAAGCCTTACAAAAGGATCAAGGTGAGATTTGATAATGTAACTCCCTCACCTCCTTCATCACCTGAAAAGCAACCTTCTCCACCTATCTCCTAACCTCTACCAACCTTACAGCAACTTTCATTACCCTCTGAACCTTTCATACCATTTGAACCCTCATCACCTACACTCATCATACCATCAGACAACCTGTTGTCTAAACCCCCTGCACCTCAAGAAAACCAAGTTCTTGAACCCACATCTTCACCATCCAAACCCCTCTCACCTCTGTACATACAGCTATCTGATAGCTCATTATCTTCACCTTCATCACCTTCCTCACCATCATCATCTCCACCTCACACACCTCTACCTCCTTCACCACCCTCATCTGTTCATCAATTCAACCTTTCAGCTGAGATTGCAGCCTTATGCAAGAGACTGACAAGAACCTCCTTTGGCTCTTGTCCTTTGCCAAAATTCCAGCATCTGTCTGAAGAGCTGCATCACTTTAGAACAGCCCCTGCTGTCTCACTTCATCAGGGTCTCTGTAAGAAAACTGTGTCTGATGAAAGGGCTTTATATTCCAACAATGCTGATGGTTTGGAGAAGATAAGGAAGGGTGTTGTCCCTCCTAAACATACTTGGGATCTTATCAATCCATTCTCTGAAGACTCCTGGAAGCTGAATAATGAAGAATGGCTAATGGTAAGAATGCTGAACACAGAAGCTGAATTGTTCCAAAGGGACTTGGCTAGAGGAGTTGGAATGATAGGCTACAGGCCTCCTAGAACCAGTTCAATCAAGCCTTCAACCAAAATCTTGGTGAAGCCTGATAGAATTGTTCCTAGGTATCCCCTCAAAGAAGGTCAAGATGAAAAATTGAAGGGTACTAAGGTATATTCTGTATCAGCACCCCTGTCTGAAGTCATGACTGCTTCAGAATGGGAAGGTCTTCCTGAGTTTGTTATGTCAGAAGGAGGCGGCTTGAATCACCTGCTGGAAAACTGGATGTGGGAATCTTACTGGAAGATCAGAGAAGCTGCTGGGTCTTCTTCTGGGTGTAGTGATCCTGATGCTGAATCTGCAATGGGTGTTGGACACTTCACAAATGTTCAGTACCATTTCTTAAGAGATCACTTTCCCCCAGAGGCAGATTCATTCAACCAAGCTTGGGTGCTTCTGAAGTATGTTGGGACCTTCTTCTGTCCAGTCTACAATCCTTCAGAATATGGCTTACAGCCTGGATTTGGAGTTTTGAGATTTGTTTGTCCCTACCTTCAGCTCATCCTAGTTGAGTCTGAACCTGACCTGTTTGAAGAAAACCAGAAGCTGAAATCAAAGTTCAAGGCCCTTGAGAAGAGATGTGAAGAATCTGAGAGGAGATGTGAAGTCTCAGAAAAGAAAGCACAAAAGGTTATTCAGCATCAGCAAGAAATTCTTCATGAGCAACAGCTAATAAGAAGTGGTCAACAAGAGTTGAAGTCTTCTATTGAAGCTGCAATAGACAAGGCCAAGGAAGAACTGATCTCCTTTCTGTCTGAAGCCCTGCTGAAGAAGAAGGACTAATTTATTGCCATTGTTTTATGTTCATATTTCTGTTTCAAGTGCTGATTGTCTGTTTAATCCTTACATCATTTTAATACAATCAGTATTTTTATTCCATCTCATGTGTTCATGATCCTTGCTCTGATACTTGTTTTTACTCTATCTGTAGTTCATACTCCTGCTTGTTTTATTGATCTGTTACTGTTTTTGCTCTATAATTCCCTTTTGATTGATGACAAAAGGGGGAGTATTAAATCTAACAAAATCTGGAGTGATTACAGGATTCAAGGGGAGTACATGAAATAGTCCAAAGCTGTGCTGTCTGAACTTCTGAGAAAATCATATATAAAAAGCATCAAAAAGGATATATTTGTCCCAGGGGGAGCTAAACCTTAATCTCTCAATTTTGCATAATTTAAGTTAAATTTGTCATCATTAAAAAGTGGGAGAATGTTGAGTCTCAAAAATATCATAAAGAGGTTTATGATGTTTTAAAGACTGAAATTTCTCTAAGTTTTAATGATCAACAAATTCAACTTAAGTTGTTTCTCATAAGATACGATTGTCTAAATTGTTTATCTATGATTTTTAGCAAGAAGCCTACTATATAAGACTAAGTGTTGGATCCGTCTGAAGAAGCTGATGCTGTCTGAAGATGATCAACCCGTCTGAAGCATCAAAGCCGTCTGAAAGCTTTTGATGACGTGGCATCTCTTGTCTGAAGCTGTGACAATCCATGTACCTCTGCACGTTTTTCACGCATGTTCTCTGCTACAAACAGCTGACACCTGTGCAATGCAATTCAAGCACGTTCTCTGTCACAACGTGTCCTCTGCTACGCAACAATTGCAGCAGCAACAAAGAGCACCTTTTTGGCAGGAGCAAACCTTGTAAAAATGTCAGAAATTGTCAGGGAATATCAGAATATGTCAGAGAATATTCTGTACTGCAACAGCTGTCTCACAACGGCTAGCATTGATTTCACAAACCTAAGAGTCTTAAATGATTCAAATCATTTGGTTATAAATACCCCCTCATTTGAAGACCAACAGAGAGAGAGCAACATAGCAAAAGAACAGAAACTCTGCAAGTTTTTCGCTGAAACACTCTGATAGATTTTTTATTATCTTTGTACACACATATTGTATTATCCTGAGCATACCTCAGTCATCTTTGTACATATGTAACTGTTTAAGTCTCAAAACTGATATAGTTTGTGAGCTTAAGCATTTCTCTCATTTGTATTTCCTTTTGAGCCTGGAGAGGCTTGTCTGAAAAAGAATACTTGTGTTGTTGAGCCTGAAGAGGCTTGTATGAAAAAGAATACTTGTGTTGTTGAGCCTGAAGAGGCTTGTCTGAAAAAGAATACTTGTGTTGTTGAGCCTGAAGAGGCTTGTCTGAAAAAGAATACTTGGTTGTAGAGCCTGAAGAGGCTTGATAGAAAAGAATACTTGTAATCTTGCAAGATAAAGAGAAAATCCAAGTGCTAGTTGGCATTGGGACTGGACGTAGCTCACAAGTGGCAGTGAGTGAACCAGGATAAATTTTGTGGCTAAGTTTCTCTTCCCTTATCTTTGTCATTTCAGTTTTAAACTAATTAAGGGGGCTGAATATTTTATTTAATATTTTAAAAAGAAGAAACTTCGTTTAGAACCATCTTAAAGCAGTCTGAAACCAACTTCAGACAGCTAACTAAAAACTTCAGACAGCCTTCTAGTAACCTGTCTGAAAATCTGTTTTTGTAAATCTGTTTTCGAAAAGCTTCTTAAAATATTTAGAAACACTATTCAACCCCCCTTCTAGTGTTTCCCTGTGTTCCTAAAGTACCAAAACTACCTAAGGTAAGAAAGGGAAAATACACCAAAAAAAACTTAAAAAATCCTTTAAAAATAGAAAACGACCTTTTTTGGCAAATTTACTGCCGACCTCCTAGCGCAAGCAGGGAGGGGCTGCTCTAACTAGCTTTTTCTACCCCAAAAGCATATAAAATTTGTGAAATTCTGATACTCCTAGCTCAAGTTATGTCCAATTGAAGTCAACAGGTCAAAATAAGCCAGTGCAAAGTGTAATCTCACAATCAGGACTAATCTAACAGCAACTGGGGTATCTAAAATTCATTATTAACCTAAAGAAATGTGGACACAAAAATTGGCACAAAAATTCAACCTCTAACTATGTTAAACAAAAAGATCAGATTCAACTGCAAAAGTCAACAGCAGAAAAGTCGACAGCAACTTGATCAACTTATGCAATTCAATCCAAATCAAACCAAATCAATCCTAATTTCATCTAAACAATTTCTAAACATCAAAACATGACTAAACACACTAATTACAATGACTCAACACATCACACAACTCAAAACACAAATTGAACCTCACTAAAAGCACTGTAACAGTAACTATGACAAATTAGGCTACTTACCTCAAAGTTGTGAACCAAAATTGATCAAACTAAATCTGCACAACCAAGGTTAGTATACCAAAACACAATATGAATTATGACTCTACTTCCTAAACACAGAACAGTGCACGAATTTACAAAACAGAATTGAAAACAAAACAGAAACAAAATTTTACACAAAACAGAATTGGAATTGAAACAGAATTTGAATTGAATTCCCCGGCAACAGCGCCAAATTTGGTCGAGGCCGTACTCAACCAAATAAAATGAATTAAAGTGCAGTAGGTTGATTAACCCAAAGTCGTCTCTCTCAAGGAATCCAATTACAAATTCAGAATTTCAATCCCATAGCAACTCACACACACAAGAGGATTTTGATTGTTGTTCATACTAATTTCCTAATTTCCAAACAGAGTTTAAATTTGCAGAAAACAATTTCAGAAAAACGAATTGGTTCTCTACCTCATTCACAAATTGGATCAATCATTGGTTTAAACAAAATTCCTCAATTCCTTGACAGATTCAAATTCGGATTAAGCATCCTCATTAATTTTCACACTAGAATAAAGCAAACTAGCATGAATCCTAATTTCTAATCCTTGGAATTAAGCAAACCTAGAATTCATTTCAGATTAAGCAACCTAAAATGTGAGTTAGATTCAGATTAGAATTCGAATTCCATAAAGCATGTAACTCAATTTCAAATTCAAACCTAAACATCAAGAAACTAGGAGAAGGAAAGTGAAGAATCTGTCCAAGAATTCAAGACATGAAAAACGAAATTATAACCTCAATTTCCTTTGTGAATTCAGTAGAGAAACAATCCTTGAAGCTTAGCCTTCCATTTCCATGGAGGAGAAACTCGAAAATTGAAGAAGATGAAGAAGAGGAACCAAATTCGAAAATTGCAAGAAGAGAGAAAAGAGAGGGAAAGTGGAGAGTCTTTTTTTCTAAAATCTGAAAAATGAATGTAAAGTGTTCAAACTACTCAGCAACACACCTATTTATAGAGCCTAAATCACTAACAATCTGATTAGGCCTTAATTGGGCCGAAATTAATTAAAACAGGCCCACAAACTAATTACAAAACTAATCAAATTCGGACTTGTGTCAGACAGCAACAGTAGGCGATTTTCAAACAGCAACTGCTCCTAATTGCTTCATGGTAATATGGTCATATTGCATATCAAATTAAAGCCCCGGAAGTTAGCTTTCCAATGCCACTGGAATCTCTCAAATCGGACACCTATAGCTCCAGATATCATCAAAACAAGACAAGTAGGTTAGTAGGCTTAAAAATCCGAATTTAAACAACATTCACAATTAAAGCCCAATTAAGCCCAATTTGGTAAATTCCAATTAAAACAGTTGATTTAATAACAATTATAGTCCAAGCAAGCTAAGATTAATTATGCAAAGTGTGAATAAAAATGTGTTCATCACCTGGGGACAGGCCTATTCTTCCAGGAGGGAGGATGAAGATTAAAATTGGTGTTTTTCTTTCTTTTCTTTCTTTTATTTTCTATTTTCTTAATTTTTAGGACCCCTAATTAGGAATTTTTTATTTAGGATTTTTAAAATTTTTAGGACTTAGGATATTTAGGAAATAAAAGGAAATTTTTTCAAAATTTCTGAAATTAGGCAATTTAACTAACCAGATTAGGAAAGAAAAGAGGTCTTGTGATTAATCCCATAATCAATTAAAGATTAGGATACTTCACATGAGAATCAATCAGGGTAGTTAATTAAAACCAATAAATATTTTATCAAGGAATTTAGCCAAGTAACCGGTGAGTTGAGAGCCCAAACAGTAAATTGAGAGTTTTTCACCGCTGTTTGTCAACTTTTATTGGTTGAGTTTCTAAATCTTTTGCTCTTCTTGGAAAATATGGAAATGACAAAGACAAAAATTTGTTTTTAATATATTTGCTCAGAGCCAAAAAGCCAACCTTGATACAATTTTTCCAATTTTTGACAACCCATTTTGAGCCTTAATTAATTATTCTTGTTCACCCAAGCCAAAATAAATATATATATATCCTGTCCCTCACACATTTGAGATAGAGAGCAAGGTGGCAAGTAGAAAAATGATGGGAAGAAAAGGTTGCAATTCCAAGGAGCAGGTACAGAAAAACAAAAAGAAAAAGAAGACCACTCCCCCTAAAATCAAAAAGAAAAAGTGAATAAATTGAATAAGTTGGGGGGAGTGCATCTTCAAACAAGGAAAGAGGCCTGCAAAGAAAAGAAATAAATCAAGGAAAAAAATGGTAGAAGGAGAGAAAATCAAAAGCAACATCCAAAGATGCTCTCTATTCTAGATGTTTATTGTTTATCCAAGAAAAACCATAATTTCTTGATAACCCAGCCTCATTACAACCTTGAAAAGACCTTTTAATCCATATCAACCATGAATAAGCTTTGGAATTAGAAACGACTAACAATTTTAGTTGTTCAGTTGTGGTGAAAATATTGAGGGAAATAGTACCCGTGAGCATGAGTGAAATTCCTTGGTATTTGTTCATTGCATTAATTACTACTCTTGAGAAAATTCAAATTGATGTTTGTGTTATGATTTTGGTTGAGCTATGGTAATATCACTTGATCTCAATTTTTCCTAAAATGAAAAGTGACTTCTGCCTAATAGAGAGATAACAAAAAAAATTTTCTTGTAGTTGTTTTTTGAATTTTTATCAAGGGTTTTTTGAAATTTTGACTGCAAGGGTGTCTTGCTTTAGGACAAGCAAGAAATTAAGTTGGGGGTATTTGATAAGTGTAAAATTAGCGTTAATTTCATATAGTTTTTATTACACTTATCAAGGATTAAATAGTAATTTATGCCCCAAAATATCCCTTTTTGTTAATATTTATAATAATTGTATTTATTTGATACAAATTTGAATATGATGCTATTTTAAATAGAAATTTGCTATTTTATGCAGAATTATAGCAGATTTGGGACAAGAGTGGAAAAAGCATCAGAATGGAGGATATTGCAGATTCAGAAATTAAATAAATAAAAGAAAATCAGAGAATCCTGCAAAGAATCTTTTCAAATTCAAATACAAGCAGATAAATACAAAATAATTAGGATAAAGGGATAAAGGGAAAACCAGATAAGATCAGAAGGAGATCAAGAGGTTAGATCCACAAATCAAGGAAAACAGCAGCAGCCAGGCTTCATGTGCGCTAAGCGCACGTAGAGTGCAGACGGCCATGCTTCATGTGCGCTAAGCGTCATTTAGTGAAGGGGAAGCTCCTGATTGGTCAAGCTTCACAACAGTGACGTCAATTAATGAAAAGACAACCTCTGATTGGATTAAAAACTCACCAGTGACATCACAACCTAATCCCTTGAAGGTTTTCCATGTCTATAAATAGAGCCCTCTGCATAGGTCACAAAACAGGTCCTCGGGACCCAAAACACTGATACAGAGGGAGAGTAGTATAGGATTGGGAAAGGTGACAGATTTCTCAGTAGTTTGTAATGGCTACCATGAGTAGCTAAGCTCTCTAGTAATATTTGATATAGTAGATTCGATCCCCTTGTGTATAAGAATTCTCTTTTCTATATTATTTATGATTCTATGCTTGTAATTTATCGGTATCTTTATGCTGTGTGTAATGCATCAACTCCGCGCGTGCGCCGGGATGGTAGGCTAGTGCTCTGGATACAAAAAGTGGAACTCCGGCTAGTATCAGAGGTAGGTGAGCATGGAGCTGTTCATGAAGCTTATTCTCGGATTGCTAAAGGTACTCGGTTTAGTCATATCGTAGCATAGAGGTTGTATTCTAACGATCGGAGGTTTAGTGAGTGACACACCCCTCCGTAGGTGCCTTATGTGAAAGTATGGCTAAGTCGATAGCGTTGATTGCAAAATACGGGGAATGTTCAGGGTCGCCAAATGCCACTTTGAATGCCTGTAGAGAATAGCTTTTGGCGTTTAATTATGATGTTATAGGGGAATTTGCGGGTACGATAATTACCAGGCATGCCTTATAATTATTGTAATTAAACAATGCTAAGGTGATTACAAGTACGATCATAAATAAGGGAAAAAGAGTTCGAATACACAAGGGGGGAGATGAAATGAAATCAAGTCCTAGTCCTAAATACTTATTCTCTCGTATTATCTTTGTTTACTTTATTCCGAAACCACCAACCTTTTTCACGAAAATGTTTTAATTGAAAATACAATTACTATAACTCTACAAGTTAAAACCGCTCCCTGTGGATACGATACTCTACTTACTCTAAAACTACTGGACTACTGGTAAACTTGCCAGGAAATCCATCAGGAGGATGATTACAAGCCAATCACTCAACCTCAAAGAAGGCTAAATCCTATAATGAGAGAGGTAGTGAAAAAGGAAGTATTAAAACTCCTCGATGCAGGTATGATCATCCCATCTCTGATAGTGCTTGGGTAAGTCTTGTCCAGGTTGTTCCAAAAAAGGGGGTATGACTGTCATAAAAAATGATAAAAATGAATTAATTCCCACTAGGACAGTAACGGGATGGAGAATGTGTATAGACTATAGAAAATTAAACCAAGCAACTAGGAAAGATCATTTTCCTTTGCCTTTTATGGATCAGATGTTAGAAAGGTTAGCAGGGCAAGCTTTTTACTGTTTTCTGGATGGCTACTCTGGTTATAATTAAATAGCTCTAAATCCAGAGGATCAAGAAAAGACTGCTTTCACCTGTCCTTTTGGTGTTTTTGATTACAGGAAAATGTCGTTTGGAATATGCAATGCACCTACAACTTTTCAAAGATGCATGCTGTCAATATTCTCAGACTTGATGGAGAAGTGTTTATGGATGACTTCTCAGTCTTTGGAAATTCCTTTGATAACTGCTTAAATAATTTAGACACCATATTGAAACGGTGTGTTGAAACCAATCTTGTGCTCAATTGGGAAAAATGCCAAATTTTGGTAACTGAAGGTGTTGTCTTAGGACATAAAATCTCTGAAAAAGGCATTGAGGTGGATTAAGAAAAAGTAGAAGTCATTGAAAAGCTACCTCCACTAGTGAATGTGAAAGGCATCAGAAGCTTTCTAGGACATGCAGGATTCTATAGACATTTCATCAAAGATTTCTCAAAAATAGCCAAGCCTCTCAGCAATTTACTTAACAAAGGCATTTCATTTAAATTTGATGATGAATGTTTGGCTGCTTTTAATTTGTTGAAACAGAAACTAATATCTGCTCCTATTATTGTTGGTCCTGATTGGACACTTGGATTTGAGTTAATGTGTGATGCTAGTGATTATGTTGTAGGAGCAGTTTTAGGACAGAGAAAGTCTAACGTTTTCCATGTCATACACTATGCTAGTAAGGTTTTGAATGAAGCTCAGATTAATTATGCTACTACAAAGAAAGAGTTTCTAGCAATAGTATATGCATTGGTGAAATTCAGACCATATCTGATAGGCTCAACCGTCACCATTTATGTAACACCCATAATTTCCCCTACCAGTATATAAATAAGATAGAGAAAGTTTTAAAATAATAATAATATAGATTTAATTATGAAGTATTTGGGAGTTATTAATAAACAATCAAATTTATATTTTTGAAATTATCCAACCATAATGATAATTAAAATTTTTCTAGAGAGGTGTTTGAGAAAATGACCTAAGATGCCCTTAGTAATTATACAATTAAGGAAAATATAGATTTAATTATGAAAAATATCTAAAACTTAAAGGGATATATATTTTTATTCAAAATAAGTCTTAATATAATTAATAATGAATTTTAGAAAATTATTTAGAATTTTCTGGCACTTTTGGGCAAAAAGACCAAAATGCCCTGGTTAGAAGTATAACCCTAACCAACATATGAAAATTTGTGGAATAATATGGAAAATATACTTTGAACCTTAAAAGTGGATTGAAAATGATATTTATAACTTTATAGAATTTTTGTATATAAAACCATAATTTTCTATCTGTTTACTCTTATTAAAAATTAACCGTTGTGTGCGAAAACTGGAAAAATTGGGAGATAAGAAAATTTAAGTGAGAAGTGGGTTCAAAGCAAGTTTTTAGGCTTAAAATAGGTTAGAGAAATTATAGGAATTTTTCTAGAATTTTTGGTAAATTTTGGAATTTTAGGTGGCAAAATTCCATTTTACCCCTACTTTTTCTGGAGCCGGGTCCGAATACTCTTGATCCGGGTCAAAAAAATCTGCATCGTCCCTTTCTTTCTCTTCTCCCAAGCCGTGTATGCATTTGTTCCACTTGGTGGCTTCACTCTTTCCAAAAGTCATAAAGTGATGAAAAAGCTTAAAGGTGTCATGGTTAGTAAGACACTTGTCCACTTTTCTCCTACAGCATACATGCAAAAAGAAAGAAAATTGATTCATTTTCCATTCCTCTTCCAAGAGAAGTCATGAGCTTTCTCTCTTCTTTCTCTCCATTCTCTCAAAAAAATTCTCCATTTTCCCATCAATTTCTAAGAAAAAGGTTCCATCTTTGAACCTTGATCTTCAAAAATCTAGCCTTCAACCTTGTAGAAGTTTGTTTGGGTGATCAAGAGGAGTGCAAAAGAGGAGTCTTTGTGGATTTTGCTGCACATTTTCAAGAGAATTTTCCTTAGGTAAAGGGGGGGGGGGAGAACCTTGAACTCTAGTAGGATTGGTGACTAGAGTTAAGGATTACCCTTGATCCTTGTCCCTATCCCTTTTTCTTTTGTAAAAATGAATTTTTGGAACCTATTTCCTTGAGGAAATGGTTCGGCTGTTTGCATGTGATTTGTATGTGTGTTTTAGAAATTTTTATGATGCTTTAAATGTGCTTGTTTGGTGATTTTGGATTCATGCAAGTTATGAAATTGGTTGGAAAGAAATTTTTTCCCGTTTTTACATAGAGCTGTGACCTTAAATAGTGAATGCAGATTCGTTCACCATTGGATCGGGCTGAAATTTTGACAACTGGTTCGGGACATCGGTTCTTCATTTTAAACGGTTGGAGCGTTGATACGAAGTCTGGGTTGGGAGATATTTGGTCCGCACAGTAGCTGTATATTTAGGGTTTTATTGATGAAATTGCTTGATTAATGTGCTTATGGATGACTATACTTGAATTTAAGACTTCTTGGGAATTGTTGGAATTGATGATTCTTGATGAAAATTCATAGTGTTCATCTTGTGTTCTTGATGTTCTTGAACACATTCATGAGAAACTCATGAAAGATTTGGTTTGATCTTTATTTAGTCAAGAGAAAAATGTTAAAGTGTTTATGGGCCCTAGTGGCCCAATAAGCTAAATAGTATAACCATTTAAAGTGGACTCCTATGAGTTACCTAACCATTGAGCCTTTAGTTTAGGCCCAATGCCTTCAAAAACAAGTCAAATGATTCATCATATAAGCCAACCAAAATATTATATGGACTTGGGCTTAGGTTAGAGTTGGGCTTCAACTCTAATCCAATCTATCAAGACTAAAACTTAGAAATTTAAATTAGTGGGCTTGTAAACCCAATTTGCCTAAGTTAATTAATCCAACCCACTTAAACTAATTAAGTGAAGGAAATTAATTAAGATTAGAGTTATTTAACCCAAATGGAGATTAACCTTAATCTTAATCATTAGTTACTAATTAAGTAATTAAGACTTAATGATGATTAGGAACTAATTAATTGTGATTAACCTTAATCAATCATAATTAAAAGCTTAATCCAAGATTAAGGAAGGGATTAAGGGATAGTTAGTAATTAATTAAGATCTTAAGTGAAGATTAAGAATTAAATAAGGAGAATTAAGATTAATTATGGTCTAATTAAGGAAGATTAATCATGATTAAAGGATAAACTTAATCCTAATTAGACATACAAGATGAACCAAGATAGGTGACACTATTCATAAGACACAATCATAAGTGTTAGTAAACTATAGGACTTAAGTGAAAGCAGTCATTGACTTTAAGAAAAACATTAGTACAAACTAACTTAAAAGTTTATAACAACACACTCTTTCTGCATAAGACTTGAGAAGCTCAGTGAGAGAGTGCGGTTTTAACCCGAGATGGGGTTTGGTTTTCCTTGTGAAGGAAAGACATTTTATCGGGCCGTACCACGGGGAGTGGTGACGTAGAATGATTCAATGGGCTTTGCCTGTAAGGACTGTGTATGCTGAGAAAGCATTGTTTGGATTTCCTTGTGAAGGAAAGACATTGAATCGGGCCATACCACGGGGAGTGATGACGTAGAATGATTCAATGGGCTTTGTCTGTAAGGACTGTGTATGCTGAGAAAACATTGTTTGGATTTCCTTGTGAAGGAAAGACATTGAATCGGGTCGTACCATGGGGAGTGGTGACGTAGAATGATTCAATGGGCTTTGCCTATAAGGATGTGCATGTTAAGAAGCATTGTTTGTGTGACATGCATCATAAATCATTGATGATGTTCAAGGTGAAAAACCTTACGACCTAATATGGCAGTGACACTTGGTACAATGGGAAACTGGTTGGGACGGGTTGCACTGGTTTTTGCAAAGAACTCCAACGGGTCCTGAAATGGGACGCCAACCCTGAGGATAGTCGAGTTCCAAAAAGGCTCAGGTGACGTAGGCTCGCTCCCTACTGTCGAGTACGAAGGGGGTATAGGCTTGACTATCCTGTCGCTTGACGGAATCCTGGCAAGTGTACCAAAAGTCCAGAAGTTATAGAGTAAGTAAGATATCATATCCACAGGGAGCGGTTTTAATTTGTAAAGTAATAGCGATTGTATTTCCAATAAAAACAATTTGTAAAAAGGTTTGGTTGTATTCAGAATAATAAAAATAAAAATAAGAGCAGATAAACGCGAGGAGAGAATAATAATTTGGATTAGGATTTGACTTCGTTTCATCTCCCCCCTTGTGTATGTGAATCCCTTCCTTTAATTATGATCATACTTATAATTACCTTAGCATTGTTTAATTACAATAATTATAAGGCATGCCTGGTAATTATCGTACCCGCAAATTCCCCTATAACATTATAATTTAACGCCAAAAGCTATTCTCTACAGGCATTCAAAGTGGCTTGGCAACCCCGAACATTCCCCGTATTTTGCAATCAGCGCTATCAATTTAATCCATACCTTCCCATCGAACAACTATGAAGGGGTATGTCACTCACCAAATGCTTCAATCGTAGCGAAGAACGACAATACAATATGGACCAAACGAGTATCTTCAGCAATCAGAGATTAAGCTTCATAGGAAACTCTATCCTCACCTAACTCTAATACTAGTCGGAGTTCCACTTTTTGTATCCAGAGCACTAGCCTACCACCCCGGCGCACGCGCGGAGGCGATGCATTACAAACAGCATAAAGATACCGATAAATTACAAATAGAGAATCATAATTAAAAAGAAGAGAATTCTTATACACAAGAGGATTGAATCCACTACATCAAATCCTACTGGAGAGATTAGCTACTCATGGTAGCCATTACAAACCACTGAGAAATTTGTCACCTTTCTCAATCCTAGAACTACTCTCTCTCTCTGTATCTGTGTGTTTGTGACCTATGCAAAGGGCTCTATTTTAGAGTGGGAAAACCCTAATTCTGCTCCAAGAAGTCAATCTGGATATAGGTTTAGAGGTTGTTGCGCATCCTGCGCTTTATGTGCGCTTAGCGCGCATGAAGCCCAGCCAATCTGCTGTTGCGCTCCACTTGCGCTTAGCGCAGGTGGATCCTGATCAATCTGAATCTGCGCTCCATATGTTCTTAGCGCAGGTGGAGCGTGTTACGCGTGGCAGCTTCCTTCAAATCTTGATCTAACTTCTGGATCTCTTTCTGATCTTAACTGGTTTTCCTTTATCCCTTTATCTGAGTTGTTTTTGTATTTATTTGACTTGGATTTGAATTGAAGAGGTTATCCACAAGATTCTCTGATTATATCTTCTTTATTTAAATTCTGAATCTGCATCAACTTCCTTTCTAATGCTATTTTCTCTCTCATTCCAAATCTTCTGTAAATCTGCATAAAATAACAGATTTCTATTGAAAATAGCATCATATTCAAATTTAAACCAAATAATTACAAATATTATAAATATTAATAAAAAGGGATAATTTGGGGCATAAATTACTATTTTAACCTTGATAAGTGTAATAAAAACTATATGAAAATAACGCTAATTTTACACTTATCAAATACCCCCCAACTTAATTTCTTGCTTGTCCTCAAGCAAGACACCTTTGCATTCAAATTTCAAAACACCCTTGATTAAAATTCTCAAAATATCTACAAGGAAAATTTTTTATTATCTCTTTATTAGGCAGAAGTCACTTTCCAAATCAAGAAAAAATTAAAATCAAGAGATATTACCATTGCTCAATCAGAATTAGAATACAATCAACAAGTTGAATTTTCTCAGGAGTAGTAATTAAAGCAATAAATAAAATAGCAAGGAATTTCACTCATGCTCATGGGTACCGTTTCCCTTAATATTTTCACCACAGCTGAACAACTAAGATTGATAGTCGTTTCTAGTTCCTAAGCATGTTTATGGTTAATATGGATCAAAAGATCTTTTCAAGGTTGTAATGAGGCTTGGTTATCAAAAAATTAAGGTTTTTCTGGATAAACAATGAACATCTAGAATAGAGAGCATCTTTGGATGTTGGTTTTGATTTTCTCTCCTTCCACCATTTCTTTCTTGATTTATTTCACTTCTTTGCAGACCTCTTTCCTTGTTTGAAGATGCATTCCCCCCAACTTATTCAATTTATTCACTTTTTCTTTTTGATTTTAAAGGGAGTGATCTTCTTTTTCTTTTGTTTCTCTGTACCTGCTCCTTGGAGTTTCAACCTTTTCTTCCCATTATTGTTCGCTTGCCACCTTGCTCTCTATCCCAAATGTGTGAGGGACAGGATATATATTTATTTTGGCTTGGGTGAACAAGAATAATCAATTTAAAGCGCAAAATGGGTTATAAAAATTTGTAGAAATTGTACCAAGGTTGGTTTTTTGGCTCTGAGCAAATATATTGAAAAACAAAATTTTGCCTTTGTCATTTCCATATTTTCCATAAACAGCATAAGATCCAAAAACTCAATCAATAAAGGTTGATAGACAGCGGTGAAAAACTCTCAATTCAGTGTTTGGGGCTCTCAACTCACCGGTTACTTGGCTAAATTCCTTGATAAAATATTTATTGATTTTAATTAACTACCCTGATTGATTCTCATGTGAAGTATCCTAATCTTAATTCATTATGGGATTAATCACAAGACCTTTCTCCTTCTATTCTGGTTAGTTAAACTGCCTAATTTCAAAAATTTAAAAAAAAAAATCATTTTATTTCCTAATTCCTACGTCCTAGAAAAAAATTAAATACGGGAATGTACTGCTGCATAAATATGTCAGTGTAAATATATACAGTACATGCCAAAGAAAAAAGAAAATAAAAGAAAGATAAAATAAAGAAAAAAAAAGAAAAGCACCAAATAAAAAAATATCAATGGTCCTGGTCCTGGTGGTCCTGCTCCATGTGATCATCATCAGCAGCTGCTGCTCCACCCCCCTCTGAAGGAATAGGCATGTCCCCAGGCCACTGAAGATACTCTCTGGACTGCTCAGGTAACATGCCTGGGTAGGGGTCAGGCCTAATGGAGTATAATACTCCTGCAGATGAACTTGGCCCCTATGAATGGAAGTCAGCTGGGCAAAAGATGCTGATGATGCTGATGGAGTACTGGGTCTGCTGCTGCTGCTGGTGCTGGTGGTGGTTCTGCTGCTTCCTACTCTTCCTTCTCCTCATAAGGCATACAGTAGATCTCAATATATGCCCTAGTCATAGGGTTGTGGATGCGAATCGTGGGGTTCACATCCACACCCCTAGACCTGCAGAGGGCAATGATGAGTGCGGGGAAACCTAAACTAATCCTGGTAGTGGGAGTGCGGCGTGTGATGGTGGAAATGAAATCAGCTATCTTCTGGGTAATGACCTTGGAGATATCCACAGCGCCGCCTGTGAGGATGGTGTGGATGAGGTGTGCCACTGGCATCTGAATGTCAGAGACATGGTCGGTGGGTGTGACATTAGCAAGGATCAGCACAGTCCACATCCTTGCTAAGGCCGTCATGTGCTGCCTGTAGATGCGAGCAGCCTGTCCTGAAGATCTCCTTTCGAAGGAATATCCTGGTAAGCATAGAGTCTGGGCAGTGGCCAAATCCATAAGATCATAGCCACCAACCCCCCACCTCTCTCATCCGGAGCTGATACTGGCACTCCATAAGGTCTCTGTCCATGGGTGCTGGGTACTGCATTGATTGCATCGCAATCAAATCTAATCTCAATGCCCCTCACAAATGATATTCTGTCTGGTCCATGGGCATTGGCATAGAACTCCCTCACCACAGGAGGATCAAAATGACTGTCTGGGCTGCTGAGGAGCACCCAACTCCTCTCATGAATTACTGATCTGAACTCCTCAAACTCGCCTGGATGGAGTCTGACAGGTCTCTCCTCGATGAAGTTACAGCCCTGGATGTCACTGTAAGCTTCTGCAGCCTTGGGGTCCCGGAACCTGCGAGGGTCAAAATCAATATCCTCCTGTGGTGGCTGGAGGGGTCTCTTGCCCTTTTGGGGGCGCTCCTAGAAGTACCTCTTCTGCTGACCATTTGTGTGCGTGCCATCTGCAATATTTGTTACCAAAAATTATTTATGCAACAAAAATAGATTATACGAAATTAATTGATTAAATGACCAATTTAAATAATTAAGATAATCATTAAATCAAGCATTTGCACAAATTATTGATTTTAGAATTACCTCTTTATTAATTAATTAATTTATTAAGAACATGCAAAAATGATCAGTTAAAGCAAGCCCTAATTAATTATTTAATAACAAAGAGTAGGTAACAAATATTAATGCTCAAAATCATGTTATTAGCAAACATGCATGAAAGCACAATTATTTTTATTTTGGTCATGCAAAAATATCATCTATTTTATTTTAGCAAACATGCACCAAAATAAAATAATTTGCAATAAACCATTGAGCATTTTAAAAACTACCACCTAACATGCTAAATATGTCCTAAATAAGTCCTAGCAGCATGCACACTTAAACTTAAGGCTTCTCTAAAAAAATATTTCTATCCTAAAGTGTCCTAAAAGCCTAAGTCTCTACCCTAAAATTTATTAAAAAAATAAGGACTCAAATCAAAATTGCAATCGGTGCAAAATGTTTAAAATACAATAAACATACCTGGTATAGCCTCAGAAATGGTAAAAGTAGGGGTATGTGAGCAGAAACAACAAAAATGGTATTTAGGATCTCAGAGAATCAGGGAAGGATTTCGAATTTTGAAAATTTTCATCCTTCCCCCTTTTAAAAGAGGTTGAGCGTGCACGTGCCTGCACCTGCACTTAGCGTAGGTGCAGCGCGTGTCTCCAGGGAGACAAAGCGTTTCGCTCGCGCTGCACTATGCGCTTAGCGCATATGGAGCGCGAGTGCGCTTTAACATGCGCTTAGCGAATTTAAAGCGTACATGCCCAGTTTTTCTTCCTTTTTGTTGTTTCCATTCATTTTACCCTTTACTATACCCTTTCCTAATCTACACAGGTACAAACTCAATAAAAATACAAAGTAAAATAAAAAATAGAATAACTAAATAAATTAAGAAAATAAAAAAATTGTTGGGTTGCCTCCCAGGAAGCGCTTGTTTAACGTCTCTTAGCTCGACGCCTGGTTCTTTTTGTGTTTTCATGGTGGTCTCAATTGGAGGATGATGGTTGATTTTGTGCCATTCCTTCCTGTAAAATCCCATCCTCCAATCCACTTGTTCCTTGTCTCTGCTTCTCTGCCTTCTTCTTCAGTAGTTGATATCATTCTTTTCCTCTTTTTGAACCCCCAAACATTTTCTGGCTGCTTTACCCTCATTCTTGGTTTCCTCAGAAATTTGGAAACCTTCTTTTTCTTCTCTGTTTCTTGATTTCAATCAAGACTCCTTTTTTTTTTCTTTCTACAGCTTTGCTTGGAATTGATAGA
Source organism: Sesbania bispinosa (assembly GCA_026901365.1). Lineage (NCBI taxonomy): Eukaryota > Viridiplantae > Streptophyta > Magnoliopsida > Fabales > Fabaceae > Sesbania > Sesbania bispinosa. The sequence goes on along the minus strand of QLOH01000069.1, from coordinate 958,361 downwards.
TCCCATCAATAGGATCTTTCTCAATTTGTTGTGGAGGTTGTAGGATCTTGGGGATCCCTTTATCAATATGAAAGGTGATACTTCATCAATGGAACTTACCTGGTACTCCACTTCATCAATATCAACAATCAGCTTGGCAGACTTCATAAGAGGTCTTCCCAATATAAGGGGGACATCAGTGCCCACTCTTCTGTTTTTGCAATGATGAAATCTACTGAGTACACAAACTTTGTGAGTCTCAAAAATATCATAAAGAGGTTTATGATGTTTTAAAGACTGAAATTTCTCTAAGTTTTAATGATCAACAAATTCAACTTAAGTTGTTTCTCATAAGATACGATTGTCTAAATTGTTTATCTATGATTTTCAGCAAGAAGCCTACTATATAAGACTAAGTGTTGGATCGTCTGAAGAAGCTGATGCTGTCTGAAGATGATCAACCCGTCTGAAGCATCAAAGCCGTCTGAAAGCTTTTGATGACGTGGCATCTCTTGTCTGAAGCTGTGACAATCCATGTACCTCTGCACGTTTTTCACGCATGTTCTCTGCTACAAACAGCTGACACCTGTGCAATGCAATTCAAGCACGTTCTCTGTCACAACGTGTCCTCTGCTACGCAGCAATTGCAAGCAGCAACAAAGAGCACCTTTTTGGCAGGAGCAAACCTTGTAAAAATGTCAGAAATTGTCAGGGAATATCAGAATATGTCAGAGAATATTCTGTACTGCAACAGCTGTCTCACAACGGCTAGCATTGATTTCACAACCTAAGAGTCTTAAATGATTCAAATCATTTGGTTATAAATACCCCCCTCATTTGAAGACCAACAGAGAGAGAGCAACATAGCAAAAGAACAGAAACTCTGCAAGTTTTTCGCTGAAACACTCTGATAGATTTTTTTATTATCTTTGTACACACATATTGTATTATCCTGAGCATACCTCAGTCATCTTTGTACATCTGTAACTGTTTAAGTCTCAAAACTGATATAGTTTGTGAGCTTAAGCATTTCTCTCATTTGTATTTCCTTTTGAGCCTGGAGAGGCTTGTCTGAAAAAGAATACTTGTGTTGTTGAGCCTGAAGAGGCTTGTCTGAAAAAGAATACTTGTGTTGTTGAGCCTGAAGAGGCTTGTCTGAAAAAGAATACTTGGTTGTAGAGCCTGAAGAGGCTTGATAGAAAAGAATACTTGTAATCTTGCAAGATTAAGAGAAAATCCAAGTGCTAGTTGGCATTGGGACTGGACGTAGCTCACAAGTGGTAGTGAGTGAACCAGGATAAATTCTGTGGCTAAGTTTCTCTTCCCTTATCTTTGTCATTTCAGTTTTAAACTAATTAAGGGGACTGAATATTTTATTTAATATTTTAAAAAGAAGAAACTTCGTTTAGAACCATCTTAAAGCAGTCTGAAACCAACTTCAGACAACTAACTAAAAACTTCAGACAGCCTTCTAGTAACCTGTCTGAAAATCTGTTTTTGTAAATCTGTTTTCGAAAAGCTTCTTAAAATATTTAGAAACACTATTCAACCCCCCTTCTAGTGTTTCCCTGTGTTCCTACAGTTGGTACCAGAGCTCTACTCAGGGTTGATACACATAACAAGTGTTTGAGGACTTAAAGATCCACATGGAAGCTTCAAACAGTAACAGGCAATACATCACAGAAGGAGCCTCTATCACAAGACCTCCAGCTTTCAATGGAGAAGATTATCACTACTGGAGAGATAGAATGAAGCTGTTCATTGAAAGCACAAACATTGATGTTTGGGATGTGGTCACTGATGGAGACTATGTGCCTAAGCTAAATAATGTGCCTATACCTAAGACTGAATGGACTGTGGAGCAAAAGGCTAGAGTCCAGATGAATGCTAAGGCCAAACTCTATCTGATATGTTCTTTGAACAAATCAGAATATGAGAAGGTTCATGGATGCATCTCTGCCAAGGAGATTTGGGATACTCTTGCAGCAGCCCATGAAGGTACTGAGACTGTCAAGCAATCGAAGATAAGTATGCTCATACATCAGTATGAGATGTTCAAGATGGAAGAATCTGAAACCATTGACCAAATGTTTGGAAGGTTTCAGACCATAACAAATGGACTCAGGTCCTTAGGCAGAACATACAACTCTGGAGATAATAACAGAAAAATCCTAAGGAGCTTGCCTAAGTCCTGGAGACCCAAAGTTACTGCCATTCAAGAGGCAAGAGATTTGAACTCTCTTAGAGTGGAAGAACTGTTGGGATCTCTTAAGGTCCATGAGCTTGAGCTTGGAGAAGATGACAACAAGAGAAAATCTCTAGCCCTAAACTCCAAGACCAAACAGTCTAGGCATGGCAACATCAAGGTTATGCAAGCTGAGGTAGCTTCAGAGGGAGATGAAGACTCTGAAGATAGCTCAGAAGATGATGATGATCTTGCTCTTCTAAGTAGGAAGATCAAGAGAATGCTACAGAACAGAGGAAGATTCAGAAAGAATCAACCTTCAACCTCAAAAGGAGGTAAGTCAGGTAAAGACATACAAACTGACAAAATTATTTGTTTTGAGTGTAAGCAACCAGGGCACATGAAGGCTGAGTGTCCAAAACTAAAGAAAAACAACTTCAAGAAGAAGAAGTTTTTCAAGAAAAAGAAAGGTCTCATGGCAACATGGGAGGATCTTGATGAATCAACTTCAGAAGAGGAGGAAGACACCTCAGAAGAGGCAAATCTGTGTCTCATGGCAAGCCTACCATCTTCAGACAGTTCTGAAGCTGAGGTATTCACTCTTACCTTGAAAGAAATGTATGATGATCTGGTGGAAAGTTCCAAGGAACTATTCCTAGAGTATAAGAATCTATCCAAGGCTCACACAGAAATGTGTAACAAATATGAGTCTCTGGAAATAGAACATATTATGCTCAAGGAAAAGGTCTTTGAGACTAAAAACCACAGTTCACAAACTGTGTCTGAAGAAAATAAAAAACTTCAGAAACAGATTGTAGAACTGACAAATGATCTGGCCAAGTTTGTCAAAGGAACAAAAAATTTAAACATAATGCTTGGAAATCAAAGACATTCCTCTGACAAAAGTGGACTAGGTTTTTTTGATCACAACATGTCTGAACCACCTACTGTCTTAAATTTTTCTAAAAGCAAAAAGAAGGTCACTGGGTGTTCTCACTGTGGTAAGCCTGGACACAATGTGATTCAGTGCAAGCACAAGAGATAAGCAAGACCCAAAGCTAACAAAACAGGACCCAAAAGAACTTGGGTACCTAAAAAACTTGATCATTCCTGTTGCAGATGTGTTTAACAGGACAAAGGAGACCCCACAAATGGTACCTGGACAGTGGGTGCTCGCGACACATGACAGGAGAAAGGTCTTTGTTCCAAAACCTTAGACCTAAGGAAGGAGGAGTGGTCACCTTTAGTGGAAATCAGCAAGGGAAGATCACTGGCATAGGGACTATAGGTATAATTCCTTCATCCCTCATTAAAAATGTTCTTCTTGTGGAAGGACTACAACATAATTTACTGAGCATAAGCCAATTATGTGACAGTGGTTATGTAGTATCCTTTACCAAGGAAGGATGCATAGTCAAAGACTCCTCTGATCAAACACTTTTTACTGCTAAGAGACACAGTAATGTGTATAAAATTGATCTAGAGGATCTAGCAAGTCAAAATGTAAAATGCTTCATTTCTGTTGAAGATGAAAAACAGATTTGGCATCAAAGACTTGGGCATGCCAGCTTGAGATTAATCTCAAGATTAGCAAAACACAACCTTGTTAAAGGATTGCCCAAGCTCTCATACAAATCTGACATTTTATGTGATAGCTGTCTGAAAGGGAAACAAACAAGACACTCTTTCAAGAGTAAAGATGTTGTTTCAACTAGCAGACCACTAGAACTTTTACACATTGACTTGTTTGGTCCTATTAGAACAGAAAGTCTTAGTGGAAAGAAATATGGTTTGGTCATCATTGATGACTATTCTAGATTCACATGGGTGATATTCCTTAGAAACAAGGATGAGGCTTTTAAGAATTTCACAATATTTTGTAAAAAGGTACAGAATGAAAAGGGATTCTGTATTTCTGTCATAAGAAGTGATCATGGTGGGGAGTTTGAGAATGCAAATTTCAAATTGTTCTGTGATGAGAATGGGATCTCACACAATTTCTCTGTGGCAAGAACACCTCAGCAGAATGGGGTTGTTGAGAGAAAGAACAGAAGTTTGCAAGAGATGGCAAGGACCATGCTCAACTCAAGCAACTTACCTAGAACCTTCTGGGCAGAAGCTGTTAACACAGCTTGTTACCTTCAAAACAGAATATTGGTAAGACCAATTCTGAAAAAGACTCCATATGAATTATGGAAAGGAAGAAAACCCAACATATCATATTTCCACATCTTTGGATGTGAATGTTTTATACTGAACACCAAAGATGATCTTGGAAAATTTGATGCAAAGTCTGATAATGGATTTTTCATTGGATATTCTGAAACATCTAAAGCATATAGAGTGTATAACTCTAGAACTTTAACTATTGAAGAAACCATTCATGTAAAATTCAATGATAACAAAGAGACTGATAGGGAACTATCAGATCTAGAAGATGATTTTGCAGGAATGGAGCTGAATGATCACAACGATTTGAAGGATAAGCACCTGTTTGAAGCTCCTGCTGTTTCTGAACCTCTTCAGACAAATGTTGAGTCTCAGACAGATGTGATGTCTCCTCATAAAACTGATTGGAGATACAAGTCACATCATCCAAAAGAGCAAATCATTGGCAGCACTTCAGAAGGAGTTAAGACAAGATCAAAATTCAGACATTTGAATTCTCTTGCTCTCCTGTCTGAAATTGAGCCAAAGAGCATTGATGAAGCTCTGCATGATGAAGGGTGGATCCTAGCCATGCAAGAGGAGCTAAATCAATTTGCTAGGAGTGATGTCTGGACCCTTGTTCCTAAACCCCATGGGAAAACAATTATTGGAACCAAATGGGTGTTCAGAAACAAGCTGTCTGAAGAAGGCAAAGTTATCAGAAATAAGGCAAGGCTAGTAGCTCAAGGTTATAACCAGCAAGAAGGTATTGACTTCACTGAAACCTTTGCCCCAGTGGCCAGGTTAGAAGCAATTAGAATTCTTTTATCTTATGCAGTAAATAATGGCATCAAACTATATCAAATGGATGTCAAAAGTGCCTTCCTCAATGGGTTCATTGAAGAAGAGGTTTTTGTTAGACAACCCCCTGGTTTTGAAGATGTAACTTTTCCTGAAAATGTGTTTAAACTCAAGAAAGCTCTCTATGGTCTGAAACAAGCCCCAAGAGCTTGGTATGAAAGACTGAGCAGTTTTCTTGCAACTAATGGTTTTGAAAGAGGAAAAGTTGACACAACTCTTTTTAGAAAACAGTCTAACAAGGATCTTATACTTGTCCAAATATATGTTGATGACATTATTTTTGGTTCTACTAATTCTTCATTGTGCAAAGAATTTTCTGAGTTAATGCAATCTGAATTTGAAATGAGCCTAATGGGTGAACTAAAGTTTTTCCTTGGACTTCAGATTAAGCAAGATTCTGATTGTATATGGATCCATCAAGAGAAATATACAAATGAAATGCTTAAAAAGTTCAACCTAAGTGATTGCAAACCCATGTCAACTCCAATGCATCCTTCTGCATCTTTAAATAAAGATGATAATGAAGAACCAGTAAATCAAACTTTGTATAGAGGAATGATTGGTTCATTATTGTATCTAACAGCAAGCAGGCCTGACATCATGTTCAGTGTGTGCCTGTGTGCTAGATTTCAATCTGATCCAAGAATCACTCACTACAAAGCTGTAAAAAGAATTTTCAGATATCTTAAAGGTACTACTAATCTTGGTCTGTGCTATAAGAAAAGTAAGGATTGCAGGTTAGTAGGATACTGTGATGCTGATTTTGCTGGAGACAGAGTTGAAAGAAAAAGCACCAGTGGTGGATGTCACTTCTTTGGAGAAAATATGATCAGCTGGTCAAGCAAAAGGCAAAGCACAATTGCATTATCAACAGCTGAAGCAGAATACATCTCAGCAGCCAGTTGTTGCTATTATGGGTGAAGTATCAACTTGAAGATTTTAATATTGCAATATCTGTTATACCTGTGTTATGTGATAATACCAGTGCCATTAATTTATCTAAAAATCCCATTCAACATTCTAGGGCTAAACATATAGAAATCAAACATCATTTCATTAGAGACTATGTTCAGAAAGGTGTTTTTGATATTCAGTTTATTGATACAGAGCATCAATGGGCTGATATATTCACAAAACCTCTAACTGAAGATAGGTTTAAGTTCATCAGAGATAAACTAAACATTCATGCATTGTGAGTATGTATGAAAAATAATGTGTCTGAAACTTCAGCCTGTCTGAAACTTCAGCCTGTCTGAAACATGTGACCTGTCTGAAGTTTTGGTCGTCTGAAATTAACTAGGATGTCTGAAATCTTACACTTGTCTGAAATGAACAAATGACGTGGCAATAAAGGGGCGGTTTAAATCCACTTTGCACGTTACCCTATGTCTGCGCGGCCAGTCTCTGCCATCATTGCCTCAGAGGTCTATAAGTACTGGAAGGCAGTGAGTCCTTGGTACGTTACAGCTCACTACCCTCTCAAAACCTTTGCTATTCTTCATCTTCAAGAAAGCACTTTCTCTCTCAAGTTCTTTCCATCCTTCAACAATGGCACCAAAGAAGTCTGGAGCTGATAATATTGTGAAGACCAAGGGTGTCTTTCTGGAAGAACTTGAAGCACTAGGAATGGATCTTCATGCAGAATTTCAAGCTGCTGGGTGGCTTGAATACTTCAACAAAAATCGTTCACATTGGCATGAGCAGAGTATACTTGATTTCTGGGCCACAGCCAGAGGAATCCCTAACCCTCAAGGCATCTACACTACCATCAAGGCTAATGTGCTCGGCACATCTATCTTTATTGATGAAGACATCTTGGCCATTGTCTGTGGTGTCAAGACTGAAGGTGCTGTCTTCTCTCCTGGCTGGGAATCAAGAAATGGAGGTCAGAAGCATTTTACTGAGTTTTTATATGGAACTTCCTCTCCTGCTAGTCTGGATGCAAAGAATATGTCAGATAAGGCTAGGGTTTGCATGCTATCTTGGGGAACTATGTAATCCCTAAAAGTGGCAGCAGAAACCATGTGTCTGAACTGGAAAGATTCTGCCTTATTCATCTTCTGAAGAAGCAGAAGATAAATCTTCCAAATATCATCATGTACCATCTTCAGAAGAGGCTGAGAGACTCTGCTGGAAGTTTTCCTCACAACACCATCATCACCAAGGTGTTGTTGCATTTTTAAAGTTCTAGTTCACCAGCTCTTTGATCACCACTCAATTCCTATGTTTGGTGAATCAAATCTAAAGAGCATGAAGATCAAGCTGACTCCAAGGCCTCCATCGCCAACCATGAAAGAAAGTTTGCTAATGGAGAAAGCTCAGAGGAGAAGTTCCACTGTGCAGATTCTGGAAAATGAACTAAAAGGAGATATCAGAAGACATGAGTTCAAGCCCTCAAAGGCGTCACCTCAACCTAAGCTGAAGAAGCTACCTGTAAGAAGCTCAGCCAAGATAGCTTCTGCATCTGTACAGATTCAAGCATCTGAACCTGTTCAGAAACCTTCTCAACGGTTGTCTGAAATTGTGGGTCAGGTGTCTGAACCTGCACAATCCTCAAAGCCTACTTCTATAATGGAAGGACAGGCTGTGGATATTGATGCAGTTGCGGCTCAACCTCTTGCTGCATGCTCCTCTGATCCTGAACTGATTCAGGTTGCTGCTTTGGCTACTGCCATTGAACAAGAAGAGTTAGAACTGAAAGAAGAGCAAGAGAGAACTGACAGAGCTCTTGCAATTGCCTCACAGCTTGCTTATGCTGAGGATGACAAGCAAGCAGTCATTGCTGAAGCCTCAAAGAAAAGAAAGAGGTCAAGTGCACCTCAGAGGAAGAAGAAGAAGGGTAAACTACTTCAGGCAGTGTCTGAAGTTAGAATTACCAGAAGTACTGCTTCTCATCTAGAAGAAGCAGACATGGCTGGAAGGTATCAAAATTTTGTAAAGGCTAATCAATACTTCAAGAGAAGAAGGGCTCTTTCCTCTGAAGAAAGAGAAAGGGAGGATAAGGAAGCCAAGGAAAGGGAAGAAAAAGAAAGAGCTGCTAAAGCTCAAGATGCTGTTGCTCCCAAGCCTTACAAAAGGATCAAGGTGAGATTTGATAATGTAACTCCCTCACCTCCTTCATCACCTGAAAAGCAACCTTCTCCACCTATCTCCCAACCTCTACCAACCTTACAGCAACTTTCATTACCCTCTGAACCTTTCATACCATTTGAACCCTCATCACCTACACTCATCATACCATCAGACAACCTGTTGTCTGAACCCCCTGCACCTCAAGAAAACCAAGTTCTTGAACCCACATCTTCACCATCCAAACCCCTCTCACCTCTGTAGATACAGCTATCTGATAGCTCATTTTCTTCACCTTCATCACCTTCCTCACCATCATCATCTCCACCTCACACACCTTTACCTCCTTCACCACCCTCATCTGTTCATCAATTCAACCTTTCAGCTGAGATTGCAGCCTTATGCAAGAGACTGACAAGAACCTCCTTTGGCTCTTGTCCTTTGCCAAAATTCCAGCATCTGTCTGAAGAGCTGCATCACTTTAGAACAGCCCCTGCTGTCTCACTTCATCAGGGTCTCTCTAAGAAAACTGTGTCTGATGAAAGGGCTTTATATTCCAACAATGCTGATGGTTTGGAGAAGATAAGGAAGGGTGTTGTCCCTCCTAAACATACTTGGGATCTTATCAATCCATTCTCTGAAGACTCCTGGAAGCTGAATAATGAAGAATGGCTAATGGTAAGAATGCTGAACACAGAAGCTGAATTGTTCCAAAGGGACTTGGCTAGAGGAGTTGGAATGATAGGCTACAGGCCTCCTAGAACCACTTCAATCAGGCCTTCAACCAAAATCTTGGTGAAGCCTGATAGAATAGTTCCTAGGTATCCCCTCAAAGAAGGTCAAGATGAGAAATTGAAGGGTACTAAGGTATATTCTGTATCAGCACCCCTGTCTGAAGTCATGACTGCTTCAGAATGGGAAGGTCTTCCTGAGTTTGTTATGTCAGAAGGAGGCGGCTTGAATCACCTGCTGGAAAACTGGATGTGGGATTCTTACTGGAAGATCAGAGAAGCTGCTGGGTCTTCTTCTGGGTGTAGTGATCCTGATGCTGAATCTGCAATGGGTGTTGGACACTTCACAAATGTTCAGTACCATTTCTTAAGAGATCACTTTCCCCCACAGGCAGATTCATTCAACCAAGCTTGGGTGCTTCTGAAGTATGTTGGGACCTTCTTCTGTCCAGTCTACAATCCTTCAGAATATGGCTTACAGCCTGGATTTGGAGTTTTGAGATTTGTTTGTCCCTACCTTCAGCTCATCCTAGTTGAGTCTGAACCTGACCTGTTTGAAGAAAACCAGAAGCTGAAATCAAAGGTCAAGGCCCTTGAGAAGAGATGTGAAGAATCTGAGAGGAGATGTGAAGTCTCAGAAAAGAAAGCACAAAAGGTTATTCAGCATCAGCAAGAAATTCTTCATGAGCAACAGCTAATAAGAAGTGGTCAACAAGAGTTGAAGTCTTCTATTGAAGTTGCAATAGACAAGGCCAAGGAAGAACTGATCTCCTTTCTGTCTGAAGCCCTGCTGAAGAAGAAGGACTAATTTATTGCCATTGTTTTATGTTCATATTTTTGTTTCAAGTGCTGATTGTCTGTTTAATCCTTACATCATTTTAATACAATCAGTGTTTTTATTCCATCTCATGTGTTCATGATCCTTGCTCTGATACTTGTTTTTATTCTATCTGTAGATCATACTCCTGCTTGTTTTATTGATCTGTTACTGTTTTTGCTCTATAATTCCCTTTTGATTGATGACAAAAGGGGGAGTATTAAATCTAACAAAATCTGGAGTGATTACAGGATTCAAGGGGAGTACATGAAATAGTCCAAAGCTGTGCTGTCTGAACTTCTGAGAAAATCATATATAAAAAGCATCAAAAAGGATATATTTGTCCCAGGGGGAGCTAAACCTTAATCTCTCAATTTTGCATAATTTAAGTTAAATTTGTCATCATTAAAAAGGGGGAGAATGTTGAGTCTCAAAAATATCATAAAGAGGTTTATGATGTTTTAAAGACTGAAATTTCTCTAAGTTTTAATGATCAACAAATTCAACTTAAGTTTTTTCTCATAAGATACGATTGTCTAAATTGTTTATCTATGATTTTCAGCAAGAAGCCTACTATATAAGACTAAGTGTTGGATCCGTCTGAAGAAGCTGATGCTGTCTGAAGATGATCAACCCGTCTGAAGCATCAAAGCCATCTGAAAGCTTTTGATGACGTGGCATCTCTTGTCTGAAGCTGTGACAATCCATGTACCTCTGCACGTTTTTCACGCATGTTCTCTGCTACAAACAGCTGACACCTGTGCAATGCAATTCAAGCACGTTCTCTGTCACAACGTGTCCTCTGCTACGCAGCAATTGCAGCAGCAACAAAGAGCACCTTTTTGGCAGGAGCAAACCTTGTAAAAATGTCAGAAATTGTCAGGGAATATCAGAATATGTCAGAGAATATTCTGTACTGCAACAGCTGTCTCACAACGGCTAGCATTGATTTCACAAACCTAAGAGTCTTAAATGATTCAAATCATTTGGTTATAAATACCCCCTCATTTGAAGACCAACAGAGAGAGAGCAACATAGCAAAAGAACAGAAACTCTGCAAGTTTTTCGCTGAAACACTCTGATAGATTTTTTATTATCTTTGTACACACATATTGTATTATCCTGAGCATACCTCAGTCATCTTTGTACATCTGTAACTGTTTAAGTCTCAAAACTGATATAGTTTGTGAGCTTAAGCATTTCTCTCATTTGTATTTCCTTTTGAGCCTGGAGAGGCTTGTCTGAAAAAGAATACTTGTGTTGTTGAGCCTGAAGAGGCTTGTCTGAAAAAGAATACTTGTGTTGTTGAGCCTGAAGAGGCTTGTCTGAAAAAGAATACTTGGTTGTAGAGCCTGAAGAGGCTTGATAGAAAAGAATACTTGTAATCTTGCAAGATTAAGAGAAAATCCAAGTGCTAGTTGGCATTGGGACTGGACGTAGCTCACAAGTGGTAGTGAGTGAACCAAGATAAATTCTGTGGCTAAGTTTCTCTTCCCTTATCTTTGTCATTTCAGTTTTAAACTAATTAAGGGGACTGAATATTTTATTTAATATTTTAAAAAGAAGAAACTTCGTTTAGAACCATCTTAAAGCAGTCTGAAACCAACTTCAGACAACTAACTAAAAACTTCAGACAGCCTTCTAGTAACCTGTCTGAAAATCTGTTTTTGTAAATCTGTTTTCGAAAAGCTTCTTAAAATATTTAGAAACACTATTCAACCCCCCTTCTAGTGTTTCCCTGTGTTCCTACAAACTTGTCCACTCGAACAGGCAAATCTTCTATTATCCCATAAGGGCTTTGAGTAGACTTATTTGCAAACAGTAGTTCTACATCAGCAGGCTTGACCTTCACATCACTCAACTTGTTAAAATACATAAGCGGCATCAAATTGATGCTCGCTCCAAGATCCAATAAAGCATGAGGGGTAGGTAAATTCTCAACATTTAATGGGATAGTGAACTTACCTGGGTCAAGTGCTTTCCTTGTGATAACAACCTCATTGGGTACCTTCTTTTTTTCTTCAACATCTGTCACTGTCTCTTGACTTTCCTCTATCTCACATGGTTTATGGACTTTATCTTCTTGGGATGACTGTTCCTCTAGGACAATGTCCTCATCTACCTCACTATCTTCTAACTGATTGCCATCAATAGCAATCAAATGACACTGTTCCTTGGGGTTGGTAAGAGTATGCGCTGAAAAGTGGCTCTTCTTGAATTCTCCCATATCTTGTGCTAACTGGCCCACTTGATGTTCCAACGCCTTGAGTGATGCATCATTGTTCTTTTTATACCCTTCAAAGTCTGATATGAACGCATCAATCTTTTCCTCCAACCTAGAAATCATGTCATTCACTGAAGGTTGTTGCTGCTGGTAAGGAGTCTGCCTATTCCCACCATTCTGATGATGGGTTTCCTGGCAAGTTTACCAGTAGTCCAATAGTTTTAGAGTAAGTAGAGTATCGTATCCATAGGGAACAGTTTTAACTTGTAAAGTTAGAGTAATTGTATTTTCAATAAAACGTTTTCGCAAAAAGGTTGGTTTTACGGAATGATAAAATAAGAAAAGATAACACGAGATAATAGTATTTAGGACTAGGATTTGATTTTGTTTCATCTCCCCCCATGTGCATTCGAATCCCTTTTCCCTTATTTATGATCGTACTTGTAATCACCTTAGCATTGTTTAATTACAATAATTATAAGGCATGCCTGGTAATTATCGTACCCGCAAATTCCCGTATAACATCATAAATAAATGCCAAAAGCTATTCTCTACAGGCATTCAAAGTGGCATTTGGCGACCCCGAACATTCCCCGTATCTTGCAATCAGCGCTATCGAATTAACCATACTTTCACATAAGGCACCTACGGAGGGGTGTGTCACTCAGTGAACCTTCGATCGTTAGAATACAATCCTTATGCTACGATATGACTAACCCGAGTACCTTTAGCAATCCGAGAATAAGCTTCATTAACAGCTCCATGCTCACCTACCTCTGATACTAGCCGGAGTTCCACTTTTTGTATCCAGAGCACTAGCCTACCATCCCGGTGCACGCGCAGAGTTGATGCATTACACACAACATAAAGATACCGATAAATTACAAGCATAGAATCATAAATAAAATAGAAAAGAGAATTCTTATACACAAGGGGATTGAATCTACTACATCAAATCCTACTAGAGAGCTTAGCTACTCATGGTAGCCATTATAAACTACTGAGAAATCTGTCACCTTTCCCAATCCTATACTACTCTGCCTCTGTATCAGTGTTTTGGGTCCCGAGGACCTGCCTTGTGACCTTTGCCAAGGGCTCTATTTATAGACTTGGAAAACCTTCAAGGGATCAGGTTGTGATGTCACTGGTGAGTGTTTAATCCAATCAGAGGCGGCCTTTTCATTAATTGACGTCATTTGAGTGAAGCTTGACCAATCAGGAGCTTCCCCTTCATTAATTGACATCACTGCGCGCGTTTTCAACAATCAGGAGTCGCGCGCTTCATGTGCGTTTAGCGCACATGAAGCCTGGCCATTCTGCTCATGCGCTCCAAGTGCGCTAAGCGCATGTGGAGCGTGTGACACGCTGCAGCTTTCCTTGATTTGTGGATCTAACCTCTTGATTCCTTTCTGATCTTATCTGGTTTTCCTTTATCCCTTTATCCAAATTATTATTGTATTTATCTGCCTTGGATTTGAATTGAAAAGATTCTTTGCAGGATTTTCTGATTTTCTTTTATTTATTTAATTTATGAACCTGCAATATCCTCCATTCTGATGCTTTTTCTACTCTTGTTCCAAATCTGCTATAATTCTGCATAAAATAGCAAATTTCTATTTAAAATAGCACCATATTCAAATTTGTATCAAATAAATACAATTATTATAAATATTAACAAAAGGGGATATTTTTGGGGCATAAATTACTATTTAATCCTTGATAAGTGTAATAAAAACTATATAAAATTAACGCTAATTTTACACTTATCAAATACCCCCTGAGTTAATTTCTTGCTTGTCCTCAAGCAAGACACCTTTGCAGTCAAAATTTTCAAAATACCCTTGATAATGATTCTCAAAAAATTACAAGAAAAACTTTTTTGTTATCTCTTTATTAGGCAGAAGTCACTTTTATTTTAGGAAAAATGAGGACCAAGTGATATTACCATGGCTCAACCAGAATTAGAACACAAACAACAATTTGAATTTTCTTAGTAGTAGCAATTAAAGCAATAAACAAAATACCAAGGAATTTCACTCATGCTCACGGGTACTGTTTCCCTCAATATTTTCACCACTGCTGAACAACTAATATTGATAGTCGTTTCTAGTTCCTAAGCTTGTTTATGGTTGATATGGATCAAAAGGTCTTTTCAAGGTTGTAATGAGGCTGGGTTATCAAGAAATTATGGTTTTTCTTGGATAAACAATAATCATCTATAATAGAGAGCATCTTAGGATGTTGCTTTTGATTTTCTCTCCTTCCACCATTTTCTCTTGATTTATTTCTTTTCTTTGCAGGCCTATTTCCTTGTTTGAAGATGCACTCCCCCAAACTTATTCAATTTATTCACTTTTTCTTTTTGATTTTAGGGGGAGTGATCTTCTTTTTCTTTTTCTTTTTCTGTACCTGCTCCTTGGAATTGAAACCTTTTCTTCCCATTATTTTTCTACTTGTCACCTTGCTCTCTATCCCAAATGTGTGAGGGACAGGATATATATATTTATTTTGGCATGGGTGAACAAGAATAATTAATTAAGGCTCAAAATGTGATGACAGGAATTGCACAGGATCTAGAATTGAGCAAAACAAACCAATTAGAACCACAAATTAGAAAGAATTTTACGAAAATTAGGTGTTGGGCAACAGCTAATTTAGCGTGAGAAAGTGCAAGAAAATGAAGGAAAATGAAAGAAAAAGTGAAGAGGAAAGAAATGGAGGGACGCCACTGAAGCAAGAATCCTCCTGCAGCAGATAAGTCCAATCGCCAGACGCCACTAATTCAGGAGAATTAGATAAGTCTCACCATGGTTTAAGCAACAACCACCAAGCCTCACTCAACTCTCAAGAGAGGAGAAAATTTGGCATAATGCCTTTACTCTAAAAATGATGTGTGTAAAATACAAGAGAGGAGGCTCCTTTATATAGGAGTGAGGGTGAGAGGGGACGGCCAAGTGAGGCTGTATAAGGGGGAGAAAAATAAAAGATGGTTGAATTCCCATCCTAAATGAGATTTGAACCCATGCCCCTAATGGCTTATGGCCAAGCTAAGCCTTAACCAATAAAACCCACAAAAATGCGCCCCATGTTACATGGGAAATAAAAGATGAAATAATTTTCTATCCTATGTGGGATTAGATCCCATGACCTCCTAAACCTTGTAGCAAAGCAACCTACTAACCAATAAACCAAGTATATGGGCGCCCAAGGTAGAGGAAAATTACAACAAATAGAGGTGTCCTAGTCTAGGGTGGTGCATAGGACCATGTGTCCTATTCCTGGGTCAAGGGTGTCCTTCTGTAGGGCAAGGGTGTCCTTCTGTAGGGTAGTATCCCTAAAAATGTAGGACACTAATTTTCCCATCTCTTCCTTAATCTTCTTAGCATGTCCTCTAGTCATTGGTCCAGTGATGTCCTTGACTGCTTCAGTAGGAGGCTGCTGGTGTGCCATGTTATCATCTCCTCCTCCTTGCGAAAGATTTGACCTCAAATCTGGATAGTCATCTCCTACATCAAAAAAAGAGAGATCAGAGACATTGAAAGTAGCACTTACACCATACTCACCAGGAAGATCAATTTTGTAGGCGTTATCATTCAAGCGCTCCAACACTTGAAAAGGTCCATCACCCCTAGGAGAGAGTTTGGATTTCTTTTCATTTGGAAATCTTTCTTTGCGGAAATGAACCCAAACCCAATCCCTAGGCTCAAATATCATTGGCCTACGCCCCTTGTTGGCATTCTTTGTTTGGGTGGCCAATCTGAGCTCAATGTTAGCCTTTACTTGCGCATGGAGTTTCTTAATGAACTCGGCTTTTGCTTTACCATCTTTATGCTCCACAAAAGAAGAGTTAGGAATAGGCAAAATATCAAGAGGAGTCAAAGGGTTAAAACCATAAACAATCTCAAACGGAGTATGCAAGGTAGTAGAATGCTTGGTCCTATTATAGGCAAACTCTATATGAGGTAAGTATAAGTCCCATGATTTCAAACTCTTTTGCACCATAGCCCTTAATAAAGCGCCTATTGTCCTATTGACAACCTCTGTTTGTCCATCAGTTTGTGGGTGGCATGTGGTAGAGAATAGTAATTTGGTGCCTAGCTTATGCCATAGTGTGCGCCAGAAATGACTAAGGAACTTAGTATCTCTATCAGACACTATACTTCTAGGAATGCCATGCAAGCGTACTATTTATCTAAAGAAAAGATCAGCAATTTCTTGTGCATCATTTACCTTTTGGCATGGAATGAAATGTGACATCTTTGAAAAGCGATCAACTACCACAAAGATTGAATCCTTTCCTCTTTGGGTCCTAGGTAACCCTACAATGAAATCCATGGTTAGGTCCAACCAAGGTCCTTCAGGAATAGGAAGAGGAGTGTAGAGGCCATAGGGATTTACCTTTGATTTGGCACTTTTACATTTTATACATCTATCACAATGTGCCTTAACGTGTGTGCTCATGTGTGGCCAATAAAAGTGTTCTTGTAAAATCCCTAAGGTCTTGGGTACACCAAAGTGTCCCATAAGCCCTCCCTCATGGGCTTCCTTAACTAGAAGCTCTCTAATGGAGCAATGGGGAATACACAACTTATCCCCTTTGAAGAGAAATCCTTCATGCCTATAGAATCCATCCTTTGCCATTGATTCACAGGCTCTGTATTTTTCAGCAAAGAAGGAATCATGCACATATAATCCTTTTAAATTTTCGAAACCAAGTAGTTTTGCATCTAAGGTAGCAAGCAAACTATACCTCCTTGAAAGTGCATCAGCCACTATGTTGGTTTTGCCTTTTTTATATTTGATGACATAGGGAAATTGTTCAAGAAATTCAACCCATTTTGCATGTCTTTTGTTGAGTTTCCCTTGTCCTTTGATGTACCTTAAGGATTCATGATCTGTTTGTATCACAAATTCTTTAGGTAGGAGGTAATGTTGCCATGTTTGAAGTGCCCTCACCAAGGCATAAAATTCTTTGTCATAGGTGGGGTAATTCAACATTGCACCCTTGAGTTTCTCACTAAAATAGGCTATAGGATGTCCATCTTGCATTAAGACAGCTCCTATTCCTACATTAGATGCATCACATTCGATTTCAAAGGATTTAGAAAAATCTGGAAGTCCTAAAATAGGAGCTAGCATAAGTCTTTCTTTGAGTTCCTTGAAAGCATCCTCTTGTGCTTTCTCCCACTTAAAACCCACATTTTTCTTAACCACTTCATTGAGAGGAGCAGCTATTGTGCTAAAGTTCTTGACAAACCTCCTATAAAAGCTTGCCAACCCATGAAAACTCCTCACATCTCCCACGGATTTTGGGGTGGGCCATTCTTTGATGGCTTTGATTTTCTCTTCATCCACTTGCACCCCTTGGGAACTAATGACATAGCCTAAGAAGGTGACACTTTCTTTATAGAAAATACATTTTCCAAGGTTTGCAAATAAGTGTTCCTTCCTTAGTGCCTCAAGTACTTCTCTAAGATGATTGATGTGATCTTCACAGCTTTTGCTATAGACAAGTATATCATCAAAGTATACAACCACAGACTTGCCTAAGAAAGCTCGAAGCACATGATTCATTAACCTCATGAATGTACTTGGTGCATTAGTTAAGCCAAAAGGCATAACTAGCCATTCATATAGCCCGTATTTGGTCTTGAATGCCGTTTTCCATTCATCCCCTTCCTTGATTCGAATTTGATGGTAGCCACTTTTTAAATCAATTTTTGAAAAGATGCAGGCTCCATGTAATTCATCAAGTAAATCGTCCAATCTTGGAATGGGATGCCGGTATTTGACTGTTATGTTATTAACAGCACGACAGTCAGTACACATTCTCCATGTACCATCTTTCTTTGGTACAATAATAACAGGAACAGCACAAGGACTTAGAGATTCCTTAACCCAACCTTTACTAATTAATTCTCCTACTTGTCTTTGTATTTCCTGGGTTTCAACTGGGATAGTCCTATAAGCTGGCCTATTGGGTAGAACAGCACCGGGTATAAGATCTATTTGGTGCTCAATTCCTCTAATAGGTGGTAATCCACTTGGGATATCCTTCGGGAAAATGTCCCCAAATTCGGTCAAGAGTTCTTTTATGTTTGGAGGAAGATCAAGAGTGATCAAGGGATCCTCTTCTTCTTCCTCATTGGTTTCCTTACTAAGTAGTAGGAACCAAGGCTCTTCTTTGGAGGTTTCTTTTTTATCTTACTTTCTTTTACCAAATAAAACTTACTAGTTTCCTTTTCTAATTCCTTTTCTATCTCTTTAGACTTTTCTTCTTTTTCCTTGTCTATTAACCCCTTAAGTTGGATTTGGTCTTCCCTAATCTCTTTATAGGCCATAGGCATTAAGGTGAATTTAACCCCTTGGTGGTGGAACTTATAGGTGTTGGAGTACCCATCATGTTTTACCCTTCTCTCAAATTGCCAAGGTCTTCCTAAAAGGATGTGTGAGGCTTCTAAGGGTACAACATCAAAGGTCATTTCATCTTGGTAATCCCCAATTTTGAACCTTAACCTTACTTGCCTATCCACCATAAATTCTTCCTCATCACTCACCCATTGAAGTGTATAAGATTCTGGATGTGGGGTAGTAGGTAAGTTTAGTTTGTTAACTAACCTAAGGCTAGCTAAGTTGCTACTACTTCCTCCATCTATGATCACTAAACAAACCCTATCTTCAATATGGCACCTAGTGTGGAATAGGTTCTCTCTTTGGCTCTCTTCTTCACCCAAAGGCGTTTCTAAGGCTTTTCTAAACAACATGGTTGCCCTTTCCCCTTGCCTCCTTCCTTCCATTCTCCTAATTGATTTTATGTTAAAACTTTTAAGGACCTTTCCACTCAACTAAGTGTTTTCACTCAAAGGAATGTTAACACTCGTGTATGTCACTCTTTTTGGCTTTTTCTATAATGAGACTCTCTTGCCTCTTCTACTCGGTTGGAGGTTGATTGAAGTTGCAAAGACCAGATTGAGTCTAAGTCTTAACCCTTACCCAAAATAGAAGCGCACTAACAAAGAAAAGATCTACCGGAAGAGAATAGAAAAATCCTAAGACAAAACAAGGAATTGATATGACAAACAAGAAAAGCTGGCACTCAATGAAGCTTATACACAAGAGCAGACAACAAAACAGACAAGACGAAAGAAATTGCAAAGAGAATTGTTTTTGGTGATTTTTGAAAAAGAGTTGCCAAAATTGTCGTTTTTAAGAAAAACACCAAATACAACTCAATTACAGTATACAGGGAAATGAAACAGAAAATTACAGTAAAAATGTCACTGTATTGTTGGGATACTTCTTTGTTTTGAATTTTCTATTTTTCTGAATTTTTTTGAATTTTTGGGTGTCTTTTGTCTTTTTCTTCGTTTGCACCCTTTTTTGCTTTTTACACCTCTTTTTCTATTTTTGGCACGTACGTACTCTTTATATTTTTTTGCCTTCTTTTCTTTTTTTTGACTTTTTCCCCAACAGAAAATTACAGAAATTTGTACACAATGAAAAGAAAATATACTGATCCTACTGTAATATTTTCGGAATTTTCTGACAGTAAACTGGTCCAAGTGGCCCAGAAAAGCAAAAATAATGAATAAACTGATTTCTAAAAACTGTAAAAACGTGATGGCAACTTGATTTCAAAAATGGCCAAAATATTGCTTAGCACTTCCTTGTTGATTATACAAGACCAGTGTGGTCACAGAAACGCGCTTGGTTCAATTTTAAGTTTGGAATTAAATTTGAAGGAAAATCAACAATTAGAATTTGTTGATCTTCTTCCAACACTATGAACCAAAAAAGATCCTATAGGTGAGCGTTTTGCACAATCAAACAGGGAAAGTTCTAGGTAGAGATAGAAGTCAATCCAAATTTTCAATCAGAATGCCAATCAAACAGACATAACAAGAGTAGAATATGAACAAAACATAAGCCCAAAAAATGTGCATAAAATGGCAAAAAGAAAGGAGAAAATTGCGCAAAAATAAAGTGCAAGAAAGTAAAGGGGGAAACTGAAATTAAAAGGATGGGGAGGACAGAAATGTAAATGACTGAAATGTAAAGGGGGAAGCGGAAATTAAAAGGATGGGGAGGACTGAAATTTAAATGACTGAAAGTAAAGGGGGAAAGCTGAAATTAAATGGGATGGAAGAAGCGGAAATTAAATGGCGGAAATTAAAAGCGAAAAGTAAAGAGATGATATATGGGGGATGACAATGTAATGGTGATTGGGAGAAAATGTAGGTGAACGATCTTTGGAAAAATGAAGACAACAATGCCTCCTCTTACGACACTTCACCAACAAACAAGCAATTTATAACAATTATATGTAGAAATCACTCAAGAACAAGTATGAGCAATTAAGAGACAATTTATCAAACACCTAGGGGGTGGGAATTAGCGGCCCAAAACAGCCCCCAACTAGCAAGATAATCACCCAATTCAATCAAGCAGACAAGCACAAAGTAGTAGTAGAAAGGCACCTCGGGCCCGGGAAACAGTCCAAGTCCAAATTACAATGAAAAGAGGGATTGAATTACACTAAAATGAAGCAAAACTCTGCACATATGAGATGCAGCCACACGCCCAAGAACAGCCACAAAACAGCCCCAAATATCTCAATCCATCAAGCTCTTGATACCAAATGATGACAGGAATTGCACAGGATCTAGAATTGAGCAAAACAAACCAATTAGAACCAAAATTTAGCAAGAATTTCACGAAAATTAGGTGCTGGGCAGCAGCTAATTTAGCGTGAGAAAGTGCAAGAAAATGAAGGAAAATGAAAGAAAAAGTGAAGAGGAAAGAAATGGAGGGACGCCACTGAAGCAAGAATCCTTCTGCAGCAGATAAGTCCAATCGCCAGACGCCACTAATTCAGGAGAATTAGATAAGTCTCACCATGGTTTAAGCAACAACCACCAAGCCTCACTCAACTCTCAAGAGAGGAGAAAATTTGGCATAATGCCTTTACTCTAAAAATGATGTGTGTAAAATACAAGAGATGAGACTCCTTTATATAGGAGTGAGGGTGAGAGGGGGCGGCCAAGTGAGGCTCTACAAGGGGGAGAAAAATAAAAGATGGGTGAATTCCCATCCTAAATTGGATTTGAACCCATGCCCCTAATGGCTTATGGCCAAGCTAAGCCTTAACCAATAAAACCCACAAAAATGCGCCCCATGTTACATAGGAAATAAAAGATGAAATAATTTTCTATCCTATGTGGGATTAGAGCCCATGACCTCCTAAAGCTTGTAGCAAAGCAATCTACTAACCAATAAACCAAGTATATGGGCGCCCAAGGTAGAGGAAAATTACAACAAATAGAGGTGTCCTAGTCTAGGGTGGTGCATAGGAACATGTGTCCTATTCCTGGGTCAAGGGTGTCCTTCTGTAGGGCAAGGGTGTCCTTCTGTAGGGTAGTATCCCTAAAAATGTAGGACACTAATTTTCCCATCTCTTCCTTAATCTTCTTAGCATGTTCTCTAGTCATTGGTCCAGTGATGTCCTTGACTGCTTCAGTAGGAGGCTGCTGGTGTGCCATGTTATCAAAATGGGTTGTCAAAAATTTGAAAAATTGTATCAAGGTTGGCTTTTTGGCTCTGAACAAATATATTGAAAAACAAAAATTTGCCTTTGTCATTTCTATATTTTCCAAAAACAGCAAAAGATTCAAAAACTCAATCAATAAAAATTGACAGACAGCGGTGAAAAACTCTCGATTTAGTGTTTGGGCTCTCAACTCACCGGTTACTTGGCTAAATTCCTTGATAAAATATTTATTGGTTTTAATTAACTACCCTGATTGATTCTCATGTGAAGTATCCTAATCATAATTGATTATGGGATTAATCACAGGACCTCTTTTCTTTCCTAATCTGGTTAGTTAAACTGCCTAATTTCAGAGATTTTTCAAAAATTTTCCTTTTTTATTTCCTAAATCCTAAGTCCTAAAAATTTTAAAAATCCTAAAAATAAAAAATTCCTAATTAGGGGTCCTAAAAATTAAGAAAATAGAAAATAAAAGAAAGAAAAAAAGAAAAACACCAATGTTAATCTTCATCCTCTATATCCTGTGGGTCCTTGTTATATTTTCCAGCTGCTGCTGCTTCACCTCCCTCCTGGAAGAATAGGCCTGTCCCCAGGCCACTGCTAGAATATCCGGAACTCTTCAAACAGCATGCCTGAGTATGGGTCTTGCAGCAGCCTGGGCACTCGGGAATCTCATGGGATCACATTTTCTAATCTTTTTTCCCCATGCCTTCTCCTCGTGAGCTAAAGCCACGGGAAAGACTAGCAATTTATTCCTAGGCATCTGAAAAGTCAAATAACAACAATTAGTTGCACATTTATTTTAATGATGCCTTATACCCATTCATGAAGAACATGGAAGCCTATCATTAACCAATTGCATGCATAAAGAATTATTTTCAACAAAAATTTTACTGCACTTGGTAATGCCTTCCTAAAAACAGAATATACTCATTTGTTTTGCAAGTATTCGATCAATCCATAGAAAGTGAGAGTTTAAAATTTTTGAAAAAGATAGAGCATAACATTTTCCAATTTAATAACTCACAAAACAAAGAGTATTCCAATTAAGCACATTGTTCTTCAGCCAAAAACACATTAAGTATAGCAGATAATAATATTCATAATTTTAAAGTTGCTATCCTAAAGTGTAAATCATTAAAGCAGAATAGATGAAGATTTTAATTGGTAAAAATAATAATAATAAAAAAAATGCATGAAATTTGAAAGCTTCAAAATTGATTGAAGTTTGTTAGTGGAAAAAGTGAAAAGAAAGCTTAGGAAGCAGAGAAACAGTACATGAGAAAATAGAAGATTTTTAAAATTTTGTACTGCTACCGCAGAAAACAGTGACTAAAATTGCAATTGTGCGCTTCTCCTGCGCTTAGCGCAATTGAAGTGCAGAAAGCAGAATGAGAATTTGCAATTTGCTGTCACGTTTTCTGCTACTCCCTATTAAAAAAAATTATTTTACTTTCCACAAACTTATTCCAATCAATTTTGAAATTTTCCTAAATCCTAAAAAAATTGAAAAATCCTAATTAACAAACAAAAACAAAAGAAAACAAACTAAAAACTTAAAAATCTCTGGGTTGCCTCCCAGAAAACGCTTGTTTAACGTCTTATAGCTCGACGCCTACTCTGTTAGGGTGGCTGATACTGGAATCTTTTGGTGAGCTTGTGAGTTGCACCCTTCCTTTCTTTGGCACATAAGCCTCCCCATAACATTGCCTTGGAGCAACCTGTAGTGTGAAATGTCTTTAAGCATTTGGGCTTCTTTTTAGAATTAGACCATGCCTCTGACTCCCTTGGCTTGACTCTTCTTTTCTTTATTTTCTTGCTCTCAGGTGCATGGGTCTTCTTCTCTTGAAGCCTTGATGATTCACCATTGGTTGCTCTCAAATTCCTTTCCTTGCAGGGATCCTTGATATGAAACACTCCTGACCACTTGATCTTCAATCTGGCTCTAGGCTCTGAGTTTGATTTTAGCATGACTTTCCTTCTCTTTGCCTTGTTCTGATCAGTGTGCTTCCATGCCTTTCTTTTGGGAGGTCTGGAAGGATCATTACTTGTACCATACCTTTCTTGATCTTCCGTTGCAGGACTGGTTGGATAAGGCACGGTCTTTGGTCTTGATATATCTTCCCTTCCTTCCTCGGGCTTTGATTCATCATCCCTCTGTTCACCTTTTTCCTCTGTTTCAGGTTCACCTTTCTCTTTTTCCCTTTCACAGTCAGATTCTTCTTCAAGCACCATCTTTTGTGTTTCATCCTCTCCTTCTTCCTCTTCTACCTCTACTGCACCTTCTTTTTCTTCCTTTTCTTCATCCAGGTTATCGTTGATATCATCGCACTGCTCTTCAGCGTTCAGTGGTGCATTTGTTGAAAACTTCCAATATATATTCTGTATTTCTTCTAGCACGAGGTCAACTGATAGTCCTTCTCTCTCACAATATAGCTGAAAAGAGTCTTTGTCTGAATGTGTGAACTCTTCTTTTTCTGCTTCACATTCTTCTTCTTCCTCCTCTTTATCAACTTCTTCTGATTCTCTTTCTTCAGCTTCCTCTTCTTGTGCTTCTTCAGTTTCCTCTTCTTCAGCTTCCTCTTCTTGAATGTCTGGAAAAGAGCATTCACCGTTGAGATGATTACCTCCGCAAAAGTCACAAATTAATTGTGATGACTGGATAGGATAAGCGTGAACTGTTTGCGGTGGCTGAGAAAGGTTGGCTATCTTCTTATTGAGTGCTTCTGATGACTGCTCCAACCTCCCGAGTTCATCTTCAAAGATCTGCTTATGGGGTGAAACATCATCTTGAATCGGTGCATAAGAGAAATATTTTGATTCTTGCTTGAATGAAGAAGTGTGTGCCTTGGTTTGAATGTAACATGGCTTGCAACAAAATCTTCTTGCAAATTTTTCTGCTACCACGTTCCAATTGTTCAGACTTCGGCTGGGGTGTGACATCAACCAATCCTTGGCTTTTCCTGCAAAAGGAAAATAAACGTAAGCATGCATCTTCTCTATCATTCTCTTCAAAACCCATAGTTTCAACGAGTTCCAGGAATGTAAAAAGATGATTATTTGGATCCTCGTGTGCCGATCCTGTGAACTGTTGAGCTTTAACAAGTTGAAGATGTGCTCCTTCTATTTCCACAACTTTTGTATAAATTGGGTGAGCAGTTCTTGGATGATGAAATATCCCCTTAGGCATGATATAATCTCCCAAAGTCCTTCTGGATTGTGTTCCTTCCATTAATTGATTTTGAGATACCTGTCAAAAGTACTTATTCAAGAATCTCAAACAATTGTTAGCTCAGGAAGGTGGACTTAAATTTTTTTTTTCAAAAATAATAAAAAAAGAAAATAAATAAAAAATAATAATAAAAAAATAAAATCCTAAAATTCTAAGATAGAATTTGAATTTGAAATATGATATTTACTTATCCTAAATTCTAAAAGAATTCAAACAAGTATTGAAGATAAGATAAGATGAATCTCAAATTTCAAATATCAATTTTTTTTTAAAAAAAATAAAATAAAATACGAAAATAAAAAAGAAATATGAAAATTAAAATTTAAAATACACTTTTTGAAAATTTTTGAAACAATTGAAAATTCAATCACTAAAACTATACAAATTGAGACACCGCTCCCCGGCAACGGCGCCAAAAACTTGATGGGTTTCCTGGCGGGTTTACTAGTAGTCCAATTGTTTTAGAGTAAGTAGAGTATCGTATCCACAGGGAGCGATTTTAACTTGTAAAGTTAGAGTAATTGTATTTTCAATAAAACGTTTTCGCAAAAAGGTTGGTTTTACGGAATGATAAAATAAGCAAAGATAACACGAGATAATAGTATTTAGGACTAGGATTTGATTTTGTTTCATCTCCCCCCTTGTGCATTCGAATCCCTTTTCCCTTATTTATGATCGTACTTGTAATCACCTTAGCGTTGTTTAATTACAATAATTATAAGGCATGACTGGTAATTATCGTACCCGCAAATTCCCCTATAACATCATAAATAAACGCCAAGAGCTATTCTCTACAGGCATTCAAAGTGGCATTTGGCGACCCCGAACATTCCCCGTATTTTGCAATCAGCGCTATCGAATTAACCATACTTTCACATAAGGCACCTATGGAGGGGTGTGTCACTCACTGAACCTCCGATCGTTAGAATACAATCCTTATGCTACGATATGACTAACCCGAGTACCTTTAGCAATCCGAGAATAAGCTTCATGAACAGCTCCATGCTCACCTACCTCTGATACTAGCCGAAGTTCCACTTTTTGTATCCAGAGCACTAGCCTACCATCCCGGCGCACGCGCGGAGTTGATGCATTACACACAGCATAAAGATACCGATAAATTACAAGCATAGAATCATAAATAAAATAGAAAAGAGAATTCTTATACACAAGGGGATTGAATCTTCTACATCAAATCCTACTAGAGAGCTTAGCTACTCATGGTAGCCATTACAAACTACTGAGAAATCTGTCACCTTTCCCAATCCTATACTACTCTGCCTCTGTATCAGTGTTTTGGGTCCCGAGGACCTACCTTGTGACCTTTGCCAAGGGCTCTATTTATAGACTTGGAAAACCTTCAAGGGATCAGGTTGTGATGTCACTGGTGAGTGTTTAATCCAATCAGAGGCGGCCTTTTCATTAATTGACGTCATTTGAGTGAAGCTTGACCAATCAGGAGCTTCCCCTTCATTAATTGACGTCACTGCGCGCGTTTTCAACAATCAGGAGTCGCGCGCTTCATGTGCGCTTAGCGCACATGAAGCCTGGCCATTCTGCTCATGCGCTACACGTGCGCTAAGCGCATGTGGAGCGTGTGACACGTTGCAACTTTCCTTGATTTGTGGATCTAACCTCTTGATTCCTTTCTGATCTTATCTGGTTTTCCTTTATCCCTTTATCCGAATTATTATTGTATTTATCTAACTTGGATTTGAATTGAAAAGATTCTTTGCAGGATTTTCTGATTTTCTTTTATTTATTTAATTTCTGAACCTGCAATATCCTCCATTCTGATGCTTTTTCTACTCTTGTTCCAAATCTGCTATAATTCTGCATAAAATAGCAAATTTCTATTTAAAATAGCATCATATTCAAATTTGTATCAAATAAATACAATTATTATAAATATTAACAAAAAGGGGATATTTTTGGGGCATAAATTACTATTTAATCCTTTATAAGTGTAATAAAAACTATATGAAATTAACGCTAATTTTACACTTATCATATGACCCCATCCAGAACTGGATTGGTCGTTCTGCCATCCTTGAGAATAGTAATTATTGTTGTTGTTGGAGAAACTTCCTTTCCCCCTCTGATTTCCCATGAAATTGACTTGTTCTGTTTATGTCTCTTGAAAAGAACATTGACCATTTGCATGGTCGCCTCCACAGAAGTCACAATTCATTGGTTGGGTCTGAATTGGTTGAGTATGGATGGCCTTTAGTTGCTGAGGGAGTGCTTCCAAAGATTTTGTAAGTGCCTCTAGTTGCCTCTTGAGCAATTTTTGTTCAGCTAGGATGGCATCATTGGAATTGAGCTCTAGCATTCCCTTTGCTTGCATCTGTACTGGTTGCCTTCCATGTTGAGCCTGTTGGTCATTACGAGCCATGTTCTCAATGATCATCACAACTCTTTCTGGTTCTACGGACAAGATAGCCCCTCCTGCTGAAGCGTCAATGAAGGATTTGGAGTCTGGTCTGAGTCCATTGCAGAAGATATGCAATTGGGCAATGTCGTCGTAACCATGATTCGGGCATTTTCTCAGCAGGGTCTTGTATGTTTCCTAGGCTTCACAGAGTGGTTCATTTGCTCCTTGCATGAAAGTGGAGATTTCTGCTTTCGCTTGGATGTGCTTTCCTGCTGGAAAGAATCTGTTCAAGAACTTTTCCTCCACAATTCCCCAAGCATATAGGCTTTGATTTGGATGAGACTTCAACCATTCTTTTGCTTTACCTATCAAAGACAAAGGAAAAAGACGTAAGTAAATGGATTCTAAGTCTACCTCTTCAAATCCCATCGTGCCTATCAATTCATAAAAATTAGAAAGATGATTATGTGGATCCTCATGATCCAATCCTGCGAATTGATTTGCGTTTATGAGGTTGAGATGAGCAGCTTTCAACTTCAAGGTCCTTGCAGTTATGGGTAGCACAATGTTGGAATGATAGCGAGGGCCTTGATTTCTGACATAATCCCCTAAAGTCTTTCTGGTCTGCACTCCTGCCATATCTTGACGTTCGTCTGCTATTATCCTTCTTCTTCTTCTTTGACTTCTTTTCTTCCTGGTTGTCCTCTCGATTTCTGGATCAAAAATCAATTGCTTTAGAGACACCCGGCTTCTTAAAACATAAACAAAGAAGCTAGAGATAGGATGAGATAACAAACAAATATATTATTTTTTATTTAATAATAATAAAATACGAAAATAAAAAAGAAATACGATAATTTAAAATTTAAAATACAATTTTGAAAATTTGAAAAATTGAAAATTCAACCTTCTAAAACTATACAAATTGAGACACTGCTCCCCGGCAACAGCGCCAAAAACTTGATGGAATCCTGGCAAGTGTACCAAAAGTCCAACAGTTATAGAGTAAGTAAGATATCGTATTCACAGGGAGCAGTTTTAATTTGTAAAGAAATAGCGATTGTATTTCCAATAAAAACAATTTGTAAAAAGGTTTGGTTGTATTCAGAATAATAATAATAAAAATAAAAGCAAATAAACGCGAGGACAGAATAATAATTTGGATTAGGATTTGACTTCGTTTCATCTCCACCCTTGTGTGTGCGAATCCCTTCCTTTAATTATGATCATACTTATAATTACCTTAGCATTGTTTAATTACAATAATTATAAGGTATGCCTGGTAATTATCGTACCCGCAAATTTCCCTATAACATTATAATTAAACGTCAAAAGCTATTCTCTACAGGCATTCAAAGTGGCTTGGCGACCCTGAACATTCCCCGTATTTTGCAATCAGCGCTATCAATTTAATCCATACCTTCCCATCGAACAACTATGAAGGGGTGTGTCACTCAGCAAACGCTTCAATCGTAGCGAAGAACGATAGTACAATATAGACCAAACGAGTATATTCAGCAATCGGAGATTAAGCTTCATAGACAACGCTATGCTCACCTAACTCTAATACTAGCCGGAGTTCCACTTTTTGTATCCAGAGCACTAGCCTACCACCCCGGCGCATGCGCGGAGGCGATGCATTACAAACAGCATAAAGATATCGATAAATTACAAATAGAGAATCATAATTAAAAAGAAGAGAATTCTTATACACAAGGGGATTGAATCCACTACATCAAATCCTACTGGAGAGCTTAGCTACTCAAGGTAGCCATTACAAACCACTGAGAAATCTGTCAGCTTTCTCAATCCTAGAACTACTCTCTCTCTGTATCTGTGTGTTTGTGACCTATGCAAAAAGGCTCTATTTATATAGTGGGAAAACCCTAATTCTGCTCCATGAAGTCAATATGGATCTAGGTTTAGAGGTTGCTGCGCATCCTCCGCTTTATGTGTGCTTAGCGCGCATGAAGCCCAGCCAATCTGTTGATGCGCTCCACTTGTGCTTAGCACAGGTGGAGCCTGATCAATCTGAATCTGCGCTCCACATGCGCTTAGCGCAGGTGGAGCGTGTTACGCGTTGCAGCTTTCCTTCAAATCTTGATTTAACTTCTGGATCTCTTTCTGATCTTATTTGGTTTTCCTTTATCCCTTTATCTGAGTTGCTTTTGTATTTATTGACTTGGATTTGAATTAAAGAGGTTATCCACAAGATTTTCTGATTATCTCCTCTTTATTTAAATTCTGAATCTGCAACAACCTCCTTTCTGATGCTATTTTCTCTCTCATTCCAAATCTTCTGTAAATCTGCATAAAATAACAGATTTCTATTCAAAATAGCATCATATTCAAATTTAAACCAAATAATTACAAATATTATAAATATTAATAAAAAGGGATAATTTGGGGCATAAATTACTATTTTAACCTTGATAAGTGTAATAAAAACTATATGAAAATAACACTAATTTTAGACTTATCATCGCTCTCAAGGTTTCGAGGTCAGTAGAGATTGTCTGGAAGACGGATAAAATGATTGGCCAAACAAATATGAGCAATGCTCTTTGTACCGACGCTAGTACAGACTCTAACTCTTGATACGTTGTACATATATGGTCGGGCAGTTGCTGTTGTGCTCTGCGGATGGTGATGTTTCCCCGGGCCCTCATGCATTAGTTATAGCATTGTAGTTGCAAAGTATGCATTAATCTGTGTGCATCATGATGATGTGATTTGTATTCACTTGTTCGGTTGAATTGTGTGGAGTTCCTGTGTGTGTTCTCTAGTACATGATAAGTGAAAATTAGTTGATAAATTATAGCACTTTTTAATTCACTTATCAAGAATAAAATGGTAATTTTGCCCCAATATAATCCCTTTTTATTAAATATTAGATAAATTGTATTTATTAATCTGAGATTTGAATTTGATGCTATTTTGATAGAAATATTGCCGATTTTTGCAGGATATTTCAAAGATTTGATTTGAAGGATAGATAACATTAAATGAGGGAGATATCTGCAAGATTTGAGATTGATTGAAGATATTTAATAAAGATTTGAAGAATATTTAAGGCAATTAATGAGGAGATCACTGCCAATCAATCAAGGATCCTGCAGACAAGCTTCCCAAATAAATTAAAGATTGCTCAATAAATGCAAGGATATTATCAAGAAAAGGGAAACAAGGAAAGACAAATCTGCTAAAACCAGTCTCGGGGAGAGATCAAGATTAAAAAGAGAAAGTTGGAGCTGCAGGACGCTACCTGCGCTTCACCTGCGCTATAGCGCAGGGTGAAGCGCAGACTCTCTGGAAGTTGCGCTCCATCCTGCGCTGTAGCGCAGCCTGGAGCGCAGCTCACGCTGATTTGTTCCCTGTTGCCGTTTTTAGATAGATTTCTCCCAAAATTGCTTTGTCTTTCCTTATTCTATAAATAGGAACCTCTTGCACCAAATCCGGTGTGCACGATTATTGTAATTCAGTCTATATTTCAGTGATAATGCACCAGAGCTAAGTTTAGAGTAGGACAGGAGGAGCGCTTCACAAGGATTGAAGATGGTGACGGCATCTTCAGTGGTTTGTATGGCTACCTTGTGTAGTTAACTCTCCATTAGGATTGGATGTAATTGATTCTATCCCCAAGTGTATGTAAACTCTATATTATTATTTATGTGCTCTCTGTCTATAATATTGGTAATCTTATTGTGTACTTAATTCCTAATTCCCGCGCTTGCGCCTGGAGTTATAGGCTAGTCTTAACTATGTTTTGACTAGGACTGAGAGTGGGGGAGCGAATTCTGAAGAAACTCATTCGCTGATTGAATAAGAATACTCGGTTAACCACTGACTGAACCATGGGTGTTTCTAATGATTGATGGGTAGTGTGAGTATCATAATGAAGGGCATCTAAACATTAAGCTTGGTACTAATAAACCGATAGCAAAGAGTTAGTTGATTGTCAATCCAGGATTCGAACATAGGCGTATCCTGATGAGTGATGGTAGTGACAATACTTGAGCGAAGGTGCATCTACAGCATTAGGCCTCGTTTATCAACTAGTTCTTTTACAAACTAACTAAAAAAGAGCAAAATAAGCCTAGGGTAAGTCTGTCGCCTGGGAGAGCCCGCATGGATTATCTTTGAGTGTGTGAGGCCGCTGGTAACTCGGGGTCTTAGCAATAAAGTTTGTCTAGGATATTATTGATGGGTTTCTGGCAAGCGAACCACAAATCCAGCAGTATAATAGTAAGAAAGAGTATCGTATCCACAGGGAACAGTTATTTATGTAGAACGAAATCGTATTTATCAAGAGAAAGCACCGTTTAGAGAGTATAATTGCAGAATGATAAAGAGAGTAGATAATTAATTGGAATTAGAAAGGTAGAGTTAGAGACACTTTACTTGGATGAGGATTGGATTTCATCTCATCACACCCATTGTGCATATAAAGACTATCTATTATTTTAGGTTTACTCTATAATAATGTAGACAAACATTATTGCTAAGGCCCCTCGCCAGCGACCTTAACACTCAAGGACAAATTATGCGGGATCTCCCAGGCGATAGATTTATCTCGGCTTATTTCGCTCTCTTTTATTCAGTTTGTAAAGAATTAGACGATAAACGAGGCCTAGTGCTGTAGACGCGCCTTCGCTCCAGTACTGTCACTACCTTATACTCATTAGGACACGCCTATGTTCGGATCCTGGATTGACAACCCCCTAATTCTTTGCTACCGATTACTAAGTCCTATTGGTCGAATGCTCCTTCACTTAGAGTACTCACACTACCCCTCGCTCATTAGTAAACATCCTTTTTCAGCCGTCAGTAGTAACCGAGTATTCTTATTCAATCAGAGAATGAGTTTCCTATGTCTAGGCTACCCCATCCTCACTCCTAGCAATAACTGCTTTAGCTAAGACTAACCTATAACTCTAGACGCAAGCGTGGGAATTAGGAATAAACACAGAATAAGACATACCACTATTATAGATATGGAGCTCATTGAAATAAAAATATAGAATTTATATACACTCAAGGATAGAATCAATTACATCCAATCCTATTGGATAGTTAACTACATGAAGTAGCCATACAAACCATCGAAGACGCTGTCACCATCTTTAATCCTCGTGAAAGCGCTCCTCCTCTCCTACTCTAAACTTAGCTTTGATACATAATCACTGATTAGAATGACTGTCTATCTCGCTAACCAACTAACTAACTTTGACTGACGCAAGAGGTTCCTATTTATAGATTAGGAAAGACAAAGCATATTTGGGAAGAGATCCTCTTAAAAATGGCAACTGGGAAGCGATCTGCGTGTTCTGCGCTACAGCGCTGGTTCCAGAGAGTTGCGCTTCACCTGTGCTATAGCGCGGGGTGAAGCGCAGGTAGCGTCCTGCAGCTTCAACTTTCCTCTTTTATTTGTTGATCTCTCCCCGAGACTGGTTTTCACGCGTTTGCCTTTCCTTGTTTCCCCTTATTTTCTGATATCTTTATATTTATTGTGCAATCCTTGTTTATTTGGGAAGCTTGTCTGCAATATCTTTGATTGATTGGCTCTGATCTCCTCATTAATGATTCAAATCTTCTTCACATCTTTAATTAATTGTCTTCAATCAATCTACAATCTTGCATAAATCCTCCTCATTTAATGCCATTTAATCTCTGAATTAAATCTTTGCATTAATCCTGCAAAAATCAACAATAAATCTATTAAAATAACATAAAATTCAAAACTAGGATTAATAAATACAAATTAGTAAATATTAAATAAAAAGGGATAAAAATGGGGTAAAATTATCATTTTATCCTTGATAAGTGAAATAAAATATGTACTAATTTATCAACTATTTTTCACTTATCAAATTCCCCCCAACTTGAATTCTTGCTTGTCCTCAAGCAAGAGACCTCTTTGCATTCACAATCAATTCTAATCCGTAGTGTATTTTTACAAAAATAAAACTAATTCAAGGTAATCATCCCTCAACTCCTTCCTAAGCAGAAGTCACTTCCCAAACATAAGAAAAAATCAGAATCAAGAGATATTACCAATCAACAGTTAGGATAGAAATACAACATCAATTAAACTTTCTCAATAATAGTAATTAAAGCAGTAAGTGATAAACCAAGGAAATCTCTCATTCTCCCGGGTAAGTGTTTCCCTCAATCATTTTCACCCACTGTTGAACAACTAGAATTGATAGTCGTTTCCAAGGTCTGAACCTGCAAGCAGTTAGTATGGATCAAAAGGTCTTTCTTTAGGTTGTAATGAGGCTGGGCTATCAAGAAATCATGGTTTTTCTATATATTCAAGGAACACTTTGAATAGAGAGCATCTTGTGGTTGTGCTTTGGAACTTCTCTCAATTCACCTGATGATTCTTGAATGGTCACCCTTTTTCAGCTTTGGCCTCTTTTTTGAAGAATTTTCTCCCCCCAACTTATTTATTTTCCACACTTTGTGCAGAAACAATTTTTTTTTGTATACATAACATAAAGAACTTATTTTTGGTGGGGGAAAATCTTTTCTTTGTGATTCCTTGTGCCTTCTCTTGGATTCCTTGTGACCAACCTCTTTGTCAATTGCTTGTCCCATTTTGTTGTAGTGCACCTTGCTCTCTATCCCAAGTGTTAAGGGACATGGTATGATCATTGATCATTGATCATTGATAATGATAATGGCTGGGGTGCATCAAAAGAACATTAAAGGCTCAAATGGGCAATCAATAATTGGAAATATTAATGCATGGTTAGCTATTTGGCACTAAGCAGAATATTAAAATCACAAAATTGTGCCTTTGTCACTTCCATACCTTCTACAAGCAAGACAAATTTCAGAAACTCAAGCAATAACAGTTGACAAGCAGTGGTGAAAAGCTCTCAATATAAGTGTTTAAGTGTTTAGGACTCTCAGCTCACCGGTTGGGCTAAAATTTCCTTGCTAAAGCACTTACTGGATTTAATAAACTACCATGATAGGTTCTCTTGAGAAGTACTCTAAACCTAACTGATTATGGACTTAATCACAAGACCCTATCATTTTTCCTAGATTGGTTAGTTAAACTACTTATTTACAGAGAATAAATTACCTTGATTCCTAAGCTCCTAAAATCCTAAAATTTTTTAAAAAATTTCACAAAAATTAATTGGATAAGTACTGTATGATATATATATATATGTGTGAAAGGTTGGATATAGTACAAATCAAAGAGAAAATAAAATAAAATAAGGAAAAGAAAAGGAAAAGAAAAGCAAAATAAAAGAAAAAGAAAGAAAAGAAAGAAAAGCACCAAATAGGAAAGAAAATGATCAGTCCTCGTGGTCCTGATCCATGTGGTCTGCATTCTCAGCTCCAGCTGCACCATCCCCCCTGGAGAAA
Organism: Sesbania bispinosa; assembly: GCA_026901365.1. Classification (NCBI taxonomy): domain Eukaryota; kingdom Viridiplantae; phylum Streptophyta; class Magnoliopsida; order Fabales; family Fabaceae; genus Sesbania; species Sesbania bispinosa. Next base: position 923,811 of record QLOH01000069.1, on the reverse strand, counting down.
TAGGCCTGTCCCCAAGCCACTACATGTAATCCTGAAAGAATGAGGGGAGCATGGGATCTATACCGGCCTGGTGCTGAGTGCTCTGAAAGTGTAATGCGGCCCGGTATAGGGTGGACATCTGGGCCATCATGTGGAAGTTCTGGTTCTCAAGACGCTGAACCCTGACTGAATCGAAAAACTCTGCTGCTGGTGGTGGTGGTGGCTGGTCTTCCCCCTCCAACTCCTCAGGTGCCATGCAGTAGGCATCAATGTAGGCTCGAGTCATAGGTTGTAAGATTAGGACCCTAGGGTTCACTGCCACACCCCTAGATCTGCAAAGAGCGGTGATAAAAAAGGGAAAACCAAGTCTGATCTTTGAAGTGGGAGTCCTGTTGGCCACAACAGATGCAAAGGTGACCATCCGACTGGTGATGACTCGTGCTATGTCCATTGCGGCGCCAGTAAGAATGCAGTAAAGGAGGTGAGCTACCAACATAATGATATCTGAAACATGCCCGGTAGGATGAATGTTGGCCAGCGTCAGTACTGTCCACATCCTAGCTATGCTCCTCAAGTCGTGCCTCTGAATACGGGCGGCCTCTCTCTGTGCGTTCCTCTCAAAGGAACGGCCCAGCAGGCAGAGCGGTTGTGCTGTCTCAGTGTCAAGGGGGTCATTGCCCTGTAGCCCAACAACACCCAATCTCTCTTGGAACTGACACTCCTCAAGCTCCTGATCGAATGGCTCTCCTAAAAAGGTGTTGATTGCGGCGCAATCAAACCTAATAACCTGCCCACGAACATATGACTCCCTCCTAGAGTCAACGCCCTGATCCCCGATGGCGTTGGCGTAGAACTCTCGCACAATATCTGGGTCAAAACGGCCGGTTGGACGGATAAGTTGATCCCAGCCTCTGCGGTGGATTTCTGCGGCGAACTCCTCATGTTCGCCCTCCTCTAACTACACTGGCCTCTCCAGAATAAAGTTACAGTTGGCTATGTCAGAATATGCTTCAAAGGACTTAAGGTCCTTGAAACGGTGAGGGTCAAAAGCTGGATCCCTCTTGGGGGCCTTCCTCTTGGTCCCCCCCTGTGCCCTGTCGAGAGGAACTAGGAGAACTAACATTCTTTGTGCGAGGCATCTGCAGAAGAAAGATAAATCAAGATTATTTATGCATCATAATATTTAATTATTCAAAATCAAGAAATTAAATGGCCAATTTAATTCCAAAAAATTTAGAATAAGTAACCAAACAATTGTGCATAAAAATCTGATTTTATTAGTTACCCATTAATGCAATTAATTAATTAAGACATGCTAAAGTGATCAATTAAAGCAGTCCTAAACAATCCTAATCAGGCAAAAGTGAGAATTCAACTCAGGCTCAAAAATCATGTCATCAGTAACATGCAATAGGGCATAATCAACTTTATTAAGGATGCAAAAATATCAGGATATAATAAGCATACATGCATCAACAAAATTAATTTGCAGAAATCATTGAGCACTTTCAAAACTACCACCAAAGTAAATAAAATATTCCACAAAGGATCCTAACCACATGCAAACTATTTTTAAGCATTTATATTCAATCATTTTCTTCCTAAAGGGTCCTAAACTTCTAAACTTCCTATCCTAAAGCTATGCTTAAATAAAGCGAAAAATAAAAATTCCAATCGGTTAGAAAGAAAGAAAACTATAAAGACATACCTGATATGAAGTCGGAAACTGAAAAGGAGGCTGTATGTGTAAGAAACAGGCAAGAAAAGGTAAGGAATCTCAGAGAAAACGAAAGCAAGGAAGTGGAGGGAAGTTCGAATGAACTTTCCTCTTCCTAAATTTTCGAATTTAAGGGACGTTTTCCTTCGCTTCACCCTGCGCTATAGCGCAGGGTGGAGCGCGCGTCACCATAGAAGGTGAAGCGTGCCGCTGCGCTTCACCACTGCACTATAGCGCAGGGTGAAGCGCAGAATCCAGAGAGTCAATTAGTTCCAGTAGCTTCTGTGCTTCATCCTATGCTATAGCGCAGACTGCAGCGCAGATATCAGTAACTCTCTGCTTCTTCTACTCCTACCTAATTTCATGCATTCTTTAATTTATATCCCCAAATTTACAGTTTCATATTCTCACAGGTAATTCCTAAGACTCAAAATTACTGAAAAATAATAAAAAATAAAAAAATAACAACTAAAAACTCACAAACACTGGGTTGCCTCCCAGGAAGCGCTTGTTTAACGTCTTCTAGCTCGACGCCTGGTTATGTAATCTCTTTATGGTGGCCTCAATTGGAGGATGATGTTGGTCTCCATGCTCGTTCTACCTTTGAGCTCCCATCCTCCATGCCAGTCAGTGACTCTTCCTTCATGGTCACCATCGTCTTCTGTGTTTGATGTTGATCGCTTTTTTCTCCTGAACTTGAATTCCCAGATGGATTCTGGATCTTTTACTCTCATTCTCGGCTTCCTCAGAAATCCGGAGCCTTGTAGTGGTGGAGAATTTTGAGAAGTGGGATTGTTTTGTTGTAACAGGGGTATTCCCCTATCAATATGAAACACAATGGTTTCATCCTTTGTACCCATTGTATACTTCCCTTGATCAACATCGATAATCATTTGAGCAGCCTTCATGAATGGTCTTCCCAAGATAAGGGGGACATCAGTATCCTCCGCTGCTGTCTCTGCAACGTAAAAATCTACCATATATGCAAACTTATCTACTCTTATTTCAATATCCTCAAGTATTCCATGTAAGCTTTGAGCATCAAATTGATGCTCGCTCCAAGATCCAATAAAGCATAAGTTGAGGGTAGATTACCAAGAGATATGGGTATAGTGAACCTACCTGGGTCAAGTGACTTACTTGTGACTAAGACCTTCTCCTCTTGTGGTTCTTCTTTTGGTTGGGTTGCTTTATCCTCATCTTGATGAACTGCTTCCTCTTGAAGTGCTTGTTCTTCAAAGATGAGCTCAATTTCCTCATCAAGGTCCTCCTCCTCTGACTTGTTTCCATCAGTAGCAATCAAGTTGCATTGTGCCTTGGGATTTGTTTGGGTCACAGCTGAGAAATGTTGTTGTCTATGTTCTGCCATCTCGGCTGCTAACTGACCCGCTTGATTCTCTAGAGTCTTGATTGATGCCTAAGTTGTTGTTTTGAATCCAGTAAATCCTTGTACTAATGTATCAATCTTCGCCCCTAAAGAATTCAACTTATCGTAAGTTGAAGGTTGCTGCTGATAAGGTGGTTGTCGACCTCCATTCTGATTCCAACCAGAGTTGGCTTGGTTATTTCTCCATCCTTGAGAGTACTGATTATTGTTGTTGGAGAAATTTCCTTGCCTTCCCTGATTTCCCATGTAATTGACTTGCTCAGGTTGTGTCTCTTGGATAGCGCATTGACCATTTGGATGATCTCCTCCACAAAAATCACAAATCAATGGTTGGCTAGGAATGGGTGGTGAGTAGACATCTTTGAGTTGTTGGGGTAGTGCCTTCAAAAAATCAGTGAGTGCTTCTATTTGACGTTTAATGAGCTTATTCTCTGCTAATAAAGCATCATTCTGATTCAATTCTAGCATTCCCTTTGGCAATTGTGCAGGCTATCTTCCACTTTGAGCTTGTTGGTCATTCATGGCCAAGTTGTTGATAATCTGTAGAGCTTGATCAACTTCTGCGGACAAGATTGTTCCTGCTGCTGCAGCATCTATAAAGGATTTGGAGTCTGGACGTAGCCCCTTACAGAACATGTTAAGTTCAGCTATGTCTTTGAAACCATGGTTAGGGCATTTGCGCAGCAAGGACTTGAATCTTTCCCAAGCTTCATATAGTGGCTCATCATCCCTTTGTCTGAAGGTTGAGATCTCTGCTTTAGCTTCTATTTGTTTACCTGATGGGAAGAATCTGGTCAAGAATTTCTCCTCAACCACACCCCAATTAGTCAGACTTTGGTTTGGGTGTGATTGTAGCCATTCCTTAGCTTGACCTATTAAAGAGAAAGGAAATAAGCGTAAGTAGACAGATTCTAAACTTCCCTCATCAAAGCCCATAGTGCCAATCAATTCATAGAAATTAGAAAGATGAAAGTTTGGATTTTCATGATCCAATCCTGCAAATTGATGTGCGCTAATCAGATTTAGATGTGCAGTCTTCAACTCCAAGGTTCTTGCATTGGGTGGTACTAAAATGCTAGAGTGGTTTCGTGGTCCTTGATGGGAGATGTAATCTCCTAAGGTTCTCCTTACTGGATTTCCTTCTTCAGCCATATTTTTTGGCTCCTCAACAAATAACCTTCTTCTTCTCCTTCTTGAGTTTCTACCTCTGTTTCGTCGAGACGTCCTTTCGATTTCCGAGTTGAATAGTAGTTGATTAGGAGTCGCCTGACCTCTCAAAAGCATAAACACAAAACTTGAAACAGGGTAAGTGTTGAAGATATTTTTAATTTTTTAAATAAAATAAAACAATAAAATTCCTAAAAATCTAAATCCTAAAAAAAGAAAAATGAATAGATAATTAAGTAAAATAACTCTTGATAAATAGACCTCAGGGTTCTACACAAATTAGAACCGTTCCCCGGCAACGGCGCCAAAAATACTTGATGGGTTTCTGGCAAGCAAACCACAATTCCAGCAGTATAATAGTAAGAAAGAGTATCGTATCCATAGGGAACAGTTATTTATGTAGAACGAAATCGTATTTATCAAGAGAAAGCACAATTTAGAGAGTATAATTGCAGAATGATAAAGAGAGTAGATAATTAATTGGAATTAGAAAGGTAGAGTTAGAGACAATTTACTTGGAATAGGATTGGATTTCATCTCATCACACCCATTGTGAATATAAAGACTATCTATTATTTTAGGTTTACTCTATAATAATGTAGACAAACTTTATTGCTAAGGCCCCTCGCCAGCGACCTTAACACTCAAGGATAAATTATGCGGGATCTCCCAGGCGATAGATTTATCTCGGCTTATTTCGCTCTCTTTTATTCAGTTTGTAAAGAATTAGACGATAAACGAGGCCTAGTGTTGTAGACGCGCCTTCGCTCCAGTACTGTCACTACCTTATACTCATTAGGACACGCCTATGTTCGGATGCTGGATTGACAACCCCCTAATTCTTTGCTACCGATTATTAAGTCCTATTGGTCGAATGCGCCTTCACTTGGAGTACTCACACTACCCCTCAGTCATTAGTTAACATCCCTTTTCAGCCGTCAATAGTAACCGAGTATTCTTAATCAATCAGAGAATGAGTTTCCTATGTCTAGGCTCCCCCATCCTCACTCCTAGTAATAACTGCTTTAGCTAAGACTAACCTATAACTCCAGACGCAAGCATGGGAATTAGGAATAAGCACAGAATAAGACATACCACTATTATAGATAGGGAGCTCATTGAAATAATAATATAGAATTTATATACACTCAAAGATAGAATCAATTACATCCAATCCTACTGGAGAGTTAACTACATGAAGTAGCCATACAAACCATCGAAGACGCTGTCACCATCTTCAATCCTCGTGAAAGCGCTCCTCCTTTCCTACTCTAAACTTAGCTTTGATACATAATCACTGAATTACAATGACTGTCTATCTCGCTAACCAACTAACTAACTTTGACTGACGCAAGAGGTTCCTATTTATAGATTAGGAAAGACAAAGCAAGTTTGGGAAGAGATCCTCTTAAAATCGGCAACTGGGAAGCGATATGCGTGTTCTGCGCTTCAAGTTGCGCTACAGCACAAGTTGTAACGCAGGTTCGAGAGAGTTGCGCTTCACCTGCGCTATAGCGCGGGGTGAAGCGCAGCTAGCGTCCTGCAGCTTCAACTTTCCACTTTTATTTGTTGATCTCTCCCCGAGACTGGTTTTCACGCGTTTGCCTTTCCTTGTTTCCCCTTATTTTCTGATATCTTTATATTTATTGTGCAATCCTTGTTTGTTTGGGAAGCTTGTCTGCAATATCTTTGATTGATTGGCTCTGATCTCCTCATTAATGATTCAAATCTTCTTCACATCTTTAATTAATTGTCTTCAATCAATCTACAATCTTGAATAAATCCTCCTCATTTAATGCCATTTAATCTCTGAATTAAGTCTTTGCAATAATCCTACAAAAATCAGCAATAAATCTATTAAAATAGCATCAAATTCAAAACTAGGATTAATAAATACAAATTAGTAAATATTAAATAAAAAGGGATAAAAATGGGGTAAAATTATCATTTTATCCTTGATAAGTGAAATAAAATATGTACTAATTTATCAACTATTTTTCACTTATCAATTATAGAGTAAACCTAAAATAATAGATAGCTTTTACATGCACAAAGGGTGTGATGATATGAAGTCCAATCCTAATCCAAGAAAAGTGTCTCTAACTCTTCCTTTCTAATTCCATTTGATATTTACTTTGTTATTTACAATTCCATAACAATATTCTCTAAACCATTGTTTTCCCTTGATAAATAGATCACAGTCTACCTAAATTGACCGTTCCCTGTGGATACGATACTCTTCTTACTATTATACTGCTGGATTTGTGGTTCGCTTGCCAGAAACCCATCAGTACATCATATCCTATGTTTGTGAGTTCATGTAAAGTGTTCTCACCCCCTTGTCTTTCTTTTGTTGTCTGTTATTATTTTGGCACCTAAAAGGGCATGGACTCTGGAAGGATGCACGTTGTTCTAAAGATAGGCGTGGTGTTCAGGTCGTACCGGATCTTGTTTAAGTCAAATGGTAGTGTTTAGAAGTGTACTTGAGCAACAATACCCTGTATAGATAGAGTGTGGTTAAATAGAAGATTCACTTCTTTTGTAGTGTAGCATGCTAAAATTCCAACCTAGATGTACGTTTTTTCCATTGTAATTTTGATTAGTAATGGAATGATATATTTAGTACCAATGTAATTCTTCTCGTTTTATCCCAAATATAATTTATTAATATGTTTTACTGGAAAAAAAACAATCACCAACTTTCCTCATTTTATTAAGAGATAAATTAACATATCGCAATCGAGTTAGTCGAGTAATACCCGCCATGGGATGAGGGTGTTACATTTAGTGGTATCAGAGCAGTTCGGTCCACATGGACTGTGAAGTTTGGGTCTGATGGTTGTATCGAGTCTAGTTTGATCCGGTTTAGGTGTTTTGAAATCTGGCAAGGCTGATGTGCTTCTAACTACTCTGGTACAGGACAACGGGACTGGCCACCCCAATGGCCTGTTCAAGTTAGGAGGGAGTGTGACAACTTGCAGTTGTGAGTTTTGGGGACACAAGGCTGATAATCTCAGCTTGAGTAGTTGTGGGGGTAAGAAAGGATGTCTTGGTTTTGAAGATGTCTATTCTCCAGAACATGTTTTCAAACTTAAGAAAGCTCTCTATGGTTTAAAACAAGCCTCGAGAGCTTGGTGTGACAAATTGTGTAGTTTTCTCATTAAAAATGGTTTTAGAAGAGGAAAAATTGACACAACTTTGTTTAGAAAATCCTCTAACAAAGACTTCATATCAATCAAGATATATGTCGATGACATTATATTTGGCTCAAGTAATTCTTCTCTGTGCATGGAATTTTCTAAGCATATGCATTCAGAATTTGAAATTAGAATGATAGGAGAACTCAAGTTCTTTCTTGGAATTCAAATCAAGAAAGACTCAAACTATATATGGATTCATTAAGAGAAGTATACAAAGGAGATGCTTAACAAGTTCAACATGAATGATTGCAAACCTATGGGAACTCCGATGCACCCTTCAGCTATTGTAAGCAATGATGAAGGAGAAGAACCTATTGACCAAACTCTTTTTAGATGTATGATTGGTTCTTTATTGTATCTTACATCAAGCAGACCTAATATTATTCTAAGTTTTTGTCTATGTGCAAGATTTCAGTCAGATCCAAGAACTTCTCACCTCAAGGAAGTAGAAAGAATTTTTAGGTATTTATATGGAACTAATAATCTTGGTCTTTGTTATAAGAAAAGTAAGTATTTTAGGTTGATTGGGTACTGTGATGCTAATTTTGTTGGAGATAGAGCTGAAAGGAAAAGTGTAACGTCCTAATTTCTAAATCCAAGAATTAAGCATGTTGGAAGCCAAATTCTCGAATTACTGAAATTATTTCACTCCATTTAGATATCGTTGCATACATATGTCATATATCGCTTAAGCGCCCAACAATTACTTAAACTTTATATGAAACAACAAATAGAATGCATAAAGGCCATCAAGGCTCAAAAGAATAACCAGTAAATACATCACTTGGGATACCCCCAAACATGTGCCCTGAACAAAATAGAGAGGGCCCGAAGGCTGCACATGTACATACATATCCCACAAAATAATAATTGGTATCACATCATACATATATGTATATATCCATAGCTCAATACAAAAATCCATAAGAAAATAACAAAAGAAGGCATTAAATCTCCCGAGCTCCATCAATCACATGCCGATGCGGGGAGGAACCTGTGCATCTAAAATATAATTCACAAAACGTGTGGTGAGACGGAGGTATCAATGAATATAACAATGCGCATGCAGCGTAGGAAGAGCTGGCATATGCTATGCAACAGTTAATCAAATACACATTCAACAACACAATCATTCTCAACTTATGTGACTGTAATACTCATGACCTGGTTTTCCTGGAAGATGTGGTCTTTTCACTAATTCCTTGGGTACTATTCCACCAATTATTTTGGACCAAAGTCATTATTCTAGACCGAAGTCAAGTTTTAATGCACGAATGTTTGGGCCGAAGCCAAAGTTCGTAATCTGGGCTGAAGCCAAAGGTAATAATCTAGGCCAAACCCAAACTCATTTTAGTCTTATTTTGGACCGAAGTCAAGCTTGATTAATTAGGGTTTGGTGTCCATAAGCCAAATTCATTTATAATGCTTCTAACGTGTAACATTAACTATGCCAAGAAGATACAAGTACACCATGAATGCTCAATCATGAAACAACTTAGAGAAACCCTAACATACAAGCCCTAACTCATGCCTCAATTCACAATGTTTATTCAAAGCCAAATATAGAACAACAACAATCACACAAAGACATACAAGACTAGAGAAAGGGAAGAAGAGGGATTAGGGTTCAATCAAGGGATTCAAACAAGAATGAGAGTGAGTGTGTGAGTTATACTCACATAAAGTGAACTCAATGAGAAGGGGAAGTGTAGGAAAACACAGGGAAACACTAGAAGTGGGGTTGAATAGTATTTCTATAAAACATTCGCATTTTTAGGAAACCATCGTTAGTATATGCACTAGAGACCTATATGTTTTTGAACATCCATCACTTGTATCATACTATTATTATTTTATAAAGGCATTTCATTTTATTAATTCTTTTAGAATATAATTATTGTTCTTAGAATAGTAAGCTTAAACTTCATAACAAATGAAGTAGATGACTTGATCGTGAGATCTTATGAAGAACTATTCTTAAAATAGTCCCTAGTCAAATATCATCTTAGGATAAAGATGCATTTAAACTAGTATGTGAGTTCATTGATGATCACATCTCACATATCATGGATATGAGATATCATGTGCTCACATAGGTACACATTAAGAGTAATGGTGTACTGGACAGACCCACCTTAAGAACGTTACATGGGTTGTTACATAAGTGCCGTGAACGTTTCTTAAATTGATAAATGGTATATGAAGTCCTTCGACCTGAAATCACTACGATTCCTACATAAGGAATTATATGTTTTAATTATCATCAAACTTACCTGTAACAGGGTAATCATAAAGTTGATTTTTGGACATATAATAAATTATGTGGAGGAATGTGAGTGCCCTAGATGGGATTTGTCCCTCCTATGTAACAAGAGTTATATCTATAGGCCTCTTGATAAAGTGAGACTGCAAAATGCATGCCCATGCTCAGGAGGATAAATATGAGATATTTATTTTCTGTACAGTCTACTTTGGGATCAAGAAAATATAAATTGAACTATACAAGGTTGACACAATCCATGCCCTTGTGTTCAATTAGATATTTGGACAAAGGGACAGAGCATATAAATTATTATAATAAAATAGGATTTATCAAAGTTATTGATAATCTCAATATTTGGAAAGTGATGTGTTGCTAGATACCGATCACTATTTCTGATATTAAATATAAAAGGGTTTTATTTTAATATTATAACCAAATATTAAAATCCTATTGGGTCACACGCATACAACATGCCACTAGGAAAGGATAATAATTCTAATTTAATTTAATTAGTATTGTTACATAATGGGCCAGGCCCATAAGTGTGAGGGTTAAGTGAGTGAGGGTTAAAACCCTAGCCACCACTCTATAAATAGAGCATAGGATGCACTACCCCAGAGACACATGAGCAATCGCTTCTTACTTTCTAAGGCTACTAGCAGAGCTGAGGAGGGTATCCTAGTTCGGCTGTTGGCGTGGATACCAATAGAGACGTGGGTACACTTGCCTCGTTTATAATCCTAATAAGGTACGACCTTTCGTTTCAATACCTTTTATGCCTTGATTCGTGTTTTCACAAAACGATTATAACAAGGGAGGGAATCCATTTATTTCCACTGCACCCTGACCACATGCTTAATTCCCTTCAACCTTTTCTTAAAACTGTGTTTTGTGAAAAATTTCAGATGACTTAGTTGTTATCTAAAGTTTAGAAGCTGTCTGAAGTAGTTTCAGACAACTCAATAATAATTTTCAGAAAGTTGTTTTTAAAGTTCAAATTTTACAGCAACAAATTCAATCTCCTTCTCATTAGCTTAAAACGTAATTGAAAGAGTTAAGGGGTGAGAGAACTTAGCCAAGTATTTATCCTGGTTCACTCACTACCATTGTGAGCTATGTTCAATCCCAGTGCCAAACCTTACAGCTGGATTTTCCATTAATCTCAAGTGATTACAAGTATTCTTTTTTGTCAAGTCTCTTCTGGCTCTACTACAACCAAGTATTGTTTACCAACAAGCCTCTTCAAGCTAAAAAACACAAGTATTGTTTAACAACCAAGCCTCTCCAGGCTCAACACCCAAGTGTTTAAAGGTAAAAGATGTTTAAGCTAAAGAACTACAACCAGTTTAGAGCTTAAACTGAGAAATGTACAAGTAACTGAGTATAACTCAGGATATGAAAGTTTTTGTACAAGATTACAATGAAAATTATCAGAGTGTTTTACATCGTAAAACTTTGGCAACGTAATGGCTCTTTTGTTCTTGATAGTTCTCTATATTGCATGAGTCTTCATGAAGCTATTTATAGCAGCAGGTGAGAAGTCTGTTTGAAACAACAGCTTAGAGATAAAATTAAATGCTATTAATCCCATTGTGAGACATCTCTTGATAGCTTCTGACATATTACAAGGTTCAGTATTGCGCTGACTCTGTTTTGACACTTTGCAAAATCTGCATAACAGGACTTCCCTTTCTTGTGCATGTTATTCAAACATTCTGAAAAGTCTATGTTCTTTATGCCTTGTATAGTAAACTGAAGGCGTGTCGTAGAAGGGGTTGAATTAGACTTGAGTCTACGTCAGAAATCTTCAGAGGGCTTCACTCTTCAGATGAATTTTGACTTCAGACACCTAGCCACATCAGATGACTTCAGATAGGTTCTTGCTTCAAAAGGTTTCCAGCTTCAGGCAGCTTGACTCTTAAGAAGGCTTTACTTCTTCAGACAATAGGCCACTTCAGATGGCTTCAGTTCTTCAGACAGTATGCCATATCAGAATGCTTCATGACTTAACAAGGTCAACTTCTTGAAATCAGAATACATGTTAATAGCATAGGCATATTTGAATAACATTATGCATTACTTAATGATCTTTTTTGAGACTCAACAGGAAGGAGTTGAGGAGGTTGGGGTGTGAAATCCTTGGCTTCCTCTTCTTCTTCTTAACTCCAAGTGGCTCCACCTCTCTCGAGAAATCTCTCCCTCCCTCTCTAGAAGTGAATGAGTGGAAAAAGTGTGAGAAATGAGCCTTAAAAGTGTTTTTAAGGTATCCTATCTGCGTGCTCTCGGTCAGGCGCGCTCGAGCGAGGTTGAGCAAGAACCCCTTTTTGCTTAGGCGAGACTGAGCGAGATTTCCACTCCATAAACCCCTATTTCTGACTCTATTTTAAGGCTCAGTCTCGCTCGAGCGAGCCTGGGCGAGAAAACTAGAGTAAACTTCTCTCATTTTTTCCGACATCCTCGCTCAGGCGCGGTCAAGTGAGCCTGAGTGAGATTACCAAAACAGAAACACCCCTTTTCTGCCTGACGCTCTTGGTCAAGTGAGCCCTTCTCGCTTAAGCGAAAGTGTCAGGACTCAAAATCCCGATTCTCAGTTTTCTTTGCTTCTAACTTAGTTTTTCTTCCCCTTTCCTAATTCCTTTCTATAAAACACCTTTATAACCTTATTTAGTTTATGAAAATGGTTTACAAAATTTTGGATGTTACAAAAAGCACCAGTGGAGGATGTCACTTCATAGGAAGCAACATGATAAGTTGGTCCAGCAAAAGGCAAAATACAATTTCTCTTTCAGCTTTAGAAGTTGAGTATATTGTTGCTGCAAGCTGTTGCTCACAGATTTGAATATAACTAAGCATTGTATTCATGTTATGTTGATAATACAAGTTTGATAAATATTTCTAAAAATCGTATTTAGCATTCTATGGCAAAACATATAGAGATTAAGCATCATTTCATTAGAGACTATGTTCAGAAAGGAGTTTTTGATAATCAGTTTATTGATACAAAGCATCAATAGGTTGTTATATTCATAAAACCTCTTTTAGAAGATAAAAGAAGTCATCTAAACATTCATGCATTGTCTGGAAATTGATCTTGTCTAAACATGTATACCTGTCTGAACTTATGTGCATGTCTGAATTTTTTTGGATTGTCTAAAACTCTCTATAAGTTGATTATGTGGCTGTCTGAGACTAGTGACAATCACTTTTTTTCAAAAATGGTCTCTGGAACTTCTCCATGTTACCCAAAGTCTGGACAACAGTTTGTAGTTTCCATCATTACTGCTACGACTATATATATGGAAAGAGAAACCGTCAAGGGCTACATTTTCATCTCTATTCATTCTGAGTTCTCATCTTCCTTCAACTTCAAGATTTCTTTGAATTTTCTCTACTTCACCATCTCTAATGGCATTCAAGAAGAGCACTGGTGGAAACACAGTCAAGAGCAAGGTTGTGAACCTTTCAAACCTCAAAGAAGATGGAGTTGACATGAGTGCTGAGTTTGAAGGTGCAGGCCAGGTACCTTTCTTTGACGTAGTTGATGGACAATGGTCAGAACAAGGCATTCTAGAGTTTTGGAAAAATTCCAAAGTTGTTTCAAACTCTAACAAAGCTTACAAATCCATCACTCGAAGGTCATGGGAACTGAAGGAAAAGTATTCTACTTAGACTTGGAAAGAAGCAATGGTAGCCTAGGTAAGTTTAACCTGATGCTTTGTGGAGAGGAGAATCCACAGAAGCCAAAGGCACTAAACATGTGTAACAAGGCAACGATTCTGAATGCCTTATTAGGGGATGTAGTTATCCTTAAGGATGCAGTAGAGATCACGTGTCTAAAATGGAGAGGTTTTGCCTCATCCATCTGTCTAAAGAGTCTCTGAGCCTTTCATCTAAAGAGGAAGAGGAGGAACCTTCTCCCATAGTCAAAGGTGGTTAGATGACCAAGAGGATGAAGAACCCTACAGTGGAGAGGGTGTACCTGTAAGGTAAAACTTATGATCCAGTAATCACTTCCACCTCAAAATATGGGACAAAACTTGTAGTTGTAGTCCCTAACAAGCCTTATCCAATCCCTCTACAGGACAAGCTTAGAGTCCCTAAGTTCACCTACTTAGGAGATAAACTAGCCTACTTCAGAAGCCACCCACCTTTACTGAATGTGAAGAGAGGTTTGAAGCTTAATACTATTACGGTCGCTTACAAAAGGTAGACTTCAGACTAGGTTGAACAAGAATTGTACTTGCCTACTCAATTTCAGAAGATCAGGCATGGAGCACCAACCCAAGTACATTAGATGAGATACATCAATCTTTTTAGGGATGATGCTGACCTGATAGATAATGAGGACTAGTTTCTGGTGAAGAAGTTGGAAATAGAGGCTGAGAACATGAATCAACACGTTTTGAAGTGTTGTCGGAGTAGAATTTTGAAGCCCTCATTGCCTATTTCTATGCTTCCCACAACATACACCTGGGTGATGCCGGATAGATTAATTTCAAGTATACCCTTGGAGGATTCAAAGAAGTAGAAGGAGAAGAAGGTTAGAAAAAGTTATTTGAAGGGTCCTCTGAAACCTCTTACTCCAAGTCAATGCAAATGATTTTTAGAGAAGGAAGGGCTGGATGACAATGAGTACAAATGATTGTGGACTTTTTACTGGAATATCAGAGAGCATGCTTCTACTGCTGCAAAACCTAATCCAGAGAAGTCTCCTCCCATTGAGTTTAAAATTCATAGAGGTTTGTTTTCTCAACAGTGGATAAGAAAAAGAAGTTTTCCTATGGTAGTGTTTGCTCATGAAGACTGGGAAGTTTCGAAGAAGTCAAACAACTAGTACTGCTATGTTATAAGAAGACCAAGCTACTATGGCTTTCCAAAGGATGTTACCTACTTCAGGTTCTCCTCTAGGTTCATCAACCTTGTTTTCCATGCACTAGAAGAAGATCTTTATGAAGAAAATGTTTCTCTAAAGAAAAAGATGGAAGATGTAGAAGCTTATCATACATAGCTGATTCAGAGGCAAGACCAACTCATTACCCAAATAGAGAAGATCATGCTTGATAATGAAGACTTCAACACTTCTGTTCGTAATGAGATTTCCAAGACCAAGGATTCTCTCATTGAAGCTATCAAGGAAGATTTTTTGAAAAAGTATGAATATATCTAGTCTACGATGTGTTAGCCATTGTCTGAAAGCTTGTCATATATAAAATGAGAATATTTTTTTAGTTTCTTTTGTTCTACATGATTTTTTGGTCTAATACTTCATTGTTCTTTTCTTGTTTGCTTTCATATAACATTTTTGTTGATGACAAAAGAGGGAGTTAAAATACTAATAAATCTGAAGAAATGTGTAGTTTAGGGGGAGAAAATGAAGAAAATATGACTAAGTCCTTGACTTAGGGGGAGCTATTTGAAACTTCTATTCTTAAATCTCCCTATCAGATTTATATGTTTAACTAAGTTTGTCTTCATCTAAAATGGGGAGAATGTTGAGTCTCATGACTTTAAAGTCTAAGACACCCCATAATCAATTTTGATGATAAAAAACTAAGTAAATGTTGAAGTTGGTTGGACGTCTCTAAAAGGAGGGTTGAATAGAGACTTTAAAAATTTTGTTCCTGAAAGCACAATCTTAAACTCAAGCTGAGACTCGTTCTCAAGTTTGATAACTTGGATGCTCAGATGGATTAGGTTGAGATGTTGTCTCAAGGTCAATATCAATAATTTATAAAAAGACAAATTCTTGGTGTTTTAAATATGAACTTGATTTCTTCTGAAAAGAGTTAATTTAATTTTATAATTAAATTTCAAGTACGAGTTGTGCAATGTAAATAAAGAGATAGGGAGGAGAGATGCACACTGATCTTATCTTGGTTCACCCACACCTTGGGCTACGTCTAGTACTCACAACTTGTGAGATTTCCACTATTGACAGTCTTGTCAATTACAAGTATTCTTACAGCCTCTTCAGGACGTCTCTCACACCAAACTTAGGCACTCCTACCTTGGCTGAGTTACAA
The DNA here is from genome assembly GCA_026901365.1 of Sesbania bispinosa. Classification (NCBI taxonomy): domain Eukaryota; kingdom Viridiplantae; phylum Streptophyta; class Magnoliopsida; order Fabales; family Fabaceae; genus Sesbania; species Sesbania bispinosa. The sequence continues at coordinate 908,075 of QLOH01000069.1, read as the reverse complement.
GTATTCTTACAGCCTCTTCAGGACGCTTACACTTACTCTGCGACTAGGCTTTTCCCTATCTCAGTTGGGACCGGTTACAAGGTTTTTGAAAATATCTGATAGTTCTAGCTTACATCATACAATGTATGAATAGACAGTTAGTACAACTAGATATAATTTCTCTCTTACAAGGATAAATATTTAAGATCTAAAAGAGAGAATGAGTAAGACTACTACTTGATCTCAAGTTGAGATGGGATCTGAGATGAGATAGACTTGAGATGTAAGATGAGATGCAAAGGGTATTCAATATGTAGCCTAGTCTCTCTCTTTTCATTGTTTGTCTCTAATATTTATTCCAAATGAAAAACTAGTCGTTATGTGGTCGTTAAGAGTCGTTGAAGGAGAGAGAAGATCTTCTGCCAAAAGGTAATGTGCGTACAGCTTTATGACATCATGCGCAGTGTCTTTGCTTTGACTCTTGTTCTGAGTCTCATCTCTTGGCAGCTTCTTGCATCTGAGTCTTGATCTTAGTCCTGATCTCTTATCTGAATCTTTGATCCTTCCTTTTTGTAGTCTTGCATATGAGTCTCTTTGACTACAATTGGGTAGTGTGTCTGAGTTCATGTCTTAAGTTGAGTCTGAGTCTGTGTCTTAAGCTGAGTCTGCATCTGAGTTTGTACTTGCGTCTGACGCTGACTTGGGATCTCATCTTTGCTCAGCATCTTTGTTTTAGTCTTTCCTTTTTGCAAACTTTGATTCTGACTTTTATTGCTTTGTATCTCAAGAGTAATCTTTTGAGCTTTCTTGCTGAATGTTACCTTCAATTTTAAAGTCTAGAAATCTTGCCACAATTTGAACACACAATCAGTAAATACAAAGATGCATCTCAGTCTTTGCTTTTGTGATCATCTTAGCTTAATGGTTTGACTACATTAAAAACCTTACGAGTGAGTTTGTCATAACAAATGCTTCGTTAGACATTAACAATTTTAAATCTTTCAGATAATGGCATCAGAATGTTTCAGGCGACTAGATCGTCTGAAGTCACAAATCATCTAAAGTTACTGATATCTAAAGAGCTCAAGCTTATTTGAAGCAAAGATATCTGAAGCCAATGTAATATTTTCAGATGAGGAAAAGTCAAGGGTTATGCACATCCTTGCACGCAAGCTTCAGATATAAATATGGAAAGCCAAAAGGCAACTTTCTAGGTCAAGTTCAAAAGTGTAACACAAAAGAGGAAATTTGTGTTGCAAGTCTATAGTGATCAACACAATGCTGCCTACCTCGTACCTTTTGTCAGAATTGTCTCATAACGGCTTCCATTGCATTAAATGATATTTCCAAATGGATAAGTTTTGAGAGAGACATTCCAAGAATCCTATAAATAGAGAGTCTCTTCCATGAAGCAAAATACAGAATCTACACGCAATATTTTCAAGCCAAAACCCTGCATAAATCTTTCTATGATTTTACTTTGATAAACTTTATTGTACTCAATTTTCATATCTTGTGTTTAATCATAGTTTCTTGTACAATTTCTGAACAAAGAACTTATCTGATGTTCAAGTTCATTTCTTATTTGTAAAGACTTGAGTTGTTAGACCCTAAAGAGGCTAGGTGAGCAAAGAATACTTGTTAGAGCCTGGAGAGGCTAGGTGTACAAACAATTCTTGGTGTATAAGATCCTGAAGAGGCTTGACTGGATAAGTACTTGTCATCTTTGTTGATTAGTGAAAAGTCCAAAAGTTGTGTTTTCTCTAAGATTGGACGTAGCTCCTTGTGGTTGTGAGTGAATCAGGATAAAATACCTTGGCTAAGTTTTCTAAATCCTATACTTTTTATATTTGTTTAAACTAACCTAAGGGGATAAGAACAATGGTTAATAAACATTTTTTAAGTTTTATAAAGAAAGCAATTTAGGAAACCTCTTGTCTGATATTCTTCATATAAGAGAGCCCAATTCATACAGTCCTTGAAAACATGTTTGAAGTTTCTTCCAAAACAATTTTTGGGAAAATCCATCTTAGAAACGAAAAGTTTACCTATGTATTTACCTTTAAGTTGTACCGGACTGACCCACCATGGGAATTCTACATAGATTATTATATATTTCATTAGTGATTCTCATAGTGACAACGATTTATGTGATCCTTTCACCTAATGTCACTATGGTTCCCAACATAAGGAGTCGTATGCTTTGTGCCATCAAATGTCATGCCTAACCCTGTGACTACAAATGTGGTTATCGAGTATGCCACAAATCATGTGGAGGGATGGGAGTGACTAGATGAGATTTGTCCCTCCCACATAATGGGAGTTATATCTTCGGCCCCTTGTGTAACATCCCAACTTTTGATAATTAATTGTGAGATTTATAGGTTTTAATGTGGTTTGAATCTTAGGAACTAAGTGTAAGGGGTAGGGATGGGTAAGGTAAGTCAAGTAACTCATTTTGAACTAAACCCTTGAGTTTGGGCCACTGGTAATCGATTACAGAGAGCTGGTAATCGATTACCAGAGAGTTTGAAAAATGGTAATCGATTACAGAGAGCTGGTAATCGATTACCAGAGAGTTGGAAAAATGGTAACCGATTACAGAGAGCTGGTAATCGATTACCAGAGAGTTTGAAATATTGTAATCGATTACATAACCCTTGTAATCGATTACCAGCAACCTGGAAACTCAGTAATCGATTACAAAAGATGGTAATCGATTACCAGGTTCCCAGAATGGGTTCTTAGGCTAATTTTGCCTTCAGTAATCGATTACCAGGGTTTGGTAATCGATTACTGAGCGAAAATATATATACCCAGGACGCGAAATTCATCAGAATTTCGAGAGAAAACCTAACTTTAGAGAGAGAAAGAGTGGGTCTAGAGAGAGGAAGTGCCGGAACGGAGTAGAAACGTCGAAACGGAGCTAGGAATCACAATCTTTCATCTAAACAACTTGAATTTCTACATTGTGGTGAGTAATTCCTCACTTGAATTCTTAGATTTTAGGAATTGGTCTCAATCCCTTGAACCCCCTTCTTTCTCCCCTTTCTCTGAATATATCTTGAACTTATCTTGATTGTTTGTGTTTGTACATGTTGATTGATAACTGGGAACGATTTTAATCGGTTAGAACGGATCGATTCTTGATAATCGTTAGTTTCGAAACTTTCGAAACTCTCGAAAGTTTCGAAACTATCGAAACGTCGAAACGTTTCGTTTCCTCCGATTAAACTTGTTCCGAAATGAAAACTTAGGATTGATAATTGGATTCGATATTGGAATTGATGAGTATATAGGGGCTTGACATCGGTTAAGCGTCGAATCTCGTTCGTTTCAGAATGTTCGAACTATCGAAAGTGCCGAAATTAACGAGATTCACAATATTTATCAATTACGGGTCTCGAATTAGTTGTTCAATCTCTTTGTGAAAGATTATGGACTTCGGTCTCTTTGTGAAGGAACATAGCCTTTGGTTATGACTGGACTTCGGTCTCTTTGTGAAGGAATGTAGGGTGGGATTCGTCGCCTGGGGAGATATCCCCTGTAGTCTGAGCTCAGGTCTAACTCTAGACTGTGATTGTACATGGCCTATTGGCAAGCATTTTAAGCATACCATTGCATAAGTTAAATGGAGACTGTTATAGTAATTTAAAGCTTGAATTGCCATGAGATATATGTTTTGCATACATGCATGAGATTTGCTCACTGAGATTGTATCTCACCACAAGTTATGTGGGTTTTTTTTAGATGTTCAGGTTCCTCCTCCTCATTGTAATGAGCCTCGGAGATGATTTTGGAAAGCTGAAGATTTAATGTTCATTGTATATATTTAGTGGATGGCCTACTTTTGTCTATGTCTTTTTGTAATAGTTAGACTCGTTTGTATTTTCGGGTTTTCACTCTGAACGTGTAGTAACTCTTTGGATTAGAAATGTAAAATGGACTGTATGACTTTTCATGGTTGGGTAAATTACTTGATGTAGTTAAAAGACTTTAATTCTATATGGTTTGATGTAAATTATCCTTTTGTGTTGGGATTGCGATAATTTATAGAACAGGTCGATATTTAAAGTATAATATTCTAAATTCTGAGTTAGGAATTTGGTTTCCAACGGACTAAATTCCTGCTTGAGAATTTAGGGTGTTACACCTTGATTGAATGAAACTACAAAGTTAATGGTTGTGCCCAAATATTATTAGTATATTAATATTATTTGTTAAAATACTACCCGGAAAATCATGAAATTGAGATTGAACTATACAAGGATGACACGTTCCATGGCTTGTGTTCAATCTAGATATATGGACAAAGGGACTATACATACATGGTAACATTGGTCGCACACTGGATATATGTCAAATCATATTGACATTCATGTTAATTGGGTAGTAGAGATGTTTTGCTAGATATCATTCCCTGCTTATAATATTAAAATAGATTTTAATGTTACTACAACATAATGGGAACCTACAAGGTCACACACTTAGAACGGGTTGACTTGGACACTAAAGCCATTAGATGGTTTTAATCAAGTTTTTAATTGTATTAAAGGTCCATGTGATGTGAAGCTCATTTAGTAAGACTAAATGGACCAACTCATTATTTAGGGCATGCACATGGGTAAGTAGCACTAAATCCTAATTCTCACTATGAGGGTTAGCCACCGCAATATGGGTGGTAGCTAATAAGAACTTACTTTAATACTCCAAAAACCTAAAAGAGAAAAATGTTTTCTCTAAATCATATCACCACCCCTCATAGTGAAAAAAAGGCAATCATACCTTCATAGCCTCTAGCACTATGAAAGAGGGAGTCCTAATATCGCGTTCATGTGGATATCGGTGGAGGCATAGCTACTCTTGCATGCCCATGGTTTGGCAAAAAGGATACGATCACTTGTCTAATCAAGAAATAAAATGTATAATCTAAAACATGATTTATGGTTTTTACATGGATCTTGCTAAGATAAACTCACTCCCTAGTGTTTTAATGATAACAAACCCTGGAAGATATGAAAGCGTTGTTGGTATATCTATGATTTATTTGTTGTACTAAATGTGCATTGAGACTGCGCAACTCTTAGACTATATGTTTGCAGATCTTAAGTCCTGAGATGCAAAAATACATAACAAGGATTAGTTGTGACTAAGTATGGGTAAAAGAGCTAAGGCAAAGTAGTATCAATAACATCTCACATTGCCATCACGAAAAGACTAAGTCCAGGCATCGAAAAGACACACACTTGGAAGTTCAAAACTGCGCAAAGGACAAGGCAAAAGTCAACCTAAGACTGGCCAAGATCAGACTCATAGGACAAAGAAACACTGACACACTAAATCATTGCAACCCAAAGTACAACAGCCTCTCACCTGCAACAGATATATTAACGGCTACCTACAAAAGCATATAAAAGGAAGACTCATTCATGTAGAAAGAGTAATACACTACTGTGCAATCCACAAAATCAAGTCTTAGTGAATCTCAACTCACATACATCTATTTTCTACTTGTAAAAAATCATCTCTTTCATCTAATCTTTGTTCTGTAACTTAAAGAGTGATTATAACTAGCTAGGCTCACTATGTATCTATACCTTGTATGTAGCAGCTAGATCAACTTAATCTCATCCATTCTCATTCAAGCCTCAGCTAAGTTAGGAGGTTCCTAAGCTTAGTGTGAGAAAGTGTAAGCCTAGAGAGGCACTGCAATAAGAATACTCAAGTGTGAGCCTGAAGAAGCAGAGGAAAGAATACTTGTAATTGACAATTTGTCATAGTGGAAATCTCACAAGGTTTTGGGGACTGAACGTAGCCCAAGGTTTGGGTGAACTAGGATAAATTTGTGTGCATGTCTCCTATCTTATTGACTTACTTAGTGTTACTAACTCAACTATTATTGAATCTCAACTTAACTCTGATACTTTAAGTAATACACTTAACAAGGAAACACGTTAATACTACGTCTAATCTTTATTCTTCCTTATTCGTGTGTAACCTGAGCTTTGGTAAGACTTATCTAATAAGTCAATCTAAAATTCCAAGGACATAGGCTTGAGAGACAAGCTCAGATTGATCTTAAGTTTTCAGTAACAATTCTTTGATGGATCAGACTACTACTATTGGAAGGACAAAATGAGACTCTTCATAGAATCTCAACATGTTGATCTCTGGGAGGTAATTGAGGTAGGTCCTTATATGCCTTATATTACTGATGAGCTTGGTTTAAGATCCGCTAGGCCTAGGGAAGCCTGGACTGATGCTGAGAAGAGCATATATGTTCTCAACTCAAAGGCCAAGTATTTGCTTACTTGCACACTAAGCCGAAGTGAGTATGATAAAGTAGTTGGGTGCACCTAAGCCAAAGCAAAGAACTTGTAGGTCCTGGACAGCGACTGTTCAAGACACATGACAGGAGTCAAAAGCAAGTTTCTATCACTTGAAGAAAAAACATCTGGAGTTGTCTCCTTTAGAGACAATAGTAAAGCTGAGATCAGAGGTATAGGTAAGATTGGAAAGACAAACTCAGCTCGGATTGAAAATGTTTACTTTGTTGAAGGATTGAAACATAATCTCGTTAGTATTAGCCAAATCTTTGATAATAGTTATCATGTTAATTTCCAACCAATTTTCTGTGAGATCATAGACTCCAAGACAGGGAAATCCATATTTTCAGGAAAACGTTATGAGAATCTGTACTCAGTCTATCTTAAGAGCCTATCTGACCTCACTTATCTTGTGTCTCATGATAATGAGAAATGGCTTTGGCATAAAAGGGTTGGACACATTAACATGAGAACCATAAGTCAACTTGCAAATCATAGTCTTGTCAAAGGCCTCCCTAAAATCAGATTTGACAAAGACTTAGTTGGTAAGTAATGCATCAAGAGTAAGCATACTAAGACTAGTTTCAAACCCAAGAAACATGTCAGTGCCACTAGGCCTCTGGAATTGCTCACATAGATCTCTTTAGGCCAACTAAGACAGCCAGTCTCAGTGGCACAAAATATGATTTTGTAATTGTTGTTGACTTTTCTAGACTCACTTGGGTTCTATTTCTATCTCAGAAGGACGAGTCTTATGATAACTTCAAAGTATTTTGCAAGAAGGTGCAATCTGAGAAAGCATATGGAATTGGTACTGTTAGGAGTGATCATGGAGAGGAATTTGAGAATGCCAAGTTCAAAGACTTCTTTGACAAACATGGTATAACTCACAACTTCTCTTGTCCTAGAACATCCCAACAGAAAGGTGTGGTTGAAAGAAAGAATAGAACGATTCAAGAAATGGCAAGAACCTTTCTTTGTGACTCTGGAGTTGAAAAGTATTTTTGGGCTGAGGTGGTAAACACCTCTTTCTACATCATCAACAGAGTCACTATAAGAAAAATTCTCAATAAAACTCCATATTAATTATGGAAAGGAAGGAATCCTTCTATCTCTTACTTTCATGTGTTTGGATGTGACTGTTACATCCTAAACACCAAATATTCATTGGGAAAATTTGATACAAAATCTGACAAAGGCATATTTCTTGGCTATTCCCTAACATCTAAAGCTTATTGTGTGTTCAATCTGAGAACTAGAACTACTGAAGAATCTATGCATGTAGTATTCAATGAGATTCAAGGATGTGCTCAAAGGAATCTAGAAGAAGAAGTAGATAAGATGATAAACAACATGAAAATCTCAGAAAATGGAGAAGATGGCAATGAAGGAATCACCTCAGATCACAGAAATACAAGTCACGCTCAGACTGAGACTGGAAGACTACCTTAGCCTTGAGACTTTGAGAAACCTTTAGAATGAAGACAAAGGTCAGACTGAGACTAAGCGTGCAGTTTAGGTTGTTCCTGAGACTCAGCGTCAACATGCATTAGATATACCTAGGAGCTAGGGACTTGTTAGCTCTCACCCAATAGATCATATAATTTGTGAAACCTCAAACACGGTAAGAACAAGATCCTCTTTCAGAAATAATGAAAGCACGGTAGCTCTTTTGTCTAAAGTAGAGCCTAAAGACATCCAAGAAGCTCTAGATGATAAGTCTTGGGTGAAGGCCATGGAGGAAGAACTAAGTCAGTTTGAGAAAAGCAAAGTTTGGACGCTTGTTCCCCCTCCACACACCAATCTATGATAGGCACTAGATGGGTATTTCATAACAAGCTCAATGAGACAGGGAAAGTCATGAGGAACAGGGAAAGTCAAGGGTTCAACCAAGAAGAAGGACTAGATTATGGTGAGACCATTGCGCCAATGGCCAGACTTGAGGAAATAAGAATTCTTCTAGCATTTGCAGCCCACAGAGACTTCAAGCTCTACCAAATGGACGTAAAAAGTGCCTTCTTGAATGGGGTAACTGATAAGTGAAAATTATATGATAAATTAGAGTATTTTTTAGTTCACTTATCAAGGATAAAATGGTATTTTTTCCCCAAATTAATCCCTTTTTGTTTAATATTAGATAAATTGTATTTATTAATCTTGAATTTGAATTTGATGCTATTTTGATATAAATTGTGCTGATTTTTGTAGAATATTGCAAAGATTTGATATGAAGACATTTAATGAAGATTTGAAGATTATTTGAGAGCAATTAATGAAGATATCACTGCCAATTAAACAAGGATTATGCAGAAAACCTTCCCAATTAAATCCAAGATGCTCAATAAATGCAAAATTTCATCAAGAAAAGGGAAACAAGGAAAGACAAATCAACCAAAACCAGTCTCGGGGAGAAATCAAGTAAAAAGAGAAAGATTGAAGTTGTGCAGCTTGCGTTGCGCGCTTCAACTTGCGTTGTAGCGTAGGGTGAAGCGCAGCTCTCTAACTTCTGCGCTGCAAGCTGCGCTGCAGCGCAGGATGAAGCGCAGGACACGTGATTCTTGCCTTGTTGCCATTTTTAGATAGATTTCTCCCCAATTTTCTTTGTCTTTCCTTAGCCTATAAATAGGACCTTCTTGCACCAGATAAGGTTAGTTGATTGTAATCCCAGTGCCTGAAACATGGGCGTTGCTAGTGATTGATGGGTAATGACAGTATTCTAATGAAGGGCGTCTAAAGGATAAGCATGGTTTGTCAATGAGCCCTGTAACAAACGAAATAATAAGAGCAAAAACATGGCTGAAGAAGCTCTAAGAAGGACGCTAGGGGACTATATCACTCATCGAGGACCACGTCACTTCTCAAGCATTGTGTTACCACCAACTGCCAGAGTTTTGGAGTTGAAAACTGCGCACCACAACCTCATCAATGCACATCAGTTCGCTGGATTGGATCACGAGAATCCAAACACTCATCTCTCTAATTTTTATGAATTAATTGGTACTATGGGTTTCGAGGAAGGTAGTTTAGAATTTGATTACTTACGCTTGTTTCCTTTCTCTTTGATAGGTAAAGCTAAGGAATGGCTGCAATCACACCCAAATCAAAGTCTAAACAATTGGGGTGTAGTTGAGGAAAAGTTTTTGACAAGATTCTTCCCACCGGGGAAGCAGATTGAAGCCAAAGCAAATATTTCTACATTCAGACAAGGGATTGATGAGCCACTGTGTGAAGCATGAGAAAGATACAAGTCTATGCTGCGCAATTGTCCCAATCATGACTATGAGGATATAGCCCAACTCAACATATTCTGCAAGGGACTTTGTTCAGATTCAAAGTCATTCATAGATGCTGCAGCAGGAGGAACTATCTTATCCGCAGAAGTTGATCGAGCACTAGAAATCATTAATAATTTTGCACAAAACGATCAACAAGCTCAAAGTGGAAGACAACTCGCTCAATTACAAAGAAAAGGGATGCTGGAACTCAATCAAAGTGATGCTCTGTTAGCCGAGAACAAGCTCATTAAACGTCAAATAGAAGCACTCACTGAGACGTTAAAGGCACTCCCTCAACAACTCAAAGTTGTCCACTCACAACCCATCCAAACCCAACCATTGATTTGCGATTTTTGTGGCGGTGACCATCTAAATGGTCAATGTGATAATCAAGCGATGCAACCAGAGCAAGTCAATTTCGTGGGAAACCAGGGGAGGCAAGGTAATTTCTCCAATAACAATAACTAGTACTCACAAGGATGGAGGAATAACCAAACCAACTCAGGTTGGGGTCAGAATGAAGGATCTAGACAAACACCTTACCAGCAGCAACCTTCAACGTATGACAATCTGAATAGTCTGGAAGGAAAGATTGATGATCTCGTACAAGGATTCAATGGATTCAAGAAGAACACTAAGGCGTCAATCAAGACTCTAGAAAACCAAGTGGGTCAGCTAGCAACTGAAATGGTAGAGCACAGGCAACACCACTTCTCAGCTGTAACCCAAACCAACCCAAAGGAACAATGCAACTTGGTTGTTACTGATGGCAAAAAGTCAGAGGAGGAAGAACCTGAAGACGAAGGAGAAATCATCTTTGAAGAACAACTGCCTCAAGAGGAAATTGTTCATCAAGATGAAGAAAAAGCAGCACAAGAAGAAGAAGAACACCATGAAGAGAAGGTCTTTATTACAAGTAAGTCACTTGATCCAGGTAAGTTTACTATACCTATCTCTATTAGTAATCTACCCTCTACTCAAGCTTTATTGGATCTTGGAGCGAACATCAATTTGATGCCGCTATCGTATTTTAACAAGTTGAGTGATGTGAAAGTAAAGCCTGCAAGGGTGAAGTTGCTTCTTGCAGATAAATCCGCTCAATGCCCTTATGGGATAATAGAGGATGTTCAAATCAAAGTGGATAAGTTTGCATATGTCGTAGATTTCTACATTGCAGAGACAGAAGAGGAGGATACTGATGTCCCCCTAATTTTAGGAAGACCCTTCATGAAAGCTGCTAAGATGGTCATTGATGTTGATCGAGGAAAATATGAATTAAGCTCAAAAGATGAAAGTATTGTGTTTCATATTGATAGATGTATCCCCAAATTACAACAAACTGATGCTATTTCCAAAACTCAAACAAAGCTTCCAGGCTCCAAATTTCTGAGGAAGCCTAGAATGAGAGCAAAGCATCCAGAGTCAATATGGGAATTCCAATTTAAGAAAAGAAAGTGATCAACGTCTGATACTGAGGAAGATAGTGACAGTGATGGAAGAGTCAAGAATTGGCATGGAGGATGAGAGCTCAAAGGAAGAACTGGAATGGAGCCAAACATCATCCTCCACTTGAGGCCACCATAAAAGTGTTGAGCATCCAGGCGTCGAGCTAAAAGACGTTAAACAAGCGCTTCCTGGGAGGCAACCCAGACATTGTAAGTTTTAATTTTCTTCCAATTTTAATTTTTTTAATTTTTATTTTTAGATATTACCTGTTTAATTAGGAAATTATTAAGTGAAGGATTTAAATTGAAAGGAATGCATGGAAACAGTTAGGAGTAGCAGAAGCAGAAAAATACAGTGCAGATATGCGCTTCAACCTGCGCTGTAGCGCAGGTAAAGCGCAGAATTAAAAATTGAAAAGTGAGTTTCTGACTTCTGCGCTTCAACTTCCAGTGACACGTGCTCCATAGCGCAGGGTGGAGCGCAGAGCGCGGGTCTATAAATTCAACCCTTTGAACGAGGGAAGTTCATTTGAACTTCCCCTCGTTCTTTCTTCTGCTTTTTCTCTGAATCCCTGACCCTTTGCTTTGCCTTTTTCACTCTTATAGCCTTCATTTTTCCGTTTCTGAGCTTATACCAGGTATGTTTTTATAGTTTTCTTTACTTTTAACCGATTGAAATTTTCATTTTTTGTTTTATTTGAGCATAAACCTTAGGTTAGGAAACTTAGGATTCTAGGAACCTTTAGGAAAGAAATAATTGTCCATAATGTTTTAATATATATTGCATGTTGCTAAGATTCATTGTGAGTATTTCTTGTTTGCTTAGGTGGTAGTTTTTGAGTGCTCAATGATTTCTGCAAATTGTTTTATTGGCGCATGCTTGCTTAATTAATTGTCATGATATTTTTGCATGCCCATACATAAATAATTATGCCTTATTGTATGTTACTAATGACATGATTTTTGAGCATGAGTTTGATTCTCACTTTGCCTGTTTAGAATTGTTTAGGACTTGCTTTAATTGATCACTTTAGCATGTTCTTAATTAATTAATTGGCAATTATTGGTAATGTCTAAAATTAAATTTTTTATGCACAATTGTTTAATTAGTTGATTGCTCTGATTAATGAAATTAATTGGCCATTTATTTCATAATTATGAACAATTAAATATTATTATGTTGCATAAATAATTTTGATTTGCATTTGTTTTTCAGATGGCACGCACCGAGACCGTAAGACACCCAGTACATCTAGGAGAGGCACAGGGGGTGCTAAGAGGAAAGCACCCCAGAGGGAACCTGAGTTTGACCCTCACCGCTTCAAGGACTTTAAGTCCTTTGAAACTTACACTGCCATAGAGAGGTGCAACTTCATCCTCGAGTGACCAGTCTTACTTAAGGCGGATGAGTATGAGGAGTTCGCTGCTGAGATTCATAGGAGGCGATGGGACCACCTCAGTCAACTACTTTGACCCGGAGATCGTCAGGGAGTTTTATGCCAACGCCATTGGGGACCACGACGTTAACTACAAGAGGGAGTTCTATGTGCGAGGACAGGTTATCAGATTTGATTGCGATGCAATCAATGCACTTTTAGGACATCCATACAGGAATACAAGGACCTCGTGGAGTGCCAATACCATGAGAGGATGCAGGCTGTGGGACTTCATGGCAATGATCCCCTTGATATAGAGACTGCCCAGCTGCTATCTTTACCAGGGCGTTCCTTTGAGAGGAACGCTTATCAGGAGGCTGCTAGGATCTACAGGAAAGATATGAGGAGTATAGCTCAGATGTGGACAGTATTGATACTGGCCAACATTAAATCCTTCAGGGCATATGTCTGACGTAGTTATGCCCATGGCCCACCTCATATACACCATCCTCACCGACGCTGTTGTCGATGTCTCACGGGTCATCACCCAGAAGATATCAGAATTTGCATCTGTTGTAGGGCGTAGGAGCCCTAACTCTAGGATCAGACTTGACTTCCCCTCTCTTATCAAAACACTCTGCAGATCTAGGGGTGTGGATGTGAACCCCACGGTTCGCATTGCACTTCCTATGACTAGAGCATACATAGAAGCCAATTGTATCCCAGCTGAGGAGTTACAGGTTGAGGATGAGCAGCAGCCGCAGCAGCAGCAGGCACCACCACCACCACCAGCATACATGGATGCTCCTGTCTAGGCCCAGCATCTGGCGGCCAAGTACACTCATATGATGGCTCAGCTATCCACCATTCACCGAGCAACAGTTCACTTTCAGGACCTACATTATCAGGCTCGTGTGGACCCCCACTTTGGCATGACCCCTGATCAGTTTCAGGCGTACCTACAGTGGCCTGGGGACAGGCCTATTTTTCCAAGGGGGATGGAGCAGCTGAAGCTGGAGCTGAGGATGGAGCAACTCACATGGATCAGGACGATTGATTTTTTTTCCTATTTAGTGCTTTTCCTTCTTTTTCTTTTTCATTTTATTATTTTTTCTTCGTACTTTCTTATTTTTTATTTTCTTTTGATATGTACTGTATATTGTTGCCCCACTGATACATCATTTATATTATGCAGTGCATATTCAGTTATCATTTTTTCTGTTAAATTTTAAAATTTAGGATTTTTAAACATTCTTAGGAAATTAGGATTTAAGGTAACTTTTTCAAAATTCTCTATAATTAGGTAGTTTAACTAACCAGACTAGGAAACATGATAGGGTTTTGTGATTAATTCCATAACCAGTTAGGATGAGGACACTACTCAGGAGAACCTATCAGGGTAGTTAATTAAAACCAGTAAGTGTTTTATCAAGGAATTTTATCCAATAACCGGTGAGCTGAGACCGCTGCTTGTCAACTGTTATTGCTTGAGTTTCTGAATTTTGTCTTGCTAGTGGAAGATATGGAAGTGACAAAGGCATATTTTGTGATTATAATATTTTGCTCAGTGCCAAATAGCCAACCTTGATTTAATTTTTCCAATTCTTGGTCGCCCATTTGAGCCTTTAATATTTCCTTTGATGCACCCTAGCCATATTCAATGATTATATCCTGTCTCTTAACACTTGAGATAGAGAGCAAGGTGCAACACAACAAAATGGGACAAAAGGTTGGTGAATTGAAAGGTCAAAGAGATCCAAAGAGCAAGCACAAGAAATCACAAAGAAGAATACTCCCTCATAAAAAAGTTATCTATGTTATTGTCTATCTTATTAAAAAAAAAATCTGCATAAAAAGTGTGGATATTGAATAAGTTGGGGGAAGTACTTCTTCAAATAAAGAGGCCAAGCTGAAAAAGGGTGACAATTCAAGAATGACCAGGTGAATGGAGAGAAGTCCCAAGCACAATCACAAGATGCTCTCTATTCAAAGTGTTCTTTGCATATATAGAAAAACCATGATTTCTTGACAACCCAACCTCATTACAACCAAAGAAAAGACCTTTCGATCCATATTGACTGTTTGCAGGTTTAAAAGTTGGAAACGACTATCAATTCTAGTTGTTCAACGGTGGTGAAAAAGATTGAGGGAAACACTTACCCGTGAGAATGAGAGATTTCCTTGGTTTACCACTTATTGTTTTAATTTCTATTCTTGAGAAATTTGACTGATGTTTGTGTTTGTCAGCACCCAATTTTGTCCGGCAATCTTATTTCATTTTATTTCATTTTTTTTTCTTCTTTCTATGTATGTATATATTCCTATCCTCAAGACTTTTATTCCCATATTAAAAAAAAATCCAAAAAAATCAAAAATTGAAAAAATAAAATGGTTTAATTAATTAATTGATTAATTAATTGTCAATAGTTAGTTAATTGATTAAGTAATTAAGTCGTTTAACAAAAAAAGGGGTTTGCAATTGGGCCAATTAATTTGTAAAACTTTAAAATCCCTCGAGTCAAATAGGCCCACTTTCTTCACTTAATTTAACAAATTAAAAAAAGAGAGAAACAAAATAGGCCAACTTTCTTCACTTAATTTAACAAATTAAAAAAAGAGAGAAAGAAAAGAAAATTGGAGGAATGCTTGAGGCAGGCAAGTTGTGCAACTTGCACTGCCTGGGCGGCAATGTCAGACAGCAGTATGGGCAAAAGCAATGCACAGAGCAATTTGCACATTAAAAAAGGAAAAGCTTTTGCCTATAAATGAGGCCATTGGAGCCATTTTTTTTGGGGGGGGGGGAAGAAATTTTTGAGAGAGAGGTTCAAACACAGACTGATATAACGAGCTATCTTCAGAATCAAATCCAGAGGACAGGGGAAGCCATTTTTTGGGGGGAACATTTTTTACAACCAATTCCACAATCAAAGGATTTTTAAGGAACAGAATCACAAAACACAGGGGAGAAAATATCAGAGAGCAAAATACACCTAGATCAATTTCATCACCCTCCCTGTCCCTCAGCCATAATCATACCAATACAATAACCACAACCAGTAGGGCGTCCAAAACACAATTTTATCAAATTTACAGCCCCATTACAACAGAAGATAGAAAAGATAAATTAAAAGGGAGCCCCACTGCTGTCATCAACCACCACAGCCACCATGTTGTAGTCATGCACCACCCCCTGCGGCTGTTACAACCCCCACCTGTCAGTTTCAAAACAAAAAAAAATAGCAGAACAGAGACAATGAGAAGCCAGAAATCAAACCCAGAAAGAGGGAAAGAAAACCAGTGAGATAGAGAAAGGGAGAGAGAGAAGATTTACCTTCTCACCGCCGCTCCAACAGCGCCCCCCCTGTCCTCTTCTGCGCTGCAACGCAGGGCGAAGCGCAGGACACATGATTCTTGCCTTGTTGCCGTTTTTAGATAGATTTCTCCCCAATTTTCTTTCTCTTTCCTTAGCCAATAAATAGGACCTTCTTGAACCAGATCAGGTGTGCACGATTTTTGTAATTAAGACATATTCCAGTGATAATGCACCACTTTTAAGTTTAGAATAGGAGAGGCGGAGCGCTGCATAAGGATTGAAGAAGGTGACAGCTTCTTCAGTGGTTTGTATGGCTACCATGAGTAGCTAACTCTACAGTAGGATTGAATGTAGTTGATTTTATCCCCAAGTGTATGTAAATTCTATCTTATTATTTATGAGTTCCCTATCTATAATATTGGTAATCTTATTCTGTGCTTAATTCCTAACTTCTGCGCTTACGCCGGAATTATAGGCTAGTTTCTGTAATTAACGTTACGACTAGGATTGAGTTTGGGGGAGCCTAGACATAGGAAACTCAAACTCTGAGTGAATAAGAATACTCAATTAACCAGTGCCTGAAACATGGGCACAGCTAATGATTGATGGGTAGTGTGAGTATCCTAATGAAGGGCGTCTAAAGAATAAGCATGGTCATTAATAATCGATAGAAAAGGTTAGTTGATTGTAATTCCAGTGCTTGAAACATGGGCGTTGCTAGTGATTGATGGGTAGTGACAGTATTCTAATAAAGGGCGTCTAAAGGATAAGCATGGTTTGTCAATGAGTCCTTTAACAAACGGAATAATAAGAGCAAAATAAGCCGAGGGTAATTTGTCGCTTGGGAGAACCCACATGGATTGCCTTTGAGTGGTGAGGCTGCTGGTAACTCGGGGTCTTAGAAATATAGTTTGTCTACAGTATTATAGATCAAAGCCATAAAAAATAAATAGTCTTCACAAACATGAAGGGTGCGATGACACGAAGTTCAATCCTAATCCAAGTAAAGTGTCTCCAACTCTTCCTTTCTATTTCATTTGATTATTAATCTGCAATCTATATTTTCCGCACAAAATATTCTCACAAACCTGTTGTTTTCTCTTGATAAATAGATCACGACTATACGCGAATTGATCGTTCCATGTGGATACGATACTCTTCTTACTATTATACTACTGGATTTTTGGTTCGCTTGTCAGAAACCCACCAGTAATTGAAGAAGAGGATCTAGAATATCCTCAGCACGTGCTAACACTATTATACGATACTCTTCTTACTATTAAACCTCCTGGATTTGAGAATCTAGAATATCCTCAGCACGTGCTAACACTAAGAAAAGCCTTGTATGGCCTTAAGCAAGCTCCAAGAGCTTGGTATAATAGACTGAGTTTATTCCTTGTTTATAATGGATTCTCTAGAGGTCAGATTGACACAACTCTTTTCAAAAGGGAGTACCGTAAAGATTTACTCATTGTTCATATTTATGTTGATGATATAATATTTGGATCCACTAATGAGTCTCTTTGTCAAGATTTTTCAAGTCTTATGCAGAGTTAGTTTGAGATGAGTATGATGGGTGAGTTGAGATTCTTCCTGGGCTTGCAAATTAAACAACAAACAAATGGAATGTTTATTCATCAAGAGAACTATGCCAAAGACGTGTTGAAGAAATTCAAAATGAAAGATGCCAAGCCCATGAAGACACCCATGCATCCATCAACCCAAATTGACAAAGATGAGCAAGGTAAGCTTGTCTCAGATAAACTCTATAGAGGTGTGATTGGATCTCTCATGTATATGACTGCTAGTAGACATGACATCCAATATGTTTTAGGAATATGCGCAAGATATCAATCAAATCCTAAAGAATCTCATCTCTCTACTTTTAAAAGAATCTTTATATATTTGATTGGCTCTACTGATTTTGGTCTCTGGTATGAGAAAGGTTCTAGATTTGATCTTTTAGGGTATAGTGATGCTGACTTTGCTGGGATGAGATGGATAGAAAAAGAACAAGTGGGAATTATCAATTCCTTAGAAAGTGCCTTGTATCCTGGTCTTGTAAAAAGCAAAACATTATTGCACTGTCCATAATTGAAGCTGAGTATGTCTTAGCTGTTGCATGTTGTACTCAAGTCCTATGGATCAAATCTCAACTGTTGGATAATGCACTAAGGTATTCAAAAATCCCTATTCTTTTCGATAACACCAATGCAATTAATCTAGCTAAGAATCCCATTCATCACTCAAGATCTAAGCACATAGATATAAAAAATCAATTCATTAAAGATCACGTTCAGAAAGGAAATGTTGAGCTCATCTTCATTGAAACTAAGAATCAGATTGCTGATGTTTTCACCAAACCTGTTTAAGAAGAAAGGTTCAATTACATACTAAGCTTTCTGAACATGCGTTCTCTATCACCAAAAGGAATGAAGACATAAGTCATTGGCCACAATAAATGAACTCTATGAGTAAAGGTAAGACTGAGTCACAATTTAAGACTCGGACTGAGACTAATTCTAGATCTAAGACTCAGACTAAGCTCAAGACAAAGCTTTGCAATGGTAACAAGATAAAGTAATCGTTCTGAAAGCCCATTGGATGAGTTCCACAACGGCTAGTTGCCTCAAAAGTTTCACTACTAGTCGTTACCTATTTAATCCACAACTACCCAACCACCTCCTAAAATCTCTCCAAACCATTTCTCTCCTCATTCTCTCCCTCTATAAAGATCTGAATCTATCCTAAATCATCCTCATGCCTATCAAAATCCCTACAATAAAAATCCCTTTTTTTATCTCTCATCTTCTTCATCCTCTCCAGAGCTCATCAACATGTCTAGTGTGGTTCCATCACTTCCAGCCAAGATAGACTCACCAGGTCTCCTACTCCACAGCCCAATATTGACTCAGAATACACTCAAGCTCACTCTCAACCACCTCCACCAAAGACCAAGTCACCTCCTAGAAATTCTAGGAGGATGGCTTCAAACATTGTTCAAACATTTGCTCCCAGACAACCCAGATTTCCAGTTCACGTGGACCTAACTCAGATCTCTCCTTCCACCAAAGGAAAAGAAAAAATGGTGGAAGTCAACAAGGAGAAGATACTCTCTTTTCAATCAGATCTCTTTGAAAATGACTTGGTGGAAGCCAAGTATACTGGGTGCTTTGCTGAAAGGAAGGTGGTAATTGGCATAATCATTCTACCTCTATAACTTAAGCAACTGAACTGGGACATTTTCCCTTACATCAAAAAACAAGGTTGGGAAGGCTATCTCAGTCTTTCTGAAGCTGTCTACCCCAAGCTAACTAGAGCCTTCTATTCTTCCTGTTTCAGTGCCAAAGGAGAATATGAGCTTACACCTCACATGATTGCCTGTCTCAAAGGTGTCAAAATGGACATCACTAAAGAAACTTTAGGAAGCATCATCCAAGCTCCAGTCTCAGGCAACCGTCTTTATAATGAAGATCAGTGGTGGTCACTGATTAGGATCCAAGCTGAAGAGGTTGGAGCATCCTTATTCAGTCAAGCTGAAATTCACCTCTCCTCCTACTCTCTTAATCCTTTTGGATGATTCCTATTCCAGTTGGTGGCCAAGACCATCATCCCTCGTGTTGGTACATTCGATAAGATGTACATCATTGATCACATTGTGATGTACCACTTAAAGCATGGGATTGCCTTAAACCTCCCCTATCTCATCCTGAAGCACATGAAGCACACATTCGACAGTGTTAAGATGGATGCCTCTCTCCCGTTTGCTATGTTGGTGACTCGCATTCTAAAGCACTTCAAGGTGGATCTCTCCCAGGTCGAGGAGACCAAAGAAAAGAATACCTTCTTTGGCAAGACCAATATCCAAGCTCTGAAGCTTGAAGGTAAGGTCATTCCCCTCCTACTTTCTCTTTGTCATCCTCTGACTCACCTAAAAAGAGGAATAAGTTAGAATCCAACTCAGCTCAAGCTTCCCCATCATCCAAATTGTCATGTCCTGTGACAAGGAATGAGAAGAAAAGAAAGAAAGAAAAACAAAAGAAAAGACTAAGAGGAGGAGGAGGAGAAGAAGAAGAAGAAGAAGAAGAAGCTCAGTAGGAAGCAGCTGAAGCAACAAAGAAAAAAGAGAAAAAAAGAAAAAGAAGGACAAGGCTTCTATTGCTCTGGTTTAGAGTGAGCCAAAACCTATTTAGACTGATCTAGGTGTGCCGGCTCAATAGGACCTGAATTAGGGTGAGCCTCATATATCCACTCCTCTAGCTTCACCTCAGCCTTCTTCTCCCCCTATGCCTTCTCACATTACCAGACTGGTTGCTCAAACACCCACTAAATTGGAGAAAGAAGCCTCAAGAGAACCCACTCCAGTCCCTCAGACTGAGCCTGAGACTGATACTGAAGGGCCAGTCTCAATTGGAAATGGAGGCAGAAGGACTGGACCCCAAGAGCAACATAAGACCCCTAGAGCTTCACCTGCTCGTCAAGTCTCAATGCCCACTCCTGGTGTGACACCCTTCTACCCCAAATAATAATATAATTATCAAGTTAAATTATTAGGAAAACTACAGTTAACACCGAGGTAAAAAAGGTTCACAAATCCTCTTTTAAATAAATGCTTAATCCAAATCCAATGTTGTCTCCATAAAGGAGTAAAATCAAGGTTTTCAAGAAACTAATTTATCAACATAATTAAAACATAACTTGTCCATGTAAGACTCTTAGAAATAATTTTCCAACTCTTTGAACAACAATTAAAAGAAAATAAGCTCCTAATTACTAAGCCCCGATGTCACACATATCAGAGTAAGACCCTGTCCCTTCAAAATTCAGCACTTTGAGTGCCCTCTTCATCACCTAAGAAAACCACAAGAGAGAGTACGGTGAGGAAAGGAATACAGACCTATACATGCAATACAGAAGGCTACCCTTGTTCCCACCCATCACCATACACAACATCATTTATCTCAATTCATACACTATACATTCCACACATTACACAAATATAATTTCACATAATTATACTTTCACACTTCTCGTACAGTCACAAAAGAATGTGTATGCTCAAACTATGCACATGTACAACCTCTATCCTAAGAGTCATGATTTGGATCTCCGCAAAATGGGCGCACCTCATCAATTCCCCTAGTTGTTACCAATGATGGCCCTACCGTTAAACACCCTCAAGCCGGTAGGTTGCACAGTTAAACACCCCCACTTGGGCCCATGCAAAGACACTCGCCCCCCTTCACCATTACCCACCTCTTATGGGCCGGTGAGTCGCATAATAAAACACCCCCTCTTTGGGCCAGGCATCGATTGTCCCCCATCATGGTCGTCACCCTTCTTAGGGCCAGGATAATTTTAGCCACGTCTGGCTTCTCATGCATCTCATGTATCTCATACATCATGTGCTCATGCTCAATGCATCAACATCACTTCATACATTTCTCATACAATTTCCTCTACTCTAATCATTCCACATCACATCACGGATATTAAACACATACAACGTCAACATAAGATAATCACTTAACAATACTTCATGCCACATTTAATGTACTTTATACATCATATCTAATCTCATCAATTCCACAAAATAATTCATATATTAACTAAACATCCATCATATAAGTAAATGATCACAACATTACATAAAGAAAACACTCAAATCTCCATTTTTGGCCAGGTAATCGATTACCAGAAGATTGTAATCGATTACCAGAAGTGATTACTCAATTTTGGGGCCTGGTAATCGATTACCAGGAAGCTGTAATCGATTACCAGCAGCCTCTGGTGTCCAAAAGTGCTCTGGGAATCGATTACCAGCCTCTTGTAATCGATTACCAGGAGCCCGTTTTTCACAATTTTTACCCAGAAAGTCCTGTAATCGATTACCAACAACCCGAGAGCGACTGCACTTGCGTTTTTGCCCCTTTTAAACCCTCTTCTTCAATCCCTACTAAAATCTTTAAGTTCCTAACTTGTTTAGACTCGTTTTTACGGATTAAAATCAGTGAATTTACCAATTATTCCAACGGATTACTATAAAATTAACATCTAATCGATTTATGAATTCTCTCCGCTAAATCCTAATTCGACTCCCTTTCGACAATCTCGCCACAACTCTCAAATTCATCAAAGACATACCAATATACATTAAACAGAACGATTTCAAACATAAACATACGAATGATCCTTCAGATTTCAAAGATTAGAGATCCTAGAGGTACTTATGGTTGCCCTAACTACCCAAGCACTCCAGCATACATATATAGTTGCACCCCTTCCCCCCCGTACCTTAGACATGACGATCAAGGATGAATGGCAGAATTCTTCTCGATGATCTACACTTCGGCACCTCCCCCTCGTAGAGTCGCTTCTCTCCTTCCTAGAGTTGGTTATCTGACGTTTGAAAAAGGATAGGGTGAAATAGATGACCCCTCCCCATTTAATTATCTAACTGGGCTAGGCCTACTCTGACCCACCCATCTCCCTTTTTAATTAAATAATATGGTTTCTGAAACATAATAATAATATTATTATTATCTCTACATAAATCTTATTTTATTTTATTTATTTTTTATTTAGAAATTATCAGGATGTTACAATTCCCCCCCTAAAAACAAAATTCGTCCTCGAATTTACCTGAAACGAATAACTCTAAAAAAGACTCATTCATCTTCTCCTCAAGCTCCCAAGTAGCGCTCTCTGGTGTAGCTCCTCCCCAGATTACCTTAACTAAAGGAATTTCCTTACCTCGAAGTTGTTTCACCATCTGATCCTCAACTCTCACCGGTATGGTTTCCACCGTCAAGTTTTCCTTAATCTCATGATGATCCGACTCAATCACATGTCAAGGATCGTGAATGTACTTCCGGAGTTGAGAAACATGGAAGACATTGTGAAGATTTGACAAATGTGGAGGTAAAGCAATTTGATAGGCAACATTGTCGACTCTTTTGAGAATTGGATATGGACCAATGAAATGAGGTGTAAGCTTTTTAAACTTTAATGCCCTACCAACCTCAGTCCAGGGAGTGACTTTCAGGAACACATGATCCCCTTCTTTGAATTCTAAGTCCTTCCTCCTCTTATCAGCATAACACTTTTGCCTACTCTGAGTTGTCCTCATCCTCTCCTGAATTAACTTAACTTTATCAGTGGTCTGTTGTACTACATCTGGTCCTAAAACAAGGCTCTCTCCCGGCTCATACCAACACAAAGGTGTCCTACACCTTCTGCCATACAATGCCTCATAAGGTGCCATGCCTATGCTAGAATGAAAACTATTGTTGTATGTAAACTGTATTAAAGGTAGGAAACTATCCCAACTACCCCCTTGGTCTAACACACAAGCTCTAAGCAAGTCCTTTAAGGATTGTATGGTTCTCTCGGTTTGACCATCGGTTTGCGGGTGATAAGCTAAACTAAGCCTGAGTTGGGTTCCCAAAGCTTGCTGCAAACTCCCCCAAAATCTAGATGTAAACCTAGGGTCTCTGTCTGAAACTATGCTAGATGGTACTCCATGCAACCTTACAATCTCACTAATATAGATCGTAGCAAGTTTTTCTAAAGAGTACTTAATGTTAATAGGGAGAAAATGGGCACTCTTAGTCAACCTATCTATAAGAACCCAAATGGAATCATGTCCTCTTATAGTCCTAGGCAAAGAAACCACAAAATCCATAGAAATACTATCCCACTTCCACTCAGGTATACTTAAAGGTTGAAGCATTCCTGAAGGTTTTTGGTGTTCTACCTTAGCCTTTTGACAAACCAAGCAAGCACTCACAAAGTCCTCTATATCCCTCTTCATCCTAGGCCACCAAAACACCTTATTCAAATCTTGATACATCTTAGTTCAACCTGGGTGGAAACTACGCTTACTCTTATGCCCCTCTTCAAGTACTAAACGCCTAAGGGTAGGTTTACTAGGTACACAAACTCGGTCTCCAAATCTCATTACTCCATCTACACCTAAGAAAAATTCTCCACCACTACCCTTTTCTATAGCCTCACGCCTAATCACCAGGAATGTGTCCTCTAATTGAGCATCTCTAATTTCTCTCAACAAGTCATTACTTACTCGAATCATTCCTAGTCTAACACTATCAGGGGTTACCTCACAAGCTAAGCTTTCATCTCTAAACTTAGTTAGGAGATCCATTTTCCTAATCATCAAGGAACTAACTCGAAGACATTTTCTACTCAGGGCATCTGCTACTACATTAGCCTTACCAGGATGATAACTCAATTCAAAGTCATAATCCTTTAGAAACTCCAGCCACCTCCTTTGTCTCATGTTCAACTCTTTTTGATCAAACAAATACCTAAGGCTCTTATGGTCACTAAAAACCTCAAATTTAGAACCACACAAATAATGTCTCAACATCTTTAACACAAACACAACAGCTGCTAACTCAAGATCATGGGTAGGGTAGTTTCTCTCATTATTTTTTAAATTCCCACAAGCATACAACTCTTTTTGATCAAACATATACCTAAGGCTCTTATGGTCACTAAAAACCTCAAATTTAGAACCATACAAATAATGTCTCAACATCTTTAACACAAACACAACAGCTGCTAACTCAAGATCATGGGTAGGGTAGTTTCTCTGGTGGATGTTCAATTGCCTACAAGCATAAGCTACTACCTTAGCTTCTTGCATTAACTCCCCACCTAAACCCATCTTAGAAGCATCACAATATACTACAAATTGTTTACTAAGGTCAGGAAAGACTAAAACCGATGCACTAGTCAGTTTTTCCTTAAGGGTTTGGAAACTAAGCTCACACTTACTGTTCCATACAAAAGCAACCCCCTTCCTAGTCGACTCGGTCAAAGGCAAGGCTATCTTAGAAAATCCCTCTATAAATCTTCTATAATACCCATCCAACCCAAGAAAACTTCTAATTTCACTCACTGACTTAGGAGTCTCCCACTTAACCACAACCTCTACCTTACAAGGATCAACACCTATACCCCTTTAGAGATCACATGACCTAAGAAGCTCACTTCTTCTAACCAGAAATCACACTTAGATAACTTAGCATACAATTGTTTATCCCTAAGAATCTGCAATACTAACTTTAAGTGTTCCTCATGCTCCTCCTTAGTTTTGGAGAAAATTAGTGTGTCATCTATAAAGACAACTACAAATTTATCCAAGTAGGGATGAAAAATTCTATTAATGTAATCCATAAAAATATAGGGAGCATTAGTCACACCAAAAGGCATTACGAGATACTCATAATGTCCATATCTAGTCTTAAAGGCAGTCTTAGGTATGTCCTCTTCTCTAACTCTAATCTGGTGATAACCTGACCTAAGATCAATCTTGTTAAACACACAAGCCCCCACTAACCGGTCCATTAGATCATCTATCCTAGGCAAAGGGTACCTATTCTTAATGATGGTTACCTTGTTCAACTACGATAATCTGTGCACAACCTCATGCTACCATCCTTCTTCTTCACTAGCAAAACAGGTGCTCCCCAGGGTGATACACTAGGTCTCACAAACTTCTTCTCTAACAAATCTTCTAACTGTTTCTTGAGCTCGGCTAACTCCATGGGTGACATCCTATAAGGTGCAACTAAAATAGGTCGCGTCCCCAGTACTAGATCTATGGATAAGTGAAAAGTGATAAGTGATAAGTGAAAATTATATGATAATCACATAAGGATAATCACACACTACGGGTAACTCATTGATAACAGAACTACTCTCAGAACTCAAAGAAGCTAGTGATAAGTGAAAATTATATGATAATTTAGAGCACTTTTTAGTTCACTTATCAAGGATAAAATGGTAATTTTGCCCCAGTTTAATCCCTTTTTAGTAAATATTAGATAAATTGTATTCATTAATCTTTGATTTGAATTTGATGCTATTTTGATAGAATTATTGCTGATTTTTGCAGGATATTGCAAGAAATTGATTTGAAGGAAAGATAGCATTAAATGAGGGAGATATCTGCAAGATTTGAAGTTTGATTGAAGACATTTAATAAAGATTTGAAGATTATTTGAATCAATTAATGAAGATATCACTGCCAATCATACAAGGATTCTGCAGACAACCTTCCTAATTAAATCAAAGATGCTCAATAAATACAAAGATTTCATCAAGAAAAGGGTAACAAGGAAAGGCAAATCAGCCAAAACCAGTCTCGGGGAGAGATCAAATTAAAAAGAGAAAGTTTGGAGCTGCAGGACGCATTCTGCGCTTCAACCTGTGCTACAGCACAGGGTGAAGCGCAGCCCTCTGGAACCTGCGCTGCATCCTGCGCTGTAGTGCAGGGTGAAGCGCAGATCACGCTGATTCTTGCCCTGTTGCCGTTTTTAGATAGATTTCTCCCCAATTTTCTTTGTCTTTCCTTAGCCTATAAATAGGAACCTCTTGCACCAGATCAGGTGTGCACGATTATTGTAATTCAGTTATATTTCAGTGATAATGCACCAGTTCTAATTTTAGAGTAGCAGAGGAGGAGCGCTTCATAAGGATTAAAGATGGTGACAACATCTTCGGTGGTTTGTATGGCTACCATGTGTAGTTAACTCTCCATTGGGATTGAATGTAATCGATTCCATTCCCAAGTGTATGTGAAACTCTATCTATTTATTTATGTAGTTCCCTAGCTATAATGTTGGTAATCTTATTCTGTGCTTAATTCCTAACTTCCGCGCTTGCGCCGGAGTTATAGGCTAGTTTGTAATGAACGTTACGACTAGGATTGAGTTTGGGGGAGCCTAGACATAGGAAACTCAACCTCTGAGCGAATAAGAATACTCGGTTAACCAGTGACTGAAACATGGGATTAGCTAGTGATTGATGGATAGTGTGAGTATCCTAATAAAGGGTGTCTAAAGGATAAGCATGGTCTAATGAATCGATAGCAAAGGTTAGTTGATTGTAATCCCAGAGACTGAAACAAGGGCGTTGCTAGTGATTGATGGGTAGTGACAGTACTCTAATGAAGGGCGTCTAAAGGATAAGAATGGTTTGTCAATGAGTTCCTTGGAATAAAATCAAAATAAGTCGAGGGAAAGTCTGTCGCCTGGGAAAATGATGGGTTTCTGGCAAGCGAACCAAAAATCCAGTAGTATAATAGTAAGAAGAGTATCGTATCCATAGGGAACGGTCAAATCACGTAGACTGTGATCTAATTATCAAGGAGAAAACAACGGTCTGAGAATATTGTTGCGGAATTGTAAATAACAGATTAAATATCAATGGAATTAGAAAGGAAGAGTTAGAGACACTTCACTTGGATTAGGATTGGATTTCATATCATCACACCCTCTGTGCATGTAATTAAAAACTATCTATTATTTTAGGTTTACTCTATAATACTGTAGACAAACTTGATTGCTAAGACCCCTAGTTACCAGCGGCCTCACACACTCAATGGTAATCCATGCGGGCTCTCCCAGGCGATAGACTTACCCTCGGATTATTTTGCTCTCTTTTATTCCGTTTGTAAAGGACTAATTGAAATACGAGGCCTACCAAATGAAATATACCTTCGCTAGAGTACTGTCACTACCCATCACTCATTAGATATACCCACTTCTCGCTTCCTGGATTGACAATCAACTAATCCTTTGCTATCGGTAATTCAAAAACCATGCATATCCTTTAGACGCCCTTCATTAGAGTACTGATGAGTTTCTGGAAAGCGAACTAAAAATCCAGTAGTATAATAGTAAGAAGAGTATCGTATCCACAGGGAACGGTTAATTTATGTAGATTGTGATCTATTTATCAAGAGAAAACACGGTTTAGAGAGTATAGTTGCAGAATTGTAAATAGAAAGTAAATATTCAATTGGAATTCGAAAGGAAGAGTTAGAGACACTTTACTTGGATTAGGATTGGACTTCATATCATCTCACCCCTTGTGCATGTAAAAATTATCTATTATTTTAGGTTTACTCTATAATATCCTATACAAACTTTATTGCTAAGACCCCGAGTTACCAGCGGCCTCACACACTCAAAGATAATCCATGCGGGCTCTCCCAAGCGACAGACTTACCCTCGACTTATTTTGCTCTTTTTTAGTCAGTTTGTAAAGGAACTTAGTTGATAAAAGAGGTCAACTCTGTAGACTCACCTTCTCTCAAGTATTGTCACTACCCTCACTCATTAGGATACGCCTATGTTCGAATCCTGGATTCACAATCAACTAACTCCTTTGCTATCGATATACAGGCCTAATCTTGTGAACGCCCTTCGCTAGAGTACTATCACTACCCATCGCTCATTAGTAACGCTTATGTGTCGATTTTCAGATATCGAGTCCTTTTATTCAATTAGAGAGTGAGTTTCTTTGGAAGCCACTTCTCAACTCTCAGTCCTAATAAAAACTAACCTAGTTAGTTGAGACTAGCCTATAACTCCAGATGCAAGCGTGGGAATTGGGAATTAAGTACAGAATAAGATTACCATTATTATAAACAGAGAGCACAGAAATAATAATAAAGAGTTTACATACACTTGGGGATAGAATCAATTACATCCAATCCTAATGGAGAGTTAACTACACGAGGTAGCCATACAAACCACCGAAGATGATGTCACCATCTTCAATCCCTGTGAAGCGCTCCTCCTCCCCTACTCTAAACTTAGCTCTGGTGCATTATCACTGAAAAATAGACTAATTACAATAATCCTGCACACCAGAAAATAGACTGATTACAATAATCCTGCACACCGGATCTGGTGCAAGAGGTTCCTATTTATAGACTAAGGAAAGACAAAGAAATTTGGGGAGAAATCTATCTAAAAACGGCAATAGGGAACAAATCAGCGTGACCTGCGCTCCAAGCTGCGCCACAGCGCAGGCTGAAGCGCAGGATCCAGAGAGTCCGCGCTTCACCCTGCGCTTGTTTGCAGAATCCTTGATTGATTGGCAGTGATCTCCTCATTAATTGCCTCAAATCTTCTTCAAATCATTATTAAATGTCTTCAATCAATCTCAAATCTTGCAGATATCTCCCTCATTTAATGCTATCTTTCCTTCAAATCAAATCTTTTCAATATCTTGCAAAAATCAGCAATATTTCTATCAAAATAGCATCAAATTCAAATCTCAGATTAATAAATGGAATTTCTCTAATATTTAATAAAAAGGGATTAAATTGGGGCAAAATTACCATTTTATCCTTGATAAGTGAAATAAAAAGTACTCTAATTTATCAACTAATTTTCACTTATCAAATTCCCCCAACTTAACTTCTTGCTTGTCCTCAAGCAAGAGACCTCTTTGCAATCAAAAATCAATTCTATTCCCAGTGTATTCCTAATAATAATAAAAACAAATTCAAGGAACTAATCCTCAACTCCTTCTTAAGTAGCAGTCACTTTCCAAATATAAGAAAAACTTAGGACCAAGGGATGTTACCAATACTCAATAGAATAGAAATACAAACATCAATCAAACTTTCTCAAAAACAGCAATTAAAGTAGTAAGTGATAATCCAAGGAAATCTCTCATTCTCACGGGTAAGTGTTTCCCTCAATCTTCTTCACCACTGTTGAACAACTAGAATTGATAGTCGTTTCCAAAATCTGAACCTGCAAGCAGTTAATATGGATCAAAAGGTCTTTATTAGGTTGTAATGAGGCAGGGCTATCAAGAAATTATGGTTTTCTAGATATTCAAGGAACACTTTGAATAGAGAGCATCTTGTGATTGTGCTTGGGACTTCTCTCAATTCACCTGATCATTCTTGAATGGTCACCCTTTTTCAGCTTTGTTTCTTTATTTGAAGAAGTACTCCCCCCAACTTATTCAATTTCCACACTTTTGTGCAGAATATTTTTTTTTTGAATCATAAACAATAACATAGAGAATTTATTTATGGGGGAGTATTCTTCTTTGTGATTTTCTTGTGCCTTTTCTTGACTCTCTGTGACTTTTCACTTCACCAACCTCTTGTCCCATGTTGTTGTGGTGCACCTTGCTCTCTATCCCAAGTGTTAAGGGGCAGGTTACATTCAATGAATATGGTTAGGGTGCATCAAGGAAAATATTCAAGCTCAAATGGGCAATCAATAAATGGAAATATTAAATCAAGGTTGGCTATTTGGCACTGAGCACAATATTAGAATCACAAAATATGCCTTTGTCACTTCCATATCTTCTTCAAGCAAGCAAAAATTCAGAAACTCAAGCAATAACACTTGACAAGCAGCGGTGAAAAGCTCTCAATATCAGTGTTTAGGTCTCAGTTCACCGGTTATTGGATAAAATTCCTTGATAAAGCACTTAATGGATTTAATTAACTATCCTGATAGGCTCTCTTGAGAAGTACCCTAATCCTAATTAATTATGGAATTAATCACAAGACCCTATCATCTTACCTAGAATGGTTAGATAAACTACTTAATTACATAGAATTTGAAAAAGTTACCTTGATTCCTAATTTCCTAAGGTCCTAATTTTTTTTTAAAAATTATGAAATACAAAACAAAAAATCCTAATTAATAGAAAAAAATAGTAGAAAATAAAAGAAAAACTAAAAGAAAGAAAACACCAGTATCAATCTTCATCCTCTGTATCCTGTGAGTTCTTGTCCTACTGCTGCTTCCATCCCCCCTGGGAAAATAGGCCTGTCCCCAGGCCACTGCAAGAATATCTGGAACTCTTCAAGCAGCATGCTCGGGTATAGGTCCAGTACTCCTGATTGGTTTGAGGTCAATTGGTCTTTATACATTGCAGTAGTCTGTGCAATTCATGAAGAATATGGAAGCCATCATTAACCAATTTACATGCATAATTCAAAGAATTAATATTTTCACAACAAAAGTTCAGTGCACATGGTAATGATTTCCTAAAAACAATCATACTCATTTGTTTTGCAAATATTCAATCAATCCATGGAAAGTGAAAGTTCAAGATTTTTGAAAGAAACAGAGCATAACACTTTCAAGTTTAATAACTCACAAAACAAAGAGCATTTCAATTCAAGAAAATTGTTCTTCATGTTCCACGCAGCCAAAATCACATTCAAGATAGCAATAGTCAATAATATTCACAATCCTAAGGTTGCTACCCTAAAGTGCAAATAGAGTAAATGAAGATTTCAATTGGTAACAATTAAAGAAAACATAACTGAAAGTTTCAAAATTGATGGAGGTTTGTGAGTGGAAAGATTGAAAAGAAGAGCCTAGGAAGTAGAGAAACAACACATGAGAAATAGAAGATTTTTTTTTTAAATTTCGTATCCTACGCTACAGCGCAAGTGAAGCGCAGAATACAGTGACTAAAATTGCATATTTGCGCTATAGCGCAGGTTGAAGTGCAGAAAACAGAATGCAATTTTGCAATTTTCAGTCACGTTTTCTGCTACTTCCTATTTTTTTAAAAAAAAAATATTTTCCACAAGCTTATTCCAATCAATTTTGAAAATTTCCTAAATCCTAAAAAATGAAAAATCCTAATTAACAGCAAGAAAATAAAACAAAACGAGAATTAATTAAAAACTTTAAAAATCTCCGGGTTGTCTCCCAGAAAGCGCTTGTTTAACGTCTGATAGCTCGATGCCTGTTCCCTCAAGGTGGCTGAAACTGAAATATTTTGATGAGCCTGTGAGCTGGACCCTTCCTTTTTCTGGCCTGTAAACCTCCCCATAATCTTGCCTTGGAGCAATCTGTTCTTTTCTTTATTTTCTTGCTTTGATGTGTATGAGTCTTCTTCTCCTGAAGCTCGAATGATTCACAAATGATTGCGCTCAATTTCTTTGCTTCGGGGGGTTCCTTGATATGGAACACACCTGACACTTGATCTTCAATCTGGCTCTAGGCTCTGAATTTAATTCTAGCTGAACTTTTCTTCTCTTTGCCTTGTCCTGGTCAGTGTGATTGAAGGCCTTTCTTTTGTGAGGTCTGGAAGGTTTGTCACTTGTACCATGCCTTTCTTGATCTTCCGTTAGAGGACTGGTTGGATAAGGCAAGGTCTTTGTTCTTGAAATCATTTCCCTTCCTTCCTCGGGCTTTTATTCATCATCTCCCTGTTCACTCTTTTTCTCATTTTCTTGATCATGTACACCCTCATGTGTTGTATTCTCTACCTCCCTTTCACAGTCAATCTCTTTTTCAAGCACCATCTTTTCTATTTTCTCCTCTCCTTTCTCGTCTTCTTCTTCTTCTGTTGCACCTTCTTCTTCTTCAGCTTTTCTTTCTTGTGTTTCTTCAAATTCATCTTCTTTATCAGCCAGATCATCATTGATTTCCTCCCCTGTTAATTTAACAATTATGATGGGACAAAATTCTATGGGGTTGGGTTGAGCGTTTGTTGAGCTCTGTTCTGACTGTTGGTTGGCTATTGTTTCTGCTATCTCTTCAATTGTTGCATCAGGAGACTCTCTCTTCTTGTTGAGCAGTTCCAACATGGTGTCAGTGTTTCTTCTTGCTTCTTCTCTTTCCTTCTGAAGTCTTGACTACCCTTGTTCTACTGGTTGTGCTATCAAAGCATCATTTTTTCTTCTTGCTTCTTCTCTCTCCTTTTGAAATAGTATATTGCTTTGATGAATTTCTTCGATACTCTTGCAAAGTCTTAACTCCCTTTGTTCTGTCATCTGTTTTAACAAAGCGTCAGTGCTTCGTCTTCGCTCTTCGTTCTCTTTCTGGAATTGTATATTGCTTTGATTGAATTCTTCCAAAAACTCATAAAATTGGGAGTCTCTTTGTTGATAGGAAGAGTAACCTTGCTGCTGTTGAAAAGAAGGTTGCATGTGGAGTAAAACATCATCTTGGTGCCTCCCAAAATTTTGGTTCTGATAGCTTCCCCAATCCTGTAAAAAATTGTTAGAATAATTGTTGTAATTAGAGAAGTTACCTTGAATCGGTGCATGAGAGGAGTAACTTGGTTCTTGCCACCTAACATAATCTCCAAGGGTTCTCCTTGGTTGATTTTGCCATTCATAAGCCATGTGACATTTACTTCACTTGAGGTGGTTGAACAGAGAGTGTTGAGATTGTCTCCTTGAAATTTGTCCCCTCTTCTTCTTGGGTGATCAGAGAGTGTTGAAATTGTCTCCTTGAGCTCTGCCCCTTTTTCTGTTACCTGTTTTCTCAAGAGAAATAATCAAGATGCTCAACCAAGGAGAAAAACAAAATAACAAAAATAATTTTTTTATTTATTTAAAAAATAATAATAATATTATTTTTTTTAAGAATTAAAATAAAATAATTAAAAATTAAATATTTTTGTTTTCTTCTCGACTTCTCCCTTGTCTCATTTCCTTGTTTCTACTTTTGTTCTTCCTTGATGTCCTTCCTATTTCTGCTTCAAGTTGTAATTGATGTGAGACATCTGGCTTCTCAAAAACAAAAACAAGAAAACTTTAAAAAAGGTAAGTGGGGAAGAAAAATTAATAATAGAAAAGCTATAAATTTCCTAGATAATAAAAAGTCCTAAAATAATAAGAAAAATAAATAAAAGAAATCCTAAGATAAATATCCTTGATAACTAGACCGCCAAGGTCGACATAAATTGGAAACCGTTCCCCGGCAACGACGCCAAAAATACTTGATGGGTTTCTGGCAAGCGAACCAAAAATCCAGTGGTATAATAGTAAGAAGAGTATCGTATCCACAGGGAACGGTTAATTTATGTAGATTGTGATCTATTTATCAAGAGAAAGCACGGTTTAGAGAGTATAGTTGCAGAATTGTAAATAGAAAGTAAATATTCAATTAGAATTAGAAAGGAAGAGTTAGAGACACTTTACTTGGATTAGGATTGGACTTCATATCATCTCGCCCCTTGTGCATGTAAAAATTATTTATTATTTTAGGTTTACTCTATAATATCCTATACAAACTTCATTGCTAGGACCCCGAGTTACCAGCGGCCTCACACACTCAAAGATAATCCATGCGAGCTCTCCCAAGCGACAGACTTACCTTCGGCTTATTTTGCTCTTTTTTTGTCAGTTTGTAAAGGAACTTAGTTGATAAACGAGGTCAACTCTGTAGACTCACCTTCGCTCAAGTACTGTCACTACCCTCACTCATTAGGATACACCTATGTTCGAATCCTGGATTCACAATCAACTAACTCCTTTGCTATCGATATACGGGCCTAATCCTGTGAATGCCCTTTGCTAGAGTACTGTCACTACCCATCGCTCATTAGTAACGCTCATGTGTCGGTTTTCTGATATCGAGTCCTCTTATTCAATTAGAGAGTGAGTTTCTTTGGAAGCCACTTCTCAACTCCCAGTCCTAATCAAAACTAACCTAGTTAGTTGAGACTAGCCTATAACTCCAGACGCAAGCGTGGGAATTAGGAATTAAGTACAGAATAAGATTACCAATATTATAGACAGAGAGCACAGAAATAATAATATAGAGTTTACATACACTTGGGGATAGAATCAATTACATCCAATCCTAATGGAGAGTTAACTACACGAGGTAGCCATACAAACCACCGAAGATGTTGTCACCATCTTCAATCCTTGTGAAGTGCTCCTCCTCTCCTACTCTAAACTTAGCATTGGTGCATTATCACTGAAATATAGACTGATTACAATAATCCTGCAGACCAGATCTGGTGCAAGAGGTTCCTATTTATAGACTAAGGAAAGACAAAGAAATTTGGGGAGAAATCTATATAAAAACGGAAACAGGGAACAAATTAGCGTGACCTGCGCTCCAAGCTGCGCTACAGCGCAGGTAGCATCCTGCAGCTCCAACTTTCTCTTTTTAATCTTGATCTCTCCCCGAGACTGGTTTTGGCAGATTTTTCTTTCCTTGTTTCCCTTTTCTTGATAAAATCCTTGCATTTATTGATCAATCTTTGATTTATTTGGGAAGCTTGTCTGCAGAATTCTTGATTGATTGGCAGTGATCTCCTCATTAATTGCTTCAAATCTTCTTCAAATCATTTTTAAATGTCTTCAATCAATCTCAAATCTTGCAGATATCTCCCTCATTTAATGCTATTTTTCATTCAAATCAAATCTTTGCAATATCCTGCAAAAATCATCAATATTTCTATCAAAATAGCATCAAATTCAAATCTCAGATAAATAAATACAATTTCTCTAATATTTAATAAAAAGGGATTAAATTGGGGCAAAATTACCATTTTATCCTTGACAAGTGAAATAAAAAGTACTCTAATTTATCAACTAATTTTCACTTATCAAGTACTCACACTACACATCAATCACTAGCAGCGCCCATGTGTCGGTACTCTGGCTACCGAGTCCTCTTATTCACTCAGAGAATGAGTTTCTTCAGAATCCGCTCCCCCACTATCAATCCTAGTCGAAACAAGCCTATAACTCCGGCGCAAACGCGGAACTTAGGAATTAAGTACAGAATAAGATTACCAATATTATAGACAGAAAGCTCATGAAATAATAATATAGATTTTACATACACTTGGGGATAGAATCAATTACATCCAATCCTAATGGAGAGTTAACTACACAAGGTAGCCATACAAACCACCGAAGATGTTGTCACCATCTTCAATCCTTGTGAAGCGCTCCTCTTCTCCTACTCTAAACTTAGCTCTGGTGCATTATCACTGAAATATAACTAAATTACAATAATCGTGCACACCGGATTTGGCACAAGAGGTTCCTATTTATAGACTAAGGAAAGACAAAGCAATTTAGGGAGAAATCTATCTAAAAACGGCAATAGGGAGCAAATCAGTGTGACCTGTGCTCCAAGCTGCGCCACAGCGCAGGATGGAGCGCAACTTCCAGAGAGTCTGTGCTTCACCCTGTGCTATAGCGCAGGTGAAGCGCAGGTGGCGTCCTGCAGCTCCAACTTTCTCTTTTTAATCTTGATCTCTCCCCGAGACTGGTTTTGGCAGATTTGTCTTTTCTTGTTTCCCTTTTCTCGATAAAATCCTTGCATTTATTGAGCAATCTTTGATTTAATTGGGAAGCTTGTTGATGACACACTGTTAGAAGCTTGGACCTGCAAGACCTACACTAGAGGAAATGCACCAACTTCAAGCCAGAACTTCAAGCAAGGAAGAGTTGGAGAATTTAGTTTCCTACATATAAAGGTCACTACCCTACAAAATAGGGGTCACTACCCTACAGAAGGACACCTTGACCCTGGATAGGACCCTTGTCCTATGGACCACCCTTTATTAGGACTCTTTTGTATTTTCTTTTTATTTTCGTAATTCTCCTTTTATTTTCCTCCTACTTGGGCGCCCACATGTATGGGTTTATTGGTTAGTAGGTTGCATTACTATAAGGCTTAGGAGGTCATGGGTTCTATTCCCACCTAGGATAGGAAATTCACTCATCTTTTATTTTTCCTATGTAAGTGGGGCCCTATTTTATGGGTTTATTGGCTTAAGGCTTAGCTTAGCCATAAGCCTTTAGGGGCATGGGTTCAAATCCCACTTAGGATGGGATTTCACCCATCTTTTATTTTCCTCCCCCTTTTCCACACTAGGTGGCCGCTCCCTTCCCCCTCATTTCCTATAAATAGGAACCTCCTCTCCTTGTATTTCAACACATGAATATTGAAATAAAGGCATTATGCCAAATTTTCTCCTCTTTGTGAGTTGAGTGAGGCTTGGTGGTTGTTGCTTAAACCATGGTGAGACTTATCTAATTCTCCTGAATTAGTGGCGTCTGGCATTGGACTTATCTGCTGCAGGAGGATTCTTGCTTCAGTGGCGTCCCTCCCATTTCTCCCTCTCCACTTTTTCCTTTATTTTCTCTCATTTTCTTGTGCTTTCTCACGTGAATATAGCTGCTGCCCAACACTATATTTCGTGATTTATTTGCTTAATTGTGACTCTGATCGGTTGGTTTTGCTCAATTCTAGGTCCTGTACACATCTTGTCATCATTTGGTATCAAGAGCTTGTTGAATTTGAGCAAATTGGAGCAAATTGGGGTTGTTCTTAGGCGCGCAAACTGCACCTCATATGTGCAGAATTTTCATCAATTTAGTGTAATTCAATCCCTCTTTTCAATTGTAATTTGGACTTGGACTGTTTCCCGGGCTCGAGGTGCCTTTCTGCTGCTATCAACACTTGTCTGTCTTGATTGAATTGTGTGTTTTCTTGCTAGTTTGGGGGCTGTTTTGGGCCGCTAATTCCCACCCCCTAGGTGTTTGTTTAAATGCCTCTTAATTGCTCATAGTTGTTCTTGAGCGATTCTTACATGTAATAGCTATAAACTGCTTTTTTGTTGGTGAAGTGTGGTAAGAGGAGGCATTGTTGTCTTCATTTTTCCAAAGATCGTTCACCGACATTTTCTCCCTTCACCATTAATTGTTCATCCACCATATTCATCTCTTTACTTTGCGCTTTTAATTTTCCGCCATTTAATTTCCGCTTCTCCCCATCCTTTTAATTTCAGCTTCCCCCTTTACATTCAGCCATTTACATTTCTGCTCTGTCCATCCTTTTGATTTCCGCTTCCCCCTTTACTTTCAGTCATTTATTTTCAGTCCTCCCCATCCTTTTAATTTCCGCCATCTCCTTTACATTTCAGTCATTTACATTCCTGTCCTCCCCATCCTTTTAATTTCAGTTTCCCCCTTTAATTCTTGCCATTTATTTTGCGCAATTTCTCCTTCTTTATTTTGCCATTTTATGCGCATTTTTGGGCTATTGTTTTGTTCATATTCTACTCTTGTTATGTCTGTTTGATTGGCATTCTGATTGCAAATTTGGATTGACTACTATCTCTACCTTGGTCTTCCCCTGTTTGATTGTCCAAAACGCTCACCTATAGGATCTTTTTTGGTTCATAGTATTGGAAGAAGATCAACAAATTCTAATTGTTGATTTTCCTTCAAATTTAATTCCAAACTTAAAATTGAACCAAGCGCGTTTCGGTCACCACACTGGTCTTGTATAATTAACAAGGAAGTGCTAAGCAATTTTTTTGGCCATTTTTGAAATCAAGTTACCATCACGTTTTTACAGTTTTTAAAAATCAGTTTATTCATTATTTTTGCTTTTCTGGGCCACTTGGATCAGTTTACTGTCAGAAAATTCCAAAATTATTACAGTAGGTTCAGTTTATTTTCTTTTCATTGTGTACAAATTTCTGTAATTTTCTGTTGGGGAAAAAGTCAAAAAAAGAAAGAAAAGGCAAGAAAAATACAAAAAGTACGTACGTGCCAAAAATAGAAAAAGAGGTGTAAAAGCAAAAAAGGGTGCAAAAGTCAACAACAAGGAAGAAAAAGTCAAAAGACACCCAAAAAGAGTCAAAAATTCAAAAAAAATTCAGAAAAATAGAAAAACAAAAACAAAGAGATATCCCAACAATACAGTGACAATTTTACTGTAATTTTCTGTTTCTTTTCCCTGTATACTGTAATTGAGTTATATTTACTGTTTTTGCTTAAAAACGACAATTTTGGCAACTCTTTTTCAAAAATCACCAAAAACAATTCTCTTTGCAATTTCTTCCGTCTTGTCTTGTTTGTTGTCTGCTCTTGTGTATAAGCTTGTTTGAGTGTCAGCTTTTCTTGTTTGTCATATCAATTCCTTGTTTTGTCTTAGGATTTTCTATTCTTCTTCCAGTAGGTATTTTTCTTTGTTAGTGCGCTTCTATTTTGGGTAAGGGTTAAGACTTAGACTCAACCTGGTCTTTGCAACTTCTAATCAACCTCCAACCGAGTAGAAGAGGCAAGAGAGTCTCATTATAGAAAAAGCCAAAAAGAGTGACATACACGAGTGTAAACATTCCATTGAATGTAAACACTTAGTGAGTGGTGAGGTCCTTTAAAAGATTTTAAATAAAATCAATTTAAGATGTCATATAGAATGTGGAGAAAGGAGCTAGATGAAGATAGGAGAGAATTTAGAAGAGAAAAAGAAGTGAGAAGACACTCTTCTCATGATAAAACTGATGAAAGGTATAGGAAAGAAAGGAGAGAAATAAATAGGTATCATTTTGAAGATAAGGAAAGGAGTTATGATAACTCTAACCATGAAAGCAGAAGATATGAAGAAGAGAGAAAACTTAGGAGAAATTATGAGAGTGAAATTAGAAGAAAAGATCATGAAAAAGAGGAAAAGAGAAGAAGAGAAAGTAGGAAAGTTACAAAAGATTCTTTTGAAGATAGAATTGGGAGAAAGTTAGAAAAATTTTCTTATGAAATTGAAGATAAATTTTCAAAATGCTTTTCAAAATCCTTAATTAAGATAGAAGAGAGAGAAAAAATAGAAAAGAAGAAACAATTAGAAAAAGAAGAAGAAGAAAGTTTAAGAGAGAAAAAGAAAAGGAAGTAGAAAGAATGCAAATTGAAGAAAAGAAAAACAAAGAAAATTTAGGGAAGCAACCAATTCCATTAGATAAACAAGTAAATGCTAACCCTTTGTGTGAAAACATGAATAGGTTGATGGCAAGCACTTCTAGTGTTGCAAGGAGGACAACTCAAGTGATTGAAAGGGAGTTTCCTAGACTAACTTTCTTTATGCATGAAATGCCTTCTTCTATGCACGATTATATGCCTCAAAGCATTACATGCTTGAATGAAATAAAAAATGTTGATGATGCTTTGAAATCTATTGCATGTTTAGAAGAGCCAACTAAGTTTAAGAGTACCATGAAACTTACTAGAGATGCATGTTTAGTTAATTCCTTTGATCAATTTAGATTGGATGATAACAAAGTTGGATTGAATACGCATGCACCTTTGGTTTGTGTTTATAAGTTGAATACACATTTTGGGCCTCAAATAATTATTTCATATAGTGTATTATGCTCTTGAACTAGTTAGTAAAAAGGATAAAAATTTGGATGAAGCTATCACATATGAGAAAACTTGTTTACATGATGATATGCTTCATAGTGTGCTTGTTCAAATTGATTCTTTTAATGTTTCACCTTAAATGAATACATATGATAATATGCAAAAGGTGTCATATTACTTGAATAAGTGCACTAGAATGGATGTGCCTCGTGAACAAACTTGCATGAATACATCATGGCATGAACATATACACTACCCTTTTTACAATCATACTCAAGATGCATGTGTTATGTTCAATAAAAATG
This sequence comes from Sesbania bispinosa, assembly GCA_026901365.1. Lineage (NCBI taxonomy): Eukaryota > Viridiplantae > Streptophyta > Magnoliopsida > Fabales > Fabaceae > Sesbania > Sesbania bispinosa. The sequence goes on along the minus strand of QLOH01000069.1, from coordinate 868,346 downwards.
TTGGGATGTTATTGAAAAATATTAAAACATTCATGCCACATAGTTTCACTTATGCATTTATTTGGGAACATAGTGTAGAATATTTTGATGAATGTTGCACATTGAAACACATTTTGAACTTATGTGGAATTAATTTCCGAAGCCTTCTCCATGACCACTTACTTCTCTTACTTGCAAGGGAGGGCTTCAAAAGATTAGTCTTTGATCCAGGATCTAAATCCATAGAGTACATGGACAAGATGGTTCATTCTCCATTGAGGGAGTTTTCTAACCTTTTTTTCAAATACCTCTTGTTCATATCATATGTTTTTCTTTTGCTAATCTTTATGATTCCCAAGTATTTTTGTTATGAGCCTTCACTTTGCTTGCTATGGAATAATACTTATGGGTCTTCTTCTTGTTATCTAAGCTCAAGGGAGATGTCCAACTTGTGGATCTCTGACTCTACTCTCCAAAGACTAAGTGAAGTACCTTCTTACATCCTGAATTTTGTCATCCATCTCCTTCTTCTGCCAGTTCATTATACTTATGTCTTCTTTCCGAATTTTTCAGATTTGAGGTCAAATCCTTTTCATGGGGGAGGGAATGATGACACACTGTTAGAAGCTTGGACCTGCAAGACCTACACTGGAGGAAATGCACCAACTTCAAGCCAGAACTTCAAGCAAGGAAGAGTTGGAGAATTTAGTGTCCTACAAATAAGGTCACTACCCTACAAAATAGGGGTCACTACCCTACAGAAGGACACCTTGACCCTGGATAGGACCCTTGTCCTATGGACCACCCTTTATTAGGACTCTTTTGTATTTTCTTTTTATTTTTGTAATTTTCCTTTTATTTTCCTCCTACTTGGGCGCCCACATGTATGGGTTTATTGGTTAGTAGGTTGCATTACTATAAGGCTTAGGAGGTCATGGGTTCTATTCCCACCTAGGATAGGAAATTCACTCATCTTTTATTTTCCTATGTAAGTGGGGCGCTATTTTAGGGGTTTATTGGCTTAAGGCTTAGCTTAAACATAAGCCTTTAGGGGCATGGGTTCAAATCCCACTTAGGATGGGATTTCACCCATCTTTTATTTTCCTCCCCCTTTTCCACACTAGGTGGCCGCCCCCTTCCCCCTCATTTCCTATAAATAGGAACCTCCTCTCCTTGAATTTCAACACATGAATATTGAAGTAAAGGCATTATGCCAAATTTTCTCCTCTTTGTGAGTTGAGTAAGGCTTGGTGGTTGTTGCTTAAACCATGGCGAGACTTATCTAATTCTCTTAAATTAGTGGCGTCTGGCATTGGACTTATCTGCTGCAGGAGGATTCTTGCTTCAGTGGCGTCCCTCCCATTTCTTCCTCTCCACTTTTTCCTTTATTTTCTCTCATTTTCATGTGCTTTCTCACGTGAATATAGCTGCTGCCCAGCACTATATTTCGTGATTTATTTGCTTAATTGTGACTCTGATCGGTTGGTTTTGCTCAATTCTAGGTCCTGTACACATCCTGTCATCACTTGTGTGCAGAATCCTTGATTGATTGGAAGTGATCTCCTCATTAATTGCCTTAAATCTTCTTCAAATCTTCATTAAATATCTTCAATCAATCTCAAATGTTGCAGATATCTCCCTCATTTAATGTTATCTATCCTTCAAATCAAATCCTTGGAATATCCTGCAAAAATCAGCAATATTTCTATCAAACTAGCATCAAAATCAAATCTAAGATTATAAATACAATTTATCTAATATTTAATAAAAAGGGATTAAACTGGGATAAAATTACCATTTTATCCTTGATAAGTGAACTAAAAAGTGCTTTAATTTATCAACTAATTTTCACTTATCAAAATACCCCCCAACTTAACTTCATGCTTGTCCTCAAGCAAGAGACCTCTTTGCAATCAAAAATCAATTCTATTCCCAGTGTATTTCAAACAATTAAAACAAATTCAAGGAACTATTCCTCAACTCCTTCCTAAGTAGCAGTCACTTTCCAAACATAAGAAAAACTCAGGATCAAGGGATGTTACCAATCATCAAACAGAATAGAATACAAACATCAATCAAACTTTCTCAATAATAGAAATTAAAGCAGTAAGTGATAAACCAAGGAAATCTCTCATTCTCACGGTTAAGTGTTTCCCTCAATCTTATTCACCATTGTTGAACAACTAGAATTGATAGTCGTTCCAAGATTTGAACCTGCAAGCAGTTAATATGGATCAAAAGGTCTTTCTTAGGTTGTAATAAGGCTGGGCTATCAAGAAATCATGGTTTTTCTGTATATTCAAGGAACACTTTGAATAAAGAGCATCTTGTGATTGTGCTTGAGACTTCTCTCAATTCACCTGGTCATTCTTGAATGGTCACCCTTTTCAGCTTGGCCTCATTGTTTGAAAAATTTCTCCTCCCAACTTATTCAATTCCACACTTTTGTGTAGAATTTTTTTTACCGAAAGAATAACATAGAAACTTTATTTGTGGGGGAGGATCCTTCTTTTCTGATTTCTTGTGCCTTCTCTTGAATCTCTATGACCAACCTCTTGTCCCAATTTGTTGTGGTGCACCTTGCTCTCTATCCCAAGTGTTAAGGGACAGGTGATATTCAATGAATATGGTTAGGGTGCATCAAAGGAAATATTCAAGCTCAAATGGGCAATCAATAAATGGAAACATTTAATCAGGGTTGGCTATTTGGCACTGAGTATAATATCAGAATTACAAAATATCCCTTTGTCACTTCCATACCTTCTACAAGCAAGACAAAATTCAGAAACTCAAGCAATAACAGTTGACAAGCAGCGGTGAAAAGCTCTCAATTTAAGTATTTGGGCTCTCATCTCACCGGTTATGGCTAAAATTTCCTTGATAAAGCACTTACTGGATTTAATTAACTATCTTGATAGGTTCTCTTGAGAAGTACCCTAATCCTAACTGATTATGGAATTAATCACAAGACCCTGTCATCTTTCCTAATCTGGTTAGTTAAACTACTTATTTACAAAGAATTGGAAAAAGTTACCTTGATTCCTAATTTCCTAAGGTCCTAAAGATCCTAAAAATTTTAAAATTTAACAGAAAAACACAAAAATAACTGAATAAGTATTGCATAATATTTAATGTATCAGTGGAGAATATATACAATACATATCAAAAGAAAAAGAAAAGAAAATAAGAAAAGAAAATAAGAAAATAAGAAAATAAAATGAAAAAGGAAAAGAAAAAGAAGGAAAAGAACCAAATAGGAAAGAAAAATTAGTCCTTCTGGTCCTGATCCATGTGAGCTGCTCCATCATTAGCTCTGGTTGCTCCATCCCCCTGGGAAAATCGGCCTGTCCCCAGGCCACTGTAAATAGTCATGAAAGAATGCAGGGAGCATGGGGTCCACACCAGCCTGGTAGTGGCTGCTCTGAAAGTGTACAGCGGCTCGGTAGAGAGTGGACATCTGAGCCATCATGTGAGTGTTCTGGGCCTCAAGTCGATGGGCCCAGACTGGAGCGTCCAAGTCTGCTGGTGGTGGTGGTGGCTGCTGGTCTGCTCCCTCTAACTCCTCAGGTGGGATACAATAGGCTTCAATGTATGCTCTAGTCATAGGTAGTAAGATGCGAACCCTGGGGTTCACCTCCACACCCCTAGATCTGCAGAGTGAAGTGATGAGAGAAGGGAAGCCAAGTCTGATCTTGGAGGTAGGGGTCCTATGTGCCACAGCAGATGCAAAGTGTACTATCCTGTTGGTGATTACCCGTGAGATATCGACAATAGCGCCAGTGAGGATGCAGTAAATGAGGTGGGCCACTAGCATATTGATGTCCGAAACATGCCCTGTAGGATGTATGTTGGCCAGCGTCAGTACTGTCCACATCCTAGTAATACTCCTCATATCATGTCTGTGTATCCGGGTAGCCTCCCCCTGTGCATTCCTCTCAAAGGAACACCCTGGTAAGCACAAGAGTTTAGCGGTCTCAATATCAAGGGGGTCATTGTCCTACAGCCCCACAGCAGCTGTCCTCTCGTGGTACTCGCACTCCACGAGGTCTCGATCCCCCTCAATGGGATGTCCTAAGTGTGCGTTGATTGCATCGCAATCAAACCTGATAACCTGTCCTCGAACGTAGGACTCCCTCCTAGGGTTAACGTCGTGCTCCCAAATGGCATTAGCGTAGAACTCTAACAATATCTGGATCGAAGTAGTCGTCAGGGCGACTGAGGCGATCCCATCCCCTCCTGTGGATCTCAGCAGCAAAGTCCTCATATTCTCCTTCCTCGAGTTAGACTGGCCTCTCCAGGATGAACTTGCAATCAGCAATGTCAGTATACGCTTTAAAGGACTTGAGGTCCCTGAAGCGGTGAGGGTCAAAATCAGGTGCCCTCTGCGGGGCCTTCCTCTTGGCACCCCCTGTGCCCTTCCTAGAGGAACTAGGATCACTGACATTCTTCGTGCGAACCATCTACACAAGAAAAATAAATCAAAATTATTTATGCATCATAATATTTAATTACTCATAATTATGAAATAAATGGCCAATTTAATTTCAAAAATTAAAACAATCAATCAAACAATTGTGCATAAAAATTTTGATTTTAATCCTTACCCAATAAATGCAATTAATTAATTAAGACATGCTAAAGTGATCAGTTAAAGCAGTCCTAAACAATCCTAATCAGGAAAAAGTGAGAATTGAACTTATGCTAAAAAATCATGTCATCAGTAACATGCAATAGGCATAATTATTTTTGTAAGGGCATGCAAAAATATCAAAGCATTTAATCAATCATACATGCACTAACAAAAATAATTTGCAGAAATTATTGAGCACTTTAAAAACTACCACCTAAGCAAACAGGAGTAACTCATAAAAGATCCTAACCACATGCAAACTATTTTAAACATTTATGAACATTTAATTCTTTCCTAAAGGGTCCTAAACTCCTAAATTTCCTATCCTAAGGCTATGCTCAAATAAAATAAAAAATCAAAATTTCAATTGGTTAAAAAGAAAGAAAACTATAAAAACATACCTTGTATAAGCTCAAAAACTGAAAATGAGGCAATATAAGTGAGAAAAAACAAAGGAAAGGTTAGGAATCTCCGAGAAAAGGGCAAGGGAAGATTTGGGTGGAAGTTCGAAATGAACTTCCACGTTCAACTTTTTGAATTTTAAACAGCATACCCTGCGCTACACGCTGCGCTATAGCGCAGGGTGGAGCGCGCACTACTTCAGAAGATGAAGCTTGCCGCTGTGCGACACCCTTAGTTGTACCGCTAAGAGTATCACATTACGAACGTAACTGATGACTCTCGTTTATGTTAAATGTATGCTTAGAAAATACGGGAATATTTTTTTTTTTTTTTTTTTTTTTGAAAAGAGTTTAATCATTATCAACTAATCTCATTCTAATTCCATTTTAGATATTTGTAAAAGCATCCCTTCCTTAATTCTGAAATACGTTTTCGGAAAGCATCTAGTCGATTCAATCATTCCGCATACATACACAACACACACGCAAATATAAAGTAGAGACTAGGGAAGAAGCGTGAAAAATATACATGTACATAACCACAGTGTCAAGTGATCCCCGAGATACCACACCATCATACAAAATGAGAGTTCTGGCAGTAAAATAAATAAAACCTCTATCAATACAACCAAAATAAGAGGTCACTAATCAGAGCTACTACTGCTAGACTCATGACTACCCCAGACACACTCCTCTACTCACCGTCATCTGATCTAGCAGGGGCAACCCTACAACTCCTCCTCCTGGCATCCGGGAGAGTAATCATCCTGAATTCCTCTGAAGGAATACCGTTAGAAGAATCCTCCCTCAGCTCCTCGTCCTCGGGGTCCTCCTCAGGGTCCTCCTCTGGATCCTCCTCCTCGGATGAAGTATCATCAATGACGACCAGATCAGGCTCAATGGCGGTAGGACGACCGAATGCACTGAAACGCATGGTCGGTGGGGATGACGACTCTGGTCCAGGAGTGTAGCGAGGGGAATCCGGCTCTCCTATAGTGGCTATCCGAGAGGACTGGGAAGAAACAGATGGAACGGGACGATGACGACGGTTAAGGAAAGTGGTATGACGACGAAGTCCTGGTGGTGTCTCGAACTCCAGAATCACGGGCACAGTGAAGACGACCTCTGGCACAAGGGGAAGGTTAGGGTGAGAGATCGTGACGTGTACTTCCCCTGTGAATATACAGCGTCTAGGAATGTCGGTGACCCGCCACTGTCCTCGTGGCCCCCATCTCAGCGTAATCCTCATGGCCGACATCTTGAAGCTCCCCAAACCCGACTGGCGATGGCGAAAGAGCGCGACAACAGAGAATAGAAGCAGAGAAGAAAGGGTGAGAACATCATATGAACTCATAACAAGTAGAACATAGTAACTAGAGCACTAATAAAATATTCACAAACATCCACATAATCTCAATCACAAGTATGCATCTGATACTACCATGCTATATGTATATAATGCATGAGGGCCCGGGAAAACAACACCAAAAGCAGAGCACACAGCAACTGCTCGACCATATATGTACAATATATCAGGAGTATAGTCTGTACTAGCAAATAGTACGAAGAGCATTGCTCAATCTCTGGCCAAGACGATTTTCCGACTTCCAGACAAACTCACTGATTATGAAAACTTGAGAGCGACAGGATAGTCAAGCCTGTACCCCGTTTGCACGACAGTAGGGGGCGAGCCTACGCCACTTATGCCATTCCGGGACCTGACTTATCCTCAGGGCTGGTCTCCTTTACCGGACCGCTGGTGTTCTTTGCAAAACCCAGTGCACCCGTCCCATCCAGTTTCACACTGTACTAGAGTGGTATTGCCATATAGGTCGTAAGGCTTTTGAACCTTAATCATTGTTGATGCACATGATGTATGTCACACCGCAAACACTTACAATATTACGTCCTCATGTACAAGCCCATTGAATCTTGTTACGTCACCACTTTACTGTGATGCAACCTCGTAGATTCAAGGTCTTTCTTTTAAGGAAAACCAAATCACGCTCTCTTGCCAAGCTTCTCAAGTTTTATGTAGAGAGAAAGTGTTGGTTATAGTCTTTTAAGGTAGCTTGTGCTAGCTTTATTGATAATCATATTCATTTAAGTCCTACAATTTACTAAGGCTTATGGATATGTCTTATGGATGACATTACCTACCCTAATTCGTCTTGTATGTCTAATTAGGATTAGGTTTAACCCTTAATTATAATTAGTCTTCGTTAACTAAACTATAATTAATCTTAATCCTCCTTAATTAAGTCTTAATCCTTACTTAAGATCCTAATTAATTCCTAATTATCCCTTAATCTCTTCCTTAACCTTGGATTAAGCTTTTAATTATATTTGATTAAGGTTAATCATAATTAATTAGTTCTTATTCATCATTAAGGCTTAATTATCTAATTAATACCTCATTAGTAATTATTGACTAAGATTAAGATTAATCTTCATTAATGTTAATTAACTTAATTAATTTAGGCTAATCAACTTAGGTGATTAAATTAGTTAAGTCTACTAATTAATCCTAAGTTTAATTTTCACAACTTAGATTAGTGTTTGAAGTTCAACCCTAATCTAAACCTAAGCCCATAAATTATTCTTAGTTGTCTTTTAAATTGAGTTTTGACTCTCTTTTTGAAGGCTTTGGGACTAAACAAAAGCCTAAAGGTTATTGGACCCATGAGAGCCCATTTTTATTCATAATAAATAAAAATATGATTTTTAAATAGATTTTTATTTTAGTTAAAATAAAAATCCGAATTTAATTACTTAATTTAAAAACTTATCTAAATGCCAAATATCACACTAATCCACTCAAAATCATTCACATGCACATTAAAGTTCATAACTTCCATTTTCAAGCTCAAAACATCATTATTTTCAAGATAAATCACCAAATCAATTTTTTCCACTTAAGATCAACCACATGCATGTACATATATCCATCATATAATCTCATCCAAACCATCAAAATAATTTTTGCACACATGCAGCCACTTCTTCCTCTCTTGGCCGAGAGCTTAAGGGGAAAAAGGTGGGATTTTTCAACAAAAATCCTTCCTTGGCTTGCATGCAACACAACCCAACCATCAACAACAATCCAACCAAGATCAAAGACATGCAAACAGCCACAATAACCCAGCTCATCAAGACCGAAAATATTTTCTCAAAAACAAGCTCAAAGGTTTGATTTTTCAAGAGAAAAACAAGGGAAAAAGCAAGGATTCAAGGGCAAATCCTTGACTCTAGTTACATGGCCTACTAGAGTTCAAGTTCTCCCCCCCTTTACCTTAGATCTTCAAAGGAATAAGTGCAGATTTTTCCTCCTCTAACAGCCCCTTCAAGCTCCTCCTTCAAGCCTCCAACAAGTGGATTTTGGTAGAAAGTATGTATTTTTATTTTTCTTTAGCTTAAATCCAAGAATGGGACTTAAGCTTGGTTGGTGATTTGGGTGGAGATGAAGAAATTTTGGGGAGGAAGAGGGTGGTGTTGCGCGGCCAGCAAGGGAGGAAGAAGAAGAAGAAGAGAGAAAATGGTAGGTTAAGGAAATGGCTAAGTGAAAAATGGCCAAAAAGTGGAGTTTTCTCCTTTATATAGGCTTAATGGTGTGAAGGAAAACATGGACAAGTGGCACACATGCACCCTGCTGTGCAGCGAAATTTTCAGAGGAGGAAATAAGGTTTGTGCAATTTTTCTGGCCCGGATCAAGAGTATTCGGCCCGGGTCGGGGTACCGGAGGGCAAAAAGGTCAATTTTTGCAGAAAAATCCCAAAATTCCCAGAAAATTCCTAAAAATAGGAAATTTAATACTGAATCCAAAAATATAAATTTTGACAATTAAAAATAATTTTAATCATTTAAAATTCATTAAAACGCTTAAAACAGCAAAAACGGGAAAAACGGGTAAATCGGAAAAATACGGGTGTTACAATCCTCCCCTACTAAAAGAAATTTCGTCCTCGAAATTTGCGTACCTTCTTGAAATAATTGAGGGTGAGACTTTCTCATCTGCTCTTCTACTTCCCAGGTCGCGTTACCCTCGTCGGTCGTACTCCAGATGACTTTTACTAATGAAATCTCCTTCCCTCTCAGCTGCTTTACCCTTCGGTCTCCGATTCTCACAGGTAACGCCTCATAAGTTAGGTTTTCTTTTAATTGTATTATATCGGGTTCTATGACATGTGAAGGGTCAGGGACATATTTCCGGAGTTGTGACACATGAAACACATTATGTAGGTTTGAAAGAAAAGGTGGCAAAGCAATCTGGTAAGCGACAGGGCCAATTTTTTTCAAAATTTGGTAGGGACCAATGAATTTAGGTGTAAGCTTTCGAGATCGCATTGCCCTGCCAACCCCAGTTGTTGGTGTAACTCTCAAAAACACGTGATCTTCTTCTTTGAATTCTAGGGGTTTCCTCCTCCGATCATAGTAGCTTTTCTGCCTGCTCTGTGATATTCTCATCTTTTCCTGTATCATTTTGATCTTTTCCGTGGTTTGCTGGATCATCTCAGGCCCTAAAACTAGGCCATCGCCAGACTCGAACCAGCATAAAGGCGTTCTACACTTTCTACCATACAGGGCTTCAAAAGGTGCCATTCCAATACTAGAATGGAAACTATTGTTGTAGGTGAACTCAATCAGTGCCAACAACTGATCCCAACTCCCTTGGTGTTCTAACACACATGCTCTCAGCAAATCTTCTAGGGATTGGATAGTCCGCTCGGACTGACCATCGGTTTGAGGGTGATAGGCTGAACTAAGCCTCAACTTGGTTCCTAGAGCTTGTTGCAGACTAACCAAAATCTGGATGTAAATCTAGGGTCTCTATCCGACACAATGCTAGATGGAACCCCATGCAATCTTATTACTTCCTTTATGTATAGTTGGGTCAACTTTTCTAGGGAAAACTTGATGTTGATGGGTAGGAAATGGGCAGATTTTGTTAACCTATCAACGATTACCCATATAGCATCAAAACCTGCCGGAAGTCCTAGGTAAACCTACCACGAAATCCATAGATATGCTATCCCATTTCCATTCAGGGACATCCAAGGGTTGTAACTCTCCTGATGGTCTCTGATGTTCAATCTTGGCCTTCTGGCAAACCAAACAAGATGCTACATAACCAGCTACTTCCTTTTTCATCCTAGACCACCAAAACATCTTCTTCAGGTCTTGGTACATCTTTGTTGCCCCAGGGTGAATACTCAGCCTACTCTTATGAGCTTCCTCTAAGATCAGTTTCCTTAACTCCATATCATCAGGTACACATATCCTACCTTTGAATCTAACAATACCATCAGTACCCTTATGAAACTCAGATTCTCCTTTCTTAGGAATTAGGTCCTTCAAAACTTGCAAAGATTGATCCTTTTCCTGAGCTACTCGGATTTGTTCCAAGAAATCACTTGAAATCTTCAAGGTTCCTAGAATTATACTCTTAGGGCTAAATCTAACATCCAGGTTCAGGTCTCTAAATCCTTCTATTAATTCTAGTTCTTTAACCATCATTGTTGACATATGCAAGGATTTCCTACTCAAGGCATCAGCCACCACATTGGCTTTCCCAGGGTGGTATTGCAGGCTAAAATCATAGTCCTTTAAAAATTCCATCCATCTCCTCTGCCTCATATTCAACTCTTTCTGATCAAACAGATACTTTAGGCTCTTATGATCGCTAAAGACTTCAAACCTGGCGCCATACAGATGGTGCCTCCAAATCTTCAGGGCAAAAACTATAGCTGCCAACTCTAGATCATGTGTAGGATAGTTTACTTCGTGTGTTCGCAGTTGCCTAGAGGCATACGCCACTACTTTTCCCTTTTTGCATCAACACACAGCCTAATCCTTGCTTCGAAGCATCACAATATACTTCAAAACTCTCTTGTGGGTCGGGTAAACTAAGATTGGCGCAGAAGTTAACCTCCTCTTCAGCTCTTGAAAACTATCCTCACACTTCTGGCTCCAAACGAAGGGTTGATCCTTTCTAATCAGACGGGTTAACGGAGTTGCTATTCTAGAAAAATTCTCAATGAACTTACGGTAGTAACCGGCTAACCCCAAAAAGCTCCTTATCTCCGTTACAGACTTTGGTGCTTCCCATCGTAACACAGTCTCTACTTTAGCTGGGTCTACGCTAACTCCTCCACTAGAGATCACATGACCTAGGAAGTTTACTTCCTTCAACCAGAATTCACACTTAGACAACTTAGCATATAACTTTCTGTCCTTTAAGGTCTGTAAAGTTATCCTAAGATGTTCCGCATGCTCTTCCTCACTCTTGGAGTATATGAGAATGTCGTCTATGAAGACCACAACGAACTTGTCCAAGTAAGGATGGAAAACTCGGTTCATATAGTCCATGAAAACTGCAGGTGCGTTGGTTACACCAAACGGCATCACTAAATACTCATAATGCCCGTAGCGTGTTCTGAAAGCTGTCTTCGGGATATCCTCAGACTTAACACGTATTTGGTGGTAACCTGACTTAAGGTCAATTTTCGAGAACACAGTTGCTCCTCTTAACTGATCCATCAAGTCATCTATCCTAGGCAAAGGATACCTATTCTTTATCGTCACCTTATTAAGCTGACGATAATCTACACACAACCTCATGCTACCGTCTTTCTTCTTTACTAATAACACCGGGGCTCCCCAAGGGGACACGCTAGGCCTAACAAACTGTTTTTCTAACAACTCTTCCAGCTGTTTCTTCAACTCAGCCAACTCTAAAGGGGACATCCTATACGGGGCTATAGAAATAGGTCCGGTTCCAGGCACTAACTCTATGTTAAACTCTACCTCTCGTTCTGGCGGCAAACCAGGAATATCACCAGGGAATACTTCAGGAAATTCTTTCACCACAGGCAGTTTGCTAATGTCGGATTCCCGCTCTTCCTCCAAAGAAGAAAGTATCATGTAGATTTGAGCTCCTTCTCTCAAAGAAGCATTCACTTGGTTGGCAGACAAGAATCTCGTACTTACAGAATCAAGAGTAGAGGGAGAAAAAGGATTAAACACAACAGTTCTATTATAACAGTCAAGCTGGACTCGGTTGGAAGACAACCAGTCCATTCCCAAAACAATATCAAGTTGAGAAAGAGGTAAACAGATCAAATTAGCAGAGAAAGTTTTATCACCAATGGTGATTGGACAGTTCAAACAAGCTGTTGAGGTAATAACAGGCTTAGCAGTAGGAGTAGAAACAACCAAGTCATAGGGTAATCTAACCACAGGCAAATTTAATTGTTTCACACACTCCAGAGAAACAAAAGAATGCGTCGCACCCGAATCATACAATACAATTAAAGGAATTCCACTTATGACGCACTTACCTTGGATCAGATCCTCGGATTTTGCAGCCTCAGCACCGCTCATGGTAAACACTCTGCCTCTGGTTCTGGGCCTCCCAGCTTGTGCATTCAGGTTCGGGACAGGGGCGCTTGCAGCACTGCTACCACTACCATTACCGCTTCCCTTCCAAACAGGGCAGTCTCTCTTAATATGGCCACTTTGTCTGCAATGGAAACAAACCCTTCCGTTGGATAAGTCGCTAGATTGATTCTTATATGGGCAATCCCTCAAGAGATGATTCTTCTTGCAGCGTGGACAACTGACAGAGTTGTTGCCAGTACTGCTTGCCGGGCTTGCTCTGCTAGCAACCACCGATTGTGGTCTTGCGGCGCTTCCTGACGATGAACCAGAGTTATTCCTTAGGGCAAAATATGGCTTCCTTCTTTCTTGTGAGAATTTAGGTTTGTTCCTCTGTGGACCAGAATTCTTCCACTGAGCTTGTCTTGCTTTGGTGTCATCTTCAAAGATCCGACACATATTCACCATCTTTGAGAACTCAGTAACTTGTTGGTATCCAACAGCCTGTTTAATTTCTGGCCTCAGTCCACTTTCAAACTTGGAACACTTAGACTCTTCATCTATGGTGTTCTGGAAGTAGGGGCAGAACTTTGACAGTTCCTCAAACTTTGCCGCATATTCGCCAACAGTCATGTTTCCTTGCTCCAACTTCAAGAATTCTATCTCTTTGCGTTTTCTCAGATCCGTGGGAAAATACTTTTGGAGAAAAGTTTCCTTGAACAGTCTCCAGGTGACCAGTCTCCCAGTAGCCTCTAATTGACGTCTCGCGTACTCCCACCAATGCTGCGCTTCTCCAACCATCATAAACGCTGCAAAGGTTACCTTCTGTTCATCTGGGCATCCCATAGCTAGGAAAATCTTCTCCAATTCCTCCAGCCAAAGCTGAGATCCATCGGGATCGTGACCCCCTTTGAACTGTGGTGGGTTATTCTTCTTAAAAGTGGATAGTCCGCGATAGGCATCGGGGACGTTGTTCTGATTGCGAGCTTGGTTCATCTCGTTTATGGTCTGTTGCTGATTTTCCAGGACATCCGCGATCCTTCCCAGGATGTCGTTCATTACAGGATTATTCCTTCCTGCCATGGAATCCTACATTCACAGGGTACGTTAGTTCTTCTGTTTCATGCAGGACCATTTAAGCAAGAACAAATAATTCTACACACAATCTCTTACATTACGAAGGTGGTAATATAAGAGCAAACAATCCACACAAGGCAATCAATCTACACAACAACAAGCAATCCTCACAGAGTAAGCACAGAGGGAAGAGTATTATAGGCCATACCCGAGGCCAAAAGGAAAGAACAGCTCTGATACCACTAAATGCGACACCCTTAGTTGTACCGCTAAGAGTATCACATTACGAACGTAACTGATGACTCTCGTTTATGTTAAATGTATGCTTAGAAAATACGGGAATATTTTTTTTTTTTTTTTTTTTTTTGAAAAGAGTTTAATCATTATCAACTAATCTCATTCTAATTCCATTTTAGATATTTGTAAAAGCATCCCTTCCTTAATTCTGAAATACGTTTTCGGAAAGCATCTAGTCGATTCAATCATTCCGCATACATACACAACACACACGCAAATATAAAGTAGAGACTAGGGAAGAAGCGTGAAAAATATACATGTACATAACCACAGTGTCAAGTGATCCCCGAGATACCACACCATCATACAAAATGAGAGTTCTGGCAGTAAAATAAATAAAACCTCTATCAATACAACCAAAATAAGAGGTCACTAATCAGAGCTACTACTGCTAGACTCATGACTACCCCAGACACACTCCTCTACTCACCGTCATCTGATCTAGCAGGGGCAACCCTACAACTCCTCCTCCTGGCATCCGGGAGAGTAATCATCCTGAATTCCTCTGAAGGAATACCGTTAGAAGAATCCTCCCTCAGCTCCTCGTCCTCGGGGTCCTCCTCAGGGTCCTCCTCTGGATCCTCCTCCTCGGATGAAGTATCATCAATGACGACCAGATCAGGCTCAATGGCGGTAGGACGACCGAATGCACTGAAACGCATGGTCGGTGGGGATGACGACTCTGGTCCAGGAGTGTAGCGAGGGGAATCCGGCTCTCCTATAGTGGCTATCCGAGAGGACTGGGAAGAAACAGATGGAACGGGACGATGACGACGGTTAAGGAAAGTGGTATGACGACGAAGTCCTGGTGGTGTCTCGAACTCCAGAATCACGGGCACAGTGAAGACGACCTCTGGCACAAGGGGAAGGTTAGGGTGAGAGATCGTGACGTGTACTTCCCCTGTGAATATACAGCGTCTAGGAATGTCGGTGACCCGCCACTGTCCTCGTGGCCCCCATCTCAGCGTAATCCTCATGGCCGACATCTTGAAGCTCCCCAAACCCGACTGGCGATGGCGAAAGAGCGCGACAACAGAGAATAGAAGCAGAGAAGAAAGGGTGAGAACATCATATGAACTCATAACAAGTAGAACATAGTAACTAGAGCACTAATAAAATATTCACAAACATCCACATAATCTCAATCACAAGTATGCATCTGATACTACCATGCTATATGTATATAATGCATGAGGGCCCGGGAAAACAACACCAAAAGCAGAGCACACAGCAACTGCTCGACCATATATGTACAATATATCAGGAGTATAGTCTGTACTAGCAAATAGTACGAAGAGCATTGCTCAATCTCTGGCCAAGACGATTTTCCGACTTCCAGACAAACTCACTGATTATGAAAACTTGAGAGCGACAGGATAGTCAAGCCTGTACCCCGTTTGCACGACAGTAGGGGGCGAGCCTACGCCACTTATGCCATTCCGGGACCTGACTTATCCTCAGGGCTGGTCTCCTTTACCGGACCGCTGGTGTTCTTTGCAAAACCCAGTGCACCCGTCCCATCCAGTTTCACACTGTACTAGAGTGGTATTGCCATATAGGTCGTAAGGCTTTTGAACCTTAATCATTGTTGATGCACATGATGTATGTCACACCGCAAACACTTACAATATTACGTCCTCATGTACAAGCCCATTGAATCTTGTTACGTCACCACTTTACTGTGATGCAACCTCGTAGATTCAAGGTCTTTCTTTTAAGGAAAACCAAATCACGCTCTCTTGCCAAGCTTCTCAAGTTTTATGTAGAGAGAAAGTGTTGGTTATAGTCTTTTAAGGTAGCTTGTGCTAGCTTTATTGATAATCATATTCATTTAAGTCCTACAATTTACTAAGGCTTATGGATATGTCTTATGGATGACATTACCTACCCTAATTCGTCTTGTATGTCTAATTAGGATTAGGTTTAACCCTTAATTATAATTAGTCTTCGTTAACTAAACTATAATTAATCTTAATCCTCCTTAATTAAGTCTTAATCCTTACTTAAGATCCTAATTAATTCCTAATTATCCCTTAATCTCTTCCTTAACCTTGGATTAAGCTTTTAATTATATTTGATTAAGGTTAATCATAATTAATTAGTTCTTATTCATCATTAAGGCTTAATTATCTAATTAATACCTCATTAGTAATTATTGACTAAGATTAAGATTAATCTTCATTAATGTTAATTAACTTAATTAATTTAGGCTAATCAACTTAGGTGATTAAATTAGTTAAGTCTACTAATTAATCCTAAGTTTAATTTTCACAACTTAGATTAGTGTTTGAAGTTCAACCCTAATCTAAACCTAAGCCCATAAATTATTCTTAGTTGTCTTTTAAATTGAGTTTTGACTCTCTTTTTGAAGGCTTTGGGACTAAACAAAAGCCTAAAGGTTATTGGACCCATGAGAGCCCATTTTTATTCATAATAAATAAAAATATGATTTTTAAATAGATTTTTATTTTAGTTAAAATAAAAATCCGAATTTAATTACTTAATTTAAAAACTTATCTAAATGCCAAATATCACACTAATCCACTCAAAATCATTCACATGCACATTAAAGTTCATAACTTCCATTTTCAAGCTCAAAACATCATTATTTTCAAGATAAATCACCAAATCAATTTTTTCCACTTAAGATCAACCACATGCATGTACATATATCCATCATATAATCTCATCCAAACCATCAAAATAATTTTTGCACACATGCAGCCACTTCTTCCTCTCTTGGCCGAGAGCTTAAGGGGAAAAAGGTGGGATTTTTCAACAAAAATCCTTCCTTGGCTTGCATGCAACACAACCCAACCATCAACAACAATCCAACCAAGATCAAAGACATGCAAACAGCCACAATAACCCAGCTCATCAAGACCGAAAATATTTTCTCAAAAACAAGCTCAAAGGTTTGATTTTTCAAGAGAAAAACAAGGGAAAAAGCAAGGATTCAAGGGCAAATCCTTGACTCTAGTTACATGGCCTACTAGAGTTCAAGTTCTCCCCCCCTTTACCTTAGATCTTCAAAGGAATAAGTGCAGATTTTTCCTCCTCTAACAGCCCCTTCAAGCTCCTCCTTCAAGCCTCCAACAAGTGGATTTTGGTAGAAAGTATGTATTTTTATTTTTCTTTAGCTTAAATCCAAGAATGGGACTTAAGCTTGGTTGGTGATTTGGGTGGAGATGAAGAAATTTTGGGGAGGAAGAGGGTGGTGTTGCGCGGCCAGCAAGGGAGGAAGAAGAAGAAGAAGAGAGAAAATGGTAGGTTAAGGAAATGGCTAAGTGAAAAATGGCCAAAAAGTGGAGTTTTCTCCTTTATATAGGCTTAATGGTGTGAAGGAAAACATGGACAAGTGGCACACATGCACCCTGCTGTGCAGCGAAATTTTCAGAGGAGGAAATAAGGTTTGTGCAATTTTTCTGGCCCGGATCAAGAGTATTCGGGCCCGGGTCGGGGTACCGGAGGGCAAAAAGGTCAATTTTTGCAGAAAAATCCCAAAAATTCCCAGAAAATTCCTAAAAATAGGAAATTTAATACTGAATCCAAAAATATAAATTTTGACAATTAAAAATAATTTTAATCATTTAAAATTCATTAAAACGCTTAAAACAGCAAAAACGGGAAAAACGGGTAAATCGGAAAAATACGGGTGTTACACGCTGCGCTTCACCCTACGCTACAGCGCAGGGTGAAGCGCAAAATTCAGAGAGTCCTAATTTTTTTATTTAATTCTGCGCTTCACCTACGCTGTAGCGCAGGTTGAAGCGCAGACCTACAGTATCCTCTCTGCTTCTGCTACTCCTAATTGATTCCATGCATTCCTTTTAAATTTATATCCCCATTTCAACAATTTTATAATTACACAGGTAATTCCTAAAACTTAAAATTAACAAAATGAAAAATAAAATGAAAATAAAAACTCACAAACACTGGGTTGTCTTCCAGGAAGCGCTTGTTTAACGTCTTTTAGCTCGACGCCTGGTTATGCAATCTCCTTATGGTGGCCTTAAGTGGAGGATGATGTTTGACTCCATACCAGTTCTTCCTTTGAGCTCCCATCCTCCATGCCAATTTGTGACTCTTCCTTCATTGTCACTGTCTTCCTCAGTATCAGATGTTGATATTTTTCTTCTTTTGAACTTGAATTCCCAAGTTGACTCTGGGTGCTTTACCCTCATCCTAGGCTTCCTCAGAAATTTGGAGCCTGGCAGTTTTGAAGAATTTTTGGAAATAGCATCAGTTTCTTGTAACTTTGGTATACCCCTGTCAATATGAAACACAATGGTTTCATCCTTTGAGCTCAATGCATATTTCCCTCGATCAACATCAATGATCATTTTAGTAGCCTTCATGAAAGGTCTTCCTAAAATTAGGGGGACTTCAGTATCCTCCTCTTCTGTCTCTGCAATGTAGAAATCTACAACATATGCAAATTTATCTACTCTGATTTGAATATCCTCTACTATTCCATGTAGGCTTTGAGCAGATTTATTTGCAAGAAGCAATCTCACATTAGCAGGCTTGACCTTCACATTACTCAACTTGGTAAAATACGATAGCGGCATCAAATTGATGCTCGCTCCAAGATCTAATAAAGCATGAGTAAAGGGTAGATTACCAATAGAGATGGGTATAGTAAACCTACCTGGGTCAAGTGACTTACTTGTAACCAAGACCTTTTCTTCATGACGTTCCTCTTTTTGTTGGGCTGCTTTTTCTTCATCTTGATGAACAACTTCCTCTTGAAGCAATTGTTCTTCAAATATGATTTCTTCTTCCTCACCAAGCTCCTCCTCCTCTGACTTGTTGCCATCAGTAGCAACCAAGTTGCATTGTTCCTTTGGATTGGTTTGGGTCACAGCTGAGAAGTGTCGCTTCCTGTGCTCTGCCATCTCATTCGTTAATTGACCCACTTGGTTCTCTAGAGTCTTGATTGATGCCTCAGTGGTTTTCTTGAATCCACTAAATCCTTGCACTAAGTCATCAATCTTACCTTCCAAAGAATTCAATTTATCATATGTTGAGGGCTGCTGTTGGTAAGGTGGTTGTCTGGTTCCTCCATTCTAATTCCATCCAGAGTTGGTGTGGTTATTTCTCCAACCTTGAGAGTACTGATTGTTGTGGTTGTTGGAGTAATTCCCTTGCCTTCCCTGGTTACCCATGTAGTTGACTTGCTCTAGCTGTATTTATTGGGTAGCACATTGACCATTTTGATGGTCACCTCCACAGAAGTCGCAAATCAATGGTTGGGCTTGGATGGGTTGTGAGTAGACAACTTTGAGTTGTTGAGGGAGTGCCTTCAATATCTCAGTGAGTGCTTCTATTTGATGTTTGATGAGCTTGTTCTCAGCTAACAGAGCATCACTTTGATTAAGTTCAAGCATCCCTTTCTTCGGTACTTGTGCAGGTTGTCTTCCACTTTGAGCTTGTTGATCGTTCTGAGCAAAATTGTTGATAATTTCTAGAGCTCGATCAACTTCTGCGGATAAGATTGTTCCTCCTGCTGCAGCATCTATAAATGATTTAGAGTCTGAACGCAGTCCCTTGCAGAATATATTGAGTTGGGCTATGTCTTCATAGCCATGATTGGGACACTTGTGCAGCATAGATTTGAATATCTCCCAAGCCTCACAAAGTGGTTCATCAATCCCTTGTCTGAATGTGGAAATATCTACTTTGGCTTCAATCTGCTTCCTTGGTGGGAAGAATCTTGTCAAGAATTTCTCCTCAACCACACCCCAATTGGTTAGACTTTGATTTGGGTGTGATTGCAGCCATTCCTTAGCTTTACCTATCAAAGAGAAAGGAAACAAGCGTAAGTAAACAGATTCCAAACTACCTTCATCGAAACCCATAGTTCCAATCAATTCATAAAAGTTAGAGAGATGAGTGTTTGGATTTTCATGATCCAATCCAGCGAATTGATGTGCACTAATGCGATTAAGATGTGCAGTCTTCAACTCCAAAGCTCTTGCATTTGGTGGTAATACAATGCTGGAGAAGTGACGTGGTCCTTGATGGGAGATGTAATCTCCAAGTCTCCTTCTTGGAACTTCTTCTTCTGCCATATTTTTGGGTTCTACAACAATTATTCTCCTTCTCGAGTTTCTGCCTCTGTTCCTTCGTGACGTCCTTTCTATTTCTGGATCAAACTGTAATTGATTGGGAGACGCCTGACCTCTCAGAAGCATAAACAAGAAACTTGAAACAAGGTAAGTGTTGAAGAGATTTTTATAATAATAGAAAAACAATAAAATTCCCAATAATAAGTCCTAAAAATAATAAGAAAAATAAATAGAAAAATCCTAAACAAATAAACAAAATCCTAAAATAATTAAAAGAAAACTTGATAATTAGACCGCCAAGGTCTACACAAATTGGAAACCGTTCCTCGGCAACGGCGCCAAAAATACTTGATGGGTTTCTGGCAAGCGAACCAAAAATCCAGTAGTATAATAGTAAGAAGAGTATCGTATCCACAGGGAACGGTCAATTCACGTAGACTGTGATCTGATTATCAAGGAGAAAACAACGGTTTGAGAATATTGTTGCGGAATTGTAAATAATACATTAAATATCAAAGGAATTAGAAAGGAAGAGTTAGAGACACTTTACTTGGATTAGGATTGGATTTCATATCATCACACCCTTTGTGCATGTAAAAACTATCTATTATTTTAGGTTTACTCTATAATACTGTAGACAAACGTGATTGCTAAGACCCCGAGTTACCAGCGGCCTCACACACTCAAAGGTAATCCATGCGGGCTCTCCCAGGCGACAAACTTACCCTCGGCTTATTTTGCTCTCTTTTATTTCGTTTGTAAAGGACTAATTGAAATACGAGGCCTACCAAATGAAATATACCTTCGCTAGAGTACTGTTTCTACCCATCACTCATTAGATATACCCGCTTCTCGCTTCCTGGATTGACAATCAACTAATCCTTTGCTATCGATAATTCAAAAACCATGCCTATCCTTTAGACGCCCTTCATTAGAGTACTCACACTACCCATCAATCACTAGCAACGCCTATGTGTCGGTACTCTGGCTACCGAGTCCTCTTATTCACTAAGAGAATGAGTTTCTTCAGAATCCGCTCCCCCACTCTCAATCCTAGTCGAAACTAGCCTATAACTCTGGCGCAAGCGCGGAAGTTATGACTTAAGTACATAATAAGATTACCAATATTATAGACACAAAGCTCATGAAATAATAATATAGAGTTTTTATACACTTGGGGATAGAATCAATTACATCCAATCCTAATGGATAGTTAACTACACAAGGTAGCCATACAAACCATCGAAGATGTTGTCACCATCTTCAATCCTTGTGAAGCGCTCCTCCTCTCCTACTCTAAACTTAGCTCTGGTGCATTATCACTGAAATATAACTGAATTACAATAATCGTGCACATCGGATTTGGTACAAGAGGTTCCTATTTATAGACTAAGGAAAGACAAAGCAATTTGGGGAGAAATCTATCTAAAAACGGCAACAGGGAGCAAATTAGTGTGACCTGCGCTCCAAGCTGCGCTACAGCGCAGGATGGAGCGTAACTTCCAGAGAGTCTGCGCTTCACCCTGCGATGTAGCGCAGGTGAAGCGCAAGTAGCGTCTTGCAGCTCCAACTTTTCTCTTTTTAATCTTGATCTCTCCCCGAGACTGGTTTTGGAAGATTTGTCTTTCCTTGTTTCCCTTTTCTTGATAAAATCCTTGCATTTATTGAGCAATCTTTGATTTAATTGGGAAGCTTGTCTGCAGAATCCTTGATTGATTGGCAGTGATCTCCTCATTAATTGCCTTAAATCTTCTTCAAATCTTCATTAAATATCTTCAATCAATCTCAAATCTTGCAGATATCTCCCTCATTTAATGTTATCTATCCTTCAAATCAAATCCTTGCAGTATCCTGCAAAAATCAGCAATATTTCTATCAAAATAGCATCAAATTCAAATCTAAAATTAATAAATACAATTTATCTAATATTTAATAAAAAAGGATTAAACTGGGGCAAAATTACCATTTTATCCTTGATAAGTGAACTAAAAAGTGCTCTAATTTATCAACTAATTTTCACTTATCAGAGAACCCGCACGAATTACATTTGAGTGGTGAGGCTGCTGGTAACTCGGGGTCTTAGCAATATAGTTTGTCTACAGTGTTATAGTTCAAAGCCATAAATAATAGATAGTCTTGACATACATGAGGGGTGTGATGAAATGAAGTTCAATCCTAATCCAAGTAAAGTGTCTCTAACTCCTCCTTTCTATATTCAATTGATTATTAATTTGCAATTTAGATTTTCTGCACAACAATATTCTCTCAAAACCCGTTGTTTGCTCTTGATAAATAGACCACGACTATACGCGGATTGACCGTTCCCTGTGGATACGATAACTCTTTTACTATTATACTACTGGATTTTTGGTTCGCTTGCCAAAAACCCATCAAGTATTTTTGGCGCCGTTGCCGGGGAACGGTTTCCATTATTTTTGGAGGTCTAATTATCAAGTCTTATCTATCTTAGGATTTCTTTTATTTATTATTCTTATTATTTTAGGAAATTTTTTATTATTTAGGAAATTTATAATTTTTCTATTATTATTAATTTTTCTTCCACACTTACCTTTTTCAAAGTTTCTTATTTATGTTTTTGAGAGGCCAGGTGTCCCCCAATCAATTATAATTCGATCTAGAAATAGAAAGGACATCAAGGAAGAACAGAAGTAGAAACAAGAGAAGGAGACAAGGGAAAAGTCGAGAAGAAAACAAAAATATTTTATTTTTAATTATTTTATTTTAATTATTTTCTTTTTATAAAAAAATATTATTATTATTATTTTTATTATTATTATTTTGAAAAAAAAATTATTATTATTATTATTTTAAAAAAAATTATTTATTATTATTATTAATCAAAAAAAAAATTATTATTATTTTTGTTATTTTGTTTTTCTATTTGTTTGAGCTTCTTGATTTTTATCTCTTGAGAAAACAGGTAACAGAAAGAAGGGGCAAGGCTAAGCTTAAGGAGACAATTTCAACACTCTCTGTTCAACCACCCCAAAGGAAGTAAATGTTAAATGGCTTATGAATGGCAAGATCAACCAAGAAGAACCCTTGGAGATTATGTTAGGTGGCAAGAACCAAGTTACTCCTTTCATGCACTGATTCAAGGTAACTTCTCTAATTACAACAATTATTCTAACAATTTTTCACAGGATTGGGGAAGTTACCAGAACCAGAATTTTAGGAGGCACCAAGATGATGTTTCACCCTGCATGCAACCTTTTTCTCAACAGCAGCAAAGTTACTCTTCGTATCAACAAAGATACTCAAAATATGATGAGTTTTTGGAAGAATTCAATCAAAGCAATATACAATTTCAGAAAGAGAGCGAAGACGAAACACTGACACTTTGTTAAAGCAGATGGCGGAACAAAGGGAGTTAAGACTTTGTAAGCGTATCGAAGAAATTCATCAAGGCAATATACAATTTCAAAAGAACAGAGAAGAAGCAAGAAGAAATATTGACGCCTTGTTGAAGCAATTAAAAGAAACAAGAGTCAGACAACAGTCAGGACCAATCTCAGCAAATGCATTACCCAACCCCGAAGAGCAGTGCAATGATATTGTTCAGCTGATAGGGGAGGAAATCAATGACAATTTGGCTGATGAAGAAAAGGAACTAGAAGAAGAAGAAGAAAAAGAATATGAAATTGAAGAAGCACAAGAAAGAGAATCAGAAGAAGTGGATGAAGAAAAGGAAGAAGAAGAAGGTGCAACAGAAGAAGAAGAAGAAGAAGAAGAAGAAGAAGAAGAAGAAGAAGAAGAAGAAGAAGAAGAAGAAGAAGAAGAAAAAGGAGAGGAGGAAACAGAAAAGATGGTGCTTGCAGAAGATCTTGACTGTGAAAGGGAGAAAGAAAACAACACATATGAGGGTGTACATGATGAAAAAGATCAAGAAAAAGAGAAAAAAACGTGAACAGGGAGATGGAGAATCAAAGTCCGAGGAAGGAAGGGAAGTGGTACCAAGACTAAAGACTTTGCCTTATCCAACCAATCCTCCAAGGGAAGATCAGGAAAGACATGGTGCAAGTGATAAACCTTCCAGACCTCACAAAAGAAAGGTCTGCGATCACACTGACCAGGACAAGGCAAAGAGAAGAAAAGTCAAGCTAGAATTAAATTCAAAGCCTAGAGCTAGATTGAAGATCAAGTGGTCAGGTGTGTTTCATGTTAAAGAACCCCCCGAAGCAAAGAAATTGAGAGAAATCATTTGTGAATCATTCAAGCTTGAGGAAAAGAAGACTCATGCACATCAAAGCAAGAAAATAAAGAAAAGGACAGATTGCTCCAAGGCAAGATTGTGGGGAGGTTTATGGGCTAGAGAAAGGAAGGGTGCAGCACACAAGCTCACCAAAATATTTCAGTTCCAAACACCTTAAGAGAACAGGCGTCGAGCTATCAGACATTAAACAAGCGCTTCCTCGGAGGCAACCCAGAGATTTTTAAAGTTTTTAATTAATTTTAGTTTTGTTTTATTTTCTTGTTGTTAATTAGGATTTTTCATTTTTAGGATTTAGGAAATTTTCAAAATTGATTGGAATAAGTTTGTGGAAAATAAAATTTTTAAATAATAGGAAGTAGCAGAAAACGTTACTGAAAATTGCAAAATTACATTATGTTTTCTACGCTTCACCTGCGCTGTAGCGCAGGTAAAGCGCAGAAATGCAATTTAGTCACTGTCTTCTGCACTTCACCTACGCTGTAGCGCAGGTGAAGCGCAGCAATACGAAATCTTAAAAATCTTCTATTTTCTCATGTAATGTTTCTCTACTTCCTAAGATCTTCTTTTCACTCTTTCCACTCACAAACTTCCATCAATTTTGAAACTTCCAGTTATGTTTTCTTTAATTTTTACCAATTGAAATCTTTATTTACTCTATTTTTATGATTTGAAATTTAGGGTAGCAACCTTAGGATTATAAATACTGTTGATAATTGCTATCTTAAATTTGATTTTGACTGTGTGGAACATGAAGAACAATTTGCTGAATTGAAATGCTCTTTGTTTTGTGAGTTATTTAATTTGAAAGTGTTATGCTCTGTTTCTTTCAAAAATGTTGAACTTTCACTTTCCATGGATTGATTGAATGCTTGCAAAACAAATGAGTATGATTTGTTTTTAGGAAGTCATTACCAAGTGCACTGAACTTTTGTTGTGAAAATGTTAATTCTTTGAATTATGCATGTAAATTGGTTAATAATAGGCTTCCATGTTCTTCATAAATTGCACAGACTGCTACAAAGTATAAAGACCAAATGACCTCAAACCAATCAGGAGTACTAGACCCATACCCAAGCATGCTGCTTGAAGAGTCCGGATATTCTTGCAGTGGCCTGGGGACAGGCCTATTCATCCAGGGGGAGGTGGAGCAGCAGTAGGACAAGGACTTAAAGGATACAAAGGATGAAGATTGATACTGGTGTTTTCTTTCTTTTAGTTTCTCTTTTATTTTCTATTATTTTATAGAATTTTTTTGAATTAATTAGGATTTTTGTCTTGTATTTCATTTTTTTTAAATTTTTTAGGATTTTTAAACATTTTTAGGATCTTAGGAAATTAGGATTTAAGGCAACTTTTTCTAATTCTCTGTAATTAGGTAGTTTAACTAACCAGACTAGGAAAGATGATATGGTTTTGTGATTAATTCCATAATCAGTTAGGATTAGGATACTTCTCAGGAGAACCTATCAGGATAGTTAATTAAAACCAGTAAGTGCTTTATCAAGGAAATTTTAGCCAATAACCAGTGAGCTGAGAGCCCAAACACTGAAATTGAGAGCTTTTCACCGCTGCTTGTCAACTGTTATTGCTTGAGTTTCTGAATTTTGTCTTGCTAGTAAAAGATATGGAAGTGACAAAGGCATATTTAGTGATTATAATATTGTGCTCAGTGCCAAATAGCCAACCCTGATTAAATGTTTCCGTTTATCGCTTGCCCATTTGAGCCTTGAATATTTCCTTGATGCACCCTGGCCATATTCAATGATTATATCCTATCCCTTAACACTTGGGATAGAGAGCAAGGTGCACCACAACAACATGGGACAAGAAGTTGGTGAATTGAAAGGCCAAAGAAATTCAAAAAGCAAGCACAAGAAATCACAAAGAAAGATACTCCCCCAAATAAAGTCTCTATGTTATTGTTTATTAGTAAAAAAAAATCTACACAAAAGTGTGGATATTGAATAAGTTGTGGGGAGTACTTCTTCAAATAAAGAGGCCAAGCTGAAAAAGGGTGACAATTCAAGAATGATCAGGTGAATGGAGAGAAGTCTCAAGCACAATCACACGATGCTCTCTATTCAAAGTGTTCCTTGCATATCCAGAAAAACCACGATTTCTTGATAGCTCAACCTCATTACAACCAAGGAAAGACCTTTTGATCCATATTAACTACTTGCAGGTTCAGATATTGGAAACGACTATCAATTCTAGTTGTTCAACAGTGGTGAAAAAGATTGAGGGAAACACTTACCCGTGAGAATGAGAGATTTCCTTGGTTTATCACTTACTGCTTTAATTGCTATTTCTGAGAAGTTTGATTGATGTTTTTGTTCTATTCTGATTGATGATTCGTAACATCCCTTGATCATGAATTTTTCTTATGTTTGGGAAGTGACTGCTACTTAGCAAGGAGTTGATGAAAAGTTCCTTGAATTTGTTTTTGATTTTTTTAGTTATTTAGGGGATAGAGTTGATTTCTTGATTGCAAAGAGGTCTCTTGCTTGAGGACAAGCAAGAAGTTAAGTTGGGGGTATTTTGATAAGTGAAAATTATATGATAATTTAGAGCACTTTTTAGTTCACTTATAAAGGATAAAATGGTAATTTTGCCCCAGTTTAATCCCTTTTTAGTAAATATTAGATAAATTGTATTTATTAATCTTTGATTTGAATTTGATGCTATTTTGATAAAAATATTACTGATTTTTGCAGGATATTGCAAGGATTTGATTTGAAGGAAAGATAACATTAAATGATGGAGATATCTGCAAGATTTGAAGTTTGATTGAAGACACTTAATAAAGATTTGAAGATTATTTGAAGTAATTAATGAAGATATCACTGCCAATCAAACAAGGATTCTGCAGACAACCTTCCTAATTAAATTAAAGATGCTCAATAAATACAAAGATTTCATCAAGAAAAGGGAAACAAGGAAAGACAAATCAGCCAAAACCAGACTCGGGGAGAGATCAAATTAAAAAAGAGAAAGTTTGGAGCTGCAGGACGCATTCTGCGCTTCAACCTGCGCTACAGCGCAGGGTGAAGCGCAGCCCTCTGGAACTTGCGCTGCATCCTGCGTTGTAGCGCAGGGTGAAGCGCAGATCACACTTATTCTTGCCCTTTTATCGTTTTTAGATAGATTTCTCCCCAATTTTCTTTGTCTTTCCTTAGCCTATAAATAGGAACCTCTTGCACCAGATCAGGTGTGCACGATTATTGTAATTCAGTGATAATGCACCAAATCTAATTTTAGAGTAGCAGAGGAGGAGCGCTTCACAAGGATTGAAGATGGTGACAGCATCTTCAGTGGTTTGTATGGCTTCCATGTGTAGTTAAATCTCCATTAGGATTGAATGTAATCGATTCCATTCCCAAGTGTATGTGAAACTCTATCTATTTATTTATGTAGTTCCCTAGCTATAATGTTGGTAATCTTATTCTGTGCTTAATTCCTAACTTCCGCGCTTGCGCCGGAGTTATAGGCTTGTTTGTAATTAACGTTATGACTAGGCTTGAGTTTGGGGGAGCCTAGACATAGGAAACTCAACCTCTGAGTGAATAAGAATACTCGGTTAACCAGTGACTGAAACATGGGCACAACTAGTGATTGATGGATAGTGTGAGTATCCTAATGAAGGGTGTCTAAAGGATAAGCATGGTCTAATGGATCAATAGCAAAGGTTAGTTGATTGTAACCCCAGTGACTGAAACATGGGCGTTGCTAGTGATTGATGGGTAGTGACAGTACTCTAATGAAGGACGTCTAAAGGATAAGCATGGTTTGTGAATGAGTTCCTTTACAAACGGAATAAAATCAAAATAAGTCGAGGGTAAGTTTGTCGCTTGGGAGAACCCGCACGAATTACCTTTGAGTGGTGAGGCTGCTGGTAACTCGGGGTCTTAGCAATATAGTTTGTCTACAATGTTATAGTTCAAAGCCATAAATAATAGATAGTCTTGACATACATGAGTGGTGTGATGAGATGAAGTTCAATCCTAATCCAAGTAAAGTGTCTCTAACTCTTCCTTTCTATATTCAATTGATTATTAATTTGCAATTTAGAATTTCTGCACAACAATATTCTCTCAAAACCCGCTGTTTGCTCTTGATAAATAGACCATGACTATACGCGGATTGACCGTTCCCTGTGGATACGATAACTCTCTTACTATTATACTACTGGTTTTTTGGTTCGCTTTCCAGAAACCCATCAGCTAGCAACATGTATACCTGGGCATCTTCTCTTAGAGACGCCTTCACCTGGTTGGCAGTCAAAAAGCCCTCACTCTTCCTCTCAACAGGTTGACAAAATACAATTGTTTTATCAGCACAATTCAATAGAACATGGTTGGAAGATAACCAGTCCATACCAAGAATAATTTCTAGTTGACTTAGAGGCAAACAAATCAAATCAACTAAGAAATCTTTACCATTAATATGAATAGGACAATTCAAGCATACATCGAAAGTAGGAACTGACCCACTAGTTGGCGTTTCCACACTTAACATAAAGGGCAATGAAGAGACAGGCAATTTCAATTTGGACACACAAGCATGTGATATAAAGGAATGAGTCGCACCCGAATCAAACAAAAAAATATTAAAGGAAGTCCCGCAATGAAACCCGTACCTTGGATCAAGTCTTCGGATTGAGCAGCTTCAGTAACACTCAAGGCAAATACTCTTCCAGTAGCTTTCGGTTTTCTGGCACTTGAAGTTGGCTGAACGTCTCTAGAAGGGGGGTTGAATAGAGACTTTCTGGAAATTTTGTTCCTGAAACTTCAAGACTTAAATTGAAAGTTGAAATCTAAGTTATTTTAAATTATCTGATTCAGTTTTAGATTAATTATAAATGTTAAAGTGAGCTGAGATCAAATTAAAATAAAGAAATAGGGAAGAGAGATACACAGTGATCTTATCCTGGTACACCCACTCCTTGGGCTACGTCCAGTCCTTACAACACGTGAGATTTCCGCTATTGACAAACTCGTCAATTACAAGTATTCTTACATCCTCTTCAGGACGTCTCTCACACCAAGCCTAGGAACTCCTATCTTGGCTGAGCCACAAGTATTCTTACAGCCTCTTCAGGACGCTCACACTTACTCTAATGTTAGCGCAAAAACCCTCTGAGATTTGGTTTTAATGAAAACAAACCTATTGATCAAAATTAAGGTTTTCTGTTCTTGAAGTTACTGATGTTTTGTTATGTGAGATCTTAGAAAGACAGGATTCTCATAAAGAGATCAGAAAGATCAATCACGACCAAGCTCAGACTGAGATTGAGAGGCAACCACATATTGATGCTGCTGCACATTCTGAAAAATCCAAGTCTCAAGTGAATCTCAACCTACCTACCTATGCTATCTTAGCCAATATCTTGTAGTAGGTTTAGCTCTTGTTTTGTACTGATTTGTATACACTCTTTGAGTGATTTAGAGCGTGATACCTACCTGAGCTCATGGTTTATCCATACTTTGTATGTAGTCCAAGCTAGATCAATCACATCTCATCTCATCCCACCAATCTCAACTAAGTTAGGAGGTGCATGAGCTTAGTGTGAGCGATTGTAAAGCCTGGAGAGGCACTGTAACAAGAATACTCACTGAGTTGCCTGGAGAGGCAGTTGAAAATGAAAGAATACTCGTTGCGCCTGGAGAGGCTGCTTGCAAAAGAATACTGCATGAGTTGCCTGAAGAGGCAGTTGGAAACAAAGAATACTTGTATTGACGGGTTTGTCAATAGTAGAAATATCACGAGTAGTGAGGACTGGACGTAACCCAAGGTTGTGGGTGAACCAGTATAAATCTCTGTGTGCATCTCTTCTCCCTATCTCTTTATTTATATTGTGCATCTCATGTCTCAAATCTGTTTGTTAAAATAAACTAAGTCTATTAAGAGAAAACCAAGTATTAATAACTAAGATCTTATCTCACATCTCATCTTGTATCTCACCTTAAATCTCAAGCCTATCTCATCTCAGATCCCATCTCAACTTGAGATCAATAAGTAAGTCTCACTATTTCTCCTTTAAGATATTAACATTTGATGAGTTAATTAATCTTACATCTCAAATCTGTTTTCTAAACTAAATCAAATCTATTCAAAGATAATCAAGCTTCTTTTATTTGATTACAAAATTATTGTTGAGACAACATCTCATCTAACTTACTTGAGACTCCAAGTGTCAAACTTGAGATCACGTCTCAACGTGAATTTAAGTATGAATTTTCAGGAACAATATTTTCAAGTCTCTATTCAACCCCCCCTTCTAGAGACGTTCAGCCAACTTCAGTTGGTATCAGAGCTTGGCCTCTTGGGGTTGAGCACACCAACGTGTGAAGAGGAGAAAGATCCAAGAAAGAAAGATGGCTGAAAATGAGTGAACTGTAAAACTGAAACAACGACATTTGGCGTGGAATAGAACTTGCAATGGTGGCATGAAACAAAGACAGTTAGAAATAAAGGCTGCCGTGAAGTGCACACTGCAATAGAAGACATGAACAACAACCTAGAGCTAAAAGACTCTGCTAATACGAGGGAATCTATAAAGACTAGCAGTATTCTTCTTGATAAGAAGCTAAGAGCAAAGCTTTGAACAAATATCATAAATATGAAGAGAAAATGGGAAGAAGGCAGTCTTGTAAGAGATAGAAGCCTCAGTTGTCACATTGCTCAAAGACGTAGAATCCACTAGAAGAGAAGAATCAGAAGCAGTGCCCAATTCAAGCTGCTCCTAATGATGCAGTTATGTGCCACCTGCTTACATCTCCTTGGAACAGCCAAGTTCAGAGGCATTGAATGTCTCTCTACATCAGTGGTGTGAACAACATCATGGTAGAAATAAATCAAATCAAATAGATTGGAGCTGCAAGAAAATCTGATTCCAACAGGATGAAGAAGTACTTCAGACTAGAAAGCTTGTTGAAGAGAAGCATCTAAGGCAGTCATGGTTAATAATGAACCTCCAATGCATATTGGGGGAAATATGATGTAATAGTGGTCTGCTGGTTTCTTGCCAATGGGTGTCTTTTCTCGTGGAACAAAGAGTAAGCAAGGGGTGGTTTTCATGGAATAATACCAGATAAGACAAAATGTAGGGAAGCTGCACTTGCTCGTTTGAAGAGAAAAGGACCTTGCTGAATTTATAATTTAATAGACTGCGAAGAGGCAAAAGCAGCTTGATGAATTCTTGGTTTCACTAACAGAAAGATAGCCTGGACGAAATGGAAGCATACAGAACAGAGGTAAAAGAACCAGCTTGCTAGTTGAGGTAAGTCCATGCGCTAATTCTCTTCCTTTTATTAGCGTTTGAAATAAAAGTGCTCCAAACAATTATCATTTAACTCCAAACTGAGAATAGCGCTTTAATGTTTCAAAAATTATATATACATACACTTATTGGTTACGTTTTTTTTTAGAAAAGGAGGAATGAGTACCAATTGTTTTCTCCAGATTTGCATTACAAATGATCAAAGCATTACAATTGTTCAAAATCTATGCTTCCAGAATGAAATAATTACACAAATAAAAATAACATAATTATTCTTCCTCACTCAGTGGCAACATTAATTCCTTTATATGTTGCAGTAGAAATACATGACCATAACATTTGCTAAAAATATTTGATTACTAACCAACTTGGACCCAAGAGATAAATGGGTACCAAAATCTTCCCCTAGTGATTTGATTATGCAGAAATTTTTTAAAAGAATGAGCATGTTGGTCTAGTCAAAGAGGATATAAGACTTTGAATCAAAGCTTCTTGAATGCATAAAGTGGAACCTCTCAAAGAGAAGCATTGGGTAAAAATTTTACTACCAAAGCTAAGCAAAAGCATTAAAGGACATTCTAAAAGAAAAGAAAGGGAAATAGATGCTGTCAACAAAAAATGCTTGAAGCTTGAAGGTTGAAAATGCTTATACAAGGAAGACCCATTGGTGATGTAAATCTCATATCCCTCTTTATATTTGGACTAAAACATACTTGATCAAATCATTGAGAATTTCTGTTATATCTCTTCACTTATTTTAATGGCATTATGGTTGTAAGTATTTTTATAAACAAGCATGCTAGATTTGTAGAAACCATGTTTGCAAAAGATATGAAAAGTTGTTTGGTCATTATGTGTTACCACTGTCATGATTACTTGAAATATCAAACAGCAAAGTAAATTATATTTTTTACTCCCTTTATCAAATGTTTGAATCTCTCATATGCTCATTTAGAGTTGGAGTGTCAATTGATAGATATCCTCATGTTGGAAAATGCCCAATATATTCATACCTTTGAAATCTGAAAATTTTCTGAACATGTTATAAAGTAACTATAGAGTATGCAGTCTCATTACACAATGTGTAGAAGCAATCATGCATGATAATTTGATAAGACTAATCCTACACTTGAGATAAGAAAGCTTGCAGATTTGTAGACAAAATGGAATGCTTGGATCTCAATAAGAAATATATGGGAAATCTTCAAAAAGAGCATATCCAAGTCTAAAGGATGTTCAGAAATGAAAAAGATAAAAGAAGAAGTCAGAATCTGTGGCTGCACTTGGAGAAGACACATCTGAGTCTCAGGTTGAAACTAGACTGAGACTTAGATGGAAATATATGAGAAAGAACATCCAAGTGAGACTCCTACTGCAGCCGTGCTTCTAACAGCACAAAAAGGAAATCCATGAATCACAATTAGCTTATATAATGGCTACTACACAAGAGGGCAAGTGATTTCCCACAATATGAGAAAGAGTAAGAAGCTTCTAAAAGGAGAAGGCACAAAGAAATGATTTAGCTTGAAAAGGAAATGCAGAAGCTGAGCTTATCTCTATATATATCAAGCTGCAAATTTTCAAATCATGAGGATCAAATGACAACTTGAGGAATGCTTCATAAGGTACTCTGAAACTCTAATCATGATGCATATGTGATATTGATGCTTTGTAGAATTCAGGATTCATGTTACAATAACAAAGACATGCTTATTTGAATGATTCTTGTTGTTTGGAATTCTGAATGATTTTCTGTCATGACCATAAATACAGTTTTGAATCTCAACTATTGTGAGTATGATGTAATGCAACATATGCTTATGTTATGATCCCGCATCATGTGATAATTTGAGTGTGAGATCTATCTGTGATGGAACATGTGTTGATCATATATATCTTTGAGTCAATTTCATGATTGTTGAGAAAAGAAAACTTGGAAAGATTAAATTGTTTTAGTTAGGAGAAACATTTCTATAAGCCAAGCCTATATGCTCTTCTTTTCCTTAATCAAGTCAATCATCAAAATAAATGATATGAATGAAAAATACTAAGATTGATGATTCAAGAGAAGATTATGGGATAGGAGAAACCATGAAATTTGGAGGCAAAGAAGTTACTGTACTGTATGCAGAAATGTTTCTGATATAGCCTGAGTAAAATGATCATAACCTGAGCTACAAAATTGATTTTCGAGTAAAACCAATTTTTTTGGAAAGCTAATTTATAAGAGTTCAAAACTGGAAAGTTTGAAGCTGTTACACTAAGCACAGAAGTGCCAGAAAATTTTCTAAAACAGCTGCAGTTTTACAAATGCTCACAGAAACTTGCTTACTTAAGATCATCATAACTGGAGCTATAGATATTATTTTTCTGTGAAACTAATTTTGTTTGAAAGATAATCTAAAATAGAATCAAACTGGAAAATTTTAGATTTTCATATTAATCACAGAAGTGCCAGCAAATCTGAGAACACAGTTGCAGTGCTACAAGATTCAATATAAACATGTTCACTAAAAAATTTCATAACTGAAGTTATAGAAATTCTTTTTCAGTAAAACAAATTTCGTATGAAAGATAATTCAAAATAGTATCAAACTGGAAATTGTAAGATTTTTATACTAACCACAACAGTGCCAGTAAATTTGTGAACATAGTCTCACTGATACAAAGACTGATATAAACATGTTCACTTAAATTGATCATAACTGGAGCTACATGAATGATTTTTGAGTGAAACCCGTTTTGTATGAAAGCTAGCTCATATAAGTATTTGAATGGAAAGTTTCTGTAATTTTCATCATCTGCATAATGTCCAGAAAATACTTCAAGTTGACTGATCTCTCATCTGATCAAATCTGGACACATCTGTTTTGAATGCTTATATCTGGAGCTAGGAAAATCCTTTTCAAATGAAACCAGTTGGATTTGAAAGATGTTGTTAAATTATTTAACAGTATTAATTTTCACTATTTTTGGATGCATAGATTGATCACAGTGAATAAAAAACCATACTTGTCACAGTAAGCACTCTATTATAGAACTGCCAACTTTAATCACTCATATCTTATGATAGAAAACTCCAAATGGAATGACTTTTATACCATTAGAAAGCTTGTGTTGTCTAGTTTATTGTGTTGAAATCTCATATTTTTATTAACTTGAAATAACTCACAAGTTCAGATTACAGTAGCTAAGTCAATGGATGTTTTCTGATTTGGTGCTGAAACTTCAAGTTAAAATATCTTTAATTGTACCAATCCAAATGAGTTGATTTTTGTGGCATTGGAAAGTTGTCATGATGTGGTTTATTGTGATAGAATATAAATTTCTAGATCAACCTATGATGGGAGCAATGCTTGTTCAAAGATTAAGGATACATGATAGAAAAGTAGTGAAACTTGATCTCTTGAAAGTGACACCTTTGACAATGTTCCCTTGATTCCCAAATCTGTGATAAACTTTGGCATATCAAAAGTAAATTGCTGTATCAAATTGATTTGCATATCATGATTTGGAAAATTGGGTGAATCAATGAGTATGAAAGGAACTTAACATGGAATATCTCAATCTTTGAAATGTTATCAGAACAGATTTTGTTTGCTGAAAAATATGCAATGATTATGATCTTATCTGCAAATCATATTGATAAATTTATGTTCTGTGTTCCCCTGCTGTCTAAAATCTGTAATCTTGACCTTTTATGTCTTTATCCATGTTCTACAAAGTTAACTCACTAATGGGCATAAAAATCAAGGTGAGCAACATTCTTAGGGGGAGTAACTGAACCAATCTCTTTGCTGAATGTATTCCTTCTACTTGATTATGCATCAAATGAAATTCCTGTCATTTAAATCAAGTATGCAAACAGAATAAATCATTGTTCTGGTTTAAGATTGAGCTCTGTATTCTATCCTAACTGCATCCCCTATTCAAATGATCTTTCTGAAAGATAAAAATTTCTGCATAAGCCATTAAAAAGTTGCTAAACCAGCAACATTGAAAATATCAGCAGAACCATCTCATTTTGAGGGGGAGTCAGCCAAATTGTTTGCTAATGTGTTTACCATGTATGTTGACTCAGTTGGGGTGTGATTATTTATGGATTTTGATGAATGCATATACCTCTTTCCTTTACAACTCTAGAAATCACTCTTTATTTGTGAGGAAATGTTAAAATGAAAAGAAAATGGGAAAATAGCTCTCTTGAAGTTTGAATTGAAAAAGATTATCAAAGAGAAAATTGTAAGAAAGAAGTTCAAGAAGATTCTGAACTTAGTGAGAGAGATTCTGAAAAATATGGATATCAAGTTACTAAGAAAATTCTGGAATCTAGACTCTAAAAGCTCTTCTTCTTACCTTAGTCTTTGATTCTAACTATTCTTATTGGAGCATTTATCTCTTTCCATATCACATTGCTTCATCTAATTTTTTTGGGATCATTGTTATAACCATATGTGTGATCTACTGTTTTATCTTATCACTCTTGGGAAATTGAGAATATTACTGCATATATCTCTTGCTCAAAACCCTCTATTGAGATCATCCATATGTTTGATAAGTAAAAATCATGTCTTTAATGCCATTAGTATAATTGAAAATCAATAGGAGGTGATTATTTGACAGATTTTTCTGATGCTATGTATTTGATATATTTCTCCTTCCATCTTTTTGTTGATGTCAAAAGGGGGAGAAATAGAAAAGTAATCTCCATGTGCATAATAGCATAATTTCTGAATCATGTTATGATATTATTGTTTGCATTGTTAGGCATGAATTCAGGGGGAGTTCAATAGAGTGGATCATATTATGAAAAATATATAGACTCTCATCATCCCTTATATGCTATTATACATGACAACTTAATTTTGTTCAAATAGGTTTGTCATCATCAAAAAGGGGGAGATTGTTAGCGCAAAAACCCTCTGAGCTTTGGTTTTAATGACAACAAACCTATTGATCAAAATTAAGGTTTTCTGTTCTTGAAGTTACTGATGTTTTGTTATGTGAGATCTTAGAAAGACAAGACTCTCAAAAAGAATTCAAAAAGATCAATCACGACCAAGCTCAGACTGAGATTGAGAGGCAACCACATATTGAGATTGGTAGAAATCCTCAGACTTAAGATGAAGATAAAAGATCAGCCTGAGTTTGAGCAATCAATGCAAGTCTTTCCTGAGATTCAGAAAGATCAGAATCCAAATGATAAGAAACATCAGACTTCATAATTGTCTTTAAAGAACAGGCAGAGCTTAGAAGTTCTATATGCTGAAGGTAATTTCAGAAGAAGGCCTCAATACATATACTTTATCAGAAAGTCTTCAGAAGCTTTAAATGGAAGATAGCCTAAGTTGAGAGAGGTGCACATCATAGTAATGTCTCAGCTACAATCAGAAAGGGTCTCTACTAGAAATGCCAATCATCAAATCAAGTCAAGATGAGCTCAAACAATGAATTAAGTTGCATCAAGAAGACCAATATTTGAAACTCAAGATGAGACGCAGACTCAAGCATAAGAAGCTATCTCATGTTCAGATGCAAGCTCAGTCTAAAAATCAGCTTAAGACCAATGCTCAAAGAAGAGACTCATCTACAAAACTTAAAAGGAAGGATAAACAGTTAGATGCAAGATCTGCCAAGAGATGAGACTCTAACTTAGCTTCAGAATCAAGAGATAAGATCATAATAGAAGATGCCAAACCAAGAAGAGATTCAAAGTCAGCTTGAGACAAGCTCAAACTGTAAAGTCAGATTGAGACAAGCCCAAAATCATTATAAGATCATATTCAGTCCAAGCATGACAAAGAAGAACTTTGAAATATGAAGCTGAGCAAAGATGAGATTCAAAGTCAGACTTGAGATGCAGACTCAACAGAGATGCAGAATCAGACTTGAGATGTAGACTCAACTTGAGATGCAGAATCAGACATGAGATGGTCTCAGATCAGATGTAGTCTCAAGATCAGACGCAGTCTCAAGTTCAGATGCAGAGATGCAGATGCAGGCATGCATGAGACAGTCTCAGATCAGATGTAGTCTCAAGATCAGACACAGAGATCAGATGCAGACATGAGACGGTCTCAGATCAGATGCAGTCTCAAGATCATACGTAAAGATCTGATGCAGACATAAGACCCAGACTTGAGATGAAGAGATCAGATGTAGACATGAGACTCAGACATGAGACGCAGAGATCATATGCAAGCATGAGACGCAGACATGAGACTCAGACTTGAGACGCATACATGAGAAGCATACATGAGATGCAGACAGAGTCTCAGCAGCAAAAAGCAAGTCAACGCAAGTACACTGTCACAACAGAGACAGCATCAGAAAAGCCCCTGTCTCACGTCAGAAAAATGAAAAAATACTTCTCTCTCTTCTAACGGCTAGTTTAACGGCTCTATTAACGACTAGTTTTCTGAAGACTAATATAGGAGGTCTCATTATGATGAGACGCGCAAGGGACACAGTGAGACTCAGCAGAGATGCTGCTGCACATTCTGAAAAATCCAAGTCTCGAGTGAATCTCAACCTACCTACCTATGCTATCTTAGCCAATATCTTGTAGTAGGTTTAGCTCTTGTTTTGTACTGATTTGTATACACTCTTTGAGTGATTTAGAGCGTGATACCTAGCTGAGCTCACGGTTTATCCATACTTTGTATGTAGTCCAAGCTAGATCAATCACATCTCATCTCATCCCACCAAGTCTCAACTAAGTCAGGAGGTGCCTGAGCTTAGTGTGAGCGATTGTAAAGCCTGGAGAGGAACTGTAACAAGAATACTCACTGAGTTGCCTGGAGAGGCAGTTGAAAACAAAGAATACTGCATGCGTTGCCTGGAGAGGCAGTTGAAAATGAAAGAATACTCGTTGCGCCTGGAGAGGCTGCTTGCAAAAGAATACTGCATGAGTTGCCTGAAGAGGCAGTTGAAAACAAAGAATACTTGTATTGACTGGTTTGTCAATAGTGGAAATCTCACGAGTTGTGAGGACTGGACGTAGCCCAAGGTTGTGGGTGAACCAGTATAAATCTCTGTGTGCATCTCTTCTCCCTATCTCTTTATTTATATTGTGCATCTCATGTCTCAAATCTGTTTGTTAAAATAAACTAAGTCTATTCAGAGAAAACCAAGTATTAATAACTAAGATCTTATCTCACATCTCATCCTGCATCTCACCTTAAATCTCAAGCCTATCTCATCTCAGATCCCATCTCAACTTGAGATCAATAAGTAAGTCTAACTATTTCTCCTTTAAGATATTAACATTTGATGAGTTAATTAATCTTACATCTCAAATCTGTTTACTAAACTAAATCAAATCTATTCAAAGATAATCAAGCTTCATTTATTTGATTACAAAATTATTGTTGAGACAACATCTCATCTAACCTACTTGAGACTCCAAGTGTCAAACTTGAGATCACGTCTCAACGTGAATTTAAGTATGAATTTTCAGGAACAATATTTTCAAGTCTCTATTCAACCCCCCCTTCTAGAGACGTTCAGGCCAACTTCATCTAAGACTAGGCTTCCTCCTATCTTAGATGAGTCTGGTTACAATGAATGATAGGTTAAGATGGGTCTAGCTTATAATCATACAAAGTATGGATGTGCAATGATCTTAGCTAGAAGGTATCTCTTCTATGTTGACAGGAATATTACAAACTGAGAAGAGAGATTACAATGAGACTACAAGAGTTCTCAAGTTGAGATTTGATTTGTTGATGATAGATTTGAGATGTGGACTTGAGATGTAGGATGAGATGCAATAATGTTCAATAATCAGCGTAGTCTCTCACTTTGCTTCACTGTAGCTTTCAGCCTTTTATTCCAAAGGAAACTAACCGTTATTTGGCCGTTATTTGTCAGTTAAGAGCCGTTGGATCTCATCTCTTGCATCTGTTCATGAGCTTGCGTCTCAAGCTGATCTGGAGTCTTTTCTTGAGATGACAGTTACTAGATTTGATCTCTTGTACACTTAGGATCTGAGTCTCATGTGTTTTGACTTCTAGGTGCATGATGATCAAACAATTTTCTGAACCCCTTTTTTTATTTTATGAGATGACCCTTTGTTCTTGAGCTTGCATCTGATCTTGAGACGACGTCTCAAGCTGTTCTTGGGTCTCTTTCTTACTTACTATTAAGACTTCAAGTCTTGCTCTTTGGCACCTTATATTTCTGACTTTTATGTTTTTTTCCTCAAAGAACTTCTTTGAGCATCATCAAATGCTTGGTTAAAATCTGCAAAACAAAGTCTAGAAAAATCTGCCACATGCTTGAGCACACAGTTAGTAATAACAAGATGCATCTCATTCATTTAAGCATCTATTTAAACTTAGTGGTTTGGCACATTAAAAACCTTTAGGAGTGAGTTTGTCTTAACAATCTCCCCCTTTTTGATGATGGCAAACCATAAAGTTTTAATCCTAAGAGGGTTCATATTTTAAGTTTGAGATTCATTCAAACAGCTCCCCCAGAGAAGTGCAATCCTTTTCTTTTAGAGAGATGAGCTCCCCCTGAGATAAAGACTTAATTGATTTTAATGTTTCTTTACAAGAATTTCACTGAAAGAGATTTAGTACAAAACAATTTGAGTGCAAGTAGAAATTCTTCCATTAACCAGAGGGATTCAAAAATACATAATAAAGCAAAAGATGACACTGCATCTCATCATATAGCAATAAATATGCTATTACATCTTAAACCCAAAAAGCTTACAAACTTCACACAAGACTGCATAAAATAAACTTGAAAAACTAAGACTCTTATCAGATGAATACATCTAACCAAACTCTCCCCCTTTTTCCATTAGCAACAAAAGATTACTAGTTAAGCTAGGATGAAGGAAAAGAGGATGAGTCTGAGTTTGAGGCAGGTGGATGCACAACAACTTGTGGAATCTCAGGAAGAGGAGGCAAATTGGAGAGATGAAGATTCATCTTCTTGTTGAAATCATTTGAGGTGCGAATTGCTTGAAGGACAGTCGCTACAAGAAAAATTCTAATTAGCTGTAAAAAAGTAGTATAGGCCACGAGACCTACGCTAAATTTTTTGTTTTAGCGTAGGCCAACCTACTCAAAAACCTACGCTAGTAACAATTTTGGTTTTTTAAGAATAAAATAAAAAAAATCGTTTTCGTAGGCTAGGGGACGCTAGGTGAAAAGTTATTTGATGTTTCGCTGAAGAAACATGTTTTCACTATGCAGGGCCTCTCTTCCTTTTTCACTGTGTCGCTATTCTCATTCTCTCTACGCATCTGTTTAGAGAACCTTTCACCCAGCAACCCCAGCACAGCCACCACGCTCCCATTCTCTACAGTTTCAGATCCCCCATCGTCTCTTCAGTCCCACCTGCAACTACCAAACGCGTACGACCGCACCGATCGGACACCGTGACGCTGTTCGTTCTCCCCTGTACCTCCGCGCCGCCGTCAGCAACTCATCCAGAGATCAGGCTCCTCTATGAATCCTTGATTTAATTTCTTTTTTCCTTTTTATTTTCTTCTATTCTTAATAATGGGGAAAAAATAGAAGACATAGATCAGGCTCCTCTATGAATCCTTAATTTAATTTTGTTGATATTATTACTTAATTAGGGTTAGAGTTGGGGGAATTCCCACCTGATGTGAGCTCTTCGGCGGTATTTCGGTGTTAAAGGTTAGTGCAGTAAACGCTCCAGATGAGCAATGCGCGTATCAAACCATTGTCCACATTGGTGGCCATGTTTTCAAAGGAAATCTGTATGATCAAGGTCCAGAAAGTTCTTATACCAATACAGCTGTTGAGGGTTCCTCCAGCAGAGGTGGAGGTGAAGCTCATCAGCAACTTGGTTTCATAACCGCTGCAACTGCAACCACAGCCACAGGTAGTGGCAATCCATTTGACCCTTCACTTTACCCCTCTTCTCTGAATGCTTTTATGGCTGGTACGCAATTTTTCCCACCCCCAAGAATTATTCTTTTATCCTGTTACAAATTATTCTTCAAAGAGAGCCAGAGAATATATGTGGAATAATGAATGCAATCAGTTACAAATATAAGAGTGTCATTTACATTCAGACGATGAAAGATTCCAAATATAGATCCAATTGTACATAGTTTTCATTTTTCTTGCTGATCACATGGACCATTTCATTTTAGCAACTAGTAAAGATGAATACCTGACATTATCAGAAAATTCTGGAGAATAGGGAAGTCATGGTTTTGTTCTTTGTTTTAAGACGTGTATCCACAGACCTTAGAATAATGCAGGCATGCCAAGACAAATATATATGTGTCAATGTGTGTTCAAGTTTCTTCTGTTTGTTTGAGAAGGATCTCATGTCCTCTTATATCTGTTGTTCTTTTAACATGCTTTTTTGCTTAATTATTATTAGGGTTCATAGAATTAGGAATGCGGATAAAGAGAGAATCAGAAGAAGAGAGAGAGATCTGAACTGGTTTCTAATTTCCATTGATTGAATATTGTGTGCTAGAGTGAAGTATTTATACTAGCTCTGAAGTTGAGTTGTACTAGCTAACTATAACTGAATCGGTTAGTTACAGTTGTTCTTAAATGTACCTAACTGTGCAAAACAGTATGAATATCCTAACTGTACAGAGAGAAATGCAGCACAAAGAGATACAGAATACAGAGAAATACACAGCAGAGATATACAAAATACAATACACTATAGTCACTTACACACTGACACTGGCAGTCAAGTCTCTTTTAATTGTTTGGTGGTTCAATGGTTGGGTTTAAATGTAATTTTTATTTTTCATTATTGTTTTGCACTTTTCATATTTCGCCATAATTTCCGTGAGTTTATTCTTGATTGTTGATTAGGATTCTATGGATTGTAGAGACTCCTGGACGAAACTATTTGATGTTGTTATTGCTAAGGTAAGACATTTTCTCTTCATAAATGTTATTTATGTCACTAAACGGTATGCACTTTTCTCTTAGAAAATTGAAAAGAAAATTCCACTTCTTGTTACCATGCTTCCCGTTTGAGATTATCTGTAAAATTCAGCTTCGTTCTTGAGAATCATGAATTGTCGAGGTATAAACTTAGTTGTCCCTTAACTTTGTCTACTGAAAAACACAAAGCATTCTCTGTAATTTAGTACTGGCTTAATATAGTTATATATAATGTAAAGTGAATATAAAATTGCCAAGTTATTTCAATTAACTTTGGAACTAAATTCTGTCAACTTGTTTTGTCCCTCAGGGAGTACATGTTTTGCTCTCAGAATGGACCCATCAGGTAGTACAAGCTTTCTGATTATGTTCACATCATGCTGACCAAGCTTGTCACTGGCTCACTGCAATTCAAAAGGGTAAATTGGGTTTGTCTTTTGTCCATTTATCTTCAATTTAAATCAATAGTTACTTTGCTGACCTAACATATATTGGACAACCACCCAATGCTCTTGCTGCTGCATGAAACTCTGTTGTGTAATGTGTGCTCTGTAGTGAAAAAAAAAGGTATTTATTATGGGGGAAAAGACCTTGACAAATAAAGCTGCATATGCATTAATGGATGAAAAACCTTAAGCTATTTAGCACGTATATTAGAAGAGAAAGAGAGAATAATCTCACGTAAACAAAAAAGAGAGACCCCTCCTTTAATTTGTCTCAATTATGTATGGTAGAGTAAACATGGTTTAATTGCAAACAGCTCATCGTTATATATATGGTCATCCTTCTTTTGAATTTTGAGCAAACCTGACTTGTTTTATGAATTTACTGCTATTAATTATGCAAGTATGAATTTTAAGCTATTAAAGGATGTGTGTGAAAACTCTGCTGGCTGTAGCAGCAAAGGAAATCAATTAATACACAAATGGTTTTAGATATATACACAAATATAGTTTCAGATAATTATAAGTAGATGACATTACATAAAGAATAAAAGTGAAGTTGGACCAGTGGTTCGAAGTTGATATCATAAGATGTGTTGATATTAGGAAGCTTAGCTAGGGAAGGGAAGAAAGAAAGAGTACGGGTTGTAGTGGATGTTAGTTTTGTCCCTAAAGAAAATGTTACAGATTTATATATTAAATATATATGTATGTGCATTTAGATTTGATTGGACCAGTGGGTTTCCTGTACTTTTTCTCATTCTTGTTCTTCATATATATTAAGATGTATCATAGCATATATCGTGTGTTTAAGGTTTCCTGTACTTTCTCTCATTTTTGTTCTTCTTCATATTAAGATATTGTCACAATTGGATGGGCATGTTTAGAGTCATAGCAAGAAAGTCTTATTAAGATTCACAACTAATATAATTTGCAATATATATCTGAATATCTGCCTTGGCTATCTTTGATGCTTGCAGACATTTCCTATCAAATTAGGAAAAAAATATTATGATCTGACTCACACACCCACCTAAAATAAATGAAATGGAGTAAGATTTTTTCTTAATCCGCAATTTTCCATCAAATCAATTAAGACT
Source organism: Sesbania bispinosa (assembly GCA_026901365.1). NCBI lineage: Eukaryota > Viridiplantae > Streptophyta > Magnoliopsida > Fabales > Fabaceae > Sesbania > Sesbania bispinosa. The sequence continues at coordinate 824,557 of QLOH01000069.1, read as the reverse complement.
ACTACTTTTTCTTGTATTTGATGCATATTGCCTTCTTCCATAGATAAAATGCACAAAAGACAAAGGGCTAATACAATTGTCATGTCCTATATAGAATTGTTGGTGAAGTTGCTTTCACGGGCAAGCACAGTTGGGTGCAATTATAGCTTTGGGGAAACTAAGGCTTTGAGCGAAGAGATTAAAGAAGAGGTATATTCTCTCTCCCCCTCTCTCTTCTTTTCCTTTTATTTCTTCTTCAGATACTGCATTACTATATTAATTAGCTTGCTTCTCTTTTTGCAATCTACTTGGGTGTTTGATGAGATTTGTGGAAGGATATGTTTATGACTTTATGAGGCGGGCTATTGTTATAAAGAAATATGGTTTTATTTGGATGGAATTTTAGTTAATTTAATCTTTACTACCTCTTCCAACTTTGCTGGGAATACTAGTTACTGTGCTAGAGTCATATGTTTTCTTTTTTCCCTTGCATTGCATTGTAGTCTAAGGAAAATTTTAGTTTTAGGTAGCTTCTTGGTTGCAGGCTAATGATATTGAACATGTTTAGGTAGCAGACAACCCAACAAAATTATAAATCCAAAAAAGGGAAAAAAGTTATAAGTCTCTCTCATATATATATATATATATATGAAAGGTAATTGTATAAGCTGATATATATACAATTAAATGGTTGTGGTTTAGGAGGTTTGCATTGCTTGGGACTAGAATGATGCGTACCTTGTTGATATCTATAGTGAGTTATCGGGACTTATTCCCCTTGCTGCATTTTCCTTTTTCTTCTTATAACTTGATGTGCATTAACTTTTCTTTTACCATTAAAAAACAGTCATTTGAAGTTTCTAATTTGTGGCTTAACTTTTAATTAATTTTGAAGCTGCAAATATGTTACTTGGTTGCTTTGCAGAGGATAAGACATATGCACTCTATGGGGCAGTTTTGTTAGCATAATGACAACATTTATCAATAGATAAATATTTATTAAATCTATTGATTATTAGTTTGACATTGTTTATATAAAAGTTAGAGGGAATATTTATATATTTACACATTTTTGCTTCCTGTTCATAAATAAAATATTTTAATGAAAATAATATTTATATATGTCAATGATGGAGCGCATTACTTCCTATAGTTTTTTTGCCCATTAATGAAAAAAAAGTGAAGGAACTAGATCTTGAAATGGTATCTATTCTTTATATTATTATTATTATTATTATTATTATTATTATTATTATTATTATTATTATTATTATTATTATTATTATGATTATATATTACGTACAAGTGATCTGATGCATAAATTGCATACTTTAAAAAAAAAGTTTACATTAGCGTAGGCTGGCCTACGCTAATCTCAACCAAGTTTACATTAGCGTAGGCTGGCCGACGCTAATTTAGCGTCCACCAAACCTTCGCTGCATTAGCGTCGGCCATTTAACAATTGGTTATAGCTTCTACGTAGCGTCCATGTTAGCGTGGGTTGGCCGATGCTACTTAGCGGCGGCCTTGCAACAAAAATTTGCCTCAAGGGTTTTAGCGTCGGCCACGAGGCCGACGCTAAACACTAATTTAGCCTCCGTTTTTGCTAATTAGTGTGGGCTTTTGGCCTACGCTAATAAGCCTTTTCTTGTAGTGAGTGTCCAGTCCATCAAGGATGGCCTCTTGCCTCTTTTTCTAATGCTTCAGCTTCTTGAGGATCTTCTTCTGGTTCTATTAAATTCTGGAGTTAAGATCCTGCTGATGTTGTTGTTGTTCCTCATGTAGTTGATTGAGAAAGGTGTTGATGGAGTTGGAGATATGAGTTGGAATAGATGGTTCAGACGTTGGAGCTTAAGGTGGTTCAGGTGGAGGTGCAGATTGGTCATATTTTGGTTAAGGAAAGCTTAGCAGAATTGTATCCATAAAGAACTTGCCAGGTGTAGGAAGATAAGTTTGAAATGAGCGAGATGGCTTATACCTAGCAGGAGTCCTCTATTGAGAAGTGGGTACCTCTTCAGTCTCATCAACAACAGGTTGAGTCTCTTGCATAGCCTCAGGAGTTGAGGTAGTATTTTCCTTCTCTAGACTGACAAGAGTCTCAGCAACAACCTTGGTGTAGGGAGAGACTTCAGTTTGACCAACATGCTGCACAGGTGAGGGTGGTGGTGTCTGATGGTATGGAGACTAAGGTTGAGGTTCAGACCTCGTCTTCTTTTCTTCTTCTTTGTCTCAGTCTCAGTTGAGACAGATGGTTGAGACTTCCTCTTCTTCTCAGCTTTGGGGATCTCGGATCCTTCTTGAGATCCCCCAGCAGCCTCCTTAGCAACCTTTTTCTTTTCTTTTTCTTATGAGTATCAGACATATTTGATGAAAGAGAAGCTTGTGTAGTGGGAGGAATGGGAGCAGGATTTTCAAGTGGAAAAGTGGGGAGAGGAATTGACTTACCATCCAAGTTGAGAAACTTGAGATTTACTTTTCCAATGATTCCAGGTCTTTCTCTGGTCTCATCACATCCACTGAGGTCTACTTGAAATGCTTCATAATTCTGGTGGTCAGCATACCAAAAGGAAGAGATGCAGTGATTTTGGGATTATGGAAGGCGTGTTCCATATGCCTTAAGATGAGGAAGGGACGGTTCAGAGGTATACCATGTTTCAGGTGATATATTACCATGAGATCGAGGGTATAGACCTTGTTGAAGGTGCCAGCTCTAGGCATGATGCATTTAGCCACCAGGTGAAATAGGAATTTGCCAAAGTAGTTGAGGGAGGAGGCAGAGTCGGTGATGCGTGTGTTTTGAACAGAGAAGTTCCCACACTTGCTACTGGAACTCCTATGTGATTCCACCATTCCTCCTCGTTGTAGAGTCTATTCCCAGTCACTGGAGCTTGAATGATGGCCCCCAAAGATTCCTCAGTGAGCTCAATGTGTACTCCTCTGATGTTAGCTATCACATGGGGCAGCCCTTGAGATGCACCCTTAGCTTTAGAGCAGGCAACATAAAAGGCCCTAGTCATCTTTGGAAAGACTGGCTCTGTCATGGACAGATAGTCTTCCCAACCTTGATTTTCTGAGATAGTGATGGGTTTCTGGCAAGCGAACCACAAATCCAACAGTATAATAGTAAGAAGAGTATCGTATCCACAGGGAACGATTAATCTATGTAGACTGTGATCTATTTATCAAGAGAAAGCACGGTTTAGAGAGTATAGTTTGCGGAATTGAAAATAGAAAGTAAATATTAATTGGAATTAGAAAGGAAGAGTTAGAGACACTTTAATTGGATTTGGATTGGACTTCATATCATCTCACCCCTTGTGCATGTAAAAACTATCTATTATTTTAGGTTTACTCTATAATATTGTAGACAAACTTTATTGCTAAGACCCCGAGTTACCAGCGGCCTCACACACTCAAAGATAATCCATGCGGGCTCTCCCAAGAGACAGACTTACCCTCGGCTTATTTTGCTCTTTTTTAGTCAGTTTGTAAAGGAACTTAGTTGATAAACAATGCCAACTCTGTAGACTCATCTTCGGTCAAGTACTTGTCACTACCCTCACTCATTAGGATACGCCTATGTTCGAATCCTGGATTCACAATCAACTAACCCTTTGCTATCGATAAACAGGCCTAATCCTGTGAACGCCCTTCGCTAGAATACTGTCACTACCCATCACTCATTAGTAACGCTCATGTGTCGGTTTCTGATATCGAGTCCTCTTATTCAATCAGAGAGTGAGTTTCATTGGAAGCCACTTCTCAACTCAGTCCTAATCAAAACTAACCTAGTTAGTTGAGACTAGCCTATAACTCCAGACGCAAGCGTGCGAATTAGGGATTAAGTACAGAATAAGATTACCAATATTATAGAATGAGAGCTCAGAAATAATAAAATAGAGTTTAACATACACTTGGGGATAAAATCAATTACATCCAATCCTAATGGAGAGTTAACTACACAAGGTATCCATACAAACCACCGAAGATGTTGTCACCATCTTCAATCCTTGTGAAGCGCTCCTCCTCTCCTATTCTAAACTTAGCTCTGGTGCATTATCACTGAAATATAGACTGATTACAATAATCGTGCACCCCAGAATTGGTGCAAGAGGTTCCTATTTATAGACTAGGAAAGACAAAGCAAATTTGGGGAGAAATCCATCTAAAAAACGGCACAGGGAATAAAATCAGCGTGAGCTGCGCTCCAGGCTGCGCTACAGCGCAGGATGGAGCGCAACTTCCAGAGAGTCTGCGCTTCACCCTGCGCTAGAGCGCATGTGAACCACAGGTAGCGTCCTGCAGCTCCAACTTTCTCTTTTTAATCTTGATCTCTCCCCGAGACTAGTTTTAGCAGATTTGTCTTTCCTTATTTCCCTTTTCTTGATGATATCTTTGTATTTATTGAGCAATCTTTGATTTAATTGGGAAACTTGTCTGCAGAATCCTTGATTGATTGGCAGTGATCTCCTCATTAATGGCTTCAAATCTTCTTTAAATCTTCATTAAATATCTTCAATCAATCTCAAATCTTGCAGATATCTCCCTCATTTAATGCTATTTATTCTTCAAATCAAATCTTTGCAATATCCTGCAAAAATCAGCAATATTTCCATCAAAATAGCATCAAATTCAAATCTCAGATTAATAAATACAATTTCTCTAATATTTAATAAAAAGGGCTTAAACTGGGGGCAAGATTACCATTTTATCCTTGATAAGTGAACTAAAAAGTACTCTAATTTATCAACTAATTTTCACTTATCAAAATCCCCCTCTCTTAACTTCTTGCTTGTCCTCAAGCAAGAGACCTCTTTGCAATCAAAAAATTAATTCTATTCCCAGTGTATTCCTAATAATTAAAAACAAATTCAAGGAACTATCCCTCAACTCTTTCCTAAGTAGCAGTCACTTTCCAAACATAAGAAAAACTCAGGATCAGGGGATGTTACCATACATCAATCAGAATAGAAATACAAGCATCAATTAAACTTATTCAATAATAGCAATTAAAGCAGTAAGTGATAAACCAAGGAAATCTCTCATTCTCACGGGGTAAGTGTTTCCCTCAATCTTTGTCACCATTGTTGAACAACTAGAATTGATAGTCATTTCCAAAATCTGAACCTGCAAGCAGTTAATATGGATCAAAAGGTCTTTATTAGGTTGTAATGAGGCAGGGCTATCAAGAAATTATGGTTTTTCTGGATATTCAAGGAACACTTTGAATAGAGAGCATCTTATGATTGTCCTTGGGACTTCTCTTAATTCACCTGGTCATTCTTGAATGGTCACCCATTTTCAGCTTGGCCTCATTGTTTGAAGAAATTCTCCCCCAACTTATTCAATTTCCACACTTTTGTGCAGAATTTTTTTTTTGACAGGAAACATAACATAGAAATTTATTTTGTGGGGGAGGATCCTTCTTTTGTGATTTCTTGTGCCTTCTCTTGAGTCTCTTGTGACCACCTCTTGTCCCATATTATTGTGGTGCACCTTGCTCTTTATCCCAAGTGTTAAGGGACAAGTGATGTTCAATGAATATGGTTAGGGTGCATCAAGGAAAATATTCAAGCTCAAATGGGCAATCAATAAATGGAAATATTAAATCAGGGTTGGCTTTTGGCACTGAGTAAAATATTAGAATCACAAAATATGCCTTTGTCACTTCCATATCTCTTCAAACAAGCAAAAATTTAAAAACTCAAGCAATAACAGTTGACAAGCAGCGGTGAAAAGCTCTCAATATCAGTGTTTGGGCTCTCAGCTCACCGATTATGGCTAAAATTCCTTGATAAAGCACTTAATGGATTTAATTAACTATCTTGATAGGTTCTCTTGAGAAGTATCCTAATCCTAACTGATTATGGAATTGATCACAAGACCCTATCATCTTTCCTAGAAGGGTTAGTTAAACTACTTATTTACAGAGAATTTGAAAAAGTTACCTTGATTCCTAATTTCCTAAGGTCCTAAAAATTTTAAAAATTCTGAAAATTTTTTAAAAAAAATGAAAAACAAAAATCCTAATTAACTAAAAAAAATTCTATAATAAAAATAAAAGAAAAACTAAAAGAAAGAAAACACCAGTATCCTGTGAGTTCTTGTCCTACACTGCTGCTCCATTCCCCCCTGGGAAAATAGGCCTGTCCCCAGGCCACTGCAAGAATATCCGGAACTCTTCAAGCAGCATGCTTGGGTATGGGTCTAGTACTCCTGATTGGTTTGAGGGCAACTAGTCTTTATACTCTGCAGCAGTCTGTGCAAATCATGAAGAACATGGAAGCCATCATTAATCAATTTACATGCATAATTCAAAGAATTAATATTTTCACAACAAAAGTTCAGTGCACTTGGTAATGACTTCCTAAAATTATACTCATTTGTTTTGCAAGTATTCAATCAATCAATGGAAAGTGAAAGTTCAAGATGTTTGAAAGAAACAGAGCATAACACTTTCAACTTTAATAACTCACAAAACAAAGAGCATTTCAATTCAAGCAAATTGTTCTTCATGTTCCACACAGCTAAATCACATTCAAGATAACAATAGTCCATAATATTCACAATCCTAAGGTTGCTATCCTAAAGTGCAAATAGAGTAAATGAAGATTTTAATTGGTAACAATTAAAGAAAACATAATTTAAAGTTTCAAAATTGATGGAATTTGTGAGTGGAAAGAGTGGAAAGAAGAGCTTAGGAAGTAGTACATGAGAAAATAAGGAATTTTTTTAAATCGTACTATTGCGCTTCAACCTTGCGCTACAACGCATGTAAAGCGCAGAAGACAGTGACTAAAATTGCATTTCTTGCGCTTAGCCCCTACGCTTTACCTACGCTAACGCAGGTTGAAGCGCAGAAAACAGAATGCAATTTGCAATTTTCAGTCACGTTTCCTGCTACTTCCTATTTTTTTTTAAAATTTTATTTTTCCACAAACTTATTCCAATCAATTTGAAAATTTCCTAAATCCTAAAAAAAATAAAAAATCCTAATTAAGAAAATAAAACAAAACTAAAAACTGATAAAATCTCTGGGTTGCCTCACAGAAAGCGCTTGTTTAACGTCTGATAGCTCGACGCCTGTTCTCTCAAGGTGGCTGAAACTGAAATATTTTGATGAACTTGGGAGCTGCACCCTTTCTTTCTTTGGCCCTTAAACCTCCCCATAATCTTGCCTTGGAGCAACTTGTAGTGTGAAAAGACGTTAACCATTGTAGCTTCTTTCTGGAATTAGACCATGCCTCTGACTCCCTTGGCTTGATCCTTCTTTTCTTTATGACCTTGCTCTCATGTGCATGAGTCTTCTTTTCCTGAAGCTTAGATGATTCACAGTTGATTGCTCTCAATTTGTTTGCTTCGGCAGGGGTCTTTGATATGGAACACACCTGACCACTTGGTCTTCAATCTGACTCTAGGCTCTGAATTTAATTCTAGCTTGACTTTTCTTCTCTTTGCCTTGTCCTGGTCAGTGTGATTGCATGCCTTTCTTTTGTGAGATCTGGAAGGTTTATCACTTGCAACCATGCCTTTCTTGATCTTCCTTTGGAGGACTGGTTGGATAAGGCAAGGTCTCTGTTCTTGAAATCACTTCCCTTCCTTCCTCGGGCTTTGATTCACCATCTCCTTGTTCACTCCTTTTCACTTTTCTTGATCATGTACACCCTCACATGTGTTGTTCTCTTTCTCCCTTTCACAGTCAATCTCTTTTTCAAGCACCATCTTTTCTGTTTCTTCCTCTTCTGCTGCACCTTCTTCTTCTTCTTTCTTTTCTTCTTCTAGTTCCTCTTCTTCATCAGCCGGATTGTCATTGATTTCCTCCCCTATCAGCTGAACAATGTCATCGCACTGCTCTTCGGGGTTGGTTAATGCATTGCTGAAGATTGCTTGTTCCAACAGTTAATCATATTCTCTATCTCCTCTAGTGCAAGGTCAATGGTTAGTCCTTCTTCTTCACAATACCGCTGAAATTGTATAAATTCATCCCACTTTTCTTCCATGAAATTGTCACTATTTGATTGCCTTTCTGAGATTTGTTCTAACTGTTGGTTAGCTCCTGTTTCTTTTAATTGCTCCAACAAGATGTCAGTGTTTCTTCTTGCTTCTTCTCTTTCCTTCTGAAGTCTCGACTCCCTTTGTTCTGCCAGTTGTGTTATCAAAGCATCATTCTTTCTTCTTGCCTCTTCTCTCTCCTTCTGAAATCGTATATTGTCTTGATTGGGTTCTTCCAAAAATTTATCATATTTTGAGTAACTTTGTTGGTGTGAAGAGTAACTTTGCTGCTGTTGAAAAGAAGGTTGCATACGGAGTGAAACATCATCTTGGTGCCATCCAAAATTCTGATTCTGGTAACTTCCCCAATCCTGTGAAAAATTGTTAGAATAATTGTTGTAATTAGAGAAGTTACCTTGAATCGGGTGCATGGGAGGAGTAACTGGGTTCTTGCCACCTAACATAATCTCCAAGGGTTCTCCTTGGTTGATTCTGCCATTCATAAGCCATTTGACATTTACTTCACTTGGGGTGGTAGAACAGAGAGTGTTGAGATTGTCTCCTTGAGCTTGTCCCTTCTTCTTCTGGGTGATCAGAGAGTGTTGAAGTTGTCTCCTAGAGCTCTGCCCCTTTTTCTGTTACCCCTGTTTTCTCAAGAGAAATAATCAGGATGCTCAAACAAAGAGAAAAACAAAATAACAAAAATAATATAGATTTTTTTTTAATAATAATAAATATTTTTGTTTATTTTAAAAAAATTATAATATTAAAAATATATTTTTTTTTCAAAATAATAATAAATAATAATGATATTTTATATATATATCTCTTTTTTCAATTCCTCCTCTCCTCCCTCTCTCTCTCTTTTTTTCCCCCCCCTTCCTCCTCCTCTTCCTCCTCCTCCTCCTCTCCTTTTTTTCCCCCCTCCTTCCCCTCCCTCTTTTTGTTTTCTTCTCGCCTTCTCTCCCTCGTCTCCTTTCCTTGTTTCTCCTTTTGTTCTTCCTTGATGTCTTTCCTATTTCTGCTTCAGTGTAATTGATTGGGGGACACATGGCCTCTCAAAAACATAAACAAGGAACTTTAAAAGAGGTAAGTGTGGAAGAAAAATTAATAATAATAGAAAAACTATAAATTTCCTAAAAAAAATCCTAAAATAATAAGAAGAATAAATAAAGAGATCCTAAGATAGATAAGAAAAATAAATAAACAAAATCCTAAGATAGATATGACTTGATAACTAGACCGCCAAGGTCTACACAATTGAAAACCGTTCCCCGGCAACGGCGCCAAAAATACTTGATGGGTTTCTAGCAAGCGAACCACAAATCCAACAGTATAATAGTAAGAAGAGTATCGTATCCACAGGGAACGGTTAATCTATGTAGACCGTGATCTATTTATCAAGAGAAAGCACGGTTTAGAGGAGTATAGTTGCGGAATTGTAAATAGAAAGTAAATATTAATTGGAATTAGAAAGGAAGAGTTAGAGACACTTTACTTGGATTAGGATTGGACTTCATATCATCTCACCCCTTGTGCATGTAAAAACTATCTATTATTTTAGGTTTACTCTATAATACTGTAGACAAACTTTATTGCTAAGACCCCGAGTTACCAGCGGCCTCACACACTCAAAGATAATCCATGCGGGCTCTCCCAAGCGACAGACTTACCCTCGGCTTATTTTGCTCTTTTTTAGTCAGTTTGTAAAGGAACTTAGTTGATAAACGAGGCCAACTCTGTAGACTCACCTTCGCTCAAGTACTGTCACTACCCTCACTCATTAGGGTACACCTATGTTCGAATCCTGGATTCACAATCAACTAACCCTTTGCTATCGATAAACAGGCCTAATCCTGTGAACACCCTTCGCTAGAATACTGTCACTACCCATCGCTCATTAGTAACGCTCATGTGTCAGTTTTCTGATATCGAGTCCTCTTATTCAATCAGAGAGTGAGTTTCTTTGGAAGCCACTTCTAAACTCTCAGTCCTAATCAAAACTAACCTAGTTAGTGTAGACTAGCCTATAACTCTAGACGCAAGCGTGGGAATTAGGGATTAAGTACAGAATAAGATTACCACTATTATAGACAGAGAGCTCAGAAATAATAAAATAGAGTTTACATACACTTGGGGATAGAATCAATTACATTCAATCCTAATGGAGAGTTAACTACACAAGGTAGCCATACAAACCGCCGAAGATGCTGTCACCATCTTCAATCCTTGTGAAGCGCTCCTCCTCTCCTATTCTAAACTTAGCTCTGGTGCATTATCACTGAAATATAGACTGATTACAATAATCGTGCACCCCCGAATTGGTGCAAGAGGTTCCTATTTATAGACTAGGAAAGACAAAGCAAATTTGGGGAGAAATCCATCTAAAAAACGACAACAGGGAATAAATCAGCGTGAACTGTGCTCCAGGCTGCGCTACACAGCGCAGGATGGAGCGCAACTTCCAGAGAGTCTGCGCTTCACCCTGCGCTATAGCGCAGGTGAACCGCAGGTAGCATCCTGCAGCTCCAACTTTCTCTTTTTAATCTTGATGTCTCCCCGAGACTAGTTTTAGCAGATTTGTCTTTCTTATTTCCCTTTTTTGATGATATCTTTGTATTTATTGAGAAATCTTTGATTTAATTGGGAAACTTGTCTGCAGAATCCTTGATTGATTGGCAGTGATCTCCTCATTAATGGCTTCAAATCTTCTTTAAATCTTCATTAAATATCTTCAATCAATCTCAAATCTTGCAGATATCTCCGTCATTTAATGCTATTTATTCTTCAAATCAAATCTTTGCAATATCCTGCAAAAATCAGTAATATTTCCATCAAAAATAGCATCAAATTGAAATCTCAGATTAATAAATACAATTTCTCTAATATTTAATAAAAAAAGGCTTAAACTAGGGCAAAATTACCATTTTATCCTTGATAAGTGAACTAAAAAGTACTCTAATTTATCAACTAATTTTCACTTATCAGATAGGGACCAATGTCCCAATTCTCTTCACTTAACTCCTTCAGATCAATGACCCTCCCAATCACTTTTTTCTTCTCAGTGAACTTCTTGGTGAACTTTTCCTTTATCTCAGCATTCTCAAAGAGGTCAGACTGGAATGAGAGCTTCTTTCCCTTAGACTCTACAGTTGCCTTCACTTTTCCTTACTTTGAAGGCTCAGCTTTGGTGAGGTCTATGTGAATAGGTGGTTTTGGGGCTTTGGGTCCAAAGGTTTGGACCACAATAGAGGCAATCCTCTAGGACTTTGGTCAACGAGGAAGGGGAGTGCTTTTCTTTGAGGATGTGGATTTGGATGGTTGAGATGGTTGAGACTGAGTCTAGGATGGTTCAGACTCTATGCTAGGTTGAGGAGAGGGAGAACGGCTGAGACGTTCTTGGCTTGAATGAATGTTTCCCATAGGGTCAGAATCATTTGAGGAAGTCATTTTGTTTCTGGAGAGGATGGAGATGATGAAATATCAGAGTATGGAAGTTTTATCCCTTTGATTTTGATGCGCATTGAGGAAGGAAAGAAGATGAGATGAGGAGTTATGATTTGGTTTAAATAGAGAGTGGGGCTCAGAGAGAGAGGGAGGGAGTGAGTAATGGTGAGTGGGCAGTTAATGAACGGTTGAGAAGTGGTTGGGCACTTCTTTTTATACCCTCACGGCTAGTTGTGCGCATAGAGAGCAGTTACTAGCCATTTGTCAATGGCTCTTTTTCTCTCTCTCATGTAACGTCCTTGGAGCGTTAGATGAGCCTTGATTTGAGACTCTTTATGAGATGCATCTCATCTGAGCTCTCTTGAGTTATCATCTCATCACAGATTTGCCATGAGTCTTCATTTTTATGAGACACAAAGTTGATCTCATCTAAGAGAAAATTTATTTATTAAGAATTTTAACTAAGTGTACACATATTCAATAGTTTTAAATTCTCAACAAATCTTTCCTCCACTAATGGCTTAGTAAAGATGTCAGAAAGCTGATTCTTAGTATCAACAAAAATAATTTCAATGTTTCCCTTTTGCACATGATCTCTTATGAAGTGATGCTTTATGCCTATGTGCTTTGATCTAGAGTGATGAATGAGATTCTTAGCTAAATTTATTGCACTAGTGTTGTCACAAAATATGGGGACTTTGGAGTACCTGAGTGCATAGTCTAGCATTTGAGATTTGATCCATAGAATCTGGGTACAACAAGCAGCTGCTGAGACGTACTCAGCTTCAGTAGTGGATAGAGCTATTGTATTCTGCTTCTTGCAAGACCAAGAGACAAGGCATTTTCCCAGAAATTGGCATGTTCCACTTGTGCTCTTCCTATCCATCTTGTCTCTAGCAAAATCAGCATCACTATATCCTATTAGATCAAAACTAGAACATTTCTCATACCTGAGGCCAAGATTAGTGGTTCCTATTAAATACCTAAAAATTCTTTTAACAGTAGTAAGATGAGACTCTTTAGGATCAAATTGATACCTTGCACAAATGCCTACAACCTACTGAATATCAGGTCTGCTGACAGTTAGGTACATGAGAGATCCAATCATACCTCTGTAGAGCTTGTCTGAGACGGGCTTACCAGTCTCATCTTTGTCAATCTGAGTTGAGGGGTGCATTGGGGTCTTCATTGGCCTTGCATCATTCATCTTGAATTTGTTAGCAGATCTCATGAATATTTCTCTTGGCTTATGAAAATGCCATCTGACAATTGCTTAATTTGCAAGCCAAGGAAGAATCTCAGCTTACCCATCATGCTCATCTCAAACTCTCCCTGCATGAGACTTGAGAATTCTTGACAGAGGGATTCATTAGTAGATCCAAAAATAATGTCATCCACATAAATTTGAACAATTAATAAATTATTGTTAAACTCCCTTTTGAAGAGTGTGGTGTCAATCTGTCCTCTGATGAACCCATTGTCTGTTAGGAAGGAGCTTAGCCTATCATACCAAGCTCTTGGAGCTTGCTTGAGACCATACAAAGCCTTTCTGAGCCTGAGTACATATTCTGGATGATGAGGATCTTCAAACCCAGGGGGTTGTCTGACATAGACTTCTTCTTCAATGATTCCATTTAAGAATGCACTTTTTACATCCATCTGATAGAGTTTGATGTCATTGTGAGCATCAAAAGCTAAGAGAATTCTGATAGCCTCAAGTCTTGCAACTGGAGCAAAGGTCTCATCATAGTCTATGCCCTCCTGCTGATTGTATCCTTGTGCTTCCAGCCTTGCTTTATTTCTCATAACTTTTCCCTTTTCACTGAGTTTGTTTCTAAAGACTCATCTGGTTCCAATTATAGATTGATAAGATGGTGTAGGAACCAGGTCCCAGACTTTGCTTTTGTCAAACTGGTTGAGCTCTTCTTCCATTGCTTTCACCCAAGACTCATCATTGAGAGCTTCATGGATATCTTTAGGTTCTACCTCAGAAAGGAGTACCATCATATTTCCAGAATGTCTGAAAGAAGATCTGGCCCTAACCCTTTCTGAAGTTTCTCCAATTATTTGATCTCTGGGATAAGATCTCCCCAGCCTCCAGCTCCTGGGTAGTTGAGATGCATGCTCATTATGGATCTCAAGTGTCCCTTGTCTTGTTCCCCTGGTCTCAGCTTGTCCTTCAGGCTTGTCTTCTTCTTGAGGTGTATTGAGCATCTCAGGGTGAACACTTCTGTGAGACACTTCTATTTGAGAGGATCTCATCATCTTCTGTTCAGGAGTGGATCTTTCTTCAGCTTCCTGTGTTGAGATTCTTAATTCTCCCATCATTTCCTCAATCTCTTCATCCACCTTTTTCTCAGAATTGTCCTGCATCTCATTAAAGACTACATGCACAGATTCTTCAGTAGTTTTTGTTCTTAAATTATATACTCTATAAGCTTTGGAAGTAAGAGAATAACCAAGGAAAATTCCTTTATCAGATTTTGCATCAAACTTACCCAGCTAATCTTTAGTGTTTAGAATGTAGTAGTCACATCCAAATACATGAAAGTAAGAAATTGAAGGCTTCTTCCTTTCCATAGTTCATATGGAGTTTTATTCAAGATCTTTCTTATAGTGACTCTATTTATAATATAGCAAGAGGTATTTACAAGCTTCTGCCCAAAATATTTTTCAATTCCAGAATCACATAATAAAGTTCTTTCCATTTCTTGAAGAGTCTTATTCTTTCTTTCAACCACTCCATTTTGTTGAGGTGTTCTTGGACAGGAGAAGTTATGAGTAATGCCATTTTTATCAAAGAAGTTTTTAAACTTGGCATTCTCAAATTCACCTCCATGATCACTTCTCACAGCACCAATTCCATATCCTTTCTCAGATTGGATCTTTTTACAAAAAGTTTTAATGGATTCATAGGATTCATCTTTTTACAAAACCATATTTTTACCACTGAGACTTGCAGTCTTAGTTGGTCCAAATAAATAAATGTGGAGGATCTCAAGTGTCCTGGTGGTTGAGACATGAGATTTAGGTTTGAAACTTGATTTGCTGTGCTTGCTTTTTATGCATGATTCACATATCATGTCTTTGTCAAATTTTACTTTTGGTAATCCTTTGACAAGAGACTGACTATCAAGTTGACAAATGTTTATCATGTTAATGTGTCCAACTCTCTTGTGCCATAACCATTTCACATGGTCATAAGACATGAGACAAGTGAGATCAGATAGGCTCTCAAGTGAGACTGAGTAAAGATTTTTGTTTCTTTCTCTAGAAAAAGCTATTTTCCCAGTTTTTGAGTCTATGATCTCACAGAAAGTAGGTTGGAAGTTTACATGATAACCATTGTCACAAGTTGGATAATTCTCAGCAAATTATGTTTCAGACCCTCAACAAAATATACATTTTCAATCAGGGCTGAGTTTGTCTTACCAATCTTACCTATGCCCTTAATTTAGGCCTTGTTGTTGTCTCCAAATGAGACAACCCCTGCAACTCTTTCTTCAAGTGACAGGAAACTTGCTTTTGTCCCCTGTCATGTGTCTTGAACATCCACTGTCCAGCACCCACATCCTTTTTTATTTTGCTGTTGCCAGACACACCTGTTACATCAAGAGATTTAGTTTTAGGTACCCATTTATATTTGGGTCTTTCATGGTTAGTTACCTTTCCTCCTGGATGCTACTTGTCTCATGTAGCAATTTGTGGTCTTGTGGCCAAATTTACTACAGCAAGAGCATCTTTCCTTCTTCCTTTTTCTTGCAAGAATAAAGAGGTCTTTATACCAGATCTCACTTGAAGATTTTTCATAGCCTAATCCAGCTTTATAAAAAATTCCTTTTGAGACCCAATTAGTCTCTTAAGGTTCTTAGTACCATTTACAAATTTTGCTAGATCATCTATGAGAATTCTATTTTGTCTTTTGAGCTTCTGGTTTTCTTCAAATAGATTTCTTAGTTCTTGCTCATCATGAACTTGGGTCAAAGCCTTGACAAGTTCAGACAGTCTCATGTGAGACAGCATGAGACTACTGTTTTTATGATTCAAACTTTCATTTTCATTTTCAAGAAATTTGACTTTCTCAAGAGTTGTGTTTAGTTATGATTTTAGTAAGGAGCTCTTAGAGACAACAAAATTTGAATCATATAAGAGATTTTCAAAGGCAGACTGATGGATTCCTGGCAAATGTACCAAAAGTCCAGCAGTAATAGTAGTAAGTAAGATATCGTATCCACAGGGAGCGGTTTTAATTTGTAAAGTATTAGTGATCGAATTTTCAAGAAAAAAATTTAATAATGAGATTGGTTGTATGCAGAATAATAAACAACAGATAACTGAGATGAGAAAAGGATACTTTGAATTAGGATTTGACTTCGTTTCATCTCCCCCTCATGTATGTGAATCCCTTCTTTTAATTATGATTATACTTGTAGTTACCTTAGCATTGTCTAACTACAATAATTATAAGGCATGCCTGACAATTATGGTACCACCCGCAAATTCCCCTATAACACCATAATTAAACGCTAAAAGCTATTCTCTACAGGCATTCAAAGTGGCTTGGCGACCCTGAACATTCCCCGTATTTTGCAATCAGCGCTATCAATTTAATCCATGCCTTCCTATCGAACAACTATGAAGAGATGTGTCACTCACCGAACACTTCAATCAATCGCAGCGAAGAACTATAGTACAATATGAACCAAACGAGTATCTTTAGCAATCGGAGATTAAGCTTCATAGACAGCTCTATGCTCACCTAACTCTAATACTAGCCGCAGTTCCACTTTTTGTATCCAGAGCACTAGCCTACCACCCCGGCGCACACGCGGAGGCAATGCATTACAAACAGCATAAAGATACCAATAAATTACAAATAGGGAATCATAATTAAAAACAAGAGAATTCTCATACACTTGGGGATTGAATCTACTACATCAAATCCTACTGAGAGCTTAACTACTCATGGTAGCCATTACAAACCACTGAAGAATCCGTCACCTTCTTCAATCCTAGAGCTTCTCTGTCTCTCTCTGTTATTGTGTGTTTCTGATCTATGCAAAAAGGCCCTATTTATAGAGTGGGAAAACCCTAATTCTCCTTCAAGAAGTCAATCTGATCTACGTTTAAAAGCTGTTGCGCGTCCTGCGCTTTATATGCGCTTAGCGCGTATGAAGCGTGGTCAATCTGAGGCTGCGCTCCACCTGCACTTAGCGTAGGTGAAGCCTGATCAATCCTTGGTGGCGCTCCACTTGAGCTTAGCGCAAGTGAAGCTCATCAATCCTTGGCTGCGCTTCACTTGCGCTTAGCGCAGGTGAGCGTGTCATGCGTTGCATACTTTCTTTAAATCTTGATCTAACTTCTTGATGTCTTCTGATCTTGCCTTTGCTTGAATGGTTTTCCTATTTCCCTTTTTCTGAATTGATTTTGTACTTGATTGCTTTGGATTTGAATTGGAGAAGTTTATCCACAAGATTCTCTGATTAAATAACTGTTAATGTTCTTTGTATCTGGTCTTTATTAATCTTTGAATCTGGCAAACACCCTCCTCCTTTATGCTATTTTCTTTCTCATTTCAAATCTTCTGCAAATCTGCATAAAATAACAGATTTCTATTTAAAATAGCATCATATTCAAATTTAAACCAAATAATTACAATTATTATAAATATTAAAAAAAGGGATAATTTTGGGCATAAATTAATATTTTGACCTTGATAAGTGTAATAAAAACTATAGGAAAATAAGCACATATTTTACACTTATCAAATATCCCCCAACTTAACTTCTTGCTTGTCCTCAGCAAGACACCTTATGCAATCAAATTTCCAATTAAACCTTGTGTACAATTTTCAAAAACATCTACAAGGAACAATTTTCATTATCTCTTTATTAGGCAGAAGTCACTTTCCATATATCACAAAAAATTAGAGTCAAGAGATATTACCATTACTCAACCAAAACTAGAACACAATCAACAAGTTTGAACTCTCTCAAGAGTAGTATTAAAGCAATAAATAATAAACCAAGGAATTTCACTCATGCTCACGGGTACTGTTTCCCTCATGTTTTCACCACAGCTGAACAACTAAGATTATAGTCATTTCTAGTTCCTAAGCATGTTCATGGTTAATATGGATCAAAAGGTCTTTTCAAGGTTGTAATGAGGCTGGGCTATCAAGAATTCATGGTTTTTTCTGGATAAACAATGAACATCTGGAGTAGAGAGCATCTTTGGATGTAGCTTTTCTTGAATTTCTCTCCTTCCATCATCTCTTTCTTGATTATTTCACTTCTTTGCAGGCCTCTTTCCTTGTTTGAAGATGCACTCCCCCCCAACTTATTCAATTTATTCACTTTTTCTTTTTGATTTTAGGGGGAGTGATCTTCTTTTTCTCTTTGTTTCTCTGTACCTGCTATTTGGATTTTCAACCTTTTCTTCCCATTATTTTCACTTGCTACCTTGCTCTCTATTCCAAATGTGTAAGGGACAGGGTATAGATATTTATTTTGGCTTGGGTGAACAAGAATAATCAAATAAGGCTCAAAATGGGTTATCAAAAATTGGAAAAATTATATCAAAGGTTGGCTTTTTGGCACTGAGCAAATATATTGAAAAAACAAAAATTGCCTTTGTCATTTCCATATTTTTCCATAAACAACATAAGATCCAAAAACTCAAGCAATAAAAGTTGACAAACAGTGGTGAAAAACTCTAAATTCAGTGTTTGGGCTGTCAACTCACCAGTTACTTGGCTAAATTCCTTGATAAAACATTATTGATTTTAATTAACTACCCTGATAGATTCTCATGTGAAGCATCCTAATCTTAATTGATTATGGAATTAATCACAAGACCCTTTCTTCTTTCCTAATCTGGTTAGTTAAATTGCCTAATTTTAGAAATTTTGAAAAAAAAAATTCTTTATTTTCCTAATTAACCTAAATCCTAAAATAAAAATTCTAGAATCCTAAAAAAATGAAAAAAAAAATATATAGAAAATGTACTTCTGCATAAATATGTCAGTGAATATATACAGTACATGTCAAAAGAAAAATAAAGGAAAGAAAAATAAAAGAAAAATAAGAAAAATAAAGAAAAAGAAAAGAAAAGCACCAAATAAAAAAAAAATCAGTGGTCCTGGTCCCGGTGGTCCTGATCCATGTGATCATCATCAACAACTGCTGCTCCACCCCCCTCTGGAGGAATAGGCCTGTCCACAGGCCACTGAAGATAATCTTGTACTGGCTCAGGTGCCATGCCTGGGTAGGGTCTGGCCTAATGGAGTATAAATACACCTGCAGATGAACCTGGCCCCTATGGATGGAAGTAAGCTGAGCAAAGAGATGCTGATGATACTGATGGAATAATGGGTCTGCTGTTGCTGGTGCTGGAGGTGGTGTGGTTCCTGCTGCTGATCCTCATCCTCCTCCTCATAAGGCATACAGTAGGCCTCAATATATCCCTTAGTCATTGGGTTGTGGATGCGAATCGAGGGGTTCACATCCACACCCCTAGATCTGAAAAGGGCAGTGATAAGTGCAGGGAAGCCTAAGCTGATCCTGGTGGTGGCAACACGATGTGAGATGGTGGAAATAAAATCAGCTATCTTATGGGTGATGACCCTGGAGATATCTATGGCGCCGCCTATGAGGATGGTATGAATGAGGTGTGCCACTGGCATCTGAATATCCGAGACATGGTCGGTGGGGCTGACATTAGCGAGGATTAGCACAGTCCACATCCTCGCTATGGCCTTCATGTGCTGCCTGTAGATGCGAGCAGCCTCTCCTGATGCATTCCTTTCAAAGGAGTACCCTGGTAAGCATAAAGTCTGGGCAGTGGCCAAATCCATGGGATCATAACCACTAATCCCCACCTCTTTCATCCGGAGTTGATACTGGCACTCCATCAAGTCTCTATCCATGGGTGCCGGATACTGCAGTAGGGCATTGATTGCGTCGCAATCAAACCGAATCTCAATGCCCCTCACATATGATACTCTATTTGGTCCATGGGCATTGGCATAAAACTCCCTCACCATAGTAGGATCAAAGTGACTGTCTGGGCTTCTGAGGCGCACCCAGTTCCTCCCGTGGATCTCTGATCTGAACTCCTCAAACTCATATGGCAGGAGTCTGACAGGTCTCTCTCTGATGAAGTTACAGTCCTGGATGTCACTGTAAGCTTCTGCAGCCTTAGCATCCCGAAAACCTGTGAGGATCAAAATCAGTATCCTCTTGTGGTGCCTGGCGGGATCTCTTCCCTTTTTGGGCACCGCTCCTAGACGTACCAGCTCTGCTGACAATCTTGGTACGTGTCATCTACAATATTTGTTACCAAAAATTATTTATGCAACAATGATAGATTATACAAATTTAATTGAACTAAATGGCCAATTTAAATCAATAATTAAGATAATCATCAGATCAAGCACTTGCACAATTTTTTTATTTTAAAAATTACCTCTTCATTAATTAATTAATTAATTTATTAAGAACATGCCAAAATGATCAATTAAAGCAAGCCTAATTAATTATTTAACAACAAGAGTAGGTAACAAATATTAATGCTCAAAGATCATGTTATTATTAGAAAACATGCATAAAGGCACAATTATTTTATTTTGGTCATGTAAGAATATCATACATTTTATTTAAGCAACCATGCACCGAAAAATAAATAATTGGCAATAAAACCATTGAGCATTCTAAAAACTACCACCTATCATGCCAAATAAGTTCTAAAAAAGTCCCTAACAGCATGCATACTAACTTAAGGCTTTTTAAACAAATATTTCTATCCTAAAGTGTCCTAAAAGCCCAAGTCTCTACCCTAGAGTTTCTGAACAAATAAGGACTCAAATCAAAATTTCAATCGGTTCAAAAGATTTAAAATACTACAAACATACCTGGTATAAGCCTCAGAAATGGTAAAAGCGGGGGTATGTGAGCAAAAACAGCAAAAATGGCAGTTAGAATCTCAGAGAATATGGGAAGGATTTTGAATTTTGAAAATTTCTGTCACTTCCCCCTTTATAATAGGCTGAGCGTGCAAATGCGCTGCACCTGCGCTTAGCGTGGGTGCAGCGCGTGTCTCCAGGGAGACCAACCGCTGCGCTCGCGCTTCATTATGCGCTGAGCACATATGAAGCGTGAGTTCCAGAGAGCAATTGCTCTCCTTAGCGCATTTAAAGCGCACGTGCCCAATTTTTCTTCCTTTTGCTGTTTTCATTCTTTCTCAAATTTTTACCCATTACTCTACCTTTTCCTAATCTACACAGGTACAGACTCAATAAATAAAATAAAATAAACAAAAATAATAAAAATAAAAAATTTTGCTGGGTTGCCTCCCAGAAAGCGCTTGTTTAACGTCTTCTAGCTCGACGCTTGGTTCTTTTTGTATTTTCATGGTGGCCTCAATTGGAGGATGATAGTTGATTCTGTGCCATTCCTTCCTGTAAACTCCCATCCTCCATTCCACTTGTTCCTTGTTTTCATCTTCTCTGCCTTCTCCTTCAGTGGTTGATATTGTTCTTTTCCTTTTTTGAACCCCCAAATATTTCTGGCTGCTTCACTCTCATTCTTGGTTTCCTCAGAAATTTGGAAACCTTCTTTTTCTTCTTTGCTTCTTGATCTTCAATAAAAATCTCTTCTTTTTGTCTTTCTGCAGCTTTGCTTGGAATTGATAGATCCCATCAGTAGGATCTATTGCAACTTGTTGTGGAGTTTGCAAGATCTTGGGGCTTCCTTTATCAATATGAAAGATGATACTTTCATCATTGGAACTTACCTGGTATTCCCCTTTATCAATATCAACAATTAATTTGGTAGATTTCATAAAAGGTCTTCCCAATATGAGGGGAACATCAGCATCCACTTCTTCTGTCTTTGCAATGATAAAATCTACTGAATAAACAAACTTGTCCACTTGAAAAGGTAAATCCTCTATTATCCCATAAGGGCTTTGAGTAGACTTATTTGCAAACAAGAGTTCTACATCAGCAGGCTTGACCTTCACATCACTCAACTTGGTAAAATACGTAAGCGGCATCAAATTGATGGTTGCTCCAAGATCTAATAAAGCATGAGTGGTAGGTTAATTCCCAACAGTCAATGGTATAGTAAACTTACCTGGGTCAAGCGCTTTTTCTGTGATGACGACCACCTTGGGTACCTTCTTCTCTTCTTCATCCTGTCACTGCCTCTTGGCTTTCTTCTGTCTCACATTGTTCATGGACTTGTTCTTCTTGGGATGACTGTTCCTCTAGGACAATGTCCTCATCCACCTCACTATCTTCTGATTTGTTGCCATCAGTAGCAATCAAATTACACTGTTCCTTGGGGTTGGTAAGAGTATGCGCTGAAAAGTGGCTCTTCTTGAATTCTCCCATGTCTTGTGCTAACTGGCCTACTTGATGTTCCAACGCCTTGAGTGATGCATCATTGTTCTTTTTATACCCTTCAAAACCTTATATGAATACATCACTCTTTTCCTCCAACCTAGAAATCTTGTCATTCATTGAAGGTTGTTGCTGCTGGTAAGGAGTCTGTCTATTCCCACTATTCTGACCCCATCCAGAATTGGTTTGGTTGTTCCTCCATCCTTGAGAATAGTAATTTTTGTTGCTGGAGAAACTTCCTTGCCCTCTCTGATTTCCCATGAAGTTGACTTGTTCTGTTTGTGTCTGTTGAAAAGAACGTTGACCATTTGGATGGTCTCCTCCACAGAAGTTACAGTTCATTGGTTGGATCTGAATTGGTTGAGAATGACAACTTTTAGTTGTTGAGGGTGTGCTTCTAAGGATTTTGTAATTGCCTCTAGGTTCCTTTTGGGCAATTTTTGTTCAGCTAAGATGGCATCATTAGAATTGAGCTCTAGCATTCCCTTTGCCTGCATCTGTACTGGTTGCCTTCCACGTTGAGCCTGTTGGTCATCATGAGCCATGTTTTCAATGATCATCACAGCTCTTTCTGGTTCCACGGACAAGATAGTCCCTCCTGCTGAAGCGTCAATGAAGGATTAGGAATCTGGTCTGAGTCCATTGCAAAAGATATTCAATTGGGCAATATCGTCGTAACCATGATTCGGGCATTTTCTTAGCAGGGTCATGTATCGTTCCCAGGCTTCACAAAGTGGTTCATTTGTTCCTTGCATGAAAGTGGATATTTCTGCTTTTGCTTGGACGTGCTTTCCTGCTGGAAAGAATCTATTTAAGAACTTTTCTTCCACAATTCCCCAAGCATGTAAGCTTTGATTTGGATGAGACTTCGACCATTCTTTTGCTTTACCTATCAAAGAGAAAGGAAAAAGACATAAGTATATAGATTCTAAGTCTCCTTCTTCAAATCCCATAGTGCCTATCAATTCATAAAAAATAGAAAGATGATTATGTGGATCCTCATGATCCAATCCTGCGAATTGATTTGCATTTATGAGGTTGAGATGAGCAGCTTTCAACTCCAAGGTCCTTGCAGTTGTGGGTAGAATAATGCTGGAATGATAGCGAGGGCCTTGATTTTTGACATAATCCCCTAGAGTTCTTCTGGTTTGTACTCCTGCCATGTCTTGAGGTTCGTCTGCTATTATCCTCCTTCTTCTTCTTTTGTTTCAACTTCTATTCTTCCTGGTTGTCCTCTCGATTTTTGGATCAAAATTCAATTGCTTTGGAGACACCTGGCTTCTTAAAAGCATAAACAAAGAAGCTAGAAATAGGATAAGATAACAGATAATTTTTTTTCGAAAAATAATAAAAAAAATAGGAAATAAAACGAAAATTAAAATTAAAATAAAATTTTGAAAATTTGACCTCCTAAGATTATACAAATTGAGACACACCGCTCCCCGGCAACGGCGCCAAAAATTACTTGATGGATTCCAGGCAAGTGTACCAAAAGTCCAGCAGTAATAGTAGTAAGTAAGATATTGTATCCACATGGAGCGATTTTAATTTGTAAAGTATTAGTGATCGAATTTTCAAGAAGACAATTTAATAATGAGATTGGTTGTATGCAAAATAATAAACAACAAATAACTGAGATGAGAAAAGGATACTTGGATTAGGATTTGACTTCGTTTCATCTCCCCCCTCATATATGTGAATCCGTTCTTTAATTATGATTATACTTGTAGTTACCTTAGCATTGTCTAACTACAATAATTATAAGGCATGCCTGGCAATTATCGTACCCGCAAATTCCCCTATAACACCATAATTAAACGCCAAAAGCTATTCTCTACAGGCATTCAAAGTGTCTTGGCGACCCCGAACATTCCCCGTATTTTGCAATCAGCGCTATCAATTTAATCCATACCTTCCTATCAAACAACTATGAAGGGGTGTGTCACTCACCGAACACTTCAATCGCAACAAAGAACTATAGTACGATATGAACCAAGCGACTATCTTTAGCAATCGGAGATTATGCTTCATAGACAGCTCTATGCTCACCTAACTCTAATACTACCCGGAGTTCCACTTTTTGTATCCAGAGCACTAGCCTACCAACCCGGCGCACGCGCGGAGGCAATGCATTACAAACAACATAAAGATACCGATAAATTACAAATAGGGAATCATAATTAAAAACAAGAGAATTTTCATACACTTGGGGGTTGAATCTACTACATCAAATCCTACTGGAGAGCTTAGCTACTCATGGTAGCCATTACAAACCACTGAAGAATCTGTCACCTTCTTCAATCCTAGAGCTTCTCTCTCTCTCTGTTATTGTGTGTTTCTGATCTATGCAAAAGGCCCTATTTATAGAGTGGTAAAACCCTAATTCTCCTTCAAGAAGTCAATCTGGATCTAGGTTTAAACGTTGTTGCGCGTCCTGCACTTTATATGCGCTTAGCGCGTATGAAGTGTGGTCAATCTGATGTTGCACTCCACCTGCGCTTAGCGGAGGTGAAGCTTGATCAATCCTTGGCTACGCTCCACTTGAGCTTAGCGCAGGTGAATCCTGATCAATCCTTGGCTGCGCTTCACTTGCGCTTAGCGCAGGTGAAGCGTGTCATGCGTTGCATACTTCCTTTAAATCTTGATCTAACTTCTTGATCTCTTTTGATCTTGCCTTTGCTTGACTGGTTTTCCTATTTCCCTTTTCTGGATTGATTTTGTACTTGATTGGCTTTGGATTTGAGTTGGAGAAGTTATCCACAAGATTCTCTGATTAAATAACTGTTAATGTTCTCTGTATCTGGTCTTTATTTAATCTTTGAATCTGCAAACACCCTCCTTTCTGATGCTATTTTCTCTCTCATTTCAAATCTTCTACAAATCTGCATAAAATAATAGATTTCTATTTAAATTAGCATCATATTCAAATTTAAACCAAATAATTACAATTATTATAAATATTAACAAAAAGGGATAATTTTGGGAATAAATTAATATTTTGACCTTGATAAGTGTAATATAAACTATAGGAAAATAACACATATTTTACACTTATCACAGACTTAAGTTCACAAAATGAAAGTTCAGAGTTAGACTCATATACCTCTTCATCAGTTGAGTCTCCATTTGCCATGAGACACAGATTAGCTGATTGATCATCTTGGCTCTCATCTCCTTCTGTGTCATCCCAGGTGGCCATCATTGCCTTCTTCTTTGGAATTTTATTTACTTCCTTTCTGAGTTGTGGGAACTCAGATTTGATGTACCCAGGTTTTCTACATTCAAAGCAGATAAATTGTCCTCTCTTGTCAGACTTGATTTCTCCTCTTCTTGATGGATAGTTTCTTCTTCCACTACCTCTGGCTCTCCACATACGTCTGATCTTTCTTGAGATGTAAGCAAGTTCATCGTCCATCTCACTTTCATCATCATCCTCATCATCTTCTGTTTCTGTGTCATGAGATGAGTTAAGTGAGATCTGTTGAGATTAGCTTACCTTCTTACCTTTAGAGTTACTGGATGATGCCTTTAGGGCTATTGTTTTGGGCGTCTGATGAGATTCTTCTTCCATTAGCTCCTGCTCATGAACCTTTAATGATCCAAGAAGCTCATCTAATCTGAGGAGTGCTAAGATACTAGCTTCTTGGATAGCGTTGACTTTAGGTCTCCAAGGCTTGGGTAGGCTTCTCAAGATCTTCCTCACCATATCTTGATTTGAGTAAGTTCTTCCCAAGGACTTGAGATCATTTGTGATGACTGTAAACCGTCTCACCATGTCTTCAATTCCTTCATCTTCATTCATCTTGAAAAGCTCATACTGCCTGACCAGTATGTTGATCTTGGCTTCCTTCACTTGATTGATTCCTTCATGTTCTATTTCAAGTGCATCCCATATTTCTCGGCCTGATGCACATCCTGCTACCTTATCATATTCACTACGGCTTAGAGCACATGTAAGCAGGTACTTTGTTCTTGAGTTTAAGACATACCTTGCCTTCTCAGCATCTGTCAATTGCTCTCTAGGCTTGACTGTTCTTAGTTCAAGTTCATCAGTGATGTAAGGCATGTAGGGTCCTTTCTCAATAATTTCCCATAGGTCAGCATGTTATGATTCAATGAACAATCTCATCCTGTCTTTCCAGTTGTAGTAATAAGTTCCGTCAAAGGCAGGTGGCCTGTTGGTGGATTCTCCTTTAGAAATGAACAAGCTAGTGCTTGGTCCAGCCATGGATCTTTTCCTATTCACATGTAGGTGTGCTCAACCCCTTAAGAGGCCGAGCTCTGATACCAACGGAAGTTGGCTGAACGTCTCTAGAAGGGGGGGTTGAATAGAGACTTTCTGAAAGTTTTGTTCCTGAAACTTCAACACTTAAATTGAAAGTTGAGATGTGATCTCAAGTCTGACGACTTGGAGTCTCAGTTAAGATGAGTGAAAGATAGTTTCAATTTCAAACACTTAGTTCAAATATAAGTTATTTTAAATTATCTGATTCAGGTTTAGATTAATTATAAATGTTAAAGTGAGTTGAGATCAGATTAAAATAGAGAGATAGGGAAGAGAGATGCATAGTGATCTTATCCTGGTTTACCCACTCCTTGGGCTACGTCCAGTTCTCACAACACGTGATATTTCCACTATTGACAAAACCCATCAATTACAAGTATTCTTACATCCTCTTCAGGATGTCTCTCACACTAAGCCTAGGCACTCCTATCTTGGCTGAGCCACAAGTATTCTTACAGCATCTTCAGGACGCTCACACTCACTCTAAGGCTAGGCTTCCTCCTATCTTAGATGAGACAGGTTACAATGAATGATAGGTTAAGATGGGTCTAGCTTATAATCATACAAAGTATGGATGTGCAGTGATCTTAGCTAGAAGGTATCTCTTCTATGTGGATAGGAATATTACAAACTGAGAAGAGAGATTACAATGAGACTACAAGAGTTCTCAAGTTGAGATCTGATCTGTTGATGATAGACTTGAGATGTGGACTTGAGATGTAGGATGAGATGCAATAATGTTCAATAATTATCGCAGTCTCTCACTTTGCTTCACTATAGCTTTCAGCCTTTTATTCCAAAGGAAACTAGCCGTTCTTTGTCAGTTAAGAGCCGTTGGAACTAGCTGTTAGAGAGAGGAGTCTGCTGGACAAGAGGTGACTTTACTTTTCAGGTCTGATGTCACTGTGTCAGCGCACAGTGTGCTTTGTCTTGTCCATGTGTTGACTTTACGTTTTGCTTTTACTCAAGCTGTACTTGAGTCTCAACTTTAGTTTTGAGTCTGACTCTTATCTTTTGCATCTGAGCTTGGATCTCATCTCTTGCCTCTGTTCATGAGCTTGCGTCTCAAGCTGATCTGGGGTCTTTTCTTGAGATGACAGTTACTAGATTTGATCTCTTGTACACTTAGGATCTGAGTCTCATGTGTTTTGACTTCTAGGTGCATGATAATCAAACATTTTTCTGAACCCCTTTTTTTTGTTTTATGAGATGACCCTTTGTTCTTGAGCTTGCATCTGATCTTGAGATGGTGTCTCAAGCTTTTCTTGGGTCTCTTTCGTGCTTACTGTTAAGACTTCAAGTCTTGCTCTTTGGCACCTTATATTTCTGACTTTTATGTTTTTTTTCCTCAAAGAACTTCTTTGAGCATAATCAAATGCTTGGTTAAAATCTGCAAAACAAAGTCTAGAAAAATCTGCCACATGCTTGAGCACACAGTTAGTAATAACAAGATGCATCTCATTCATTTAAGCATCTATTTAAACTTAGTGGTTTGGCACATTAAAAACCTTAGGAGTGAGTTTTTCTTAACAGCACTCCCACTAGCACTTCCACTTGCCGCCGCATACCCCTGTTTCCTTTGAGCACAATCGCGAGAAATATGTCCTTGTTCTTTACATTTGAAGCAAGTAACTTCTCTATCTTCACACTGATATGACTGATGTTCCGGTTTTCCACACCTATAGCAATTAACAGGAGTAGTAGAGTCCACGCTTCCGCCCTTAGATACTTGACTAGCAGCCGGAGCCTGACTCCTCTTCTGAATTGAACCCTCGATGCCCCCTCCAAACTTAGAGCTTCCAGCTGCACGGGACAATGACTTACTCTTTCCAACAGATTCAAACTTGCTCTAGTTTCTCATAGGTCCTCCACTCTTAGAATGAGCAGCTCTAGCCCGGTTGTCCTCATCGTACACCCTACATTTATTCACTAGATCATGAAATCGCACAATACCTTGATAGTTAAAGACCTGCTTGATTTCAAGACGGAGACCACTGATAAACTTCCCACATTTAGACTCTTCATTATTGGCTCCCTCATATGTAGGACAAAATCGAACTAGTGCTTCAAACCTAGCTACATAGTCCGCCACAGTGCCATCTCCTTGTTTCAGTTCGAGAAATTCTATCTGCTTCTTGTTACGGATGTCGTGAGGAAAATATTTCTCTAAGAACAGTCTCTTGAAGTTCTCCAAGCTCATTGGGGTGCCTTCCTCAACCATTCTCTGGTAGGTACTCTGCCACCAAAATCTAGCATCTCCAGACAACATGAAAGCAGCCAACGTCACCTTCTGCACTAAAGGGCATTCCATAGCTTGAAATATCTTCTCTATCTTGAAGATCTAATCAGCAGCACCATCTGGATCATAACCCCCACAGAAGGTAGGTGGATGGTTCCTCTGGAATAGAGCAAGCTAGTCCACCTCTTGATGTTGGTTAAGGTTGCCTACTGCCTGAGCCATAGCCATTAAGGCTTCAGCAATAGCGCGATCGTATCTACCTCCTCCACCCATCAATTTTCTGATTCACAGAAAAGTAGAATAACCAAAACAAAATAATTACACAAATACAATTTCACATAATTATACTTTCACACTTCTCGTACAGTCACAAAAGAATGTGCATGCTCAAACTATGCACATGTACAACCTCTATCCTAAGAGTCATGATTTGGAACTCCGCACAATGGGCACACCTCATTAATTCCCCTAGTTGTTACCAATGATGGTCCTACCGTTAAACACCCTCAGACCGGTAGGTTGCTGATAGGATTCCTGGCAAGTTTACCAGTAGTCCAGTAGTTTTAGAGTAAGTAAGATATCGTATCCACAGGGAGCGGTTGTAATTTATATATTGATAGTGATTGTACTTCCAATACACACGGTTTTCAAAAGAGTTTGATTGTAAGCAATAAAATAATAGAATAAAATAAAACAAAGATAACGTGAGGAGAATAGTGGTTTGGACTAGGATTTGACTTCGTTTCATCTCCCCCCTTGTGTACGTGAATCCTTTCCCTTATTTACGATCGTACTTGTAATAACCTTAGCATTGTTTATTTACAATGATTATAAGGCATGCCTGGTAATTATCGTACCCGCAAATTCCCCTATAACATCATAAATAAACGCCAAAAGCTATTCTCTACAGGCATTCAAAGTGGCATTTGGCGACCCCGAACATTCCCCGTATTTTGGAATCAGCGCTATCGATTTAGCCATACTTTCATATAAGGCACCTATGGAGGGGTGTGTCACTCACTGAACCTCCAATCGTTAGAATACAATCCTTATGCTACGATATGACTAAATCGAGTATCTTTAGCAATCCGAGAATAAGCTTCATGAACAGCACCATGCTCACCTACCTCTGATACTAGCCGAAGTTCCACTTTTTGTATCCAGAGCACTAGCCTACCACCCCGGCGCACGCGCGGAGGTGATGCATTACAAAAAGCATAAAGATACCGATAAATTACAAGTATAGAATCATAAATAAAAAGGAAAAGAATTCTTATACACAAGGGGATTGAATCTACAACATCAAATCCTACTGGAGAGTTTAGCTACAGATAGTAGCCATTACAAACCATTGAGAAATCTGTCACCTTTCTCAATCCTATACTACTCCCTCTCTATGTGTATCTCTGTTTCGGGTCCCGAGGACCTGCCTGTGACCTATGCAAAGGGCTCTATTTATAGAGATGGAAAACCTTAAGAGATCAGGCTGTGATGTCACTTGCGTGAAGCTTGTCCAATCAGAAGCTGCTTTTTCATTAATTGACGTCACTTGGGTGAAGCTTATCCAATCAGGAGCTCCCCTTTCATTAATTGACGTCACTGCGAGGCTTCATTAATCAGGAGGTGCGCTTCATGCGCGCTTAGCGCGTGTGAAGCCTGGCTAAAATGCGCTCCACGTGCGCTGAGCGCGTGTGGAGCGTGTTACACGCTGCAACTTTCCTTAAATTGTGGATCTAACCTCCGGATCTCTTTCTGATTTTATCTGGTTTTCCTCTATCCCTTTTATCCGAATTATTTTTGTATTTATTTAATTTGAATTTGAATTAAAGAGGTTATCTGCAAGATTCTCTGATTATCTCCTCTTTATTTGAATTCTGAATCTGCAACAACTTCCTTTTTGATGCTATTTTCTCTCTCATTCCAAATCTCCTGTAAATCTGCATAAAATAACAGATTTCTATTCAAAATAGCATCATATTCAAATTTGAACCAAATAATTACAAATATTGTAAATATTAATAAAAAGGGATATTTTGGGGCATAAATTACTATTTTAACCTTGATAAGTGTAATAAAAACTATATGAAAATAACGCTAATTTTACACTTATCAAATACCCCTCAACTTAATTTCTTGCTTGTCCTCAAGCAAGACACCCTTGCAGTCAAATTTCAAAACACCCTTGATAACAACTACAAGAAATTTTTTTTTTTGCTATCTCTTAGGCAGAAGTCACTTTCCAAATCAAGAAAAATTAAGATCAAGAGATATTTCCATGATTGAACCAAGATTAGAACATAATCAGCGATTTTGAATTTTCTCAGGAGTAGCAATTAAAGCAATAGACAAAATACCAAGGAATTTCACTCATGCTCACGGGTACTGTTTCCCTCAATATTTTCACCACAGTTGAACAACTAAGATTGATAGTCGTTTCTAATTCCTAAGCTTGTTTATGGTTGATATGGATCAAAAGGTCTTTTCAAGGTTGTAATGAGGCTGGGTTATCAAGAAATTATGGTTTTTCTTGGATAAACAATAAACATCTAGAATAGAGAGCATCTTTGGATGTTGCTTTTGATTTTCTCTCCTTCCACCATTTCTTCCTTGATTTATTTCTCTTCTTTGCAGGCCTCTTTCCTTGTTTGAAGATGCACTCCCCCCAACTTATTCAATTTACTCACTTTTTCTTTTTGATTTTAGGGGGAGTGCTCTTCTTTTTCTTTTTGTTTTTCTATACCTGCTTCTTGGAATTTCAACCTTTTCTTCCCATTATTTTTCACTTGCCACCTTGCTCTCTATCCTAAATGTGTAAGGGACAGGATATAAATATTTATTTTGGCTTGGGTGAACAAGAATAATCAATTTAGGCTCAAATTGGGTATTCAAAAATTGGAAAAATTATACCAAGGTTGGCTTTTTGGCTTTGGGCAGATATATTGAAAACAAATTTTTGCCTTTGTCATTTCCATATTTTCCAAAAGTAGCAAAAGATCCAAAAACTCAACCAATAAAAATTGACAGACAGTGGTGAAAAAACTCTCAATTTACTGTTTGGGCTCTCAACTCACCGATTACTTGGCTAAATTCCTTGATAAAATATTTATTGGTTTTAATTGACTACCCTGATAGATTCTCATGTGAAGTATCATAATCTTAATTGATTATGGGATAAATCACAAGACTTCTTTTCTTTCCTAATCTGGTTAGTTAAACTGCCAAATTTTAGAAATTTTGAAAAATTTTCCTTATTTTCCTAATTCCTAGGTCCTAATCCTAATTAAAAAAAAAATTATTCCTATAAAATAAAAGAAAATAGAAAATGAAAAGAAAGAAAAACACCAATGTCAATCTTCATCCTCTGTATCCTGTGGGTCCTTATCATATTCTTCAGTTGCTGCTGCTTCACCTCCCTCCTGGAAGAATAGGCATGTCCCCAGGCCACTGCTAGAATATCCGAAACTCTTCAAACAGCGTGCCTGGTTATGGGTCTTGCAGCAGCCTGCGTACTCTTGAATCTCATGGGATCATATTCTATGATCCTTTTCTTCATGTCTTTTCCTCGTGAGCTAAAACCACGGGAAAGACTAGAAATTTAGTCCTGGTATCTGAAAAGGTAAATAACAACAATTAGTTGCTAAAAACAAATTAATTTCAATGATACCTTATTGCAAACATCAATTCATGAAGAACATGGAAGCCTATCATTAACCAATTGCATGCATAAAGAATTATTTTCAGCAAAAGTTTCACTACACTTGGTAATGTCTTCCTAAAATAGAATATACTCATTTGTTTTGCAAGTATTCAATCAATCCATAGAAAGTGAGAGTTTAAAATTTTTTTTAAAGAAATAGAGCGTAACACTTTCAAATTTAATAACTCACAAAACAAAGAGTATTCTAATCAAGCAAATTGTTCTTCATGTTCCACACAGCCAAAAATACATTTAAGATAGCATATAATCAAATAATATTCATAATCTTAAAGTTGCTATCCTAAAGTGCAAAACATGAAAACAAAATAGATGAAGATTTTAATTGGTAAAAAAAAAATAAAAATAAAAGAAAAATATGCATGAACTTTGAAAGTTTCAAAATTGATTGAAGTTTGTTAGTGGAAAAGGTAAAAAGAAAGTTTAGGTAGTAGAGAAGCAGTACATGAGAAAATAGAAGATTTTTTTTTTTAAATTTTGTACTGCTACGTGGCGCAGGTGAAGCGCAGAAAATAGTGACTAAAATTGAATTTTTGCGCTTTACCTGCGCTTAGCGCAGGCGAAGCGTAGAAAACAGAATGAGATTTTTGCAATTTTTAGTCACGTTTTCTGCTACTTCCTATTAAAAAATATTTTATTTTTCACAAACTTATTCCAATCAATTTTGAAATTTTCCTAAATCCTAAAAAAAATGAAAAATCCTAATTAAAAAAAAACAAAAACAAAAGAAAACAAACTAAAAACTTAAAAATCTCTGGGCTGCCTCCCAGGAAGCGCTTGTTTAACGTCTGATAGCTCAACGCCTGCTCTGTTAGAGTGGGTGATACTGAAATCTTTTGGTGATCTTGTGAGTTGCACCCTTCCTTTCTTTGGCACATAAGCCTCCCCATAACATTGCCTTGGAGCAACCTGTAGTGTGAAATGTCTTTAAGCATTTGGGCTTCTTTTTGGAATTAGACCATGCCTCTGACTCCCTTGGCTTGACTCTTCTTTTCTTTATTTTCTTGCTCTCAGGTGCATGAGTCTTTTTCTCTTGAAGCCTTGATGATTCACCATTGGTTGCTCTCAAATTCTTTGCCTTGCAGGGGTCCTTGATATGAAACACTCCTGACCACTTGATCTTCAATCTGGCTCTAGGCTCTAAGTTTGATTCTAGCATGACTTTCCTTCTCTTTGCCTGGTTCTGGTCAGTGTGCTTGCATGCCTTTCTTTTGGGAGGTCTGGAAGGATTATTACTTGTACCATACCTTTCTTGATCTTCCTTTGCATGACTGGTTGGATAAGGCACGGTGTTTGGTCTTGATATATCTTCCCTTCCTTCCTCGGGCTTTGATTCATCATCCCTCTGTTCACCTTTTTCCTTTGTTTCAGGTTCACCTTTCTCTTTTTCCCTTTCACAGTCAGATTCTTCTTCAAGCACCATCTTTTGTGTTTCATCTTTTCCTTCTTCCTCTTCTACCTCTACTGCACCTTCTTTTTCTTCCTTTTCTTCAGCCAGGTTATCGTTGATATCATCGCACTGCTCTTCAGAGTTGAGTGGTGCATTTGTTGAAAACTTCCAATATATATTTTGTATTTCTTCTAGCACGAGGTCAACTGATAGTCCTTCTCTTTCACAATATAGCTGAAAGTAGTCTTTGTCTGAATGTGTGAACTCTTCTTTTTCTGCTTCACATTCTTCTTCTTCATCTTCTTTATCAACTTCTTCTGATTCTATTTCTTCAGCTTCCTCTTCTTGTGCTTCTTCAATTTCCTCTTCTTCAGCTTCCTCTTCTTGAATGTCTGGAAAAGAGCAATCACCGTTGAGATGATCACCTCCGCAAAAGTCACAAATTAATTGTGATGACTGGATAGGATAAGCGTGAACTGTTTGCGGTGGCTGAGAAAGGTTGGCTATCTTCTTATTGAGTGCTTCTAATGACTGCTCCAACCTCTTGAGTCCATCTTCAAAGATTTGCTTATAGGGTGAAACATCATCTTGAATCGGTGCATGAGAGAAATATTTTGATTCTTGCTTGAATGAAGAAGTGTGTGCCTTGGTTTGAATGCAATATGGCTTGCAACAAAATCTTCTTGCAAATTTTTCTGCTACCACGTTCCAATTGTTCAGACTTCGGCTGGGGTGTGACATTAACCAATCCTTGGCTTTTCCTGTAAGAGAAAAGGAAAATAAACGTAAGCATGCAGCTTCTTTGTCCTTCTCTTCAAAACCCATAGTTTCAACTAGTTCCAGGAATGTAAAAAGATGATTATTTGGATCCTCGTGTGCCAATCCTGCGAACTGTTGAGCCTTAACAAGTTGAAGATGTGATTCTTCAAGTTCCACAGCTTTTGTATAAATTGGGTGAGCAGTACTTGAATGATGAAATATCCCTTTAGGCATGATATAATCTCCCAAAGTCCTCCTTCTGTATTGTGTTCCTTCCATTAATTGATTTTGAGATACCTGTCTTCAGCCTTATTCAAGAATCTCAAACAATTGTTAGCCCAGGAAGGTGAAACAAAATAATATTTTTTTTAAAAAAACGAAAATAATAAAAAAACGAAAATAATAAAAAATAAAATCCTAAAATTCTAAGATAGAGTTTGAATTTGAAATAAGATATATACTTATCCTAAATTCCTAAAAGAACTCAAACAAGATAAGCATTGAAGATAAGATAAGATAAATTTCAAATTCAATTTCAGAAATAATTTTTTTTTAATAAAAATAAAATACGAAAATAAAATAAAAAAATAAAAAATAAAAGAAAAAAATTTAAAACAAAAATTAAAATTTAAAAATATATTTTTTTTTCAAATTTTTGAAACAATAGAAAATACAATCAACTAAAATTATACAAATTGAGACACCGCTCCCCGGCAACGGCGCCAAAAACTTGATAGGTTTCCTGGCAAGTTTACCAGTAGTCCAGTAGTTTTAGAGTAAGTAAGATATCGTATCCACAGGGAGCGGTTGTAATTTATATATTGATAGTGATTGTACTTCCAATACACACAGTTTTCAAAAGAGTTTGATTGTAAGCAATAAAATAATAGAATAAAATAAAACAAAGATAACGTGAGGAGAATAGTGGTTTGGACTAGGATTTGACTTCGTTTCATCTCCCCCCTTGTGTACGTGAATCCTTTCCCTTATTTACGATCGTACTTGTAATAACCTTAGCATTGTTTATTTACAATGATTATAAGGCATGCCTGGTAATTATCGTACCCGTAAATTCCCCTATAACATCATAAATAAACGCCAAAAGGTATTCTCTACAGGCATTCAAAGTGGCATTTGGCGACCCCGAACATTCCCCGTATTTTGCAATCAGCGCTATCGATTTAGCCATACTTTCATATAAGGCAACTATGGAGGGGTGTGTCACTCACTGAACCTCCAATCGTTAGAATACAATCCTTATACTACGATATGACGAAACCAAGTATCTTTAGCAATCCAAGAATAAGCTTCATGAACAGCTCCATGCTCACCTACCTCTAATACTAGCTGGAGTTCCACTTTTTGTATCCAGAGCACTAGCCTACCACCCCGGCGCACGCGCGGAGGTAATGCATTACAAACAGCATAAAGATACCGATAAGTTACAAGCATGGAATCATAAATAAAAAGGAAAAGAATTCTTATACACAAGGGGATTGAATCTACTACATCAAATCCTACTGGAGAGTTTAGCTACAAATAGTAGCCATTACAAACCATTGAGAAATCTGTCACCTTTTTCAATCCTATACTACTATCTCTCTATGTGTATCTCTGTTTCGGGTCCCGAGGACCAGCCTGTGACCTATGCAAAGGGCTCTATTTATAGAGTTGGAAAACCTTAAGAGATCAGGCTGTGATGTAACTTGCGTGAAGCTTGTCCAATCAGAAGCTGCTTTTTCATTAATTGACGTCACTTGTGTGAAGCTTATCCAATCAGGAGCTCCCCTTTTATTAATTGACGTCACTGCGAGGCTTCATTAATTAGGAGGTGCGCTTCATGCGCGCTTAGCGCGTGTGAAGCCTGGCTGAAATGCGCTCAACGTGCGCTAAGCGCGTGTGGAGCGTGTTACATGCTGCAGCTTTCCTTAAATTGTGGATCTAACCTCTGGATCTCTTTCTGATTTTATCTGGTTTTCCTCTATCCCTTTTATCCGAATTATTTTTGTATTTATTTAATTTGAATTTGAATTAAAGAGGTTATCTACAAGATTCTATGATTATCTCCTCTTTATTTGAATTCTGAATCTGCAACAACTTCCTTTCTGATGCTATTTTCTCTCTCATTCCAAATCTCCTGTAAATCTGCATAAAATAACAGATTTCTATTCAAAATAGCATCATATTCAAATTTGAACCAAATAATTACAAATATTGTAAATATTAATAAAAAGGGATATTTTGGGGCATAAATTATTATTTTAACCTTGATAAGTGTAATAAAAACTATATGAAAATAACACTAATTTTACACTTTTCAGTTGCACAGTTAAACACCCCCACTTGGGCCCATGCAAAGACACTAGCCCCCCCCCCCACCGTTACCCACCTCTTATGGGTCGGTGAGTCGCATAATAAAACACCCGCTCTTGGGGCCATGCATCGAATGTCCCCCATCATGGTCGTCACCCTTCTTAGGGCCAGGATAATTTTAGCCACATCTGGCTTCTCATGCATCTCATGTATCTCATACATGATATGCTCATGCTCAATGCATCAACATCACTTCATACATTTCTCATACAATGTCCTCTACTCTAATCACTCCACATCACATCACGGACATTAAGCACATAGAACGTCAACATAAGATAATCACTTAACAATACTTCGTGCCATAGTTAATGTACTTTATACATCCAATCTAATCTCATCAATTCCACAAAACAATTCATATATTAACTAAACATCCATCTTATAAGTAAATGACAACACTCAAGTCTCTATTTTTGGCTTGGTAATCGATTACCAGAAGACTGTAATCGATTACCAGAAGCGATTACTCAATTTTGGGGCCTGGTAATCGATTACCAGGAAGCTGTAATGGATTACCAGCAGCCTCTGGTGCCCAAAAGTGTTATGGTAATCGATTACCAGCCTCTTGTAATCGATTACCAGGAGCCCGTTTTTCACAATTTTTACCCAGAAAGTCCTGTAATCGATTACACACCACTGTAATCGATTACCAGCAACCTGAGAGCGACTACACCTGCGTTGTTGCCTCTTTTAAACCCTCTTCTTCAATCCCTACTCAAATCTTTAAGTTCCTAACTTGTTTAGACTCGTTTTTACTGATTAAAATCAGTGAATTCACCAATTATTCCAATGGATTACTATAAAATTAACATCTAATCAATTTATGAATTATCTCTGCTAAATCCTAATTCGACTCCCTTTCGACAATCTCGCTCACAACTCTCAAATTCATCAAAGACATACGAATATACATCAAACAGAACGATTTTCAACATAAACATATGAATCATCCTTCAGATTTCAAAGATTAGAGATCCTAGAGGGAATGGCAGAATTATTCCCGATGATCTACACTTCGGAACCTCCCCCTCGTAGAGTCGCTTCTCTCCTTCCTAGAGTTGGTTATCTGACGTTTGAAAAAGGATAGGGTGAAATAGATGAGCCCTCCCCATTTAATTATCTAACTGGGCAGGGCCTACTCTGACCCACTCATCTCCCTTTTTAATTAAATAATATGGTTTCTGAAACATAATAATATTATTATTATCTCTACATAAATATTATTTTATTTTATTTATTTATTTAGAAATTATCAGGATGTTACACCTGGTAAAGACTTTGTCAACTCTCTCTTCCAATCTTCACCAAGATTTGATCAATCTGGACCTTCTACACCCCCAGCTCATTCCATTCTAACCCACATCTCTGAATAAATCAACACATTCCTCAACAATTTGCATAAGGAGCAACAACAAGCTCAGCCTAGCTTAGGCTAGCCTTCCTAGGACTCACAGCGCAAAATGGAAAAGTAACTAAAGAAGATCAGGGGTAGGCAAGATACGCTCTTTGATGGAATGGACCTGATTCTTAAAGCTATTAATAACTCTAACCAGTATCACCATCATATCTGCCAGCATCTCTCTAGCTTGCCTCCTCTTCCCTTTGTTCCTCAATTTGTTCCATGTCCGACTGAGTCTCCCTCGAGCTCAACTTCCTCCCCTACCAAGTAGTTTTTCAATCTTAGTTTGATGTTGGAAAACGGGGGATTAGAGTCTTAGGAAAGTTTGTTTTCTTTTTGTTTATTTTGCTCATTCCTTTTGATAACTCAGAACTCAATTGTAATGATTGATGATCAATTAATTACAAATACGTTTTAATATTTTTTGCATATAATCTTCTTTGTGTTGAATATTATCTAATCTCAACATAACCAAATGAGCAAAACTATGTGTTAGCTTCACATATAACTCTCTTGTTTAAAAGATCTAGCTTAGCCAAAGGAAACCTAAGATTCAAAAGTGCATCCAAGATTAAGGGGGAGTTAAGAATTGAGGGGGAGTTTTAAATTACTCAAATCATTCAAATCTTACCAAATCCTTACAAACTTATGGGTTTGATATCATAAAAAAGGGGGAGATTTTTAATACAAACTCACTCCTTAGTGTTTTAATGATAACAAACCCTGGAAGATATGAAAGCATTGTTGGTATATCTAAGATTCATTTGTTGTATGAAATGTGCGTTGAGACTGTGCAACTTTTAGACTATATGATTGCAGATCTTATGTCCTGAGATGCAAAAATACATAACAAGGATCAGTTGAGACTCAGTATGGGTAAAAGAGCTAAGGCAAAGTAGTATCAATAACATCTCATATTGTCATCACGAAAATAATAAGTTTGAGCATCGCAAAGACACACACTTGGAAGTTCAAAATGCGCAAAGGACAAGGCAAAAGTCAACCTAAGACTGGCCAAGCTTAGACTCATAGGACAAACAAGCGTTGACACACTGAACCATTGCAGCCCAAAGTACAACAGCCTCTCACCTGCAACAGATATATTAACGGCTACCTGGAAAAGAATATAAAAAGAAGACTCATTCATGTTGAAAGAGTGAGACACTACTATGCAATCCACAAAATCAAGTCTTAGTGAATCTCAACTCACATACATCTTTTTTCTACTTGTAAACAACCATATCTTTTATTTAATCTTTCTTCTGTAACTTAAAGAGTGATTATAACTAGCTAAGCTCACCGTGTATCCGTACCTTGTATGTAGCAGCTAGACCAACTCCATCTCATACAATCTCATTCAAGTCTCAGCTAAGTTAGGAGGTGCCTAAGCTTAGTGTGAGAAAGTGTAAGCCTGGAGAGGCACTATAATAAGAATACTCAAGCGTAAGCCTAAAGGGACAGAGGAAAGAATACTTGTAATTGACAGTTTGTCATAGTGGAAATCTCACAAGGTTCTGGAGACTGAACGTAGCCGAAGGTTTGGGTGAACCAGGATAAAGCTCTGTGCATGTCTCCTATCTTCTTGGCTTACATAGCATTACTAACTCAACTATTATTGAATCTCAAATTAACTCTGATACTTTAAGTAATGCACTTAACAAGGAAACACATTAATACTACGTCTAATCTTTATTCTTCCTTATCAGTGTGTAACCTGAGCTTTGGTAAGACTTGTCTAATAAGTCAATCTAAGATTCCAAGCACATAGGCATGAGAGGCAAGCTCATATTGATCTTAAGTTTTCAGGAACAATTTTTAAAGTCTCTATTTAACCTTCCCCCCTTCTATAGACATCCAGCCAGCTTCAATTGGTATCAGAGCTCGGCCTCTAGGGGTTAAGCACACCTGAGCGTGAAGAGGAAAAGATCCATGGCTAGACCAAGCTCAAGATTTTTCATTCCTGAAGGCGCATCCACCAACAGGCCTCCTACCTTTGATGGATCAGACTACTACTACTGGAAGGACAGAATGATACTCTTCATAGAATCTCAACATGTTGATCTCTGGGTGATCATTAAGGTAGGTCCTTATGTGCCTTATATTACAGATGAGCTTGGTTTGAGAGCAGCTAAGCCTAGGGAAGCCTGGACAGATGCTGAGAAGAGCATATTTGTTCTCAACTCAAGGGCCAAGTATCTGCTGATTTGCACACTAAGCCGAAGTGAGTGTGATAAAGTAGTTGGGTGCACCTCAACCAAAGAAATATTGGAAGCCCTTGAGATCGAACATGAAGGAAAAAACAAAGTAAAAGAAGCTAATATCAACATTTCAGTAAGGCGGTATGAGTTATTCAAGATGAATGAGAATGAAGAAATAGAAGACATGGTAAGACGTTTTATAGTTATTACTAATGATCTAAAATCTCTAGGAAGGACCTACTCAAAGCAAGACATGGTGAGAAAGATCCTAAGAAGCTTACGCAAACTTTGGAGGCCCAAGGTAATAGCAATACAAGAACCAAAGGATCTGAGCACGCTCAGACTGGATGAGTTCCTTGTCTCTCATAAAGTGCATGAGTCAGAACTCATGGAGGAGGACCTCATCAAAAGGCCCAAATCCATTGCTGTAAGAGCTTCAAGCAACAACTACAAAGGTAAGAATGTAAGTTCCTCCCATCAATTCTCACTTAACTCTTCCTATGATTCAGAAAGTGAGGATTGTGAAGGAGATAATGATGAGACTGAGATGGATGATGAGATTGCCTTCATCTCACGAAGAATCCAGAAATTACGGACAACTAGAGGCAGTGGAAGAAGAATATTTCCCTCTAGAAGACCTGAGATCAAGTTAGACAAGAAGGGACACATCATTTGCTATGAGTGCAACAAGCCCGGGCACTTCATGTCTGTCTGTCCTTAGCTGAAGAAATAGGTCAGGAAGAGTCCCATGAAAAAGGCCATGATGGCTACCTAGAATGACTCAGAGAATGAAGAAAGTCAAGATGAGGAATCAACCAATCTTTTCTTAATAGCTGATGGAGACCAATCAGATGAAGAGGTATATGACTCAGACTCAGATATCTCTTACAATGAGCTTAAGTATGCATTTCAAAATCTTCTTTATTATTCAAATCTTCTTGCTTCAAAAAGTTCTTTAATGAAATCTGAATTGAATACAACCTTGGAAATGGTTAGATTTCTTGAAAAAGAAAATGAGGATTTGAATCACAAGAATGCTAGTCTCATGCTGTCTTGCATGAAACTATGTGAGCTTGTTAAGATTCAGACTCAAGCTCAGTCTATTCTAAAGTCAAAAACATTGCTTGATGAAAATCAAAAGCTCAAACACCAGAACAGAATTTTGATAGACGACCTATAAAAATTTGTAAAAGGCCCTAAAAACCTGGAGAGACTCATTGGGTCACAGAAGGGTGTTTTTGACAAAGTTGGGTTAGGCTATGATAAGCCTGTCAATGAGGTTTGCTACAAGATTTTTTT
The DNA here is from genome assembly GCA_026901365.1 of Sesbania bispinosa. NCBI lineage: Eukaryota > Viridiplantae > Streptophyta > Magnoliopsida > Fabales > Fabaceae > Sesbania > Sesbania bispinosa. The sequence continues at coordinate 783,077 of QLOH01000069.1, read as the reverse complement.
TGTCCTAGCTAAGAAACGCAAAGAGAGATGTTCTTGTTGTAGTAAATTTAGCCATAAGAATTCAGATTGCTACATGAGACAAGTAGCAATTAAGAAGAAGGTGTCTAACCATACAGGACTCAAATACAAGTTGGTACCTAAGACTAAATGTCACTGTGACACAGACTTTCCTGGCAGCAGCAAAAGCAAAGAACATGTGGGTCCTGGATAGCGGCTGTCCAAGACACATGACAGGAGACAAAAGCAAGTTTCTATCACTTGAAGAAAAAGCATCAGGAGTTGTCTCCTTTGGAGACAATAGTAAAGCTCAGCTCAGATTGGTAAGACAAACTCAACTCAGATTGAAAATGTTTACTTTGTTGAAGGATTGAAACATAATCTCCTTAGTATTAGCCAACTCTGTGATAATGGTTATCATGTTAATTTCCAACCTACTTTTTGTGATATCATAGACTCCAAGACAGGGAAATCCATATTTTCTGGAAAATGTTATAAGAATTTGTACTTAGTCTGTCTTGAGAGCCTATTTGACCTCACTTATCTTGTGTCTCATGACAATGAGAAATGGATTTGGCATAAAAGGGTTGGACACATTAACATGAGAACCATAAGTCAACTTGCAAATCATAGTCTTATCAAAGGCCTCCCTAAAATCAGATTTCACAAAGACTTAGTTTGTGAGTAATGCATCAAGAGTAAGCATACTAAGACTAGTTTCAAACCCAAGAAACATGTCAGTACCACTAGGCCTCTAGAATTGCTTCACATAGATCTCTTTGGACTAACTGAGCCAGCCAGTCTCAGTGGCACAAAAATATGATTTTGTAATTGTTGATGACTTTTCCAGACTCACCTAGGTTCTATTTATATCTCAGAAGGACGAGTCTTATGATAACTTCAAAGTATTTTGCAAAAAGGTCCAATCTGAGAAAGGATATGGAATTGGTACTATTAGGAGTGAACATGGAGGGGAATTTAGGAATGCCAAGTTCAAAGACTTCTTTGACAAACATGGTATAACTCACAACTTCTATTGTCCTAGAACTCCCTGACAGAATGGTGTGGTTGAAAGAAAGAATAGAACGCTTCAAGAAATGGCAAGAACCTTGCTTTGTGACTCTGGAGTTGAAAAGTTTTTTTGGGCTGAGGCTGTAAACACCTCTTGCTACATCATCAACAAAGTCACTATAAGAACAATTCTCAATAAAACTCCATATTAATTATGGAAAGGAAGGAATCCTTCTATCTCTTATTTTTCATGTGTTTGGATGTGACTGTTACTTCCTAAACACCAAAGATTCATTGAGAAAATTTAATACAAAATCTAGCAAAGGCATATTTCTTGGCTATTCCCTAACATCTAAAGCCCAACTCATGAATCAACCCATTTATTGTATGTGGCTTTAAAAAATGGGATAAAAACTAGAAAATTAGCACAAAAACTGGAATTGGCCCCAAAAAAAATAAAATCTAACCATATATGGGCCAATTCTGCTCCAACCAACCCACCCAACTGAAACCAATCAAATGGGCTAATGGTCGGGAATGACTCACATGTATTTGTGTTTGGTTTTTAGTTGATTGGGTTTTAAGGCTTGAACCTGACTAGTGAAGAATCCCATATCAAACTCAGACAGCGGTATCCTCCACTTTAATCTCACTTGCATTATTTTAGCCTTTTTATTCTCACTTCAGTTATGTGATTATATTTTATGAATCATAGGTATCCTCCTTGAAAGGTGGTATTAAAACACTTTATCTCCTTATCTGTTCTTATTTATTACATAAAAAACGCACATTCAGAAATACAACAAATGTGTGCATTTACATTAAATTTAAAGTGTTTTTTTCAATATATCATTTATCTCTGTATTTTTTTCCTTAATGTTTTCACTTATTATTTCTCTTATATATTCTATTCATTTATTTCTTCTCTATCTTAAAATTGTTCATGCAGTACATGTGTCACATTTTCTCAGTTGTATTTTGTAGAAAAGAGTTAAAGAGAGCATGGAGAGAAAGAGAGAGAGATAAGTGAATTGGATTTGGATACTCCACAATGTGTAGAGACCCTCACACTTATGGTGAAACAGAATACATTTGTAAACCTAATGGGCCAAGCATACTAACATAATATTAAACTTCTAACATAAATCCTAATTCTAACAAGGCTATTACGACTACTCATAACACTCCCCCTTAAGCTGGAGCATAGATATTAATCATTCCCAGCTTGTTACAAATAAAGTTTCTACGTTCCCATTGAAAGCCTTTGTGAACACATCCGCTAGCTGGTCACTTGTCCTGACATGAGAAATATATATGAGCTTCTGTTGAACGTAAACCCGAATGAAGTGACAATCTACCCCAATATGCTTTGTCCTTTCATGAAAAACTAGATACAAAGTGATGTATATGGCATCTTGATTGTCACACAAAAGTGTCATAGGACCAGTGTAGCCAAGTCCCATCTTCTCCAAGATCCATCCCACCCATAGTAGCTCACAATTCGTCTAAGCCATAGCCTTGTATTATGTTTCCGCGCTTGATCTCGCCACAACATTCTGCTTCTTGCTTTTCCAAGATATTGATGAAATCTTGCATTTATTGAGCATCTTGAATTTAATTGGGAAGGTTGTCTGCAGAATCCTTGTTTAATTGGCAGTGATATCTTCATTAATTGGTTTCAAATAAACTTCAAATCTTCATTAATTGTCCTCAATTAATCTTCAAATCTTGCAAACATCTCCCTCAAATGGGAATCAAAAATTGGAAAAATTTAATCAAGGTTGGCCATTTGGCATTGAGAAAAATATTATAATCACAAAATATGCCTTTGTCACTTCCATATTTTCCACTAGCAAGACAAAATTCAGAAACTCAAGCAATAATAGTGACAAGCAGCGGTGAAAAGCTCTCAATTTCAGTGTTTAAGCTCTCAGCTCACCGGTTATTGGCTAAAATTCCTTGATAAAGCACTTACTGGTTTTAATTAACTCTCCTGATAGGTTCTCCTGAGAAGTATCCTAATCCTAACTGATTATGGAATTAATCACAAAACCCTATCATCTTTCCTAATCTGGTTAGTTAAACTACCTAATTACAAAGAATTTGAAAGAGTTGCCTTAAATCCTAATTTCCTAAGGTCCTAAATTTTTTTAAAAATCCTAAAAATTTAAAATTTAACAGAAAAACAAAAGATAACTGAATATGCACTGCATAATATAAATGATGTATCAGTGAGGCAAAAATATACAGTACATATCAAAAGGAAAATAATAAAATAAGAAGAAAAGAAAAATAAGACGAAAAATAAGAAAAAAATAAGAAAATAAAAAAGAAATGAAAAAGAAAAAGAAGGAAAAGCACCAAATAGAAAAATAAAATCAATCATCCTGGTCCATATGAGCAGTTCCATCCTCAGCTCCGACTCCAGCCGCTCCATCCCCCCTGGAAAAATAAGCTTGTCCCCAGGCCACTATAGATACGCCTAGAACTGATCAAGGGTCATGTCGAAGTGGGGGTCCACACGAGCCTGGTAATGTAGGTCCTGGAAATGAACTGTAGCTCGGTGAATGGTGGATAGCTGAGCCATCATGTGAGTGTTCTAGGCCGCAAGATGCTGGGCCCAGACAGGAGCATCCATGTCTGCTGGTGCTGGTGCTGGTGCCTACTGCTGCTCATCCTCAACCTGTAACTCCGCAGCTGGGATACAGTTGGCTTCTGTGTATGCTCTAGTAATAGGAAGTGCAATGCGAACCGTGGGGTTTACATCCACACCCCTAAATCTGCAAAATGTTGTAATAAGAGAGGGGAAGCCATGCCTGATCCTGGAGTTGGGGCTCCTGCGCCCTACAGAAGATGCAAAGTCTGATATCTTCTGGGTGATGACTTGTGAGACATCGACAACAGCGTCGATGAGGATGGTGTAGATGAGGTGGGCCTTGGGCATAACTACATCAGAAACATGCCCTGTAGGATGGATGTTGGCCAGTATCAGTACTGTCCACACCTGAGCTATGCTCCTCATATCTTTCCTATAAATCCTAGCAGCCTCCTGATATGCATTCCTCTCGAAGGAACGCCCTGGTAGACACAACAGTTGTGCAGTCTATAAATCAAGGGGATCATTACCATGAAGCCCCACAGCCTGCATCCTCTCGTGGTATTGGCACTCCACGAAGTCCCTGTCCTCCTGTATGGGATGGCCTAAAAATGCATTGATTGCGTCGCAATCAAATCTGATAACCTGTCCTCGCACGTAGGACTCCCTCTTGTAATCAACGTCGTGATCTCTGATAGTTGTCAGGGCGACTGAGGCGGTCCCATCGCCTCCTATGAATCTCTGCTGAAAACTCCTCATATTCATCCTCTTCAAGAATGACTGGTCGCTCAAGGATGAAGTTGCACCTCTCTATAGCAGTGTAGGCTTCAAAGGACTTGAAGTCCTTGAAGCGGTGAGGGTCAAACTCAGGTTCCCTCTAGGGTGCTTTCCTCTTGGCACCCCCTGTGCCTCTCCTAGATGAACTGGGTGCCCTAACAATCTTGGTGTGTGCCATCTGTGAGAAACAAATGCAAAACAAAATTATTTATGCAACATAATAATATTGAATTATTCATAATTAATGAAATAAATGGAAAATTAATTTCAATAATCAGAATAATCAACTAATCAAATAATTGTGCATAAAAATTTTGGTTTTAACACTTACCAATAATTGCCAATTAATTAATTAAGAACATGCTAAAGTGATCAATTAAAGCAAGTCCTAAACAATTCTAAATAGGCAAAGTGATAATAATAATAATAAAAATCATGCTAAAAAATCATGTCACCAGTAACATGCAATAAGGCACAATTATTTATGTATGGGCATGCAAAAATATCATGGCAAGTACTAAAGCATGCATGCGCCAACAAAATAATTTGCAGAAATTACTGAGCACTCAAAAACTACCACCTAAGCAAACAAGAAATACTCTTAATCAATCCTAGCAACATGCAATATGAACTAAAGCATTATGGACAATTATTTCTTTCCTAAAGGTTCCTAGAATCCTAAGCTTCCTATCCTAAGGGTTTTGCTCAAATAAAATAAAAAATCAAAATTTCAATCAGTTAAAAGTAAAGAAAACTATAAAAACATACCTGGTGTAAGCTCAGAAATGGAAAAATGAAGGTTATAAGAGTTAAAAAGGAAAAGCAAAGGGTTAGGGATTCAGAGAAAAAGCAAGAGAAAGAACGAGGGGAAGTTCAAGTGAACTTCCCTCGTTCAAATGACCCCTTTTAAAGAGCTCGCGCGCTGCGCTCCACCCTCCGCTACAGCGCAGGTTGGAGCGTGTGTCCCTGGAAGGTGAAGCGCGCCGTTTGCGCTTCACCCTGCGCTTGTTTAACGTCTCTTAGCTCGACGCCTGGTTACTCAAATCTTCTATGGTGGCCTCAGGTGGAGGATAATGTTTGGCTCCATACCAGTTCTTCCTTTGAGCTCCCATCCTCCATGCCAGTTCCTGATTCTTCCATCACTATCACTATCTTCCTCAGTATCAGATGTTGATCCTTTTCTTTTCTTAAATTGGAACTCCCATATTGACTCTGGCTGCTTTACTCTCATTCTAGGCTTCCTCAGAAATTCGGAGCCTGGCAGCTTTGTTTGAGTTTTGAAAATACCATCAGTTTGTTGTAATTTGGGGATACCTCTATCAATATGAAACACAATACTTTCATCTTTTGAGATTAGTTCATATTTTCCCCGATCAACATCAATAATCATCTTAGCAGCTTTCATGAAAGGTCTTCATAAAATTAGGGGGACATCAGTATCCTCCTCTTCTGTTTCTGCAATGTAGAAGTCTACGACATATGCAAACTTATCCACTTTGATTTGTATATCCTCTATTATCCCATAAGGGCATTGAGCGGATTTATCTGCAAGAAGCAGCTTTACCTTTGCAGGCTTGACCTTCACATCACCCAACTTGTTAAAATACGATAGCGGCATCAAGTTGATGCTCGCTCCAAGATCTAATAAAGCTTGAGTAGGAGGTAGATTACTAATATAGATAGGTATAGTAAACTTACCTGGGTCAAGTGACTTATTTGTAATAAAGAGCTTTTCTTCATGATATTGTTCTTCATCATGTGCTGCTTCTTCTTGAGGAACAACTTCTTCGGATAATTCTTCATGTGGCAGTTGTTCTTCAAAGATGATTTCTTCTTCCTCATCAGGTTCCTCCTCTTCAGATTTGTTGTCATTAGTGACAACCAAGTTGCATTGTTCCTTTGGGTTGGTTTGGGTTACAGCTGAGAAGTGATGTTTCTTGTGCTCTGACATTTCATTTGCTAGCTGTCCCACTTGATTCTCTGATGTCTTGATTGACGCCTCTGTATTCTTCTTGAATCCATTGAATCCTTGAACGAGACCATCAATCTTTCCTTCCAAACTGTTTAATTTGTCATAGGTTAAAGGTTGCTGCTGATAAGGTGTCTGTCTAGATCCTCCATTGTGACTCCAACCAGAGTTGGTTTGGTTGTTCCTCCATCCTTTTGAGTACTGGTTGTTATTATTGGAGAAATTACCTTGCCTCCCTTGGTTTCCCATGAAGTTGACTTGCTCAGGTTACATTCCTTGATTAGCACATTGACCATTAGGATTATCACCTCCACAAAAATCACAAATCAATGGTGGGGTTTGGATGGGTGGTGAGTAGACAACTTTTAATTGTTGAGGGAGTGACTTTAACGTCTCCATGAGTGCCTCTATTTGTCTTTTAATGAGCTTGTTCTCGGCCAAGAGAGCATCACTTTGATTGAGTTCCAGCACCACTTTCTTTGGTACTTGAGTAGTCTGTCTTCCACATTGAGCTTGTTGATCGTTTTGTGCAAAATTATCAATGATAGCTATTGCTCGATCATCATCTATAGATAAGATAGTTCCTCCTGCTGCAGCATCTATGAATGACCTTGAATCTGATCATAGTCCCTTGCAGAATATGTTGAGTTGGGCTATATCGTCATAGCCATGATTGGGACATTTGCGCAGCAAAGACTTGTATCTTTCCCATGCTTCACATAGTGGCTCATCCATCCCTTGTCTGAATGTAGAAATATCAGTTTTGGCTTGAATATGCTTCCTTGGTGGGAAGAATCTTGTCAAGAATTTATCCTCAACCACACCCCAACTGGTTAGACTTTGATTTGGGTGTGACTGTAGCCATTCCTTAGCCTTACCTATCAAAGAGAAAGGAAACAAGCATAAGTAAACATATTCTAGATTACCTTCCTCGAATCCCATAGTGCCAATTAATTCATAAAAATTAGAGAGATGAGTATTTGGATCCTCGTGATCCAATCCTGCGAATTGATGTGCACTAATGAGGTTGAGGTGAGCAGTTTTCAACTCTAAAGCTCTTGCGTTTGTAGGTAACACAATGCTTGAAAAGTGACGTGGTCCTTGATGAGTGACATAATCTCCTAGAGTTCTTTTTGGAGCTTCTTCAGCCATGTTTTTGGGTTCTTCTACAATTGTCCTTCTTCTCCTTCTCCTGTTTCTGCCTCTGTTCCTCCTAGGTGTCCTCTCTATTTCCGGGTCGAATTGTAATTGATTGGGGGACACCTGGCCTCTCAAAAACATAAACAAGAAACCTTGAAAAAGGTAAGTATGGAAGAAAATTTGATAAAAAATAGAAAAACTATAAATTTCCTAAATAATAATAAATCCTAAAAATAATAAGAAGAATAAATAAAAGAAATCCTAAGATAAATACGACTTGATAATTAGACCAGACAAGGTCTACACGAATTGGAAACCGTTCCCCGGCAACGGCGCCAGAAATACTTGATGAAATCTTGCATTTATTGAGCATCTTGAATTTAATTGGGAAGGTTGTCTGCAGAATCCTTGTTTAATTGGGAGTGATATCTTCATTAATTGGTCTCAAATAAACTTCAAATCTTTATTAATTGTCCTCAATTAAACTTCAAATCTTGCAAACATCTCTCTCATTTAATGCTATCTTCTCTCCATATCAAATCTTCGCAATATTCTGTAAAAATCAGCACAATTTATATTAAAATAGCATCAAATTCAAATTCAAGACTAATAAATACAATTTATCTAATATTTAATAAAAATGGATTAATGTAGGGAAAAAAATACCATTTTATCCTTGATAAGTGAACTAAAAAGTACTCTAATTTATCATATATTTTTCACTTATCATATATCATATTACTTCCTAGGAACACACATAATCTTGTAGTGGATTTGCAGTCAAAATATAGGAGATCCTGCCCCCATCGACATTAGAGAATGCTTCAACCTATATATGCCCATGATCTTTATACACAATACCTTTTTCTGGAGATTTCTTTAAATGATTGGCAATACGAACTAGTGCTTCCTAATGAGTGTCAGTTAGAGAGGACATAAATTGAAAGTTAATATTGGAAATATATTTCCTGGTGACGGCCAAGGAATTCAATTTTCCTACCAATCTTCTATATTTCTAAGGATTAGAAAAAGGAACTCCATCTTGGAGCGAGTATATTACTTCAATGGATAAGAAATACTTCAAAATTGTTGAGTCTCAGAATAATTTAAGTATTCAAATTGAATCAAAGACTCATTACCCTTGGTTTTAATGATTATCAAATTTGTTGATCACATTATCTGAATGAGAAACAGATTCCGCTCAAAGGTATTTGTTCTATGTGTTGCAGGAAAAATACTATCATGAAAGTACTAAAGCTGCTTATGCCAAACGATTTGAAGATAACTTACACTGAAACGGCTGAAACAAGCTTGAGGCAACCTTCTGAAAGAAGCATACTTTGAACCTGAGCAACATGCTAAAGTTATTCAACCATCTAAAAGCTCTCTACCTGCTGAAAGTATGTGCGTACTATATTTGAACCTGCTGAACACATACTATCCAAACTATCTCTTGATGACGTAGCAATTCGAGCTTACTGAGATGAAGAACTCTCTGAAATGCTTGAATCTGTTAAAGACTCTCTCAACCCTCTGATGTTGAGTACCAATATCTGTTAAAGACAGAAGACTTTCTGCGCAAAGATTTAAAGGTCTCTAAACGTCTTCTGTCATCATCTACAAAAGGAAGTCCTTACAAAGCCCTTTCCGCATCTCATGGAACATAGCACACAAAAAAGGAACCTCTGAACCTGTTGTGTGTCAGAGCAGTGCTATCTCTGCACACCTACTCTATTCAAGACAAAAGACTTTCACAAGTTTATCTCTCAACGTCTACTTTCTCAATGGCTATTTTTCCAATGATATATATAGCTCAATGAAAGGCCTTGAAGAAGTGAGAGCAAAATGTAAGAGCATAGAAAGAGAGCAAGAATTGTAGAAAATCACACAAAAGGTGAACCGCTCCAGAAAAGAGAATCAAGAAAGCATGAAGAATTAGAGAAGCTCTCCAGACAAGAAGAGAAGAAAAGTCTTAGGAAATAGAGTGAATCAGCCAAGTTAATGAGAAAACACTTTCAAGCCATAAATACTCTGTTGTAGCAAATATCCTTGTATTTAGATATATTCGTTGTATCCTGAGTCATACTCAGTTATCCCTTTGTACAACAAGAACCTGAGTTTAAGTTTCTAAGAAACTTAAACTTAGTTTATGTTGTAAACACTGATAAGTGTCTGAGAGCCTGGAGAGGCTTGGAGGAAGAAAGAATACTCGTTAAGCCTGGAGAGGTTGTGGTAAAAGAATACTTGGTTAAGCCTGGAGAGGCTGGGTAAAAGAATACTTGTTTGAGCCTGGAGAGGCTTTTCTGTAAAACAATACTCGTTGGGCCTGGAGAGGCCATGTGTGCAAAGAATACTCGTTGAGCCTGGGGAGGCTTGTCTGTAAAAGAATACTCGTTGGGCCTGGAGAGGCCAGGTGTGCAAATAATACTCGTTGTAATCTTGCGGGATTAGTGAAAATCCAGTGGTGGTTTGCCCTGGGGCTGGATGTAGCTCACTCGGTTAGTAGGTGAACCATTATAATTTTTTGTGGTCAAGTTCTCTCAACCCTTAACTCTTTACTTTCCGAAGTTATCTGTCTTTAATCTAACCGAGGAGGGTTCTGAAAAGTGAGTTATAATTTGCGCAGCAAAAAATCACTTTATTACGCAAATCTTTTAAAAAGGCAATTTTACTAGACCTGCTGAAGTGGTTCAGTAAGTCTCTGAAAACTCTCTTTAAACATATTGTTTGAAATTTGAAAATATTTTTGCTTGTTACGAAAGGTTTTCAGAAAAATATGTAAAGATTATAAAACACTATTCAACCCCCCTTTATAGTGTTTCATGTGGTCCTAACAATTGGTATCAGAGCTTAACCCTGGGTTAAGCATCTAACAAATGCTGAGGAAGAAGATCCAGATGGAAACCCAAACAAGCTGTGGAGAGAACTTATATAGATGATCAAGAAATGGATGGAAGGAACTCTCAGTACAAAGAAAGATTCATGCCTCAAGAGCCTTCGTCCCAAGCAGCTGAAGCAAAGCATATTATTCATGAGTAATGTTGAGTCTCAGCAAAAAGACATCCTCTAAATCCTCAAATATCTCTGTTGGTAACATTGTTTAATATTTCAGAACTAATCTATGTTTTGTGAAAATATTTGTCTTTGTGTGATATATGCATATATTTTTTTTACATCAAAAATTTATTGATAACATTTTTAGGTACAGTTAATACATTCTCTTTGCTAAAAATAATACTTTATTATCTCAAATTTGAAAAGTCGTAATTTCAAAAGCTTTTGAAACTATAAACATTGATGACTTGGCTCTTTAAAAGAATTGGCTTTTCACCGGTTCAGTACACGATGAACATTTTCCCAAGTCGGTGTTGCCTGTAACTGCTATCATTAAAGGCTATCTGAGCCTATATATACTCGACGTGGGAAGCGGTTCAAAACTCACTTTTCTCTAAATCCCTCTGTATTTTCTTATCCGTCTCTCTCAAAGTCCTTATCTCCTCCCAACTCTCCAAAATACTCATATCTCTTCATAATGGCGTCCACTGCTACCATCTTCCAAACTCAAGTTGTGGACTTCAAAAGCCTGGCTAAGGAAGGCTACAATATTGCTGATCTTTTCGAAAGCGTTGGATGGCTACCCTTCTTCGAGGCCATTGATTGCAAATGGCATGAAGAAAGTGTCTTTGAGTTCTGGAACACTGTAAAAATGGTGGAGGAAAGCAGAAAAACGTTTTTGACGGCCCAGGTTAAGGGTCAAGAAATCATTGTCAACATTGTCATTTTGGAGAGGGTGCTAGGAGTAAAGGTTGAAGGTGCCTTGTTCTCTGACATCTGGGAAACTCTTCATGATGGTGCTGGAAGGTTTAACAAGCTGATATATGATGAAAATGGGATGAAGGATATTCCCAAAGTTCTCTTTGAAATCCCGAAGTGTTGTGTGATTATTAGTGTCGGAGATAACCACATCTCCAAGATGGAGAGGTTTTGTGTTATCAACCTTATGGAGAGAAAGAATATTAATCTTCCATGGATCATTCTATTCGGCATGATGAGAAGGGAGAAAGACTTTGCTGGAATCCTGCCTCACAACACCATAATCATGAAACTTCTCCAGTATCACAATGTTCACATTGAACACCTCTATGATCACAGGCATCCTAGCATCTTCAAGGTTAATGGTAAAAATACAGTGTTGAATTATGCTTCTGAAAGAAGACCAACCGTGGAGCTTGTTGAAGTCAAGAGGTTGAAGATGGAGAACACCCTCCTTCGCAAGGAGTTAGAGAGGACAAAGACAACATTCCTGAAGTTGAAAGAAGATGAGCTCAGTGAAAGCCAGTCTTTTAATTAATCCTTGTCAAAAATGATTATATTTTTTAAAAAAATTCATAATATATATAAGAAATTTTCTGAAGGCATCACTATGTTGGGCATCTTTATCTGCCTTGATATATCTTGTGCTAAAATTAACTCCTATTCTCTGACATTTACTTCTCTGGAAACCCCTGCTTTAAAATCTTTTCATATTTCTAAAGGCATCTCTAATTATTATATGTCTTGTGCTTATTGAAAGTCTTCTTAGAAAATCCTCACCTTAATCAGAATTGCATTACTTTACTCATTTCTGAATGTTGTTATACTTCACCAGCCCTTTTGAATAATGAAAAAAGGGGGAGCAATATCACTAACAAATCTTTGAAGATAAGTGTTTCAGAAAAAGAAACATACTGACTCAGAAAAAGGGGGAGAGTATTTACTTATATCAGAAAGAACAAATTTAGGGGGAGCACGTCATTCTATACAAATATTTGAAATAGGGGGAGAGTATTTACTTAACTTAAATTTCTGAAACTCTCCTTATGATATTTGTCAGTGATATACAAATTTGTCATCATTAAAAAGCGGAGAATGTTGAGTCTCAGAATAATTTTAGTATTCAAATTAAATCAAAGACTCATTACCCTTGATTTTAATGATTATCAAATTTTTTATCACATTATCTGAATGAGAAACAGATTCTGCTCAAAGGTATTTGTTCTATGTGTTGCAGGAAAATACTATGATGAAAGTAAAAAAGCTGCTTGTGCCAAACGATCTGAAGATAGCTTACACTGAAACGACTGAAACAAGCTTGAAGCAACCTTCTGAAAGAAGCATACTTTGAACCTGAGCAACATGTTGAAGTTATGCAACCATCTGAAAGCTCTCAACCTGCTGAAAGTATGTGTGTACTATATTTGAACCTGCTGAACACATACACTCCGAACTATCTCTTGATGACGTGGCAATTCGAGCTCACTGAAATGAAGAACTCTCTACAATGCTTGAATCTGCTGAAGACTCTCTCAACCCTCTGATGTCGAGTACCAATCTTTAAACTGAGAAGTCTTACTGATTTAGTGAAACCAATATCTGTTAAATATAGAAGACTTTCTGCGCAAGGATTTAAAGGTCTCTAAAGGTCTTCTGTCATCATCTACAAAAGGAAGTCCTTACAGAGCCCTTTCCGCATCTCATGGAACATAGTACACGAAAAAGGAACCTCTGAACCTACTGTGTGTCCGAGCAGTGCTATCTCTGCACACCTACTCTACTCAAGACAAAAGACTTTCACAAGTTTTTCTCTCAACGTCTACTTTCTCAACGGCTATTTTTCCAATGCTATATATAGCTCATTGAAAGGCCTTAAAGAAGTGAGAGAACAATGTAAGCGCATAGAAAGAGAGCGACCAATGTAGATAATCACAACAAAAGGTGAACCGCTCCAGAAAAGAGAATCAAGAAAGCATGAAGAATTAGAGAAGCTCTTTAGAGAAGAAGAGAAGAAAAGTCTTAGCAAAAAGAGTGAATCAGCCAAGTTAATGAGAAAACACTTTCAAGCTTGAAATACTCTGTTGTAGCAAATATCCTTGTACTTAGATCTATTCGTTGCATCCTGAGTCATACTCAGTTATCCCTTTGTACAAGAAGAACCTGAGTTTAAGTTTCTCATAAACTTAAACTTTGTTTATGTTGTAAATACTGATAAGTGTCTGAGAGCCTGGAGAGACTTGGAGGAAGAAAGAATACTCGTTTGAGCCTGGAGAGGCTTGTTTGTAAAAGAATACTCGTTGGGCTCGGAGAGGCCATGTGTGCAAAGAATACTCGTTGAGCCTGGAGAGGCTTGTCTGTAAAAGAATACTCGTTGGGCCTGGAAAGGTCAGGTGTGCAAATAATACTCGTTGTAATCTTGTGGGATTAGTGAAAATCCAGTGGTGGTTTGCCCTAGGACTGGATGTAGCTCACTGGGTTAGTGGGTGAACCAGTATAAATTTTTATGGTCAAGTTCTCTCAACCCTTAAATCTTTACTTTCCGCAGTTATCTGTCTTTAATCTAACCGAGGAGGGTTCTGAAAAGTGAGTTATAATTTGCGCAGCAAAAAATCACTTTATTACGCAAATCTTTTGAAAAGGCAATTTTACTAGACCTGTTGAAGTGGTTCAGTAAGTCTCTGAAAACTCTCTTTAAACATATTGTTTGAACTTTGAAAATATTTTTCTTGTTACGAAAGGTTTTCAGAAAAATCCGTAAACATTATAAAACACTATTCAACCCCCCTTCTAGTGTTTCCTGTGGTCCTAACAAAAATTCCCGAGTCTTTGGTCTAAAACTTGGTTTGAAGAAATGTCTTTAGGTTGTTGATTCCTTTGCTTTCACTACCAGTAATAAAAATATCATCAACATAAACAACAAGTAAAATGTATCAAAGCTTAGTATTTTTATAAAACACCATATGGTCACTCTAACTCCTCACTAATGCAAATTCTAGAACCACTACATTGAATCTCTCACACCAAGCTCTGGGTGACTGTTTCAGGCTATACAAAGACTTCTTTAACCGACACACCCTCTCATACTCCCCCTAAGCAACAAACCCAGGAGGTTGCTCCATGTACACCTCCTACTATAAGTCACCATGTTAGAATGCATTCTTGATATCCAGTTGGAATAAGGGCCAATGATGCTTAGCAGCAAGAAAGATAAAGATGCGAGCAGATGATAGCTTAGCAACTAGAGAAAAAGTATCAGTGTAATTAACTCCATACGTCTGAGCATACCTTTTTTTTCCATGAGGCGTGCCTTTAGACGTGTTAGAACCACAGGAAACACTAGAAGGGGGGTTGAATAGTGTTTTGAACTTAAGTAATTTTGAAAATCTTAAATTAACCAACATTAAAACAATTTATAAATAAGACTTAACATCAGAGTTAATAAAAACATGCGGAAGATAAGAAAGATAAAATTGATAGTCTTTCTAACAAAACTTAAGATGGTTTTGAATATACATTTAATTAAATTGGTTTCTGATAAAAGCTAAGTTAATTAAAAACAACTCAAAGCATCTTCTGAAGATTACTACAAGGAATCTTTTCAGAACTGTTTCTGAATTACTTCAGATGATTGGTGATCGTCTGAAGTCTGTTTCTTACTTCTGAACTGGGTTCTTTTCAGACTCACTTCAGAGAGTTATTTCAGAGGTTCTTCAAAGTGCATTCTCTGTAATGCTTCAAATGATATGAGAAACGCTTAAGGTTAGTTTAACTTTGAAAACTTGTTTTATTGAAATTGTTGAATTAGAGTTTGATAAAAAAATACTTTTCATTCCCTTTAGAAAATATAAAGCTGCAAATAAATAAGTTTAAGGGAAAGAAGACTTAGCCAAGAATATATCTTGGTTCACCCACCAACCCAGTGAGCTACATCCAGTCCCAGGGCAAACCACCACTGGATTTTCCACTATCTGAATCCACAAATACAAGTATTCTATTGCCACAGCTTCTCCAGCCGTAAACACAAGTATTCCTTTGTTTTCAACTGCCTCTCCAGGCAACTCATGCAGTATTATTTTACAGACAAGCCTCTCCAGGCTCAACAACAAGTATTCTTTTTCTACCAAGCCTCTCCAGGCTCTACACTGAGTATTCTTTCTTCCACCAAGCCTCTCCAGGCTCTCAGACACAAAGTGTTTACAACACAAACTAAGTTTAAGTTTCTAAGAAACATAAATTCAGAATCTTCTTGTAAAAAGGAATTACTGAGACTAACTCAGGATACATGAATTGAATTCTAAGTACAAGGGTAAGACAGAGATATAAGTGTATAAATTTGGGTACAATCTCGTCTTCTAAGTGAGGTAAAACTTCAACTAATTGGCTAAGTAAGATATGAAATTAAGTTTCAGCCATTTCTTATGCTGCCATGTTTGGCCGGCTGACCGACAGTCCAGCTGACTAGCCATCTTCAAAGTCTTTCTTGAGGTTATTTATATGTTCTGATAATATATAGTCGTTTGAAGATTTCATGGTTACCGTTGAGAAGAAGTGATTTGGCTCAGATAGCCGTTGTGAAATAACTTCTTAAATGGTTGCTTCTTCTTAAGCAAAATAGGTGTACAGATAGCTTAGCTCTTTGATAAGTGAAAAATATATGATAAATTAGAGTACTTTTTAGTGCACTTATCAAGGTTAAAAAGGTATTTTATGCCCAAATTAATCCTTTTTTGTTAAATATTAGATAAATTGTATTTATTAGTCTTGAATTTGAATTTGATGCTATTTTAATATAAATTTGGCTGATTGTTGCAGATTATAGCAAAGATTTGATTAGAGAGAAGATAGCATTAAATGAGGGAGATGTTTGCAAGATTTGAAGTTTATTTTAAACTAATTAATGAAGATATCAGTTGCCAATTAAACAAGGATTCTGCGAACAACATTCCCATTTAAATTCAAGATGCTCAATAAATGCAAGATTTCATCAAGAAAAGGGAAACAAGGAAAGGCAATCGACCAAAACCAGTCTCAGGGAGAAATCAAGTTAAAAAGAAAAAGATTGAAGCAGTGCAAGTCGTGTTGCTCGCTTCACCTTGCGCTGCAGCGCAGGTGAAGCGCAGCAATTCTGACTTTTGCGCTGCAACCTGCGCTGTAGCGCAGGTGAAGCGCAAAACTCGTAACTCTTGCCTTGTTGCCGTTTTTAGATAGATTTCTTCCCAATTTCTTTTGTCTTTCCTTAGTCTATAAATAGGACACTCTTGCACCAGATCAAGGTGTGCAGGGAGTAGTATAAGATTAGTATAATTTCATGCACCATATTTACTTTTAGAATAGGAGAGGCGAAGCGCTGCACGAGGATTGAAGAAGGTGACAGATTCTTCGATGGATTGTATGGCTACCATGAGTAGCTAACTCTCCAGTAGGATTGAATGTAGTTGATTCTATCCCCAAGTGTATGTAAACTCTATTTTATTATTTATGATTCCCCATTTTGTAATTTCGGTATCCTTATTCTGTGCTTAATTCCTAACTTTTGCGCGTACGCCGGAGTTATAGGCTAGCGTTTGTGACATAGCGTGGATAGAGACTTCCGGCTAGGACTGAGGATGAGGGAGCCTAGACCTAGGGAACTCAAACTCTGATTGTTTAAGGGTACTCGGTAGTCATATTGCAATATATTGGGAGTCTCGGGATTGACGGGGTAGTAGCAGCCCCCGAATGAAGAGCGTCTATAGGAAGGTATGGTTATCGATAGTAACATAATTGAAAGTTAATTGTATGTGAGGGATAAAAGGGGTCTCATGATCGAGGGGGTAGTGACAGCTCCTGATTGAAGAGCGTTTATAGGGAAGTACAATTAATGGACGATTCAAACGAACGGAACAATAATTATTTAATTAAGAGCTTAATGAGCCGAGGGTAATTTGTCGCTTGGGAGAGCCCGCATAGATTATCTTTGAGTGGTAGGCTGCTGGTAACTCGGGGTTTTATCAATTAAGTTTGGCTAAGTCATTACAAGAATATAGTCATAAATAATAAATAGTTTTTACATACACGAAGGGTGCGATGATACGAATTTCAATCCTAGTCCAAGTATAGTGCTCTCAACTCTGCCTTTTCATTGCTTTTATTTATTCTGCAATTTCTATTTTTCGCATAATTATTCTCATAAATCCGTTATTCTAGTTGATAAATAGATCACGAGTACACGCGAATTGATCGTTCCCTGTGGATACGATATCTTACTTACTATTATACTGCTGGAATTTTGGTTCGCTTTCCAGAATTCCATCAAGTATTTTTTTTTTCGGAGCAGCTGGAGCCGGAGTTGAGAATGGAGATGATCATATGGATGACCAGGATGATTGATTTTTTTCCTATTTGGTGCTTTTCCTTCTTTTTCTTTTTCTTTTTTAATTTTTACTTTCTTTTCTTATTTTTCTTCTTTTTCTTTTCCTATTTATTTTCTTATTTTTCTTATTTTCCTTTTGATATGTACTGTATATTTTTGCCCCACTGATACATCATCTATATTATGCAGTGCATATTCAGTTATCTTCTGATTTTTTACATTTAAATTTAAAATTTTTAGGACTTTTAAATATTTTAGGAAATTAGGATTTAAGGCAACTTTTTCAAATTCTCTGTAATTAGGTAGTTCAACTAACCAGATTAGGAAAGATGATAGGGTTATATGATTAACTTCATAATCAGTTAGGATTAGGATACTTCTCAAGAGAACCTATAAGGATAGTTAATTAAAACCAGTAAGTGCTTTATCAAGGAATTTTAGCCAATAACCGGTGAGCTGAGAGCCTAAACACTGAAATTGAGAGCTTTTCACTGCTACTTGACAACTGTTATTGCTTGAGTTTCTGAATTTTATCTTGCTAGTTGTAACATCCCAAAAATTTAGAAATCTAAAATTATAACAAAAATAATAATCATAATAAAATTAAAATACTTATAATTGTATTTCGACAATAGTGGTGATGAAAAGGGAATCTTTATAATAATAACAATAACTATTAATAAAATAATATTATAATATTAATGATATAATAATAGCACGATAATATGAATACTAAAAGAGAGATATAGAATTTGATATTAGAAGATATAATAATTGTTATTAATATAACAAGATAATAATAAAATTATTAGAAGATAAATTATATTATTAATGTTTCAATTAACCTTGATTGTTATAAATGTAATAATATTAATATAATAATATCAAAACCGATTGGGATATCCTCAGGAAAGAGATATGCTTTAGCATTTTAATTTAAAGATCATATTTCAAAATAGGAATGATAACATCACAAGAAATAGAGATAAGAGAGTAATATCAAGTTTAGGATAATGTTTAAATATAAGATTCGAATTTGAATTTGAATGTAGATGGATAAGGAAAAGCTTAAGAGGCAAAAACTAAGGTTGTTGCTTGATGTTGGTTCTAAGCCTAATGACCTTGGTGCACTAAATTGCAAATATCTAGAGTTGTAGATGTCCGATTGAGGTGATTCCACTCTCATTAGAAAGCTTATTTCCGGGGCTTTAGTTTGATAGGTTATATGATAGGGTTTGGAAGAAAACTGCACCTTCGCAAGAAGGAAAAATTGCAATCTGGTTCTCTCGCTCGAGCTGAGCTCGAGCACAGCCTGAGCGCAGAAAAACAGAGAGCAATTTGAGAAATTCAGCTCGAGCTGAGCTCAAGTGTAGCCTGAGCGAGAACTTGTGCTTGAGCTGCGCTCAAGCGAGGCTTGAGCACAAGTCCGATTTCTGCACTTTAAAACACGTTCGTGGACGGTTTCAGTCAGTTCTTTCTTCCGTTTTTTCGTATTTTCAGAGAGAGAGAGAGAGAGGTTCTAGTGAGATAAAGTCCCCACAAAGGCCAAGAACGATTTCTACTCATCAAGAACGAGTCTTGCATCAATCTTTCCCCCATCAAGGCCCTCCATTCTTCGTTCTTTCTCCGTTTTCTCGACTCACGGGTGGGTGGACTCTCACTTGTTTGTTCTGGATGATTGCCATTGCATGTTCCCTATTCTTTTTCCCCTTTCCTTCTATGAATTAGTGATATATGTATAGTATGAACATAAGAATTGTGAATATACTGACTATTGTATGTATTGAATTGCCAAAACCTTAGGGTAGATGATTGGATGATTCTGTATGATGTATTATGAACCTTGAATATTTTATTATGAAATCATGGGCCTTTGGCCATCACAGTCATGGATTATGAATTAAGATATTACAGGGCTTATAGCCATCACAGAGCCTCCGGGCTATCACAGGGTCATTGACCGTCACAGGCCTTCGGGCAATCATGTTTAAGAAAGACGAGGTGATCTCATCTAACCCTCGGCCAAGGGGAAGATGGGGGATCCTCAATTATTAAAAATAATCAAGTAATGTGTCATTCATGTTCAAATAAGACTTAATCTCAGGATTCCCTGGACGACGGTCCTTGGATTCTCAGGCTGAGCGCTCATCACAGTCAAGTAACAGAGAAAAGACCCCGGGTGTCGGGAACAACACCTCACAGCCATGCATTGCATCTTGATGATTGATTTTCCTTTGTGTTGAATTATGTATCATTATCTCTTTTATGTCTCTTAAATTTATATGTATGCCATGATGGTTCTTGGTTGCTTTCCCCACACTGCACACACTATTACACTCACTGGGACGTTGGTCTCACCCCATTCCATGGGAACAATATTTTCAGTGGTGCAGGATACTGATCAGAACTATGACGAGTAGTAGTTGGCATGTGAAGACCAATAGTATTATTGTTTATTTTTCTTTGATGTTGCTCATGTTGTTTAGAAACACTAGTGTTATTTGTTAAAGCTACTTTAGAAATCATTATGTTAGTTTAATATTGTTGTATTTGAGCCTTGATGGCAACATTATGTTATTATTTCCTTGAGTTATATATGTATTGTTGGAGCTTTAGTAATTTGTTGGGTTACTCAACAATGGTATTGTATGTCGATACGCGAAATGAATGAAATAATTTCACGAATTTGGAAATAGTGCTTCCAACAGGCATTATTTCTGAATTTAGAAATTAGGACGTTACACTAGTGGAAAATATGGAAGTGACAAAGGAATATTTTGTGATTATAATATTTTGCTCAGTGCCAAATAGCCAACCTTGATTAAATTTTTCCAATTTTTGATTGCCCATTTGAGCCTTTAATATTTCTTTTGATGCACCCTAGCCATATTCAATGATTATATCTTGTCCCTTCACACTTGGGATAGAGAGCAAGGTGCAACACAACAGAATGGGACAAAAGGTTGGTGAACTGAAAGGTCAAAGAAATTCAAAGAGCAGGCACAAGAAATCAAAGAGAAAAAAAAATCTGCACAAAAACAGTGTGAAAATTGAATAAGTTGGGGGGAGTACTTCTTCAAACAAATAGGCCAAGCTGAAAAGGGGTGACAATTCAAGAATGACATGGTGGATTGAGAGAAGTCCCAAGCACAATCACAAGATGCTCTCTATTCAAAGTGTTCTTTGCATATCTAGAAAAACCATGATTTCTTGATAGCCCAGCCTCATTACAACCAGAGAAAAGACCTTATGATCCATATTGACTGTTTGCAGGTTTAGTAGTTGGAAACTACTATCAATTCTAGTTGCTCAACGGTGGTGAAAAAGATTAAGGGAAACACTTACCCGTGAGAATGAGAGATTTCCTTGATTTATCACTTATTGCTTTAATTTCTATTTTTGAGAAGTTAGACTGATGTTTGTGTTCTGTTCTGATTGAGGATTGGTAAAATCTCTTAATCCTTATTTTTTCTGACATTTGGAAAGTGACTGCTGCTTAACAAGGAGAAGATGAAAAGTTTTCCTTGAGTTTGTTTTTTATTTTTGAGTTATACAGGGGATTGAATTGATTTTTTAATTACAAGGAGGTCTCTTGCTTGAGGACAAGCAAAAAGTTAAGTTGGGGGTATTTGATAAGTGAAAAATATATGATAAATTAGAGTACTTTTTAGTGCACTTATCAAGGTTAAAATGGTATTTTATGCCCAAATTAATCCCTTTTTGTTAAATATTAGATAAATTGTATTTATTAGTCTTGAATTTGAATTTGATGCTATTTTAATATAAATTTGGCTGATTTTTGTAGATTATAGCAAAGATTTGATATGGAGTAGCATTAAATGAGGGAGATGTTTGCAAGACTTGAAGTTTAATTGAAGACAATTAATGAAGATTTGAAGTTTATTTGAGACCAATTAATGAAGATATCAGTTGCCAATTAAACAAGGATTCGGCGGACAACCTTCCCATTTAAATTCCTGATGCTCAATAAATGCAAGATTTCATCAAGAAAAGGGAAACAAGGAAAGACAATCAACCAAAACCAGTCTCGGGGAGAAATCAAGTTAAAAAGAGAAAGATTGAAGATGTGCAACTCGTGTTGCTCGCTTCACCCTGCGCTGCAGCGCAGGTGAAGCACTGCTATTCTGACTTTTGCGCTGCAACCTGCGCTGTAGCGCAGGTGAAGCACAGAACTCGTAACTCTTGCCTTGTTGCCGTTTTTAGATAGATTTCTTCCCAATTTCTTTTGACTTTCCTTAGTCTATAAATAGGACACTCTTGCACCAGATCAAGATGTGCAGGGAGTAGTACAAGATTAGTATAATTTCATGCACCATATTTACTTTTAGAATAGGAGAGGCGAAGCGCTGCACGAGGATTGAAGAAGGTGACAGATTCTTCGATGGCTTGTATGGCTACCATGAGTAGCTAACTCTCCAGTAGGATTGAATGTAGTTGATTCTATCCCCAAGTGTATGTAAACTCTATTTTATTATTTATGATTCCCTATTTTGTAATTTCGGTATCCTTATTTTGTGCTTAATTCCTAACTTCTAATCATAGCGTCTGTGACATAGCGTGGATAGAGACTTTCGACTAGGACTGAGGATGAGGGAGCCTAGACCTAGGGAACTCAAATTCTAATTGTTTAAGGGTACTCGGTAGTCATATTGAAATATATTCAGAGTCTCGGGATTGATGGGGTAGTGACAGCCCCCGAATGAAGAGCGTCTATAGGAAGGTATGGTTATCGATAGTAACATAATTGAAAGTTAATTGTATGTGAGGGATAAAAGGGGTCTCGTGATCGAGGGGGTAGTGACAGCTCCAGATTGAAGAGCATTTATAGGGAAGTACAATTAATGGACAATTCAAACAAACGGAACAATAATTAATTAATTAAGAGCTTAATGAGCCGAGGGTAATTTGTCGCTTGGGAGAGCCCGCATGGATTATCTTTGAGTGGTAGGCTGCTGGTAACTCGGGGTTTAATCAATTCAATTTGGCTAAGTCATTACAAGAATATAGTCATAAATAATAAATAGTTTTTACATACACGAAGGGTGCGATGATACGAAGTTCAATCCTAGTCCAAGTATAGTGTTTTCAACTCTGCCTTTTCATTGCTTTTATTTATTCTGCAATTTCTATTTTTCGCATAATTATTCTCATAAATCCATTATTCCACTTGATAATTAGATCACGAGTACACGCGAATTGACCGTTCCCTGTGGATACGATATCTTACTTACTATTATACTTTTGGATTTTTGGTATCCGTTGGATTTGTCTTTTAGCCCAAATTGTGCTAGCTTCCTTTTTGCTCAGCTTCTGACATTCTGTTGTATTCTCCTTTCTCTCTCTTGATCAAAGTTCCTTGCAGATATTTGAATAATATCTTAGCCGTTGAACACATGATCTTTGTCCTTGTTGAGACTTCCCATATTTGAGATTTGTTCATATAGTCAGTATTGAGAGTCTTCATGACTTCAATTGGTTTGACTTGTCTCATTACATGTTCAGAGAGTAAGTGTGTTCAGAAGATTGAATTCTTTAATCTTCACATACTTTCAGATGATTTGTGAGCCTTCAGCTTGATGCATTATCAGCTTCACCATATGCTCATTTCAGATGATTATCTCATGCATTTCTTGATCTTCACACTGAGGATACTTTCAGCAAGTTCCTTTCTTTTATCAAGAGTTGCTTCTTCTCTTCTTCAGACGATTGTAACTCTGTTCTTCTTTGACTCTTTTTACTCTTTTGAGATTCAAGCGGATAAAGATGTTGAAGTTAATAAATTTAGTTCAAACATCTTTCTCGTCATTTTTTTATCCAGACTTCTTATTCATTCTGGGCAGCAACAGGTGCAATAGGTCTGCGCAAGCAATGCCTTTTTGTTGCAGGTGCAGTAGCCGTTGCACGATTTCCTTATTTATGCATTACTTTTGATCGAGAAAGAAAAGCATGCCTAGCTTCTTGTGCTAAAATAGGTATAGTCCATTGGGTAGAGTGTTCTTCCTGCTTGACAATGTCTTCACGAGATCAATCCTTGATTCTGACACTTTCAACCTTCAGATATACAGAGTACTTTTGATCAGCTCCAATTCTTTAGATGATAGTCATTCTTCAGACGAAATTCTTTTGTCTTCAAGTATTCAGATGATAGACACTTTGCTTTAGTCTTCTGGTCTTCAGATGATGAATATGCTTCAGATAATCAAGTCTTTATTTCTCTTCAGATTCAGTGCTTTGCTTCATCTTTTGATTCTCCCTTTGTTCTTCTTCTTCTTCTGATTCTACATTTGTTCTTCTTCTGATTCTGCTATACTTCAGATGAATACTTCAACCTGAAACACAAACGACAAAACAATACCTTTCTCAGTAGAACCTGCTTATATGATCTTATTTGTTAATCATTAAAACCTAAGGATTGAGTCTTAAGTTAAGTTTGAATGCTCAAATTAATTCTTAGACTCAACAATCTCCCCCTTTTTAATGATGACAAATAAGATATGTATAACTGACAAAATGTACAAATGTAATGATATGAAAGATAATCCTTGACTCAGTTTGCTCCCCCTATCTATGTTACTCCCCCTGAGAAAAACATTTAATCTTTAGAAATCAAATGTTAACTTCTCAGATACCACATATTGATGCATATTAAACCTAGATACCACAAATTAATCTTTTAGATACCAATGTTATTCTTTTAGTTATACCACTTGTTAAATTGTTAGAAATCATGTGTTATTCTTTTACTACTTGTTATAACTTCTTATTTTGATATGCTTATTATCTTCTGAATTTCTTGACTTACATCATTTTGTTTGTACTTACAGCATTTTGATAGTTATATATATTTCTCCCCCTTTTGTCATTGATTAAAAAGGGTTTGGTATGATTATTCCTCTTTTTGTTAGTTCTCAGATTCTTAATACCAAATATTACAAGAAGATTACATGTTAAAAGAAAACCAACTGTTATTAATTGTTAATATAACGAATGTTAATACCACAAGTTAATTAAAATAAATTCCAATTGTTAATCTTTAGAGTTATAGCTCTTAGGGAACAATCTTTAGTTATAACTTCTTATCCACATGTTAGTAAGGGATAAAAAAATATGACAGAAACAGAGACATACAGATATGTACGGATACACATTCTGAAATGTAAGAAATTTCATTCAGCAAAAAGAAATTACACAGAGAAAACTTCTTTACAAAGATTTTATGTACAAATAAAATAATTTTTGAAAAACTGAAAATACATTTATCATCGCTACCTCTCTTGATTCCTATGAAGGCCTGAGGCATAGCCTTAGCAACTTCATCTCTTTCAAACCTACCACCACTCCTTCGGCTGAAAAAGCCTCAGAAGCGCCTCTTTAGCCTGTAATCCCTCTTGTCAACCTTGCATTCTGCACGCAATCTCCCTTTAACAACTGGGACAGTGGAGGTGCATCATTTAACACCGTATTTCGACCACCAGCCACAAACTTAATCCTAAGGACCACATTTGAGGTGGTTCCCTTCAAAATATTGGCTATTCTGGGATCTCCCAATGGTCTTCCAGTGCACTTGTGATGCAGTAAGATCTCTATGGTCCAAGTATAGAGAAACGGGTTTTCAGACGAACCCTTTCCCTTACACATCATTCCATACATCATCCAAGATGACTTGATCTTTTCCTCAACGTGTTCCAGGACTCCTTCTTCTGTTTTCCTTTGCTTCTTCATCATCCTTCTGAGAGCGACACACTCAGACTCTTAGGCAAAGCTTTATAGGAGCTTTGAAGAGATGAGTTTGTGTAAAGAGCTCTTGTGAATTTATAGGACTTCGAAGCAAGAGATAGAAGAGAGAAGTGAAGAGATTGAATCCTTTGGACTGTTGTTTACGGGATACACATGGGCTCGAGTAGCATTAATGATGACAGTTTCAGACCTTGGGAGTACCAAAACGTACATCATTGATTGGACAGATGAAGTGCTATTTGTCATAGGAAACTGAGTCATTAGCGTTGATAAAGAAAATTTTGAAAAACGTTTCTGAAAAAGGGTAAAGAAAAGATACATAAAAACATGTTTGATGAAAAACAATAAATATGTTTTGTAAAGAGTTTCTAAAGTAAAACATATAAGAAGAAAACACAAATTATTTTTACTTTAAAATTCATAAAATTTTCAACAAATATTCACACACAAACAAGATGCAATTTTTACAGATATCTAAGTTGTAGGGTAAAGTGATGTTACCATCATATGTACTTATTATCCTTTGGTTGAGAAGATGCATTTCTGATACTCAACTTGTCTTCAAAGACTTTTCTTTTTCTAAAGGTTCTTGTTGCTTGTTGTCAGCTTAATCCTTGTTCTTCGTACTCTGAGAGTTTTCTTCAGCAATCATCTTGACCTATCCCTCAAGGATTGAAATAGACTTTTGTGACTTGAGTATCAACCATCTTAACATTCTTGACCCACAATTTCATTAAGTTCATTTGGAACTTTCTGAACAGGTTCAGAGAATGGGGACGATATCTTGTCAGTTTTGTCTTTCAAGATTTGAGGTAGGCTTAGAGTTTTGAGTATGAATCACCTTGGTATTCCTGACCCACAATTTCAGTAAGTTCATTGAGAACCTTCTGAACAGGTTCAGAGAATAAAGATGATGTTATACAAATTGCTCTATCAGACGATATTATCTTCAGATGATCAACTTTTAAGACGATCTTCAATACCTGTTAGTTGTACCAAACACAAGCTAAAGAATACCTTTCAGTAGCATCTGATTTTGTCCAAAAACATTTGTTAATTGTTACGGGAATATTTTAGAATATTAATTTTAATCTTATCATATTTTACTAAATTAAAAGTTTTTATCTTTTAGAGATACCATTTGTTAATATTTAATTAGTTGTATTACGTTAAGGATTCAATTAAACATACAAAGACATAGTATCACAGATAAAAAGAAACTTATAACTTAATTAAATTAAAGCAGAAAATAATATAGACAAGGCACAAATAAAGATAAACTTGCAAAAAAAAATTAAATATTTATTAAAGAAAAAATTATTAAACAAGATTAATGACAAGACACAGAAAATCAATGATCTTTATCAGATGGGTTCTCAGCAGCATCGGTGTTCTCTTTCTCAGACTTCAGATCATGTAACTCTTTTTCAGTTACTTTCAACCTCTTTGCAAGTCGAGTTATCCTCTTATGCACCCTTTTCAGATTGAATGCAGCCAACACCATCCTTGTTCTTCCATGAGCACCCAAGTGAGTAGAAGCTCTTTTCCCTTTGTCATGAGCTGCAGAGAGAGCAGAATAGCCACCTGGTTCTCAGAAGCTTCTTCTCGTGCAGTTAAGGTCTGGTCTAATTGTTCATACATTCTCGGAGTGAAGAAGTAAGGAGGCGATTGGTCAAAGAGACTATCCATAGGAAGGCCCTTGTGCATCAAAATTTTCATAATCAGGGTGTTATGGGGGAAGAGGTTTTCATTGCCCAACTCCTGTCTGAAATACATCTGATACATTAGAACAAAAGGAAGATTATTTTCCTCTTCTGCATCAGATGACCCAACACAAATCTTTCCAGCCGACTGATAAAGAAGTTATTGCTGCCTTTTGCAAGGATGCAGCAGTTCATCACAACGAGAAGAGCTCTGGGAGTTTTCAGAAGTTGAGAATGTCTGTAGGGAGCAAGTCGTCTTCCTCCAAACAAAATTTCATCATAGATAACTGTCCCACCATTCAGCGCTTCCTATCCCTCAAAGAATTTATCACCGCTTGTAGGAACACCAATCACTTCAGCTACCAGCTTGCTATCTACAAAGAGCGTTCTTCCCTGCACCACTGTCTTTAATCCAATCCGAGTAGGTTCAATTGTAATTTTGGAGTTGTCCCAAAACTCAAACACACTTTCCTCATGCCATGGAGAGGAAATGTTTTTGAAGAAGGGAGTCCATCCAACAGCATCAAAGTACTCAGAGATTTTGATATCAGCTTTGTCATAGTCAGAGAGATTGACCATTTTAGAGGGAATGATTCTCTCATCAAACATAGGAGGATTTGAGCCATTTGATGATGCAGACATGTTCACCATTGAGTACGATTGAACTGGGAGGTTAAGATACTTGGAGAACTCAGGCTCTAAGGATAGATTGAAAGAAGTGTAGTTTTCATGCAAATCTCCCAATCCTTATAAATAGGCAACAGAGCGTGCTTCATGCATTGATGATTGACGGTTACATGCACTGAACAGACATGGAGAGTTGTTCATCGTGCCAATTATGAGAAACCGGTTGATGATCCATTGATTCTCATAGTGTCGTATCATAATTTTGAGAAAAATGTTTTAAAAATCAAAGACTCTTCAACTGCTTAGCACACGGCAGATTTAAATAAAATGCAATAAATGATTTTCACACAAAAATAGATAATCATGCATTAACAATTTCAATAACAATACGTAATTTTCAAAGCAGTTTAATAAATACATCTAAACTAAGATAGGAAGGATGTTACCCATATGTGATCTGAGATGAGTGTACTTTTCCTTTTCCCATTACGTCCTTCTGAAAGAAGCCTTAATAGCTTGAATAATGAGCTTTAAAATATTCTCTTTTCTCATTTTTGATCTTCAGAGTTGCTTCAGCCTTGTAAGATTTCCATCTTCTGAGGATCTAATCCTTCTGCATTTGTTAGATACTCAACCCGAAGGTGAGCTCTTATACCAATTGTTAGAACCACAGGAAACACTAGAAGGGGGGTTGAATAGTGTTTTGAACTTTTTAAGTAATTTTGAAAATCTTCAATTAACCAACATTAAAACAATTTATAAATAAGACTTAACATCAGAGCTTATAAAAACGTGCGGAAGATAAGAAAGATAAAATTGATAGTCTTTCTAACAAAACTTAAGATGGTTTTGAATATACATTTAATTAAATTGGTTTCTAATAAAAGCTAAGTTAATTAAAAACAATTCAAAGCATCTTCTGAAGATTATACAAGGAATCTTTTCAGAACTGTTTCTGAATTACTTCAGATGACTTGTGATCGTCTAAAGTCTGTTTCTTACTTCTGAACTGAGTTCTTTTTAGACTCACTTCAGAGAGTTATTTCAGAGGTTCTTCAAAGTGCATTCTCTGTAATGCTTCAAATGATATGAGAAACACTTAAGGTTAGTTTAACTTTGAAAACTTGTTTTATTGAAATTGTTGAATTAGAGTTTGATAAAAAAAATACTTTTCAATCCCCTTAGAAAATATAAAGCTGCAAATAAATGAGTTTAAGAGAAAGAAGACTTAGCCAAGAATTTATCCTGGTTCACCCACCAACCCAGTGAGCTACATCCTGTCCTAGGGCAAACCACCACTGGATTTTCCACTATCTGAATCCACAGATACAATTATTCTTTTGCCACAGCCTCTCCAGGCGTAAACACAAGTATTCTTTTGTTTTCAACTGTCTCTCCAGGCAACTCATGCAGTATTATTTTACAGAAAAGCCTTTCCAGGCTCAACAACAAGTATTCTCTTTCTACCAAGCCTCTCCAGGCTCTACACTGAGTATTCTTTCTTCCACCAAGCCTCTCCAGTTTCTCAAACACATATAGTGTTTACAACACAAACTAAGTTTATGTTTC
This sequence comes from Sesbania bispinosa, assembly GCA_026901365.1. NCBI lineage: Eukaryota > Viridiplantae > Streptophyta > Magnoliopsida > Fabales > Fabaceae > Sesbania > Sesbania bispinosa. Next base: position 753,765 of record QLOH01000069.1, on the reverse strand, counting down.
TAAGAAACATAAACTCAGGATACATGAATTGAATTCTAAGTACAAGGGTCAGACAGATATATAAGTGTATAAATTTGGGTACAATCTCGTCTTCTAAGTGAGGTAAAACTTCCTCAACTAATTGGCTAAGTAAGATATGAAATTAAGCTTCAGCCATTTCTTATGCTGCCATGTTTGGCTAGCTGACCGACAGTCCAGCTGACTAGCCATCTTCAAAGTCTTTCTTGAGGCTATTTATATGTTCTGATAAAATATAGCCGTTTGAAGATTTTTTGGTTACCGTTGAGAAGAAGTGATTTGGCTCAGATAGCCGTTGTGAAATAACTTCTTAAACGGTTGCTTCTTCATCAGCAGAATAGGTGTACAGATAGCTTACTCTGACACACTATAGATGAGCTCTTTAACCTTCAGAGATTTCCCTTTAATAGGTAGATGTCCCTTTTCCTTCTCTCAGCTTCTCCTTTTCTTTCACCCATTCCTATTTGTGAGTGTGAGGAGGTATCCGTTGGATTTGTCTTTTAGCCCAAATTGTGCTAGCTTCCTTTTTACTCAACTTCTGACATTCTGTTGTATTCTCATTTCTCTCTCTTGATCAGAGTTCCTTGCAGATATTTGAATAATATCTTAGCCGTTGAACACATGATCTTTGTTCTTGTTGAGACTTCCCATATTTGAGATTTGTTCATATAGTCAGTATTGAGAGTCTTCATGACTTCAATTGGTTTGACTTGTCTCATTATATGTTCAGAGAGTAAGTGTGTTCAGAAGATTGAATTCTTTAATCTTCACATACTTTCAGATGATTTGTGAGCCTTCAGCTTGATGCATTATCAGCTTCACCATATGCTCATTTCAGATGATTATCTCATGCATTTCTTGATCTTCACACTGAGGATACTTTCAGCAAGTTCCTTTCTTTTATCAAGAGTTGCTTCTTCTCTTCTTCAGACGATTGTAACTCTATTCTTCTTTGACTCTTTTTACTCTTCTGAGATTCAAGCAGATAAAGATGTTGAAGTTAATAAATTTAGTTCAAACATCTTTCTCGTCATTTTCTTGTCCAGACTTCTGATTCATTCTGGGAAGCAGCAGGTGCAGTAGGTCTGCGCAAGCAATGCCTTTTTGTTGCAAGTGCAGCAACCGTTGCAGGATTTCCTTATTTGTGCAATACTTTTGATCGAGGCAGAAAAGCATGCCTAGCTTCTTGTGCTGAAATAGGTATAGTCCATTGGGTAGAGTGTTCTTCATGCTTGACAATGTCTTCACGAGATCAATCCTTGATTCTGACACTCTCAACCTTCAGATATACAGAGTACTTTTGATCATCTTTAGATGATAGTCATTCTTCCGACGAAGTTATTTTGTCTTCAAGTCTTCAGATGATAGACACTTTGCTTTAGTCTTCTGGTCATCAGATGATGAATATGCTTTAGATGATCAAGTCTTCATTTCTCTTCAGATTCAGTGCTTTGCTTTATCTTCTGATTCTCCCTTTGTTCTTCTTCTTCTGATTCTGCATTTATTCTTCTTCTTCTGATTCTGCATTTGTTCTTCTTCTTTTGATTCTGCTATACTTCAGATTAATACTTCAACCTGCAACACAAACGACAAAACAATACCTTTCTCAGTAGAACCTGCTTATATGATCTTATTTGTTTATCATTAAAACCTAAGGATACTGAGTCTTAAGTTAAGTTTGAATGCTCAAATTAATTCTTAGACTCAACAAGACGGGCCACGGAACCATCAATATTATCTTTCACAATATAAACCCACTTGCAACCAATAGCTTGTTTTCCTTTTGGAAGTGGAACCAAATCCCATGTAGCATTTGTCTCAAGGGTCATCGTTTCCTCTTCCATAGCATGTCTCCAACCATCATGATTTAGGGCATCTTAAAGAGTCTTAGGAAGACACAAAAAGTCTACACCAGCCATAAATGATTGAGAGGTGGGTTATAAATGGGTTGATGACACATAAGAAGAAATGGGATAGGAACAAGATTGCTTACCTTTGCAGATAGCTATGGGAACATCAAGATCAGAAGTCGGATCTGCAGGAACCTGACGACATATTGGTGGAGGTTGAGTATCTTCATGAGAAGCATTATCCACGGGAGGTTCAGCGGTTGAAATTTATGTAGGTCATTGATAGTACGTTTGCTCAAAGAATTTGAAACCTGTATCAATAGGAGTTGGAGATGCAATCGAGGAATCATTTGCATCACACACTGACTTGGGATACTGAGACCCAAAAAACAAAAGTTCTTCAATGAATGACACATCAGAGGAAATAAGATAATGTCTGAGATCAGGAGAAAAAACAATGATACCCTTTTTGAGTACAAGAGTAACCCAAGAACACAATACAAGTGAAACCAAATATTTTGGATGGTAGGGGAAAGATAGACTGAGATAGAAAAAGGATGGAGTAGGGAATAACATCATTTAAAACAGATGATGGCATGCGATTAGTTAAATATGCAGCAGTAAGAACTACATCAGTCCATAAAGTTTTTGGAACTTTCATCTCAAACATTAAAGCTAGGGCTACCTCCATAAGATGGCAATTTTTACGCTCAGCTACCCCATTTTGTTGTGGAGTAACAATACAAGAGGACTGATGAATCATGTCATGCTTACCCATAAAATCAATTAATGATGCAGGAAAATATCCCTTAGCATTATCACTACGAAGAATGCACACATGAGTGTTAAAAAGAGGACGAACTTCAGCATAAAAATTATAAAATATAGAAAATAACTTAGATCTAGATTTCATTAAACAAACAAGTTTCATGATAATAATCATCCAGAAAAGAAAAAAAATACTTAAAGCCAAACTTGGAAATTACTGGACAAGGACCTGAAACATCTGAATGAATAATCTCAAAGAGGGCTTGAGCCTTTTTATGCAAACGAGGTAAATAAAGACTATAGTGATGCTTAGAAAACTGACAAGACTCACAGGAAAGACTAGATAAAGACTCCAAAATAGCACATGATTTCCTAAGAACTTCTAAAGACGGATGACCTAAACGACAATGTAGCTAAAGCGAAGAAACCTTTCAACTCTTAGAGGCAGTTGATGCATGTGGACATCCTTCTTCTCCTTCCAGAAAGTAAAGCCCATTTGACACTCTACCCCTTCCAATAATCCTTTGTGTCAACAGATCCTGAAAAACACAAGAATCAACTGAGCAATTTAGTAAGGATTTAATTTGACTAATAGAGAGCAATTTAAGGGGAAATTTAGGCAAGTACAAATAAAGGATAATGGTAAGTTGGAAAATTGGGTAGTACAACCACTACCCTTAATAGAGACATGAGAACCATCAACAAGGGTAAAAAAAGAATAAGAAATGGATTAATGGAAAGAAGAAAGGATACCTAAATCCCCAGTCATAAGGTTAGTAGCGCCAGAATCAATGACCCAACACCGGAAATAAGAGGAGAGACATGCAGTAAGATTACATGTTTGCACAAAAGTAGTTGTGGAGGAAGATGTAGACGTCTGGGAAATCTGAAACTGGGTGTATCGATTGAACTCTTCATTAGTAATGACCACAATATGCCCTTCCTTCTATTGAGAGATGTTATCAAGAAGAGATATTGAGTTAGCAAATCCAGAATTACCTTGTGATTGAGAAAATTGTTGATTTTGTGGAGGATGAGTACAATGATTTCGATAATGACCAAATTCACCATAATTTTAGCACTGCATATTATCATAACCTCCACTACGTTCACGTCCATGGCTACCTCTATCACCACTACCTCCACTACAACCACCACGGTTGCCAGATTGGACCGCTAGTGCAGAGCGATCTAGAGACTCATTGTCTGTAGTACCTTTGGGTTCCTCAAAGGAGAACTGCATAACCATGGAGAAGACATCAGTAAGGTTGTCTACCTGCTTACCTGATAAGTGAAAAATATATGATAAATTAGAGTACTTTTTAGTGCACTTATCAAGGATAAAATGGTATTTTATGCCCCAATTAATCCCTTTTTATTAATAATTAGATAAATTGTATTTATTAGTCCTGAATTTGAATTTGATGCTATTTTAATATAAAATGTGCTGATTTTTGCAGATTATGGCAAAGATTTGATATGAAGAGAAGATAGCATTAAATGGGTAAGATGATTGCAAGATTTGAAGTTTAATTGAAGACAATTAATGAAGATTAGAAGTTTATTTGAGACCAATTAAAGAAGATATCAGCTGCCAATTAAACAAGGATTTTGCAGACAACCTTCCCATTTAAATTCAAGATGCTCAATAAATGCAAGATTTCATCAAGAAAAGGGAAACAAGGAAAGACAATCAACCAAAACCAGTCTCGGGAAGAAATCAAGTTAAAAAGAGAAATATTGAAGTTGTACAACTCGTGTTGCTCGCTTCACCTGCGCTGTAGCGCAGGTAAAGCGCAGCAATTCTGACATTTGCGCTGCAACCAGCGCTGTAGCGCACGTGAAGCGCAGAACTCGTAACTCTTGCCTTGTTTCCGTTTTTAGATAGATTTCTTCCCAATTTCTTTTGTCTTTCCTTAGTCTATAAATAGGACCCTCTTGCACCTGATTAAGGTGTGCAGGGAGTAGTATAAGAATAGTACAATTTCATGCACCATATTTACTTTTAGAATAGGAGAGGCGAAGCGCTGCATGAGGATTGAAGAAGGTGACAGCTTCTTCGATGGCTTGTATGGCTACCATGAGTAGCTAACTCTCCAGTAGGATTGAATGTAGTTGATTCTATCCCCAAGTGTATGTAAACTCTATTTTATTATTTATGATTCCCTATTTTATAATTTCGGTATCCTTATTCTGTGCTTAATTCCTAACTTCCGCGCGTGCGCCGGAGTTATAGGCTAGCGTCTGTGACATAGCGTGGATAGAGACTTCCGGCTAGGACTGAGGATGAGGGAGCCTAGACCTAGGGAACTCAAACTATGATTGTTTAAGGGTACTCGCTAGTCATATTGAAATATAGGCGGGATCTCGTGATTGAGGGGGTAGTGACAGCTCCAATTGAAGAGCGTTTATAGGAAGGTATGGTTAGTTGATAGTAACATAATTGAAAGTTAATTGTATGTGAGGGATAATCGGGATCTCGTGATCAAGGGGGTAGTGACAGCTCCTAATTGAAGAGCGGTTATAGGGAAGTACAATAAATGGACAATTCAAACAAACGGAACAATAATTAATTAATTAAGAGCTTAATGAGCTGAGGGTAATTTGTCGCTTGGGAGAGCCCGTATGAATTATCTTTGAGTGGTAGGCTACTGGTAACTCGGGGTTGTATCAATTCAGTTTGGCTAAGTCATTACAAGAATATAGTCATAAATAATAAATAGTTTTACACACACGAAGGGTGAGATGATACGAAGTTCAATCCTAATCCAAGTAAAGTGCTCTCAACTCCTCCTTTTCATTATTTTTATTTATTATTCTTCAATTTATATTTTCCGCACCAATTATTCTCATAAATCTGTTATTCTCACTTGATAAATAGATCACAAATATACGTGAATTGACCGTTCCCTATGGTTACGTTATCTTACTTATTATTATACTGTTGGACTTTTGGTTCGCTTGCCAGAATTCCATCAAGTATTTTTGGCGCCGTTGCCGGGGAACGGTTTCCAATTCATGTAGACCTTGGCAGGTCTAATTATCAAGTCATATTTATCTTAGGATTTCTTTTATTTATTATTCTTATTATTTTAGGAATTTTTATTATTTAGGAAGTTTATAGTTTTTTATCTTTATTAATTTTTCTTCCACACTTACCTTTTTCAAGGTTTCTTGTTTATGTTTTTGAGACGCCAGGTGTCCCCCAATCAATTACAATTCGACCCGGAAATAGAGAGGACATCTAGGAGGAACAGAGGCAGAAACGGGAGGAGAAGAAGGATAATTGTAGAGGAACCCAAAAACATGGCTGAAGAAATTCCTAAAAGGACTCTAGGGGATTTTGTCACTCATTAAGGACCATGTCACTTCTCAAGCATTGTGTTACCTATAACTGCATAAGCTTTAGAGTTGAAAATTGCTCACCTCAACCTCATTAGTGCACATCAATTTGCTGGATTGGATCACGAGGATCCAAATACTCATCTCTCTAATTTTTATGAATTAATTGGCACTATGGGATTCGAGGAAGGTAATCTAGAATCTGTTTACTTACGCTTGTTTCCTTTCTCTTTGATAGTTAAGGCTAAGGAATGGCTGCAATCACACCCAAATCAAAGTATAACCAGTTGGGGTGTGGTTGAGGATAAATTTTTAACAAGATTCTTCCCACCAGGGAAGCATATTCAAGCCAAAACAGATATTTCTACATTCAGACAAGGGATGGGTGAGCCACTATGTGAAGCATGGGAGAGATACAAGTCTTTGCTACGCAATTGTCCCAATCATGGCTATGACGATATAGCCCAACTCAACATATTCTGCAAGGGACTCCGATCAGATTCAAGGTCATTCATAGATGTTGCAGCAGGAGGAACTATCTTATCCGTAGATGCTGATCGAGCAGTAGCTATCATTGATAATTTTGCCCAAAACGATCAACAAGCTCAATATGGAAGACAGTCTGCTCAATTACCAAAGAAATGAGTGCTGGAACTCAATCAAAGTGATGTTCTCTTAGACGAGAACAAGCTCATTAAAAGACAAATAGAGGCACTCGCTGAGACGTTAAAGGCACTTCCTCAACAACTAAAAGTTGTCTACTCACCACCTATCCAAACCCAATCATTGACTTGCGACTTTTGTGGAGGTGATCATCCAAATGGCCAATGTGCTAATAAAGGTATGCAATCAGAGCAAGTCAAATTCATGGGAAACCAAGGGAGGCAAGGTAATTTCTACAATAATAATAACCAGTACTCACAAGGATGGAGGAACAACCTAACCAACTCTGGTTGGGGTAAGAATGGAGGATATAGACAAACACCTTATCAGTAGCAACCTTCAACCTATGACAAATTAAATAGCTTGGAAGGAAAGATTGATGATATCATACAAGGATTCAATGGATTCAAGAAGAATACAGAGGCGTCAATCAAGACTTTAGAGAATCAAGTGGGTCAGCTAGCGAATGAAATGTCAGAGCACAAGCAACATCATTTCTCAGCTGTAACCCAAACCAACCCAAAGGAACAATGCAACTTGGTAGTTACTAATGGAAACAAGTCTGAGGAGGAGGAACTTGATGAGGAGGAGGAAATCATTTTTGAAGAACAACTACCCCAGGAAGAACTATCCAAAGAAATTGTTCATCAAGATGAAGAAGAAGCAGCACAAGAGGAAGAAGAATATCATGAAGAAAAGGTCTATATTACAAGTAAGTCACTTGACCCAGGTAAGTTTACTATACCTATCTCTATTAGTAATCTACCCCCTACTCAAGCTTTATTAGATCTTGGAGCGAGCATCAACTTGATGCCGCTATCGTATTTTAACAAGTTGGGTAATGTGAAGGTGAAGCCTGCAAAGGTAAAGTTGCTTCTTGCAAATAAATCTGCTCAATGCCCTTATGGGATAATAGAGGATATACAAATCAAAGTGGACAAGTTTGTATATGTCGTAGACTTCTACATTGCAGAAACAGAAGAGGAGGATACTGATGTCCCTCTAATTTTAGGAAGACCTTTCATGAAAGTTGCAAAGATGATTGTTGATGTTGATCAGGGGAAATATGAACTAAGCTCAAAAGATGAAAGTATTGTGTTTCATATTGATAGAGGCATCCCCAAATTACAATAAACTGATGGGATTTTCAAATCTCAAACAAAGCTGCCAGGTTCCGAATTTCTGAGGAAACCTAGAATGAGAGTAAAGCAGCCAGAATCTATATGGGGGTTCCAATTTAAGAAAAGGAAAGGATCCATATCTGATACAGAGAAAGATAGTGACAGTGATGGAAGAATCAGGAACTGGCATGGAGGATGGGAGCTTAAAGGAAGAACTCGAATGGAGCCAAACATCATCCTCCACCTGAGGCCACCATCAATGATTTGAGTAACCAGGCGTCGAGCTAAAAAGATGTTAAACAAGCGCTTCCTGGGAGGCAACCCAGCCATTGTAAGCCTTAATTTTTCTTTAATTTTGTTATTTTTTAGTTTTAGAAATTACCTGTGTAATTAGGAAATTGTTAAGTGAAGAATTTAATTTAATAGGAATGCATGAAAACAGTTAGGAATAGGAAGTAGCAAAAGCAGAAAAAGATAAGTTTGTATCTGCGCTTCACCTGCGCTGTAGCGCAGGTACAGCGCAGAATTAAAATAATTGAAACTGGGTTTCTGACTTCTGCGCATCACCCTGCGTTGTAGCGCAGGGTGAAGTGCATGCGGCGCGCTTCATATTCCAGGAGTACGCGCTCCACCTGCGTTGTAGCGCAGGTGGAGCGCAGAGCGCGGGGTTCTTTAAAAAAACCGTTTGAACGAGGGAAATTCATTTGAACTTCCCCTCGTTCTTTCTCTTCCGCTTTCTCTGAGCTCCTAACCCTTTGCTTTTCATTTTTCACTCTTATAGCCTTCCTTTTCGTATTTCTGAGCTTACACCAGGTATGTTTTTATAGTTTTCTTTACTTTTAACCGATTGAAAGTTTCATTTTTTATTTTATTTGAGAAAACACCTTAGGATAGGAAACTTAGGATTCTACGAACCTTTAGGATAAAAATGATTGTCCATAATGCTTTAGTTGCATGTTCTAGGAAATGATTTGGAGTATGTTTGGTTTGCTTAGGTGGTGATAAGTGAAAATTATATGATAAATTAGAGCACTTTTTAGTTCACTTATCAAGGATAAAATGGTATTTTTGCCCCAATTTAATCCCTTTTTATTAAATATTAGATAAATTGTATTTATTAATCTTAGATTTGAATTTGATGCTATTTTGATATAAATATTGCTGATTTTTGCCGAATATTGCAAGGATTTGATATGAGGGAAAGATAGCATTAAATAAGGGAGATATCTGCAAGATTTGAAGTTTAATTGAAGGCAATTAATAAAGATTGGAAGATTATTTGTGAGCAATAACGAAGATTTGAAGATTATTTGAAAGCAATTAATGAAGATATCACTGCCAATTAAACAAGGATTGTGCAGACAACCTTCCCAATTAAATCCAAGATGCTCAATAAATGCGAGATTTCATCAAGAAAAGGGAAACAAGGAAAGACAATCGAGCAAAAACCAGTCTCGGGGAGAAATCAAGTTAAAAAGAGAAAGATTGAAGCGCAACAATTAAAGATTTGTTGTATGGAAGCTGGGCTGCAACCTGGGCTGCAGCGCAGAGCTGGGTTGCACCCTGCGCTGCAGCGCAGGTGAAGCGCAGCAATCTGCAAGTTGCGCTGTAGCGCAGGGTGAAGCGCAGATTTCATGATTTTTAAGCTCTGTTGCCATTTTTAGATAGATTTCTCCCCAATTTTCTTTGTCTATCCTTAGCCTATAAATAGGACCCTCTTTTGTCAGATCATGTGTGCACGATTTTTGTAATTCAGTTATATTCCAGTGGTAATGCACCAGATCTAATTTAAGAGTAGGAGAGGAGGAGCGCTTCACAAGGATTGAAGATGGTGACAGCATCTTCGGTGGTTTGTATGGATACCATGTGTAGTTAACTCTCCATTAGGATTGAATGTAATTGATTCTATCCCCAAGTGTATGTAAACTATATTATTATTTCCTGAGCTCTCTGTCTATAATATTGGTAATCTTATTCTGTGCTTAATCCCTGACTTCCGCGTTTGCGCCGGAGTTATAGGCTAGTTTCGACTAGGATTGAGGATGGGGGAGCCTAGACATAGGAAACCCAAACCCTGATTGAATAAGAGGACTCGATATCAGAAAACCGACCCATGAGCGTTACTAATGAGCGATGGGTAGTGACAGTACTCTAGCGAAGGGCGTTCACAAGATTAGGCCTGTGTATCGATAGCGAAGGATTAGTTGATTGTCATTCTGATAAGTGAAAATTAGTTGATAAATTAGAGCACTTTTTATTTCACTTATCAAGAATAAAATGGTAATTTTGCCCCAATATAATTCCTTTTTATTAAATATTAGATAAATTGTATTTATTAATCTGAGATTTGAATTTGATGCTATTTTGATAGAAATATTGCTGATTTTTGCAGGATATTGCAAAGATTTGATTTGAAGGATAGATAGCATTAAATGAGGGAGATATCTGCAAGACATGAGATTGATTGAAGATATTTAATAAAGATTTGAAGAAGATTTAAGGCAATTAATGAGGAGATCACTTCCAATCAATCAAGGATCCTACAGACAAGCTTCCCAAATAAATCAAAGATTGCTCAATAAATGCAAGGATATTATCAAGAAAAGGGAAACAAGGAAAGACAAATCTGCTAAAACCAGTCTCGGGGAGAGATCAAGATTAAAAAGAGAAAGTTGGAGTTGCAGGACGCTACCTGCGCTATAGCGCAGGGTGAAGCGCAGACTCTCTGGAAGTTGCGCTCCATCCTGCGCTGTAGCGCAGCCTGGAGCGCAGCTCACGCTGATTTGTTCTCTGTTGTCGTTTTTAGATAGATTTCTCCCCAAATTGCTTTGTCTTTCCTTAGTCTATAAATAGGAACCTCTTGCACCAAATCCGGTGTGCACGATTATTGTAATTCAGTCTATATTTCAGTGATAATGCACCAAAGCTAAGTTTAGAGTAGGAGAGGAGGAACGCTTCACAAGGATTGAAGATGGTGACAGCATCTTCAGTGGTTTGTATGACTACCTTGTGTAGTTAACTCTCCATTAAGATTGGATGTAATTGATTCTATCCACAAGTGTATGTAAACTCTATATTATTATTTTTGTGCTCTCTGTCTATAATATTGGTAATCTTATTCTGTACTTAATTCCTAATTCTCGTGCTTGCGCCTGGAGTTATAGGCTAGTCTTAACTAAGTTAGTTTTGACTAGGACTGAGAGTGGGGGAGCGGATTCTGAAGAAACTCATTCTCTGATTGAATAAGAATACTCAGTTAACCACTGACTGAACCATGGGTGTTTCTAATGAATGATGGGTAGTGTGAGTATCATAATGAAGGGCATCTAAACATTAAGCTTGGTATTAATAAAGCGATAGCAAAGAGTTAGGTGATTTTCAATCCAGGATTCGAACATAGGCGTATCCTGATGAGTGATGGTAGTGACAGTACTTGAGCGAAGGTGCGTCTACAGCATTAGGCCTCGTTTATCAACTAGTTCTTTTACAAACTGACTAACAAAGAGCAAAATAAGTCGAGGGTAAGTCTGTCGCCTGGGAGAGCCCGCATGGATTATCTTTGAGTGTGTGAGGCCGCTGGTAACTCGGGGTCTTAGCAGTGAAGTTTGTCTAGGATATTATAGAGTAAACCTAAAATAATAGATAGTTTTTACATGCACAAAAGGTGTGATGATATGAAGTCCAATCCTAATCCAAGTAAAGTGTCTCTAACTCTTCCTTTCTAATTCCATTTGATATTTACTTTGTTATTTACAATTCCGCAACAATATTCTCTAAACCATTGTTTTCCCTTGATAAATAGATCACAGTCTATGTAAATTGACCGTTCCCTGTGGATACGATACTCTCTTACTATTATATTGTTGGATTTGTGGTTCGCTTGCCAGAAACCCACCACATTCCAGGACCGACACATGGATGTATCCTGATGAGTGACGGGTAGTATTAGTACTCTAATGAAGGTGCGTCTACAGGATTAGGCCTCGTTTATCAATTAGTACCTTTACAAATGGAATAAAGAAAGCAAAATAAGCCGAGGGTAAGTCTGTCGCTTGGGAGAGCCCGCATGGATTACCTTTGAGTGTGTCAGGCTGCTGGTAACTCGGGGTCTTAGCAATATAGTTTGTCTACAGTATTATAGAGTAAACCTAAATTAATAGATAGTTTTTACATGCACAAAGGGTGTGATGATATGAAGTTCAATCCTAATCCAAGTAAAGTGTCTCTAACTCTTCCTTTCTAAATTCAATTGATTATTAATCTGCTATTTACGTTTTTCGCACAACAATATTCTCATAAACCCGTTTTGTTCTCTTGATAAATAGATCACAACTATACGCAAATTGACCGTTCCCTGTGGATACGATACTTTTCTTACTATTATACTACTCGATTTTTGGTTCGCTTGCCAGAAACCCATCAAGTATTTTTGGCGCTGTTGCCGGGGAACGGTTTCCAATTCGTGTAGACCTTGGAGGTCTAGTTATCAAGTTCTTATTTATCTTAGGATTTTGTTTATTTGTTTTTCTTAGGATTTCTTTTATTTATACTTCGTATTATTTTTAGGACCTATTATTATCTTAGGAAATTTATTGTTTTCTATTATTATTAATTTTTCTTCCACACTTACCTTTTTCAAAGTTTCTTGTTTATGTTTTTGAGAGGCCAAGTGTCCCCCAATCAATTACAATTCGATCCAGAAATAGAAAGGACATCAAGGAAGAACGGAAGTAGAAACAAGAGAAGGAGACAAGGGAAAAGTCGAGAAGAAAACAAAAATATTTTATTTTTAATTATTTTCTTTTTATTATTATTTTTATTATTATTATTATTATTATTATTTATTATTAATTTAAAACAATAAAAAAATAAAAAAATAAATTAATTAATATTTTAAAAAAAATATTTTTTTTATTTTGTTCCTCTTTCCTGAGCTAACGTTTGTTTGAGCTTCTTGAATAGTGTTCTTGTGAAAGACAGGTGTCTCAAAATCAATTGAGAGAAGGGACCAAATAGAGAGAGAGAAAAGGGGGCAGAGCTCAAGGAGACAATTTCAACACTCTCTGTTCGACCACCCCAAGTGAAGTAAATGAAAAATATGGAGGACACTCAACCAAAAAGAGTCTTGGGGGACTACATGAGGCATCAAGGGCTACGTATTGTCCTCCCAACTTACCCAAATTCCTTGGAATTAAAAGCATCGCATATCCAGCTTGTTCAAGCTCATCAGTTTGAAGGACTAGAACACGAAGATCCAAATGACCACCTGTCTATATTTTTTGCTTTAGTTGAAACTATGGGTTTCGAGGAAAAAGACAAAGAGGTTGCTCACTTATGTTTATTTTCCTTTTCTCTTACAAGGAAAGCTAAGGAGTGGTTGAAGTCACAACCTAGTCAAAGTCTGAATAATTGGAACATGGTAGGAGAGAAATTCTTGGGAAAATTCTTTCCCCTACCACGTTACTTTCAAGCCCAAACCGACATCTCCTCATTCAAGCAAGAAGCAAACGAACCTTTATATGAAGCTTGGGAGAGATACAAATCCTTGCTGCATAAGTGCCCTAATCATGGCTTTGATGATGCTATACAACTCAACATTTTTTGCAATGGACTCAAGCCAAAGTACAAATCCTTCATAGATGTCGCAGCAGGAGGAACAATTCTATCAGTAAATGTAGAAAAGGCACTTACAGTCATTGACAACTGCGCTCTGCGCAGTCAACAGGATCTATGTTGGGGACAGGATATTCAAAAAGAAGAGCTTCTTCAAGATAATGTCAAATTCCTTGAGCAACAAATGGAGAAGTTAAGCAAACAAGTGCAAATGATCCTCCAACAACAACAACAAGTGACGCAAACTGCCGTGGAAGTGACTTCAAGCTTGGTATGCGACTTTTGTAAAGAAAATCACCCCAATGGACATTGTGCTTACCCTGAATTCCGGATGGAACAAGTTTGTTTCTTAGACAGCAGAAGGAGTCATGAACAAAATCAGAATCAAGGGAACAGCACCACAGTACCTGATATCAACTCCAGGATTGAAGAAATGCTCAACAGGCTCACACAAGATATGACAGCCAACCAGAAAGCAATACAAGAACCATTCATGCATCTAGCAAAGCAAGTGGAGAAGATAAGAAGGGAGTTCGATGAACAACAAGCAGTCTGCAAATCAATATCTACTAGAAGAGGCAAAGAAATAGGAAAAGGTATTGGTGACAACTTGACAACAGAAAATGAGGTCCTATAAAGAAAGGAACAAGAGGTTGAAAAAGAGAGAGATGAACCAGAGCACCAGGTTAAATCAAGAAATAAAGAAAAAGAACCTTCACCAGAGCCTCATCACCGAGAGCTACCTTACCCTAAGATCCCCACCAAAAAGAGTCGTGACAGGGAATTTTTCATCTTTCTGGATGTCATGAAGAAACTGCAGATCAATATCCCTCTACTAGAAGCCATGGAAAAAATGCCAACTTATGCAAAATTCATGAAGGAAATATTGACCAAGAAGAGGAAGATCCCTGAAAAGACTGTAAAATTGGAAGTAGGATGTAGTGCAATCATCTTTGAAGAATGATGGGTTTCTGGAAAGCGAACCACAAATCCAACAGTATAATAGTAAGAAAGAGTATCGTATCCACAGGGAACGGTTAATTTATGTAGATTGTGATCTACTTATCAAGGTAAAGCACGGTTTAGAGAGTATAATTGCGGAATTGTAAAGAGAGAGTAAATAATCAATTGGAATTAGAAAGGTAGAGTTCGAGACATTTTACTTGGATTAGGATTGAATTTCATCTCATCGCATCCCTTATGTATGTCGAGACTACCTACTACTTATAGGCTTTGAATTATAACGCTGTAGACAAACTATATTGCTAATGACCCTGAGTTACCAGGCGCCCCTCACACTCAAAGGTAATCCATGCGGGCTCTCCCAGGCGACAGACTCACCCTCGGCTTATTTTGCTCTCTTTTGTTCAGTTTGTAAAGGATTAATTGAAATACGGGGCCTACCAAATGAATGTACACCTTCGCTAAAGTACTGTCACTACCCATCGCTCATTAGATATACCCATCTCTCGCTTCCGGGATTCACAATCAACTAATCCTTTGCTATCGGTAATTCAAAAACCATGCCTAACATATTGGAACGCCCTTCATTAGAGTACTCACACTACCCATCAATCACAAGCAACACCCCCGTAAAGGAACTCTGGCTACCGAGTCCTCTCATTCACTCAGAGGTTGAGTTTCCTATGTCAATCTTCCCCCAAACTCAATCCTAGTCATAACGTTAATTACAAACTAGCCTATAACTCCGGCGCAAGCGCGGAAGTTAGGAATAAGCACAGAACCATATTACCAGCACTATAATTAGGGAAGTGCATAAATAAAATAGATAGAGTTCAACATACACTTGGGAATGGAATCGATTACATTCAATCCTAATGGAGAGTTAACTACGCGAGGTAGCCATACAAACCACCGAAGATGATGTCACCATCTTCAATCCTTGTGAAGCGCTCCTCTTGAAATTGGTGCAAGAGGTTCCTATTTATAGACTATGGAAAGACAACCCAAATTGGGAAGAGATCCATCTAAAAACGGCAACAAGGACAAAATCAGCGTAACCTGCGCTCCAGGCTGCGCTATAGCGCAGGAGTGAGCGCAACTTCCAGAGAGTCTTCGCTTCACCCTGCGCTATAGCGCAGGTGAAGCGCAGCTAGCGTCCTGCTGCTCCAACTTTCTCTTTTAAATCTTGATCTCTCCCCGAGACTGGTTTTCGCATATTTGTCTTCCCTTGTTTCCCTTTATTTGATGATATCCTTGCATTTATTGAGCAATCCTTGATTTATTTGGGAAGCTTGTCTGCAGAATCCTTGATTGATTGGCAATAATCTCCTCATTAATGGCTTCAAATCTTCTTTAAATCTTCATTAAATATCTTCAATCAATCTCAAATCTTGCAGATATCTTCCTCATTTGATGCTATCTATCCTTCAAATTAAATCTTTGCAATATCCTGCAAAAAATCAGCAATATTTCCATCAAAATAGCATCAAATTCAAATCTAGGATTAATAAATACAATTTATCTAATATTAATAAAAAGGGATTAAATTGGAGCAAAATTATCATTTTATCCTTGATAAGTGAAATAAAAAGTGCTCTAATTTATCAACTAATTTTCACTTATCAAAATCCCCCCAACTTAACTTCTTACTTGTCCTCAAGCAAGAGACCTCCTTACAATCATGAATCAATTCTATTCCCAGTGTATTCCTACTGACTAAAAAAAACAAATTCAAGGAACTATTTCTCAAACTCTTTCCTAAGCAGAAGTCACTTTCCAATCATAAGAAAAACTAAGGATCAAGGGATATTACCATACATCAATCAGAATAGAAATACAAACATCAATTAAACTTTCTCAGTAATAGCAATTAAAGCAGTAAGTGATAAACCAATGAAATCTCTCATTCTCACGGGTAAGTGTTTCCCTCAATCATTTTCACCACTGTTGAACAACTAGAATTGATAGTCGTTTCCAAGATCTGAACCTGCAAGCAGTTAATATGGATCAAAAGGTCTTTATTAGGTTGTAATGAGGCAGGGCTATCAAGAAATCATGGTTTTTCTGGATATTCAAGGAACACTTTAAATAGAGAGCATCTTGTGATTGTGCTTGGGACTTATCTCAATTCGCCTGGTCATTCTTGAATGGTCACCCTTTTTCAGCTTGGCCTCATTGTTTGAAGAAATTCTCCCCCTAACTTATTCAATTCCACACTTTTGTGCAAATTCATTTTTTTACCAGAAAACATAACATAGAAATATTTTTGTGGGGGAGCATCCTTCCTTTGTGATTTCTTGTGCCTTCTTTTGAATCTCTTGTGACCAACCTCTTGTCCCATTTTATTGTGGTGCACCTTTCTCTCTATCCCAAGTGTTAAGGGACATGGTATGATCATTAATCATGGCTGGGGTGCATCAAAAGAAACATTAAAGGCTCAAATGGGCAATCAAGAAATGGAAATATTAAATCAGGGTTGGCTATTTGGCACTGAGCACAATATTATAATCACAAAATATGCCTTTTTCACTTCCATATCTTCTACTAGCAAGACAAAATTCAGAAACTCAAGCAATAACAGTTGACAAGCAGTGGTGAAAAGCTCTCAATATAAGTGTTTAGGTTCTCATCTCACCGGTTATGGCTAAAATTTCCTTGATAAAGCACTTAATGAATTTAATTAACTACCTTGATAGATTCTCTTGAGAAGTACCCTAATCCTAACTGATTATGGAATTAATCACAGAACCCTATCATCTTTCCTAGATTGGTTAGTTAAACTACTTATTTACAGAGAATATGGAAAAAGTTACCTTGATTCCTAATCCTAAGGTCCTAGAATCCTAAAAAATCACAAATTTACCAGGAAAACACAAAAATAACTGGATAAGTACTGCATAATATATAATATCAGTGGAATTAGATATAGTACAAATCAAAAGAGAAGAAAATAAGAAAATAAAGAAAGAAAAATAAGAAAATATAAAGAAAAAGGAAAAGAAAAAGAAGGAAAAGCACCAAATAGGAAAGAAAAAATCAGTCCTCGTGGTCCTGATCCATATGAGCCGCTCCATCCTCAGCTCCGGCTGCTCCATCCCCCCTGGGAAAATAGGCCTGTCCCCAGGCTACTGCGAATAGCCATGAAAGAACCCAGGGAGCATGGGGTCCATACCGGCCTGGTAGTGGGTGTCCTGAAAGTGAATAGCGGCACGGTAGAGAGTGGATATCTGAGCCATCATGTGAGTGTTCTGGACCCTAAGTTCCTGGGCCCGGACTGGAGCTACCATGTCTGCTACTGGTGGTGGTGGTGGTTGGTTTTCACCCTCTAACTCCTCTGGTGGAACGCAGTAGGCGTCAATGTAAATCCTGGTCATAGGTGGTAGGATGCGAACCCTAGGGTTCACCTCCACACCCCTAGCTCTGCAGAGTGAAGTGATGAAAGAAGGAAAACCAAGCCTGATCTTGGACGCAGGGGTCCTGTGGGAGACGGCAGATGTAAAGTAGATTATCCTGCTGGTAATGACCCGCGAGATATCTACTGTGGCGTCGGTGAGGATGCAGTAAATAAGATGGGCCACTAGCATAGTAATGTCAGAGACATGCCCGGTAGGACGTATGTTGGCCAGCGTCAGTACTGTCCACATCCTAGTGATACTCCGCATGTTATGCCTGTGAATCCGGGCAGCCTCCCCCTGTGCGTTCCTGTCAAAGGAACGCCCTGGTAAGCATAGTAGTTGGGCAGTCTCAAGGTCTAAGGGGTCATTGCCCTGCAGCCCCACAGCGTCCATCCTCTCGT
Source organism: Sesbania bispinosa (assembly GCA_026901365.1). NCBI lineage: Eukaryota > Viridiplantae > Streptophyta > Magnoliopsida > Fabales > Fabaceae > Sesbania > Sesbania bispinosa. The sequence continues at coordinate 735,631 of QLOH01000069.1, read as the reverse complement.
GGTACTGACACTCCACGAGGTCTCGAACAACAGGGTCCCCTAGAAATGCGTTGATTGCGTCGCAATCAAAACTAATGACCTGTCCTCTAACATAGGACTCCCTCTGGGGTTGACGTCGTGCTCCCCTATAGCGTTGGCGTAGAACTCCCTCACAATATCAGGATCAAAATAGTCGTCGGGGCGACTAAGGAGATCCCAGCCTATCCTGTGGATCTCTGCAGCGAAGTCCTCATACTCTCCCTCCTCAAGCTGGACTGGTCGCTCCAGGATGAACTTCCAGTCAGCTATATCAGTATACGCTTCAAAGGACTTGAGGTCCCTGAAGCAGTGAGGGTCAAAGTCAGGTGCCCTCTGGGGAGCCTTCCTCTTGGCACCCCCTGTGTTCTTTCTAGAGGAATTGGGAGCACTCACGTTCTTTGTGCGAACCATCTGCAAAAGAGAAACAAATCAAAATTATTCATGTACCATAAAATTTAATTACTCAGGATTATGAAATAAATGGCCAATTTAATTTCAAAAATCAGAGAAATTCATCAAACAATTGTGCATGAAAATTTTGATTTTAATTCTTACCTAATAACTGCCAATTAATTAATTAAGACATGCTAAAATGATCAATTAAAACAAGTCCTAAGCATTCATAATCTAGCAAAAGTGAGAATTGAACCCATGCTCAAAAATCATGTCATCAGTAACATGCAATAGGGCATAATTATTTTTGTAAGGGCATGTAACAATATCAGAGCAATTAATCAATCACACATGCACAAACAAAAATAATTTGCAAAAATTATTGAGCACTTTAAAAACTACCACCTATGCAAACAGGAATGTCTCACAAAGGATTCTAACTACATGCAAACTATTTTTAAACATTTATAAACAATTATTTCTTTCCTAAAGGGTCCTAAAACTCCTAATCTTCCTATCCTAAGGCTATGCTCAAATAAAATAAAAATCAAAATTTCAATCGGTTAGAAAGGAAGAAAAGCATAAAAACTTACCTGGTGTGAAGTCAGAAACTGAAAATGAGGGTATATGAGTGAGAAACAGGCAAGGAAAGGGTTAGGAATATCAAAGAAAATGGTTAGAGACGTTTGGGTGGAAGTTCGAAATGAACTTCCACGTCCAATTTTTGAAATTTAAACAGCGTGAACCCGCGCTACACCCTGCGCTATAACGCAGGGTGGAGCGCGCACTTCTTCAGAAGATGAAGCGTGTCGCTGCGCTTCACCCCGTGCTATAGTGCGGGGTGAAGCGCAAAATCCAGAGAGTCATTTAGTTCCAGTAATTGTTGCGCTTCATACTGCGCTATAGCGCAGCCTGAAGCGCAGAGGTGCAGTAATCTCTCTGCTTCTGTTACTCCTACTTGATTCCATGCATTTCTTTTAAAGTTATATCCTCAATTTAGCAATTTCTTAATTACACAGGTAATTCCTTAAACTAAAAATTAACAAAAAGAAAAATAAAATTGAAAACAAAACTCACAAACACCGGGTTGTCTCCCAGGAAGCGCTTGTTTAACGTCTTTAGCTCGATGCCTGGTCATGCAACCTCTTTTATGGTGGCCTCAAGTGGAGGATGATGTTGGACTCCATACCAGTCCTACCTCTGATTTCCCATCCTCCATGCCAATCTGTGACTCTTTCAAGCATCCCCTTTTTCAATTGTGCAGGATGTCTTCCACTTCGAGCTTGTTGATCATTCTGCGCGAAATTGTTGATAATTTCCAGAGCTTGATCAACTTCTGCGGATAAGATTGTCCCTCCTGCTGCAGTATCTATGAAAGATTTGGAGTCTGAGCGCAGTCCTTTGCAAAACATATTCAGTTAGGCTATGTCTTCAAAGCCATGGTTGGGACATTTGCGCAGCAAAGATTTAAATCTCTCCCAAGCTTCACAAAGTGGTTCATCATCCCCTTGTGTGAAGGTGGAAATATTTGCTTTGGCTTCAATCTGCTTCCCTGGTGGGAAGAATCTTGACAAGAATTTATCTTCAACCACACCCCAACTAGTTAGACTTTGATTTGGGTGTGACTGCAGCCATTCCTTAACTTTACCTATCAAAGAGAAAGGAAACAAGCGTAAGTACACAGATTCCAAACTACCTTCATCAAAACCCATAGTACCAATCAATTCATAAAAATCAGAGAGATGAGAATTTGGATTTTCATGATCCAATCCAGCGAATTGATGGGCGCTGATGAGATTAAGATGTGCAGTCTTAAACTCCAAAGTTCTTGCATTGGGTGGTAATACAATGCTGGAGAAGTGACGAGGCCCTTGATGGGAGATGTAATCTCCAAGCCTCCTCCTTGGGGCTTCTTCTGCCATTGTTTTTGGTTCTTCAACAAATATCCTCCTTCTTCTCCTACTCGAGTTTCTACCACTGTTCCTTCGCGACGTCCTTTCGATTTCCGGGTCGAACTGAAATTTATTAGGAGACGCCTGACCTCTCAAAAGCATAAACAAGAAACTTGAAATAGGGTAAGTGTTGAAGAAATTTTTATAATTATGATAATAAATATAATATAATAAATAATAATCCTAAAAAAAGTAATATTATAAATTCCTAAGATAATAAAAAAAAAGAAAAACTTGATAATTAGACCGCCAAGGTCTACACAAATTGAAAATCGTTCCCTGGCAACGGCGCCAAAAATACTTGATGGGTTTCTGGCAAGCGAACCACAAATCCAGCAGTATAATAGTAAGAAAGAGTATCGTATCCATAGGGAACAGTTAATTTATGTAGATTGTGATCTACTTATCAAGGGAAAGCACGGTTTAGAGAGTATAATTGCAGAATTGTAAAGAGAGAGTAAATAATCAATTGGAATTAGAACGGTAGAGTTAGAGACACTTTACTTGGATTAGGATTGAACTTCATCTCATCGCACCCCTTATGTATGTCGAGACTACCTACTACTTATAGGCTTTGAATTATAACGCTGTAGACAAACTATATTGCTAATGACCCTGAGTTACCAGGCGCCCCTCACACTCAAAGGTAATCCATGCGGGCTCTCCCAGGCGACAGACTCACCCTCGGCTTATTTTGCTCTCTTTTGTTCAGTTTGTAAAGGATTAATTGAAATACGGGGCCTACCAAATGAATGTACACCTTCGCTAAAGTACTGTCACTACCCATCGCTCATTAGATATACCCATCTCTCGCTTTTGGGATTCACAATCAACTAATCCTTTGCTATCGGTAATTCAAAAACCATGCCTAACATATTGGAACGCCCTTCATTAGAGTACTCACACTACCCATCAATCACAAGCAACACCCCCGTAAAGGAACTCTGCTACCGAGTCCTCTCATTCACTCAGAGGTTGAGTTTCCTATGTCTATGTTCCCCCAAACTCAATCCTAGTTGTAACGTTAATTACAAACTAGCCTATAACTCTGGCGCAAGCGCGGAAGTTAGGAATAAGCACAGAACGAGATTACCAGCACTATAATTAGGGAATTTCATAAATAAAATAGATAGAGTTCAACATACACTTGGGAATGGAATCGATTACATTCAATCCTAATGGAGAGTTAACTACGCGAGGTAGCCATACAAACCACCGAAGATGTCGTCACCATCTTCAATCCTTGTGAAGCGCTCCTCCTCTCCTACACTAAACTTAGCTTTGGTACATAATCACTGAACTATAGAGTAGATTACAATGACTGACCACTCTTGAAATTGGTGTAAGAGGTTCCTATTTATAGACTAAGGAAAGACAATGCAAATTGGGAAGAGATCCATCTAAAAACGGAAACAAGGACAAAATCAGCGTAACCTGCGCTCCAGGTTGCGCTATAGCGCAGGAGTGAGCGCAACTTCCAGAGAGTCTGTGCTTCACCCTGCGCTATAGCGCAGGTGAAGCGCAGCTAGCGTCCTGTTGCTCCAACTTTCTCTTTTAAATCTTGATCTCTCCCCGAGACTGGTTTTCACATATTTTTCTTCCCTTGTTTCCCTTTATTTGATGATATCCTTGCATTTATTGAGCAATCCTTGATTTATTTGGGAAGCTTGTCTGCAGAATCCTTGATTGATTGGCAATAATCTCCTCATTAATGGCTTCAAATCTTCTTTAAATCTTCATTAAATATCTTCAATCAATCTCAAATCTTGCAGATATCTTCCTCATTTGATGCTATCTATCCTTCAAATTAAATCTTTACAATATCCTGCAAAAAATCAGCAATATTTCCATCAAAATAACATCAAATTCAAATCTAGGATTAATAAATACAATTTATCTAATATTAATATAAAGGGATTAAATTGGGGCAAAATTATCATTTTATCCTTGATAAGTGAAATAAAAAGTGCTCTAATTTATCAACTTATTTTCACTTATCAAAGAACAACTGCCCCAGGAGGAAGTACCCAAAGAAATTATTCAACAAGATGGAGAAAAAGCAGAAGAAGAGGAAGAAGAATACCATGAAGAAAAGGTCAATATCACAAGCAAGTCACTTGACCCAGGTAAGTTTACTATACCTATCTCTATTAGTAACCTACCTCCTACTCAAGCTTTTTTGGATCTTGGAGCGAGCATCAATTTGATGCCGCTATCGTATTTTAACAAGTTGAGTAATGTGAAGGTCAAGCCTGCAAAGGTTAAGTTTCTTCTTGCAGATAAATCCGCTCAATGCCCTTATGGGATAATAGAGGATATTCAAATCAAAGTAGATAAATTTGCATATGTTGTAAACTTCTACATTGCAAAGACAGAAGAGGAGGATACTGATGTCCCCCTGATTTTAGGAAGACCCTTCATGAAATCTACTAAGATGATTATTGATGTTGATCAAGGAAAATATAAACTGAGATCAAAAGATGAAAGTATTGTGTTTCATATTGACAGAGGTATCCCTAAATTACAACAAACTGATGCTATTTCCAAAACTCAAACAAAACTGCCAAGCTCCGAATTTCTGAGGAAGCCTAGAATGAGAGTAAAGCATCCAGAGTCAATATGGGAATTCCAATTTAAGAAAAGAAAGGAATCAACATCTGATACTGAGGAAGATAGTGACAGTGATGGAAGAGTCAAGAATTGGCATGGAGGATGGGAGCTCAAAGGAAGAACTGGAATGGAGCCAAACATTATCCTTCACTTGAGGCCACCATAAAAGGGTTGAGTAACCAGGCGTCGAGCTATCAGACGTTAAACAAGCGCTTTCTGGGAGGCAACCCAGAGATTTTTAAAGTTTTTAATTAATTTTAGTTTTGTTTTATTTTCGTGCTGTTAATTAGGACTTTTCATTTTTAGGATTTAGGAAATTTTCAAAATTGATTGGAATAAGTTTGTGGAAAATAAAATTTTTAAAAAAATAGGAAGTTGCAGAAAACGTGACTGAAAATTGCAAAATTACATTCTGTTTTCTGCGCTTCACCTGCGCTGTAGCGCAAGTAAAGCGCAGAAATGCAATTCTAGTCACTGTCTTCTACGCTTCACTTGCGCTGTAGCGCAGGGTGAAGCGCAGCAGTACGAAATTTTAAAAATCTTCTATTTTCTCATGTACTGTTTCTCTACTTCCTAAGCTCTTCTTTCCACTCTTTCCACTCACAAACTTCCATCAATTTTGAAACTTTCAGTTATGTTTTCTTTAATTTTTACCAATTGAAATCTTCATTTACTCTATTTTTATGATTTGCACTTTAGGATAGCAACCTTTGGATTGTGAACATTATTGATTATTCCTATCTTGAATGTGGTTTTGGCTGTGTGGAACATGAAGAACAATTTGCTGAATTGAAATGCTCTTTGTTTTGTGAGTTATTAAATTTGAAAGTGTTATGCTCTGTTTCTTTAAAAAAAATTAACTTTCACTTTCCATGGATTGATTGAATGCTTGCAAAACAAATGAGTATGTTCTGTTTTTAGGAAGGCATTACCAAGTGCAGTGAAATTTTTTTGTGAAGAGAGTAATTATTTATGCATGTAAATTGATGGGCTTCCATGTGCTTCATGAATTGCATAGACTGCTGCAAAGTATAAAGACTAGTTGACCTTAAACCAATCAGGAGTACTAGACCCAAGCCAAGCATGTTGCTTGAAGAGTTCCGGATATTCTTGCAGTGGCATGGGGACAGGCCTATTCATCCAAGGGGAGGTGGAGCAGCAGCAGGACAAGGACTCACAGGATACAAAGGATGAAGATTGATATTGGTGTTTTCTTTCTTTTAGTTTTTCTTTTATTCTCCTTTATTTTATAGAATTTTATTTTATTAATTAGGATTTTTGTGTTGTATTTCAATTTTAAAAAAAAAATAGAATTTTTAAAATTTTTAGGACGTTAGGAATTAGGACTCAAGGTAAAAAATTTTCAAATTCTCTGTAATTAGGTAGTTTAACTAACCAGATTAGGAAAGATGATAGGATTCTGTGATTAATACCATAATCAGTTAGGATTAGGATACTTCTCAGGAGAACCTATCAGGATAGTTAATTAAAACCATTAAGTGCTTTATCAAGGAAATTTTAGCCAATAACCGGTGAGCTAAGAGCCCAAACATTGAAATTGAGAGCTTTTCACCGCTGCTTGTCAACTGTTATTGCTTGAGTTTCTGAATTTTGTCTTGCTAGTAAAAGATATGGAAGTGACAAGGGCATATTTTGTGATTATAATATTGTGCTCAGTGCCAAATAGCCAACCCTGATTAAATGTTTTCGTTTATTGCTTGCCCATTTGAGCCTTGAATATTTCCTTTCGTGCACCCTAGCCATATTCAATGATTATATCCTGTCCCTTAACACTTGGGATAGAGAGCAAGGTGCAGCACAACAACATGGGACAAAAGGTTGGTGAATTGAAAGGTCAAAGAGATTCAAAGAGCAGGCACAAGAAATCACAAAGAAGATTACTCCCCCATAAATAAATTTATGTTATTGTTTATCCCAAAAAAAAATCTGCACAAAAGTGTGGAAATTGAATAAGTTGGGGGGAGTACTTCTTCAAATAAAGAGGCCAAGCTGAAAAAGGGTGCTAATTCAAGAATGACCAGGTGAATGGAGAGAAGTCCCAAGCACAATCACAAGATGCTCTCTATTCAAAGTGTTCTTTGCATATCCAGAAAAACCATGATTACTTGATAGCCCAGCCTCATTACAACCAAGGAAAGACCTTTTGATCCATATTAACTACTTGCAGGTTCAGATGTTGGAAATGACTATCAATTCTAGTTGTTCAACGGTGGTGAAAAAGATTGAGGGAAACACTTACCCATGAGAATGAGAGATTTCCTTGGTTTATCACTTACTGCTTTAATTGCTATTTTTGAGAAGTTTGATTGATGTCTGTGTTCTATTCTGATTGATGATTGGTAACATCCCTTGAACCTGAATTTTTCTTATGTTTGGGAAGTGACTGCTACTTAACAAGGAGTTGATGAAAAGTTCCTTGAATTTGTTTTTGAATTGTTTGAAATACACAGGGAATAGAATTGATTTTTTGATTGCAGAGAGATCTCTTGCTTGAGGACAAGCAAGAAGTTATGTTGGGGGGTATTTTGATAAGTGAAAATTATATGATAAATTAGAGCACTTTTTAGTTCACTTATCAACGATAAAATGGTATTTTTGCCCCAATTTAATCCCTTTTTATTAAATATTAGATAAATTGTATTTATTAATCTTAGATTTGAATTTGATGCTATTTTGATATAAATATTGCTGATTTTTGCAGAATATTGCAAGGATTTGATATGAGGGAAAGATAGCATTAAATAAGGGAGATATCTGCAAGATTTGAAGTTTAATTGAAGGCAATTAATGAAGATTGGAAGATTATTTGTGAGCAATAATGAAGATTTGAAGATTATTTGAAAGCAATTAATGAAGATATCACTGCCAATTAAACAAGGATTGTGCAGAAAAACCTTCCCAATTAAATCCAAGATGCTCAATAAATGCGAGATTTCATCAAGAAAAGGGAAACAAGGAAAGACAATCGAGCAAAACCAGTCTCGGGGAAAAATCAAGTTAAAAAGAGAAAGATTGAAGCGCAACAATTAAAGATTTGTTGTCTGGAAGATGGGCTGCAACCTGGGCTGCAGCGAAGGTGAAGCGCAGAGCTGGGCTGCACCCTGCGCTGCAGCGCAGGTGAAGCGCAGCAATCTGACTTCTGCGCTGCAAGTTGCGCTGTAGCGCAGGGTGAAGCGCAGATTACGTGATTTTTACGCCCTGTTGCCATTTTTAGATAGATTTCTCCCCAATTTTCTTTGTCTTTCCTTAGCCTATAAATAGGACCCTCTTGTGCCAGATCAGGTGTGCACGATTATTGTAATTCAATTATATTCCAGTGATAATGCACCAGTTCTAATTTTAGAGTAGGAGAGGAGGAGCGCTTCACAAGGATTGAAGATGGTGACAGCATCTTCGGTGGTTTGTATGGCTACCATGTGTAGTTAACTCTCCATTAGGATTGAATGTAATTGATTCTATCCCCAAGTGTATGTAAACTCTATATTATTATTTCCTGAGCTCTCTGTCTATAATATTGGTAATCTTATTTTGTGCTTAATCCCTGACTTCCGCGTTTGCGCCGGAGTTACAGGCTAGTTTCGACTAGGATTGAGGATGGGGGAGCCTAGACATAGGAAACCCAAACTCTGATTGAATAAGAGGACTCGATATCAGAAAACCGACACATGAGCGTTACTAATGAGCGATGGGTAGTGACAGTACTCTAGCGAAGGGCGTTCACAAAATTAGGCCTGTGTATCGATAGCAAAGGATTAGTTGATTGTCATTCCAGGACCGACACATGGATGTATCCTGATGAGTGGTGGGTAGTGTTAGTACTCTAATGAAGGTGCGTCAACAGGATTAGGCCTCGTTTATCAATTAGTTCCTTTACAAACGGAATAAAGAAAGCAAAATAAGTCGAGGGTAAGTCTGTCGCTTGGGAGAGCCCGCATGGATTACCTTTGAGTGTGTGAGGCTGCTGGTAACTCGGGGTCTTAGCAATATAGTTTATCTACAGTATTATAGAGTAAACCTAAAATAATAGATAGTTTTTACATGCACAAAGGGTGTGATGATATGAAGTTCAATCCTAATCCAAGTAAAGTGTCTCTAACTCTTCCTTTCTAAATTCAATTGATTATTAATCTGCTATTTACGTTTTTCGCACAACAATATTCTCATAAACCCGTTTTGTTCTCTTGATAAATAGATCACAACTATACGCGAATTGACTGTTCCCTGTGGATACGACACTTTTCTTACTATTATACTACTGGATTTTTGGTTCGCTTGCCAGAAACCCATCAAGTGGTAGTTTTTAAGTGCTCAATAATTTCTGTAAATTATTTTGTTGGTGCATGTATGTTTAAGTAATTACCTTTATATTTTTGCATGCCCATACATAAATAATTGTGCCTTATTGCATGTTACTGATGGCATGATTTTTTAGCATGATTTTTATTATCAGTTTGCCTGTTTAGAATTGTTTAGGACTTGATTTAATTGATCACTTTAGCATGTTCTTAATTAATTAATTGGCAATTATTGGTAATTTTTAAAATCAAATTTTTTATGCACAATTGTTTGGTTAGTTGATTACTCTGATTATTGAAATTAATTGGCCATTTATTTCATTAATTATGAATAATTCAATATTATTATTTTGCATAAATAATTTTGTTTTGCATTGGTTTTTCACAAATGGCACCCACCAAGACTGTTAATGCACCCAGTTCATCTAGGAGAGGCACAGGGGGTGCCAAGAGGAAAGCACCCCAAAGGGAACCTGAGTTTGACCCTCACCGCTTCAAGGACCTCAAGTCCTTTGAAGCGTACACTGATATTGAGAGGTGCAACTTCATCAAGGAGCGCCCAGTCATCCTTCAAGAGGATGAGTATGAGGAGTTTACTGCTGAGATTCACAGGAGAAGATGGGGGCGCCTCAGTCGCCCTGACGACTATTTTGACCCAGACATAGTCAGGGAGTTTTATGCTAACGCCATTGGAGATCACAGCGTTAATTTCAGGAGGGAGTCCTACGTGCGAGGACAGGTCATCAGGTTTGATTGCGACGGAATCAACGCATTTTTAGGTTACCCTATACAGGAGGACAGGGACCTCGTGGAGTGCCAATACCACGAGAGGATGCAGGCTGTGGGACTTCATGGCAATGATCCCCTTGATATACAGACTACACAGTTGATTTGTCTACCAGGGCGTTCCTTCGAGAGGAATGTATACAATGAGGCTGCTAGGATTTATCGGAAGGATATGAGGAGCATCGCTCAAATGTGGACAGTGCTGATACTGGCCAACATCCACCCTACCGGGCACGTTTCTGATGTAGTTATGCCCATGGCCCACCTCATCTACACCATCTTCACCGACGCTGACATCGATGTCTCACGGGTTATCACCCAGAAGATATCAGACTTTGCATCTCCTGTAGGGCGCAGGAGCACCAACTCTAGGATCAGTCTTGGCTTCCCCTCTCTCATTACCGCACTCTGCAGGTCTAGGGGTGTGGATGTAAACCCCAGGGTTCGCATCTTACATCCCATGACTAGAGCATATATTGAAGCCAACTGTATCCCAGCTAAGGATTTACACGTTGAGATGAGCAGCAGCAGGCACCACCACCACCAGCAGACATGGATGCTTCTGTCTGGGCCCAGCAGCTATCGGCCCAGAACACTCACATGATGGCTCAGTTATCCACTATTCACCGAGCAGCTATTCATTTCCAGGATATGCATTATCAGGCTCGTGTATACCCCTACCCAAGCATGACCCCTGAGCAGTTTCAGGCGTATCTACAGTGGCCTGGGGACAGGCTTATTTTTCCAGGGGAGATGGAGCGGCTGGAGCCGGAGCTGAGGATGGAGCTGCTCATATGGACCAGGATGATTGATTTTTTTCCTATTTGGTGTTTTTCCTTCTTTTCCTCTTTCATTTTTATTTTCTCTTATTTTTCTTTTCTTATTTTTCTTCTTATTTTTCTTCTTATTTTTCTTTTCTTACTTTTCTTCTTATTTTCTTTTGATATGTACTGTATATTTATGTCCCACTGATACATCATTTATATTATGCAGTGCATATTCAGTTATTTTCTATTTTTTCTGTTAAATTTAAAACTTTTAGGACATTTAAAATTTTTTAGGACCTTACGAAATTAGGATTTAAGGCAAATTGTTCATATTCTCTGTAAATAGGTAGTATAACTAACAAGATTAGGAAAGATGATAGGGTTCTGTGATTAACGCCATAATCAGTTAGGATTAGGATACTTCTTAGGAGAACCTATAAGGATAGTTAATTAAAATCAGTAAGTGCTTTATCAAGGAATTTTAGCCAATAACCGGTAAGCTGAGAGCCCAAACACTGAAATTGAGAGCTTTTCATCCCTGCTTGTCAACTGTTATTACTTGAGTTTCTGAATTTTGTCTTGCTAGTGGAAAATATGGAAGTGACAAAGGCATATTTTGTGATTATAATATTTTGCTCAGTGCCAAATAGCCAACCTTGATTAAATTTTGCCAATTTTTTATTGCCCATTTGAGCCTTTAATGTTTCTTTTGATGCAACCTAGCCATACTCAATGATTATATCTTGTCCCTTCACACTTGGGATAAGAGGTTGGTGAATTAAACGGTCAAAGAAATTTAAAGAGCAGGCACCAGAAATAAAAAAGAAAGTACTCATGAATAAATTCTTTATTTTATTATCTATCTAAAAATATATAAATAAAAAATATAAAGAAAATATGCACTAAAAGTGTGGAAATTGAATAAGTTGGGGGGAGTACTTCTTCAAACAAAGAGGCCAGCTGAAAAAGGGTGACAATTCAAGAATGACATGGTGGATTGAGAAAAGTCCCAAGCATAATCACAAGATGCTCTCTATTCAAAGTGTTCTTTGCATATCTAGAAAAACCATGATTTTTTGATAGCCCAGCCTCATTACACCCAAAGAAAAGACCTTTTGATCCATATTGACTATTTGCAGGTTTAGAAGTTGGAAATGACTATCAATTCTAGTTGCTCAACGGTGGTGAAAAAGATCGAGGAAAACACTTACCCGTGAGAATAAGAGATTTCCTTGATTTATCACTTATTGCTTTAATTTCTATTTTTGAGAAGTTTAACTGATGATTGTATTCTGTTCTGATTGAGGATTGGTAAAACTCTTAATCCTGATTTTTTCTGACATTTGGAAAGTGACTGCTGCTTAATAAGGAGATGATGGAAAGTTTTCCTTGAGTTTGTTTTTGTTTTTGAGTTATACAGAGGATTGAATTGATTTTTTTATTACAAGAGGTCTCTTGCTTGAGGACAAGCAAGAAGTTAAGTTGGGGGGTATTTGATAAGTGAAAAATATATGATAAATTAGAGTACTTTTTAGTGCACTTATCAAGGATAAAATGGTATTTTATACCCCAATTAATCCCTTTTTATTAATAATTAGATAAATTTTATTTATTAGTCTTTAATTTGAATTTTATGCTATTTTAATATAAATTGTGCTGATTTTTGCAGATTATGGAAAAGATTTGATATGAAGAGAAGATAGCATTAAATGGGGAAGATGCTTGCAAGATTTGAAGTTTAATTGAACACAATTAATGAAGACTTGAAGTTTATTTGAGACCAATTAATGAAGATATCAGCTTCCAATTAAACAAGGATTCTGCAGACAACCTTCCCATTTAAATTCAAGATGCTCAATAAATGCAAGATTTCATCAAGGAAAAGGGAAACAAGGAAAGACAATCAACCAAAACCAGTCTCGGGAAGAAATCAAGTTAAAAATAGAAATATTGAAGTTGTGCAACTCGTGTTGCTCGCTTCACCTGCGCTGTAGCGCAGGTGAAGCGCGGAACTCGTAACTCTTGCCTTGTTGCCGTTTTTAGATATATTTCTTCCCAATTTCTTTTGTCTTTCCTTAGTCTATAAATAGGACCTTCTTGCACCAGATCAAGGTGTGTAGGGAGTAGTATAAGATTAGTACAATTTCATGCACCATATTTACTTTTAGAATAGGAGAGGCGAAGCGCTGCACCAGGATTGAAGAAGGTGACAGATTCTTCGATGGCTTGTATAGCTACATTAGTAGCTAACTCTCCAGTAGGATTGAATGTAGTTGATTCTATCCCCAAGTGTATGTAAACTCTATTTTATTATTTATGAATCCCTATTTTGTAATTTCGGTATCCTTATTCTGTGCTTAATTCCTAACTTCCGCGCGTGCGCCGAAGTTATAGGCTAGCATCTGTGACATAGCGTTGATAGAGACTTCCGGCTAGGACTGAGGATGAGGGAGCCTAAATCTAGGGAACTCAAACTCTGATTGTTTAAGGGTACTCGCTAGTCATATTGAAATATAGGCGGGATCTCGTGATTGAGGGGGTAGTGACAGCTCCCAATTGAAAAGCGTTTATAGGAAGGTATGTTTAATTGATAGTAACATAATTAAAAGTTAATTGTATGTGAGGGATAATCGGGATCTCGTGATCGAGGGGTAGTGACAGCTCCTGATTGAAGAGCGGTTATAGGGAAGTACAATTAATGGACAATTCAAACAAACAGAACAATAATTAATTAATTAATTAAGAGCTTAATGAGCCGAGGGTAATTTGTCACTTGGGAGAGCCCGTATGAATTATCTTTGAGTGGTAGGCTACTGACAACTCGGGTTGTATCAATTCAGTTTGTCTAAGTCATTACAAGAATATAGTCATAAATAATAAATAGTTTTTACACACACGAAGGGTGAGATGATACGAAGTTCGATCCTAATCCAAGTAAAGTGCTCCCAACTCCTCCTTTTCATTGTTTTTATTTATTATTCTGCAATTTATATTTTCTGCACCAATTATTCTCATAAATTCGTTATTCTCACTTGATTAATATATCACAAATATACGCGAATTGACCGTTTCATGTGGATACGATATCTTACTACTATACTGATGGACTTTTGGTTCGCTTGTCAGAATTCCATCATTACCTGACAAAATATGAGATCGAATCACCTCATATTCTAGATCAAGTCCGGAGAGCCAACTTAAAGCAATGAATTCCTTCTGTTGAGCTATCATCTCTTCAATGATTTTGCAAGTCAAAAGAGACTGCATCTCTTCAGTATGCTTCTTGAACTCGAGAAAATAATCCATCGGCTTTTGTTTATTCTGTTTAGGGTGATAAATCTCTTGCAAGAGAGCATACAAACTATTAAGATTGTTGGATTTCCCAAAAATAAATTGAAGAAAATCCTACAACTCCTTCACCGTGTTGCAATGAGTAATAACCGCTTGGGTGCGCCTATCAACAGAATTTATCATCAAGGCAAGAATCTTCTTGTCGTGTATTGTCCAAGTCTCAGGCTTCCCTAGGATTAGTCATACCCATCTACGTCATATGGCTATCCTTCCCCATCCCACCAAGGATAATATCCACCAAATACTTTCATTTTATGTAATTCTCACCGTCCCTTCAAGCTTAATATCGGTGATTTAGAAAGAGTCACAATTTTCGTAACCTCCCCCTTGGAACAACTGTCATCCTTGGGGTTTTCTTCTTCATTGTGGTCACTTGTAAACATCATAGAACCGCAACTAGCGAAGAAACAAAACTCGTAAAAGGTGCTGAAACACACGGAAAAATACTCGAAAACACCTTCAAACCACAACAACTAGCGATGGAACCACTTGGGCTTTGTCCCAATGACCAAAAAGCCCCACTCTGTCCCGAACAACAAGTCAGTTGCAACAAAAAAATAGTGGATTTCAAATCGCACATCGAAAATGCACCAAACTGTGTGGAACCCGAAAAATCAATTTACTGCATAGTCTGGCCGCCAAAAAATTTTATATCCCCACAGCAGCCTTGTTCGACCCTTTCTGAAGCTATTGGATTTTTTGTTGCGGCGGCGGCTGAGAGAGGCTTCTAGTGGAAACCTTGGGCTGCTCTTGATAGCATGTAGAGAAGAGATAAAGAGAGCATGGAGAGAGAGACAGATAAGTGAAATGGAATTGGATACTCTACAATGTGTAAACACGCTCAAACTTATGGTGAAATAGAATACATTTGTAACCCTAATGGGCCAAGCCTACTAACATATTATTAAACTTCTAACATAAACCCTAATCCCAATAAGACTATTACAGCTACTCATAATAAGTGTTTTTAGTCTTTTTATTCTCATTGCAGTAAAGAGATTATTTTTTATGAACTACGGATATCCTCTACGGGATGCAATATTAAAACACCTTTTCTCCTTATTCATTCTTATTTATCTGTTTCATTATATAAAAACACACGTTAAGAAGTATAATAAATGTGTGGATTTACATTAAATTTAAAGTGTTTTTTTCAATATATGATTTATCTCTCTATTTTATTTATTAATGTTTTCACTTATTATCTCTCTTTTCTATTTTATTTATCTATTAACTCTCTATCTTAGAATTGTTCCCTCAATACATGTGTCACGTTTTCTTACTTGATTTTTTTTAGTTTTTTATTCCCATTTCATTAAAGTTTTTTTATTAACTACGGGTATCCTCCATGGAAGGTAGTCCTGCTCTTGCCATTTTTTCCCTTTTTTTATCAAACTTTAATTTCTTTTATTATTATTATTATTATATTTAAACAATTTCTTTTATTTTCTATTTTTGTGTATTTGTCTCATTACATAAAAATGCACATTAAGAAATACAATAAAAACCTACATTAAATTTAATGTGTTTTTTCTAATATATCTTTTGTCTCTATTTTGTTCATTAATGTTTTCACTTATTATCTTTCTTGTCCATTCTATTTATCTATCTGCTCTATATTAAAATTGTTCCCCAGTACATGTGTCATGTTTTCTCATTTACGTTTTTTTCTAGTTTTTTTTTCTTAATTCACTATAGTATTATTGTTATGAACCACAAGTACCCTTCATGGGAGGTAGTCTCGCTCCTATTGTGAACATTGACATAATGGTGGGGCTCAGGGGCGTAGCCAGGATTTTATCTTTGGCGGGGCCAGAATAAAATATTAAAAATTATGATAAAAATTTAAATGATTTTAATTAAGAATGGTAAATTTTATTTAAATAAACTCTTTGCTTCTTTATCTGAATGAAATTTCTCAACAAGTTGACAAATTTCTTCAACATCAAATGATTTTCAAAGAGTTTTTGGGATCTAAAGTTGAATTGAGTATAAGAAGTTCAATTGTCTTTTCATTAAATCTTTTATTTAATTCAGATAATTACAATTCAAATTTTTAGTTTTTCTTATCATATAATTCTAAAATACAAATTCAAATCAAACAAAATCTTTTTTAATGTTATATTATGTTACCTAATGATACTTTCTCCCTTTTTTCCTATTCTTTGTAATGCTCATATGCTTCCCTTTTGATGTTTTTACTTTTTATAGACTAATATTTCTAATCAAATATTTTTATAAGCAATATTTCTATTCAAATCTTATCTGTAATTTTGAATATTATCTTATCATCTCTAAATAAGAAAAAAATAATCAATATAAAAAAGGAAATAATAAAAAGTTAAAACTTATTTTTTGATAAAATAAAGATAAATAACAAGAGTCATAAAGAAGTACTTAATATTATAGAATCTACAAAATTTTTAGGGGGTCGAAGTATTAGTTTATGAGATATATTATACGGGACCTATATAATTGACAAAAAATTTGAAAATTTTTGGGCGGGTCGTGGCCCCTGCCAGACCCCCTTGGCTACGCCCCTGGTGGGGCTAGCTCTCTCAACGAGGGTTTTTTTTCCATCCACTTTATATAAGTTTAAAGAGATTGGGTTATGGGATTTCAGATCTCAAAACATTTTAAATTTATAATTATATGAATGATATATGGGTTAATATTTTCTATAAACATAACAAGAATATGTTCTTCGCATTCTCCTACTTGTTGTATATGATTATATGATAAGTTAGTTTTATTATAAAAACTTATTAATATATAAAAATTGAATATCACCCGCAACTCAATGTCACCTGTTCATTTGCACGGGTATTGTGCTAGTTTAAACAAAATCAATTCTACAAAATTAAGTTCATTTACACTTAAGTTTATAATCTCTCACCCGAAACACAACTAAATAAATTAGATCGATATTTTTTAAAACCTATTTAGCTAAAAAGGCATATTTTAGGTGAGCTGCAATGGTGGATTGAAGGTGTTGCACGAATAGAGTTGCTACGGCTGCAGTGGGCACACGACGGTGGTGTACCTGCAGGGACTCCGACGCTCAAGTCAGGATCAATTCCAGCAGAGTAACAGTAATGGAATGAAGTGTGTGTACCTGAAATGGTGAAGCCCTATGATATTTATAGGCACTTTTGGGCGGGAAAGTCCGTTAAGCTGGTATAACGGACTCCGTAATTTCCAGCGTAACGCGCCTACGAGAAGGTAGAATCACGCGCCATAACGAATGTCGGATCCGTGTTTCAGATTGCCACTACACGACGACGGAATGTCCATGCCGGTAATACATTGGTAACTTGTTGAAGCTAGAGGCAGCGCAAGACGTCGGATTCCTCGTACAGGTGTACCTCGGATGATGTCATCACGGATGTGTCCTTTGTATGCCGGACCCTTATCTGATGACAGTATTGTATGGCAGCCGTTATTAGCCGAACGCCTACGATGTCGGGTCGGGGTATTATAATACTCTAGAACAGTAAGTAAAAATCCACTATTAGATAACATACCTACAAATGTTTAAATTATCTGAAATTTGATATACGTGATCATGAATGTGATATAATATGGTTCAACGGTTGGATTGGTCAAATTCACATTCTACAAAAAGATATTAAGTGGTATAACTCTACAAATTTGACACCTAATTTCAATTGATCATATCCCATATTTATTAGTTTATTAGTTTATTTGTGCATGTTGTCTTACACAAAAAAGTTAAGCCTAAAAAATCAAACTTATAACATGTTCTTTTTTTTTTGTCAAGAAACTTATAACATGTTCAAATACCTTATTTACTCCTATATATTAAATCTTGAGTCCTAACTAGGCCGGGCAAAACTATCCAATAACCCAAAATTCATGTGGTTCATCTAGGTAGAAAGTAAGTCCAATCCATCCATCTAAAAAGAAAAATTAATGGATAGGATCCATCAATTTAAACTTGCGGATGGACTATCATCCATCCCTTGTTATTTGAGAGTCCAATGGATGTTCAAATACAAAATAAAACAATCCAATGGATTCTGAAATGGACGTTTACGTGTTTCTTTTCTCACTTTTGAAAACACAAAACTCACTGTTCGGACAATATATTCAAGGTATAAAAATTTAAAAAGTATTGAAATCTGATTTTATGAAAAAATACCAAACATATATATATATATATAAATCCCAAGCTTCGTAGCTATTTTGATAAATGTATATCTTTTTCCTTTTTTTTTTTTTTTTTGCAACATTCAGTTTTTCAACATCTGTTTTAAGATGCATATAACTTACGCAATCATTACATGCGTATTTTATCAACACACAAGACCATGAAATAGTACCCATTATTTCATTATAAATTTATTTTCAATTCTTATAATAATATAATTTATATGAGAGGAGAGAGAAAATAAAAGAGAGAAAGTAGGAAAACTAATACTGAGAGAAAATATCTTACAAAAATGGATATGATAGAGAAAATTTTTTGTTAAGAGAGGAGAGAGATGAGAGAGAGAATCTTAATAAATGAAAAATATAGAGAGAAATTTTTTGTTAAAAATTTAAATATTTTTAAATACTTTGTTAATAAATAATTATTTTAAGAGAATGATAAAAAAATAATTTTTTTTTTTAAAAAGTAGGGATGGATTGGATATACATTCCTAAAATAGTTATTAATAGATGGATTGAATGGTTTTTATTTAATGGGTCAATCCATCCATTATAATTCTAATCCAGATCCATCCATGTGCCACCCCAAGTCCTAACAAAGCTCTCACGTTTACTCTCATAACAACTGAGCTCCTACATTGAACAACATGAAATTATTTTATTTAAAAAAAAATAAAATTTGGAGTTTAAATTTCTCCTTTTCTACTACTATTCACATGAAACTTGCCCTATCCTTTGTATTTTTCTAAATTGTAAAACATTATTTAAAAAAACCACAATAATTTCCATATAGTCATTTTAACTTTTGGATGTTTTTATTTAAAATTTTAAACATGTTATCTTTTATAATTTTTAGTTATGTTTGAAATATTAACAAAATAAAAATTTTATCCCATACATTAAATGGGTGATTACAAAATAAACATTTAAGTAAACTTCCAAGTCAGGCGCCACTTATCATGGTCCCTTATCATGCTTGTATACCCTTAAAATATTATAATATTTGGAGAATTCCTATAACATCCAAGCTCTGCTGCTCTAAACATATTCTGGTTCATCGTTTTTGCTTGCTATTCTTGTAGAGTTTGAATCTTTGATTTCATGGTGTGCCAGTTTGAATTTGGACCCTCCCAACCTTCAAGCTTGCTATGCCAATTGCGAAAGGGCCCAAGATCGCCGCTCCATCAACACCTCTGAGACGATATCCACCACCTCCACTTGCTAGTCGGAGAAGACGATGATGACAACCATTGTCCCTACTAGGCAGTTATCTATGGAACTTCGATTACATCTTTGATCTCTCCCGACAATTCCTTGGTTGTATTATTTCAGTCGTTGAGCTTCGTCGATCGTAAGACTGCATGCTCGTTTGCCGATGATATATGGCTCCATGTTAAAGTACAGAGTCGTCACCATCTCTTGCTCAATGCACATGTGATGTGATATCCTTAGCTACTGTTCTCATTTTGCAACCAAGTGAAGAAAAAATGATTGTGGTCCAAAACATCTGCAGGGACTAGAAATGGTGCTTCCAAAATTGATTAAGGGAACCACCAATGAAGAAAAGAAGAGAATGCCAGAAGAAAATTGATTAAGGGAACCACCAATTAAGGGAACCATCTCATTTTATGACTTATGAGGGATCCATCTGTAATTTCAGTTTTTTATAAACCATTTAATCTCAACCGTTTATAATTTTTTAGTTTCATCTAATGGCTTAAAAACATGAGACCATCAATGGTCTTTTGTTTAAAGGGACCATGGTAAATGGCACCTCCAAGTCAAGTTATACTTTTTTTAAAAAGGCCAATCAAATCTTAAAACAGACTATATCAAGCAATTAGATGAAATTCAAGTCTTAGATTCGGGATGTAAGCCAACCAGTCTTCGCTAGCCTATTATATTTCTAGGTTATCCCCTCATCTTTGGCGGGTTCATTGGGTTTAAATGCTAGTTTCCAACAATCAAATATAAAATAAAATATCAACAGCCAGTACATGTACAAAGCGCTTTCCTGAAGAAATCGGAAAGGGAATACAAAGAATACACTCAAAAGTTTATCGGGCAAATTTCGGTTTCTACCTAACTGGTATACGTAAAAAAGAGAAAATAGGAGCACAAAGAATATATTCATACGCTCTACAGACAAAAATCATAACTGAAAAAGAGTGCTTCTAACCAGAGCACTACTAATATAAATTAAGGAATCAATAAATAGAAATTTTTTATTAGAAATCACAATATCCAATGCATTAAAAACATTGAATGCTAAATATTCCAATAAAAAATTTCCACTTTTGATTTCTTAAGCAGTGCCCTGGATAGCATTTACCAAAGGAAAATAGTCAGTTGACTTCAGTGCTTCTATCCTTGCAGAGCATATGCCACTCCTGTAGCACTGCTGCTTGAAGAGCTTGATGTTCAGCCTCCTCAGCAGTCAATTTCGACAGAGTTGAAGGTCCCTTCTTTTTCTCATCTTCATCGCCATCCTTTTCTTTGATTTTGTCTTTATCCTCCTCCTCTTCATCTTCATCATCGGATTTTGGAGTCTTGGGTCGTGGTTGGGCTGCCTTCAACAAGGCTATCCTTTCCATTGATATCCTAAGCCTCTCGACAGCAGCTATTTTCACTTCATCTTCTGGCATATACTCCACGCCGCCATCAGTAAGGTCGTCCAACCAGCCCTGAAGATCTGATCCAATTTCCTTAGTAATAGATGCATCAGATGCTCGTACCACAAACTTGCACATCATGGTTGTCGTCTCATCACCCAAATCCACATTTCTACTCACTTCACTGGCACCAAAAATCATCATGCCCAAGAAGCCACCATGCCATGTTTTAGCAGCATAACACAACTATTCCAGCATAGGAGGGAAAAAAGGTGGAAAAGGGTTAGTAAATTCATATGATGCAATGCCTAACAACTCAATGCAAATAATCCCTAGTGTAGTCCTTGCTTTCTATCCTATTTTACATTGGCCAAGTTTCTCTAGCTTTAGATATATATTTACTGTTTCGATCAAAGTAGAAAACATACAAGTAAAATCAAACAGGGGACAGAGTGAATAGTAATACCACTAAATTTTAAGAGGACTAGGTGATTCCAGAGGAATGGGATAATATAAACATCCTTGAACTAAATCAGAAAAAAAACAAAGATAAATGCACACCTGAAACCCTGCCACTGTGCGGATAATATGCGAACAAACTTTGTGAAATGGCTTGGAAGACAAGGATTTCAGTCCACTTAAGAAAGGAGATGCGCCATACTGTTGGGCTGCAGTAGCCTTAAAGCCACTTCCTTCATATGTATATGTACCAGTGTATTCTACAACAGCTGGCAAACTGGGCCACAGTCGAAAAAACTCAACAGGTGATATTTGGTGTGGCAAAAGAAGCTCAGTCAATGGAATTTTATAAGGTTGACATCTCAAAATTACGGGTTCACCTAATTCGGGCCTTAAGCTCCTCTTCTGTCTCATGATTTGAGGATCCTCTTCAGCATAGTCACCTTCATAGTCTCCAACAGCACCACTACCATAGAATGGGTAATACAACACTTGAACCCAAAGGGCACATCTTTCAAAGTGAGAAACACCAACCGTCACACTGCACAGCACTGGATCCTAAGAAGGGAACATCATCATCACGAACATAGATCAAGAAGCCATTACAAATAAAATAGTAAAGGACAATTGCACAAAGAGACAATGCAAAACTTGTCAAGTACAACTGTTTAAAAGTAAATAATTAGCATAAATTTTAATACAATCCAGCATCATTTACATAATGTTCAAAGTTCTATACTCCAAATTATCAGGTAATAGTGCCTAAAAGACTGCTGAGATATACAAAGAGACACACAACAGATATAAGTAGTAACTTCTAAATTATGTTCCTGATCAGCATGCAAAACTATGCTCAGCACCAGACAGCATGAACTACAATTATGAGATAGAAAGGAAGAAAAGAACAGCTACAGGGAAGAACATAGAAACTCTCCAAAAAAGGTCTTACATTTTGGACCTGAGTCTACCTCAACCCCAAAAGCTAGCATATAGGGTGAGGATTGTCCAAGGCTTATATTTGGCCTTATCTGTAGTCAATGTGGGCCCCTCCAACATACACCCCTCACACCCAGGCTGGACATCTGGAGTGTGGATATCTACGGGTGGGAGCCCAATAACGGATCTAGGATTAGGATAGGTTCTAATACTATATTAGATTTTGGACCTAGGTCTAACTCAATCCCAAAAGCTAGCTTATAAGGTGAGGATTGCCCAAGACTTATATACTTTTATTTGGCCTTATCGCTAATCAATGTGGGACTCAAGTAAAAAATTACTACTACTACTAGGATGGGTGTTGTTTTCATTAGATATTGACCTTATTGTGTGTCATTTTATTAGGATTACCACCTCCTCTTTCCTTTGTTAGACCTCTTCAAACTTGAAATTAGTTGGATGCAAATTTCTAGTGAATCCAACTAAATTAATCTATTCTAGAGATGCAATGCAAGAAGTCCATTGCCCCCTCCCCTCTCCCTCATGTCCTAACACAATTTTTTGCTAAGCCGGAATGGCAGAAACATTCTCTATATGATAAGGTTCACAAAACAGACTACTCAAATCCTTTCACAGAAGCTTCTATAACTCCAGGGATTAAAATCAGTGCCACCTTTTCCCTACTTTTATTGTGTCTTTTTTTCACCGTACTTTTTTTTGTACTTCACATCATTTTGTCTGCATCCTTGTTATGTTTTTTTCTCCAATCAGCAACATGTCCCAACCCAAGCAAGCTCCCTCATACAAATTAGTGTCAACTGTAATGGTCAGTATTTAGAATTAGTTAGTTTTGAATTTCAGGTGAATCCAACTAAAAAAAAATCCTCTAGAGGTGTCAGAAGTCCATTGGGCCAGCCTGTTTACCCTGGAAAAAACTGAGCCAGGCCATACTTTCATAGGTCCAATATAATTAGGCAGGCCAGAGAATATGGTTGAACCAAATCAAACATGCTGGCCATAATTCATTTAAGAGTCAAAATAGGCCCAGCTGATCAAGCCTTCCCATTTGACAATGCTGGTTAAATCCAACCAAATGGTTGATAGGAACTGGATCAAAATATAGAAGAGAAAGATTGTGTTTATTTTTAGAAACTCCCTTACATCCCAGGTATTCAAGTGCCTGGTCTCTCCCACTCTAAATTCCTCTTCAAAACCAAAGATAACCCTCACTAACCAGTAACCATCCTTTCCTCTTATTTATAGCCCCTATCATCTCACACTCTTTAACTAATTAACTATTCCATTTATTCCATCCAAACATACCCGATGAGAGTTTTTTATCTGTTGTGCGGCATAATTAGCACAATTATGCATGATTTGTTTGTGTTCATTTAATTTAATTCCCTTTTATTATAGTAAAGATAAAGATTAATTTCCTGTAGATTAAGATATATTACCATATTCCCTTAATTAGACATAGCCTATATATTGTAAATACTTGGTGCGGATATAATCAGAAAAGTCAGAAAAATAACAGTCTGTTTCATATTTGAAGTCTATAAATAAACACAATCTTTCTTCTATTGTCTGATCCAGTTCCTATCAAGTAGTATCAGAGCTCCGATCTTGGAGCTGTGGGCTTGAATTTGGAAGGATCCGGAAGCTGTTCAGGTGTTAAACAAGGACGAAGGTTGTTAAAGTCCCACATTGCCTAGACATAAGGCCAAATTATAGTATATAAATCTAGGGCAATCCTCACTCTACAAACTAGCTTTCAGGGTTGAGTTAGGCCCGGTCCAAAATCTAAGAGAGGTAATAGAGTGGTTTGGAGGAAAATCAAGATCCCTTTTTTTCAGAGGAAGAAGATGTATATATGAGTGGGCCAACAAGATGTAGCTGTATTTTCAGTTGTGAGGGGTGACGGAAGTAGAGAGGCTATCAGCCACCAAGGTCTTGCACTCCAAACCCGACTTGGTGATGTACCGGCATGCTATAATCAAGCAATTCCAACCATCCAAGATTCAAAACCCAGTAACCCACACAAGATTTTGCTGGGCTTGAAGCAAGAGGGTACTGTGCATGAATGCAGGGAACAATTTGAGCTATATGCTAGGCTGCTGCATATCCCAAAGAAAGAATATCTAAAAGGGGTTTTCTTGAAGGGACACAGGGATGAGGTGAGGGAGGAATGAAGCTACACTTGGGAGGGCCACTATCGGAGGTGATGGATGTAGCACAACTCATAGATGAGAATAAAGTGGTTGGTGTTTTATTGGGAAAGGAACAAAGAGAGAATTCAATAATAGAAAACAGAGAAACAACTCTAGAAAGGTGAAAGAAACAAAAGTGGAACGGCCATGGTGGAGGAAGAAGCCAATTGACTTGTGGTAAAGTGGAAACAAAAAAGAAAAAAAAAATAGGCGAAGTGGGTTTGGAAGGTCGCCCACCAGGTAACCAAACAGAAGTGGAACAGATAGGAAAAGTGATCGTTGTGGGAGAAACAAAAGGAGAACAAAGCATGCGTCAGCTGTGGAGGTTATGGACTTGACCAATACTCTCATCACACCACCATTGAAGCAACCAAACCAAGTGTGAGTTCTTCTCCGCAGGGTGATGGGCCATCAATAATGACAAAACTCTAGCTCATAGGCATCAAGACCCAACTTCCGCTGCCGAAAAGCAGAGCTCATGCAATAGCCAAGGGGATGTCAATGGCAAAGATGATGGTGCAGATGGTTGCAATCTTGCAATTCTAGAGCCGCGGTGCAGCTCATGTGAGGATGAGAGAAAGGGCCAGATTGGAGAAGGCCAATGGTTTAAGTAGCAATGATGATTCGCAGCACAAGAGAGGAGGTTGTCAAAATAGACTGGCCAGTTTTGATTCACCAGATCAGTAGCCTTTGAAGCATAGTGTACAGGAAGGAAATAGCAATACAGGTCGTCGCATGGAGAATCACACTACCAACATGCACAGTTTCCAAAGGGGAGGAGATGAGTGAGTCATTGGGAATGTTTCTGGTGGAGGCAGTGAACATGCATTGGCATAGATTTCGGGAAGGGAGTGACGAGGGAAGCTAGGGCAGAATGTAGAGGATACATTCTCCACCAATTTGTAATACAAATAGGGCATGTCCTACCTACCAATGATATTGAATATCAAGGGATAGGGTTATCTGGGAGCCCATGAGTTGTTTTGCCAATTTCTAATATTTCCTGGTTGTGAGCATTCTGTTTGGGGTCCATAGGCAAATTTTTCAAAGCTGCCACAGGTAGAAGCAAGAGGCTTACATAGGGATCTCAGTGGACATTCTAATTCTTCATGCATAACTTGGACATCAAGCTTCAATCAATGGGACCCTGATCAGAATTTGTTTACAGCTCACAGCCTCACACTCACACAAGAAATTCACCTTGAGGACAAGGTGAATGTTTAGGGGGAGGAGGGAGTATTGACAGGTTATCAACTCCCTTAGTTGGATCATTTAATCAGTTAGTTAAAGAGTGTGAGATAATTGGCTATAAATAAGAGCAAAGGAGGATTAGTGAAGGTTATTTTTGGTTTTGAAGAGGAATTTAGAGAGGGGGAAACCAGGCTCTCGAACACTACTCAGAAGTCAGAAATATAGACATACCCATCAAAACTCTCTAGACTTGTAAAACAAAAAGGTGAACCAGTAGCTGAGAAGGAGCAAATGCAAAATAGCCATCTCAAACTGGAAAGGAATATGCACTTTAGAGGAGAAGCAACCTGTGAAACAAGATTACGCAGCTGCCGCACTGCTTGAGAAGAACCATCCATATAATATAATGCACCTGATAATCCCACACGTACATCAACCCGATTTAACTCGAGCTCAGTTAAGTTTAAGACCTGAAAATTTTTCATTTATAGTATATTAGAAACAATAAAATATCCATTTCAAATAAAAATTTGTGCATAAAACAAACAAAACCCTTTATCCATATGATTTAAACATTAAAGATGAAACTATTGAGCAATTCTAGCAATTCATTTTAATTTCTTCATTAACAGATTATAGAAGAATATAAAAAGAATTAATAATTAACATCAGTATTTCATCAAAGAAATTATGAATCCATATTTAGGAAGCTACTGCAAGCCAGAATTTTTCTTTTAATTCGTAATATACTAATACCCTGTTGACCAGAATACTGTTCACACAATGGTGCAACTTCCTCACCAATGCAAGGTTGGAATTCAGTAATTGTATATACAATAGTACATCAAATTAAATGTGCCATTTTCTTTCAATAAATAAATCAGTTTGTCTCAGCGTATATATCAAAACAACAGATATAATGGTCCACTACATTTTGAAAGTAAAAATTAATCTATTTTGCTTCACATCAAGTTCCTGATCGTCTTTCACAGGGAAACATTATGAGTTATAACCACCACAACATAGTATTTGCAAATACCCTGCTTAAGTGTTGGACAATGTCATAAGCAAACCCTAAAAAAAGTTGAGAAAGAAAGATATAATTGAGGCTTTGACCTTTAAATGCAGAGTGATCCTCCCATCACTTGAGTCTGCTAAATGATAACCTTCAACATAGCAGGGATCACTGCTTCCAGTTAAAGTAATTGCAGTAGGAGGAACCTTCAGTAAAGTAGAATCAAGTCCTTTTGTCAGCAAAAGGGTTAGTTCACTGGGGTCTGGTCTCCATAGCTCTAAAATAGCCTTGTGAACCAATCCTTCCAACTTTCTATCCTGAGCAGCAGAAGCTTCATAAAATTGAACAGTTAATTTATGGTGGCTAAATGGGTAATCCCCTCTGGCTGCTGTAACCCCTGCCCACCTACGGAAAAGATAATAATGATAAGAGACATAATCACACAAAGTTATCACAGCATGAATTAAATTTATGATTTAATATAATAAAGACCATAAAACATTGTAAACATTAGATATGAGCAAAGACCATTTAGCACCAATCTACTCTGAACAAGGAAGAAATTGGCAAGAAGTTTTTCTAAAACCAACACCATTACAGCAATAAAATTTTGAAATCATAACAAACTAGACTTTCATGATCACTCAAAAGGAAAAGGAAAAGGAATGAACGAATTGAGGAAATACAGTAATGAGATAAGGATATGACTTCTGAGACAGTGTGAATAACTAGATTAACAATGCCACCAATTATAAATATAAATTTGCACAATCGTCGCACCTACTCTCATGATGACTTGAAGCATATTTGATTCTTTGCAATATCAATCGGCATTGATGCTTGCTGACAGAATCAGCCAAAGGATTGTTCCTAAACTCTTCAAGCTCTTTGGTAAGCAACTGCCCAGCCCTAGGGTGGCGCGATCCCAATCGTTGAGCAGATATAAGAACTGCCTGTACATCTTGAACTCTATTTGTTGTTTCTGCAGTCGAATCAACATTGAAAAGAACCTTGTGAATATTTGATACAATGACATTAAGAGGATCATCTGGGTCGTCTGCTAGGAGTGGATCCAATCCTTCTATATCTATGTGCTCTGCAATAGCCCATATAAGGCGGGCCAATATTCTAGGTGTATTGACCTGTTACATTCACAAACATTAACATGTAAGATTAAAGTGTGACAAAACTCCTTTCATTTGTGATTATATGAGTCTAAAAATGTTTGTTTGAGCAAACTCAAGTTATGTAGGAATTGATTTATAAAGATGGTGACAAAATAAAATATAAGGGTGAAAAGAACAAATGTAGAAGGGGCTAGATATAAAAAAAATTCATAATTTCAAATGGCAGCTTAATCTTTTCACCATCTATTCAAAAGAATTTATTCTCTTCTATCAAAAAACAATGAAAAAAGAAATCATTCTTGGTACATCACATTAATCACAGAATAATAATTTTTTGCTCATGAAAAACAGCTTGCTGATTCAAAATGTCTTAAGAGGTTCTAAAAAAATTTAAAATAAAAATGTTCTATAGGACTCAAAAAATATCTTCTAGGTTCAAACAATGTAAAAAGTACACAAAGAGGTGAGTAACTGAGTGATGACTGAAAAATTCACCAATATCAACAACCAAATTTCATTATCAACATTATTGGCATTAAAATAGATGTCTTTATTGAGGGTTAAACAGCTACAATGGAAAGCTTGAGGGGTAGGGTAAAGAAGGGTTTAATGATAAATATACCCTTAAAAGACATTTCAATAATTATAAAAAGCACTGTTCAGATGCAAGTGGCCACATACACGCAATTGTCAGAATTACCAAACTTTAGATGGCATCAGTGATGAAATTTAGGTGTAAAAGTTTGTGTACCTCACGTAAGTCCCTCACAAGTTCACGTTGCAAGTTTTGCAATCTAGTCTCGTTCAAAATTTGGTCCTGAGATGCTCCATCTTTGACTCTTTTTACACCACCCCTAGTATCATATATGTAGCATAGTCTAACAAGCAACTTCAAGTAGCAGTCAATCGCATAGGTGCGGCCATCACAATCCCATTTAACACAAGGTCGACAAACTTCCACCACTTCCAAAGAAGGTTCAGTCCAGTTTAATGCACCATAACCAGTTCCATATGCCAAAGCTCCAATAACCCTGCTCTCCATGCCCGAGTTTTTTTGTTCAGGCAAAGGTAGGGACAACTGAAAGCAACTTTCCACTAGTGATGCAACTAACTCCTCCCTAAATATGCTTTTACTTGTTATGCTATTAAGATCATCATTCACTCTCGCATCCTCAAAAAGGGAAGCAATATCAGTTCCGGCAACAGGTTTCTGCCCTCGTCGGACACTTTCCTTGGCAAATAGGTCCACACAAAGAGCTGTTCTACATATACATGCTAAAGCATGCATGCGATCAGATTCTGCTCTCAAGTTTCTCACCATTAAAAGCAGTCTCTTGAACAGTGATACCTACAATGAGCCATTTATAGACAATAAGCATTGCAATATTAACCAAAGGAATTTTCATCTAGCCAAGCATTTAATGCTTTATTTATATGATCAGTATCACACATGGAGTGGGGCAACCTGGTTATTTAAAGCTCCAGCCATGGCGGAAGGATTGGACCCATTATGGGTCTATTGTAAGCAGCCTTACCTTGCATTAGCATTTAGCAAGAGACTGATTTCACAACTCGAACCTCTAACCTTCTAGTAACATGGCAGCAACTCTAACCATTGCGCCAAGGCACCCCTTCAATATCCATTATCACACAAGATACAGAATAATGCACATTTTAAGCACAAGACTACAATGACGACACTACATCAGAGACATCTAATAAATAAGGTAAGGATGAGAAGCCAAAAGTCTGTAAATTCAAAGGCTTCATCCGTAAGCATGAAGGATGTTTGCATAGACTAGTGAGATTCTGATTCTACTCATAAATACATAGGCCAGAGCACCACTTAAAATTTTATGACAAGCAAAGACTAGTGAGAAATACATACAAACTAAAATCAAATTCATGGATGTGAATGACATTAGGGGCATCACCTGCATGTTAAGATCAAGGAGATGAAGATTGGTAACAACAGCCCTAACAATACTCTCTCTAGCAGAAGCAAATTCCTGCCTATCCCATAGTGTGAGAATAGCAATGATGGATTGCGATGCCCATTCAGTCTTCCCTCCAGGTACATCAGCCAGATACAGCATGTTAATCCCCACTTCATAAATCAATGCCGGTTCCAACGACGAAACTAAGAAGGGTGCCAAGTGAGTAACCACATCCGAAACACCCACCAACTTCTCCGCATTGGAATCAACCTCACTGCCTCCGCTGTTAGAAGACTTGGACAGCTTCCGAATAACCTCTACGCTGCCGGAGGCAACAGCCTTGACGGAATATACGATCGGAAACACGGTGGTACGGAAATTCTCAACGGGTAAGATCAAGGACCGGGCCATGAGGGAGCTGCGCTTCTTCCAGACGAAGTCAACCATAGAGGAAACCCAATTGGATCGAATGGCTAGTGAGTTCTCACTATCCACGAGTTTGTCACCGGCGAGCTTGCTCATCCGCTTTGTGGTGAACTCCTGGAAGAGCCGGCCGACGGATTCAAACGCGACTTTCGAAACGGCGTCGGATCGGTCCAGCATGTTGGCGCCAATGCGGCCCCACCAACCGGAGACCCTGTCGAGGAGGTTCACGTTGTTTTCGCAGAGCGTGACGAGGTCATCGCGGGCGAGTACGCAACCAAGGGTTTCGGTTATGGAGAAGCGGAGATTATCGCTTGGGGAATCGAAGCAATCGGAGATTTCCTTGTTGCATTCGGCGATCAGCTTCGCGAGGCGGTAGGAAGGGATCGCGGCAAGGATGGACACGGCAGCAGCAGTGACGTCAGGGTCAGGGAAGTGGAAGTCGTTGCGGATACCACTGCAGACGGTGTCCCACAGGTCGGGGGTTAGGCGCGTGGAGCGGATTAGGTCGAATGCTAGCTTCTTGCACACTGCGGAGGCTGGCGCCGCCACGATCTCTTCCACCGCGGATTTAGCGATCACCGCGATGTCGCGACCCGCTGCCGACTGCTGGAGGGCCTGCAGCAGGGCGCCGGACTGGCGGAGCGCGTCGTTGGAGCGAAGGTCCGCTTGGATCTGGGCGAAGAGGATGTCCATTGTCGAAGTGGGGTTATGATTTGGGAATAGAGTGTGAGAGTGGAAAGGAAAATGGGGAGTTGGGTTGTAATTAGGCTAGGGATCGGGGATTTGGTGGAAATGGAATGGGATCATCTCTTGCTTTTGCAGTGTGGGAGGAAAGAAGATGGAAATTGGAGGAGTAAGATAGGCATTGTGATAGTGTGGTGTTGAGAAATGGCGATGGTGGTGGACTGGTCCGGTTGCAGTTGGTTAAGGCTGTAGTGTTTAAGCTGGAAAGCCTCTCAGCAAGGAAAGACAGTAAGAATAAGATGGAAACGAATTTTATTTGGACAGGTAAAGGTTCTAAATTTTAAAATGAATAAACTAGCACATTAGTCCATGAGATTGCATGGGTAGGGCAGTTTAGTCCCTGAGATTGCAAAATACGTCCGTTAGTCCTGGACATCACAAGACATTAGGCACTTTAGTCTGAACTGCTTAACTCCGTTAACTTTTGCTGACCTGTTATGTTATATTAACACATAGGATTGGATAGTGTGAAAACGACACCGTTTTGCCTGAATTTAACAACACAATTGCTCTCTCTATAATGGTCACATTCATTTTCCTTATTCATCTTCATCTCCTTTCTCTCGTTCTCTACGTTGGGCACCATCATCGTTTCTGGTTGCAATTCTTGAGGTCTTCCGCGTGTGTGTAGAGCTGTTGTTTGTTGGTCTATTCTTCCTCATCTCAGACCTTTGTCAGCCATGAGCACCACAGATTGGAGGTTTAGCGGTGGTGGTTCAAATTTTTCGCACATCTCTCAAAGGGGAAGAAATGAGCCGAAATGTAATTGTAATCATATGCCAGTTATTAGGGTTTCTAGAACTGGAAAAAACCAGGAGGGTTGTTCTTTGCATGCCTTAAATTGAAGGTATTTTTTTATTTTGCTTATTTTGTTAATTTTGGGAATTTTCTGTTCTTTGTTGTTTAGGGTTATGGTAGGTTGTTTACTGCTTAGTTAATGTTGTGAATTTCCAATGAATGTGCAGGTTGCAGACAGATGTGATTTTTTCAAGTGGGTGGAGAATGAATTTGTTGCACAAGAAATTGCAAGTCAAAGTACATCAACCATGGGATTATGTGGAAGTGATGATGAAGTGTGGAAGAAGAATGTGTCTAGGACCTTGAAGAGACTGGAAAATCAGAATAGGAGGGTTAATTGGGCACTTATGGTGTCATGTATTGTGATTGGATTTTTGTTGGGGCTGTTGTGGAAAAATTAGATATGTTTCTAATTTTAGGGTAATTTAAGTAGGATATGTTCATAATATTATGTAATGTTGTTATTATTGATTTTAATTCTAATGAAATTGTGTTCTATTTTGTGATCTTTATATGTTGTCTATGATAAGATTAACAACAATCCAGCATAAAACCTAATAAGCAAGAGACATTTTCCAAACTGTCTCAAATATCCAATGGTGGTAAGACCACTAAGATCCAATAAGTTAATAACCTAATAAGCAAGAGAACAGGGAAAAACAACCAATAAGTTAATAACCTAACAGCAACATTAACAATAACTAAATTTCCAAATTGTGGCAACAGACATAATCCATCAAATGAAATTGAAAAACAACCAAATTGTGCCAATTACCCAATAGTGGTAAGACCACTAAGATCCAACAAAAGCAAATTACAACCCAAAATAACAACAACATTAATAATAACTAAATATCCAAACTGTGGCAACAACCATAATCCATAATAATCAAACTACATCCCAAAATATAACATAGTTCATCCAAAAAGCAAATTATCTCCCAAAAAGCTAATTATCTCCCATAGTGCCAAGTTGTTAAGGTGCCAAGTTGTCAAGCCCAGGAGTTGGCATAAATTGTTGTGCCTTTGATGAATCATCCACACCATCAGTTGGAGCAGTTGGTGACCTTCTTGTTGGGCTCTTTACCCTCAGTCCCCTCCTACCAGGTGTACCTGCAACTGTTAAATGGGCCAAAATTTAGCAGCCTCATAATGCAAAAAGCTCAATGTGATATAAAACAATACAAAGCCACTTACCATCACCATCAACCTAACAGCACCAGATGCAATTTCACCCTGTTCAACTCCAGTTGCAACCATTTCTACAATATGGAAATTAAGTATCAATTCACAAGTAAAATAAATATCAAATAACATAACAAATTTAAGAGTAAACCATACCTTCATCGACTGCATCAGCACCAGTACCATCTTCTTTTGCAACTGAACCATCATTACCTATTCCTCCTTCTCCCCCAACAGCAACACCCACTCCAACTGTACTTGGCTTACCCTGCTGCCCAACACAACCACCTAGATCACCTTCAGGTATTCCATCATGTCCCCCAACAACATCTTGGGCTTCAACTGTGCTTGGCTTACCCTGCTGCCCAACACAACCACCTACATCACCTTTAGCTATTCCCTGATCTCCCCCAACAACAACTCCCTCTCCCTCTTTCCTTACAGAATCAATAACCTCCTTCAAAATAGTAGAAATGTCAACAACCTCAGGCTGTTCAACTGGATGCTCATAATAAAGATGCAACTCTCCACCATTTTTTTTTGCAACTTGTATAGCCTGTAACAAGTCACCATCTGACTTCAACAAACTCAGACCATCCCTAAACCTCTTAGAACTGTCTAACCAATACACATTACTCAACTTAGTATAACCTAGCTCTTTACTTAAGTTCCAAAACCAAAAGACATCTAGACAGTCTTCATCACAATTAGGCCACACATCAACCTTACCCCATTTATATCTCACCCTTTCCCCATTAGCTCCCTCATCAAAATTCCCACCATGGTGTATGTGCACATCTATTCTCTGCATGGATAATCATTTTGTTGATCAGGCACAATCAAAGTTAATATAAAATAACTTAATAATTTATTAACAAAATTATTAAAATATAATGTAACAGTGACCAAGATTAAACAAACTCTATTTAATACAACTTGTCAGAAAAGCACAAAATGCACATGGGACCAACATACAAATACTGACATGGGACCAACATACAAAAGCATAAACAAAGTCTATTTATTACACTATACATTACAAAACAGAGTCAAGATTCCCATCACCATACCCACCAACGAAGTGACCCGGTTCAACCTCCTCAGTGAGAAGTAAAATCACATGTGCATGTACCACATGTACCACAAGACCAGACATCGAACACAGATACACACAAAACCCTATTAAGGAGGCAAATCACCCAGCTACATCCAGAAAACGTAAACCACAAAAAAATCCAAAAACCCTAGAAGAAACCCTAACCACAGAAATAGGGAGAGAGAGTAACCATTACCTGCAAATCCATTCTACCAACAATAGCAAAGGAGTTTTGGTGAGAATGAGAACAGTGGAAGTTGCAGAACTTGAAGACGAAGGGAGAAACGAAGAGACCTCCACAGAGAGAAACGCGGGAAGAGAAAAGGTCTTCTGGGAAGAGAGAGCAATTGTGAATCCTTGTTGGCATCCCATGTGTCAATATAACATGAAAGGTCAACAAAAGTTAACGGAGTTAAGCAGTTCGGACTAAAGTGTCTGACGTCTTGTAATGTCAAGGACTAACGAGTATTTTGCAATCTCAGGGACTAAACTGCCCGACCCATGCAATCTCAGGGACTAATGTGCTAGTTTAATCATTTTAAAATAAACTGTTTTTCTAACATGGCTAATGTTAATACTCCCTCTTATCTTTTTTATAAATCACATTTAATCAAATTACATAATAATAATATAATAAAAGTGATTAAAATTAATTAATTTTATTAGAATTTTAAAAAATAGTTTAATTTTCTACGTTTATTCCTTAATTAATATTATTAACTAATCCCAATACTCTTTTATAGTTGAAAAGATATTAAAATTAATAGGAGTAAATAAGAAAAATAGTAATAAATGTTTTCTTGAAATTTTAATGTGTCTTATAAAAAGAATCACAAAAACTTGTAAAAGTGTTTTATAAAAAAACCTAAGGGAGTAAATCATAAGTGTAAATGCTTTAGTGAAAAATGTAACATTTAATATTATCAATGCATTGACTATTGAACTACCAAAAAATGTATTGACTATTGTGATGGTTGCATTTTCCAACACGGTCATGCTAACGAGTGTCCTAAGGACACTGGTTAAAGATCCATACACCAAAGCTTTTTATTGGAGAAATCACAGTATTGATTGCATTTTTTTGTCAAAATAGTATTGATTGATTTGTAACATTAAATGTTGCACACTCCAATAAAAGCTTTCTAGTTTTGGTTTGTTAACAAGTACCGTAAGAGCACTGGTTAGCATTTTTGTTTCCAATAAAACATTTTCACTCTTAATTTATTATCATGTACAATGTTGCACATATAAAAAATACAAACCACTTAATAAATGAATTAGCGGGATTATTCTTTCAATAGTTACTTCAACATTTTAGTGCAAAAAAAATACTTCAACATCCCCTATATTTTGCACTTTCAATACAAAAACTCTTTAGCTGAAAACTAAAAGCTAGCTAATTTGATTGAAAGTATTTGGTAAAACTAACTGAAAATCACAATATCCTATGAGATCAAAATTTGTACCTTTCTTGAACCAAAGACCAAGATCAGTAGTTACAACAAGATACCTAAAGATTCTTTTCTTAGCAGCTACATGTGATTCTTTTGGAGAAGATTGAAATCTAGCACATAATCCTACAGAAAATAGAATATTTGGTCTGCCGGAAGTTAAATACAGCAATGATCCTATCATTCCTCTATATTCCTTTTCAGAAACAAGTTTTCCATTTTTATTAGAGTTTAATATTGTGGAAAGATGCATAGGAGTTGTCATAGGTTTTGATCCTTCCATTTTGAATCTTCTGAGAAGACCTTTTGTGTACTTTTCTTGGTAAATAAAATTCCAGTATCTATTGTTAACTCAATCCCCTTTTTTTTTGTTTCATGCATAAAACACAAGATTTCATCTTTATTTGAAGTGGGTCAATTAAAAACTTTGACATGTATTACAACTGTAACTTAAGGGTTTAAGGCATCATCCTTTTTTACGTCCACTTTAAGTTGTCACCCATTCTCTCCTCGAGCAAATTATTGGGGTCTCCAGTCCCAATAATCCACAATCAAGGTAGTCAGAAGTAAACAACTAAACAAAGTGACCCCAAAACCACAAGACAAACCTATGCCGAATCATGTTTAGTAGACATTTTTAATTTTACTGACAAACACAAAGTCCGGTTGAACCGAACTGCTCTGAAACCATCTAATGTAACACCCACCCTAGCGGTAGACATTACTTGGTTTTGTGTAACCTCTAACTACAACTTTAAGGAAAAGGGGAGAGTTTTTTTTAGAACTAAATACATACTGGTCATTTTTTTAAAATTAAAGTGATTGAAACACTTGTAATAATTTATTCAATTATAATGCATTGATTCCACATTTCCTTATAAGTAAGAAGTTTCCTTTGATACAATACAAGTGAAAACAATTAGGAATTCATGTCCCAAGGGATACAAGTAAAAACTCGTGAAGTAACTATGATCCGGCTTTACTCGATACAAAACTTCTACCTCAGCCCAAGCCGTAGTCAACTTGAATGAGATAAGATCTCTTCTAGCCATCCATCTAGCGTGGCAGCAATTAACAAGAAACAAGCAACAAAACACAAAAATGAAAGGGTGAGAGAAAGTAATGAAAATCATACTGGCAGAAAGTAACAAATGAGTTAAGGCATACACTCATTCCTATAATAACCAAGACATATATAATCAATCATAAAAATAAGTCACAAGAAATTCATTCCATATCCCAATCATCACAACAGTTAATGCATGCCATGCCAAGACTCTTAGACACAATGTTACCAATGTCATAGGAACGCAACATTTCCTCATTTGTGCTTGATTTTCAAAACTCAGCCAAAAGTGATCTTTTGCCTTTTCTAATTTGTGTTGAGGTTGCTTGAAGGAATGAATCAGTCCTTGACTTGCCACATCAGACAGGGTCTTTACTTCACACAACTTGGCTTCAGACAACACTTCACACTTCATATCACACTTCAGACTTCAGAAGATGCTTTAGAACCCGATGGTTCAGAACGACTTGAACACTTCAGATAGGGCTTCCTTCAGAACCAGAATATACTTTAGACAGCCTTTGCGTATAAGATATCAAGCATATATGAAATAACAAAACTTCATCAGAATAATTGTGAAGGCTTAAAGAGTTTATCTTATGTTTATAATCATCAAAATCTTATCAGTGGGATGTCTTAGACTTGTAAAGTCTTGAAACTCAACAAACACCGCATCCTCATGAGCCCTTCTTTGCTACCCCATCAAATGCCACAACCTTCGATTCATCTGACAACCCTTACACACCCTTATCTCGAACCACCCTTACACACAACTCTAACCTACTCATCAACACTTAGCTAGCAACCACCTCTTGCAGTTAGCTCCCTCACCCGCTGCAACATCCTCTTACACCCATCTAAACCAAAATCGCATACATCCACTCAAGCTCATCACTCACATGACCATCCGAAACCACCATGAACAATAGTCACCAAATACTTTGAGTCCTTATCACTCATCTCCTAGCACTGTTCATACTTCACCCATTTCCTTCTTCGCTTCGTCAATGGAACCCCTACAAATGATCTTTGGATTCATTACTGAAATAACTCCCAAAATTCAATTGATTAAGAATAACAAGATAAATTAACCATCAAATCTTTTGTTAGATCCAAATCAATTTTATAGTCAAAACACAGTTGAAATGAATAATTAAATGAAAACCTTCAATTCAATTACTTCTATACTCTTTAAATGTTGCATGACGATTAACCAATCAAAAGTACAACATATATCCATAACAAATTTTACATATAAAACATGTTAACCAATCAATTTTTTATCAAAGACATATGAAGTTGAACCAAATGGAGTTGAAAAACAAAGTAGATATAATTCAATATACATATAAATGAAGACCAAATCTTAGAACCAAGATGAAAGTAAGCTTGAATCCTTGAATTAAATACAAACTTAGCATTCCATGAAGACTTTACAACAAAGAGTTAAAGTAAAAGTAAATGAAAGACTTAGTAATTCTACAACTTGAATGATTTTCTACCTCCTATTTATAGGAGGTGAAAAAATGTCTTTCCTATGCTAATCATTCAGCCATGACTCAACATGTTTTGTCCATAATGAAGTTGGCTGAATGTCTCTAGAAGGGGGGTTGAATAGACACTTTTAGAAAAATTGTTCCTGGAAATTTTAGTACACTCAATTTGAAAGTTGAGACGTGATCTCAAGTCTGCAGACTTGGTGTCTCTGTTAAGACAGGTTAGAAACTATTTCAATTTCAATTGTTCTGATTCTGGTTTAGATGTCTTAAGATCTTCAAATCTGTTTCAAATATATCTATAAAACAATTACTCGGTTGTTTAACAAAACTGAGATAAGCAAGATAAAGAGATAAGTAAGAGAGATGGCACAGGGATCTTATCTTGGTTCACCTACACCTTGGGCTACGTCCAGTCCTCACAACACGTGAGATTTCCACTATTGACAACCAGTCAAATACAAGTATTCTTACAGCCTCTTCAGGACGTCTCTCACACCAAGCCTAGGCACTTCCTATCTTGGCTGAGCCACAAGTATTCTTACAGCCTCTTCAGGACGCTCACAGCTCACTCTAAGACTAGGCACACTTCTATCTTAGATGAGACAGATTACAAGAGTATGAAGTTGAGATAGGTCTAGCTTTCGAGCATACAACCTATGGATAGGCAGTAAGTTCTAGCTAGTAATTCTCTCTTCTCTAAGGGAATGATAGTGTTACAATTTTAAACAAGAGAGATCGATGGAGACTAAAGAGATTCTCAAGTTGAGATCAGGTTTGAATATGAACTACTTGAGATAAGCACTTGAGATGTCTCTCTTAAGATGAGTTGAGATATAGTAGATGTTCAGTAATTAATGTAGTCTCTCACATTTTCTTCACTGTAGCCCTCAGCATTTATATCAGAGGGTAGTTAGCCGTTTATGACCGTTGGAGAGCCGTTGAGAGTGTGTCAGTCTATGTTTCTTGGATGAGAGCAACTGTTTCCTAAGTACATACGTCACTATGTCAGTGCATAGTGTACTGGTTTTTCACTTTATTCTGACTTGATGGCTTGACCTTTTAAGTTGTACTTGAGTCTTTTTACTAGGTATGATTCTCTCCTTTGCATCTCTTGTATGGAACTCAACTCTTCTCGTCTGATTAAGAGACAACATCTGACCTTGAGATAGCGTCTGATCATGAGACAACGTCTCAAGCTGTTCTTACATCTTTTCTTTACTTGAGCTAATATCTTGCTTATTTCAGAGGTCAAGTCTCATGGTTCTTATTGGACTCAGTTAATGTAGTTCATACTGTTTTGTTGGATCTGTCTCTTCATCTTGAGATAATCTCATGCCCTTGCATATGTTCTTGAGACAAGTCTCAAACTGTTGCTGAATCTCTGACTTATCTGATGCTTCAAGGTTCTCATTGCTTCCTTGTTTCTTTCACATGGTGTTTCTCTTATGAATTTAAAATCTGCAATATAAGTTCTAACAATGTTCTGCCACAAGCTTGAGCAAACAGTTAGTAGCAATAAGATGCATCTCATATATTTTAAACTTTAGTGGTTTGACATATTAAAAACTTCCTTGGAGGTGAGTTTGTCTCAACCATCTCCCCCTTTTTCGATGATGGCAAACCATAGAGTTTAAAAAATTTATAATTAGATTTTAAGTTTTATGTGCAGTAATCTGTAACATCCCAAAATTTAGAAAATTAGAAATATAATTTAAGTACGTATAATTATATTTCGGTAACGTTAGCAGTAAAAATAGAAGTTACACATTAAAAATAGTAAATATTAATATACCTGTATTTATGAGGATAATAATATAATATTATAAATATTAGGAGAGACGTCATATTATTAGGATCTTAATCAGATATGTTTATATTGAATATAATAATAATATTATTAAGGGATAAATCATAAGGTTGCAAATAACATTAATTGTTATAAATATAATAATTGTTATATTAATAAAATAATATTATGATTAATAAGGATAATCTTAGAAGAGAGATATGGTTTAGTATTTTAAATTAAGATCAGATTTTAAAATAGGGATAATGAGATCACAAGGATTAAGGGTAAGAATCAATACAAATCTAGGATAAGATTTAATTATATAATTTGAATTTAAATTTGAATATAGACGGATAAGGACTCCGTAATATACTAATAATTCCTAATATAAATGAATAAATAAAATAAAAGAAAAGGAAGAAATAATAGTATTATTATTTTTAATAATATTAATTGATTAAATAAGAGGAATAAATAATAGTATTAGTAATATTAATATTTTTATGAATAATGTTATTTAATAAAATAAGGATGAGTGGGTTGAGAGTGGGTCCAACCTAGTTAAGTATTTAAGTAAGGGAGGGTTACCAATTCGCCCTAATCCTTATTTTTCAAAACGTTAGAGAGTGAAACCTTAAGGAGGGGAGGAACGACTCCACAAGGAGGAGATGCCGCAGAGTAGATTAGCAAGGGAGTTCTATCTTTTCGTTTATGATCGTGAACTCTAAGGTACGGTGGGGAAGAGGGTGCTGCTTGTATATGCATGTAGGGGTGCTTGGGTAGTAATTTAAGGATGAATTCGTATTGATACATGATTAAACTGAGAATGAATGATTAAAACTGTTGTTGTATGATTGATTGGGTGATTCTTGATGAATCTTGAGTAATTTGAATGAGAATAATGAGAATAGTGAAAAAAGGGTTAATTAAGGGTTTGATGATTTGGGGTTTCGATGGGAAAACCATGTAAAACTGTTAAAGATTGGTGATTTTATGGATATTGATGATTATGAATGATGTTTGATCGAAAGGGATCGACTAGAGATTGATTGGAAAGGTTTAGAAATGTTAGAAATCGTGAAATCTGCGATCTGCGTCGCAGGTAATCGATTACCAGGTGTGGTAATCAATTACCAGGGTGTTTTGGGCAACCCAGATGTGTTGTTTGTTCGCTGGTAATCGATTACAGGATTGTGGTAATCGATTACCAGAGAGTTTGTTTGCGGGTAATCGATTACAGGGGTGCTGTAATCGATTACCAGAGTGTTTATGATGACACACTGCTAGAAGCTTGGACCTGCAAGACCTACATTGGAGGAAATGCACCAATGAAAAGTAAAAATGCACCAACTTTTGGCCTGAGCTTCAAGCAAGGAAGAGTTAGAGAAATTAGTGTCCTACAAATAAAGGGTCACTACCCTACAAAATAAAGGTCACTACCCTACAGAAGGACACCTTGACCCTGGATAGCACCCTTGTCCTATGGACCACCCTTAATTAGGACTCTCTTATATTTTCTTTTTATTTGATTGTATTTTTCTTTTAATTCATCCTACTTGGGTGATAATTGTATGGGTTTATTGGTTAGTAGGTTGCCTTGCTACAAGGTCTAGGAGGTCATGGGATCTAATCCCACATAGGATAGAAAATTAAGTCATCTTTTCTTTCCTATGTAACATGGGGCGCTATTTTTGGGTTTATTGGCTTAAGGCTTAGCTTAGCCATAAGCCTTTAGGGGCATGAGTTCAAATTCCATTTAGGATGAGTTTTCACTCATCTTTCTATTTTTCTCCCCTTTTCCACACTAGGTGGCCGCCCCCTTCCCCCTCATTTCCTATAAATAGGACCCTCCTCTCCTTGTATTGGAGAACATTGAATTTTGATGAATAGTAAAGGTATTATGCCAAATTTTCTCCTCTTTGTGAGTTGAGTGAGGCTTGGTGGTTGTTGCTTAAACCATGGTGAGACTTATCTAATTCCCCCGGAATTAGTGGCGTCTGGCATTGGACTTATCTGCTGCAGGAGGATTCTTGCTTCAGTGGCGTCCCTCCCATTTCTTCCTCTCCACTTTTTCTTTCATTTTCTCTCATTTTCTATCACTTTCTCACGTGAATATAGCTGCTGCCCAGCACCTATATTTCGTGATTTTATTGCTTGATTGTGGTTCTAATTGGTTTGTTTTGCTCAATTCTAGATCCTGTGCAATTCCTGTCATCATTTGGTATCAAGAGCTTGATGGATTGAGCAAATTGGGGGCTGTTTTTGTGGCTGTTTGGAGCGTGTGGCTGCACCTCTTTTGTGCAGAATTTTGCTTCAATTTAGTGTAATTCAATCCCTCTTTCAATTGTAATTTGGACTTGGACTGTTTCTCGGGCCCGAGGTGCCTTTCTGCTACTATTTGCACTTGTCTGCTTGATTGAATTGGGTGATTATCTTGCTAGTTGGGGGCTATTTCGGGCCGCTAATTCCCACCCCCTAGGTGTTTGATAAATTGCCTCTTAATTGCTCATACTTGTTCTTAAGTGATTTCTACATATAATTGCTATAAACTGCTTGTTTGTTGGTGAAGTGTGGTAAGAGGAGGTATTGTTGTCTTCATTTTTCCAAAGATCGTTCACCTACATTTTCTCCCTTCAACATTAATTGTTCATCCCCCATATTCATCTCTTTACTTTCCGCTTTTAATTTCCGCCATTTAATTTCCGCTTCTCCCATCCCTTTAATTTCAGCTCTCCCCTTTACATTCTGCTATTTACTTTTCAGTTCTCCCCATCCTTTTAATTTCCGCTTCCCCCTTTACTTTCAGTCATTTATTTTCAGTCCTCCCTATCCTTTTAATTTCCGCTTCCCCCTTTACATTTCAGTCATTTACATTCCTGTCCTCCCCATCCTTTTAATTTCAGTTTCCCCCTTTAGTTCTTGCCATTTATTTTGCGCAATTTCTCCTTCTTTTTTTTTGCCATTTTATGCGCATTTTTTGGGCTTATGTTTTGTTCATATTCTACTCTTGTTATGTCTGTTTGATTGACATTCTGATTGCAAATTTGGATTGACTGCTATCTCTACCTAGAACTTTCCCTGTTTGATTGTGCAAAACGCTCACCTATAGGATCTTTTTTTTGGTTCATAGTGTTGGAAGAAGATCAACAAATCCTAATTGTTGATTTTCCTTCAAATTTAATTCCGAACTTAAAATGGAACCAAACGCGTTTCGGTGACCACACTGGTCTTGTATAATCAACAAGGAAGTGCTAAGCAATTTTTTGGCCATTTTTGAAATCAAGTTGCCATCACATTTTTACAGTTTTTAGAAATCAGTTTATTCATTATTTTTGCTTTTCTGGGCCACTTGGACCAGTTTACTGTCAGAAAATTCCAAAAATATTACAGTAGGTTCAGTATATTTTCTTTTCATTGTGTACAAATTTCTGTAATTTTCTGTTGGGGAAAAAGCCAAAAAAAGAAAGAAAAGGCAAGAAAAATATAAAAAGAACGTACGTGCCAAAAATAGAAAAAGAGGTGTAAAAAGCAAAAAGGGTGCAAAAGAAGAAAAAAAGACAAAAGACACCCAAAAGGAGTCAAAAATTCAAAAAAATTCAGAAAAATAGAAAATTCAAAACAAAGAAGTATCCCAACAATACAGTGACAGTTTTACTGTAATTTTTCTGTTTCATTTCCCTGTATACTGTAATTGAGTTGTATTTGCTGTTTTTCTTAAAAATGACAATTTTGGCAACTCTTTTTCAAAAATCACCAAAAACAATTCTCTTTGCAATTTCTTCCATCTTGTCTGTTTTGCTGTCTGCTCTTGTGTATAAGCTTGTTTGAGTGCCAGCTTTTCTTGTTTGTCATATTAATTCCTTGTTTTGTCTTAGGATTTTTCTATTCTCTTCCGGTAGATCTTTTCTTTGTTAGTGCGCTTCTATTTTGGGTAAGGGTTAAGACTTAGACTCAATCTGGTCTTTGCAACTTCAATCAACC
Organism: Sesbania bispinosa; assembly: GCA_026901365.1. Lineage (NCBI taxonomy): Eukaryota > Viridiplantae > Streptophyta > Magnoliopsida > Fabales > Fabaceae > Sesbania > Sesbania bispinosa. The sequence continues at coordinate 691,743 of QLOH01000069.1, read as the reverse complement.
TCCAACCGAGTAGAAGAGGCTAGAGAGTATCATTATAGAAAAAGCCTAAAAAGAGTGACATACACGAGTGATACATTCCGTTGAGTGTAAACACTTAGTGAGTGGTGAGGTCCCTTAAAATAAAATCAATTTAAGATGTCATGTAGAATGTGGAGATTGGGGCTAGATGAAGATAGGAGAGAATTTAGAAGAGAAAAAGAAGTGAGAAGACACTCTTCTCATGATAAAATTGATGAAAGGTATAAGAAAGAAAGGAGAGAAATAAATAGGTATCATTTTGAAGATAAGGAAAGGAGTTATGATAACTCTAACCATGAAAGGAGAAGATATGAAGAAGAAAGAAAACTTAGGAGAAATTATGATAGTGAAATTAGAAGAAAAGATCATGAAAAAGAGGAAAGGAGAAGAAGAGAAAATAGGAAAGTTACGAGAGAAGATAGAATTGGAAGAAGGATAGAAAGATTTTCAAATGAAATCGAAGATAAAATTTCAAAATTCTTTTCAAAATCCTTAATTGAGATAGAAGAGATAAGAAAATTAGAAAAAGAAGAAGAAGAAGAAGAAAGGTTGAAGAGAGAAAAAGAAAAGGAGGTAGGAAAAGTACAAATAGAAGAAAAGAAAAACAAAGAAGAAGCAAACTTATCTTGTGATCAATTAAATGCTAACTCTTCTAGTTTAAACTTGAATAGGTTGATGGAAAATACATCTAGTGTTGGAAAGAGGAAAAGTCAAGTGGTTGAAAGGGAGTATCCTAGACTAACTTTCTTTATGCATGACATGCCTCTTTTCATGCACAATTCTATGCCTCAAAGCATTACATGTTTGAAGGAAATAAACAATGTTGATGATGCTTTGAAACCTATTGCATGTTTAGAAAAATCAACTAAGTTTAAGAGTACCATGAAACTTACTAGAGATGCATGTTTAGTCAAATCCTTTGATCAATTTAGATTGCATGATAACAAAGTTGGATTGAATATGCACGTGCCTTTGGTTTGTATCTATAATGTGCATACACATTTTGGTCCTAAAATAATTGTGTCATATAAAGATGTGTATTATGCTCTTGAACTAGTTAGTGAAAAGAATAAAAATCCTGATGAAGTTATCACATATGGAAAAACTTGTTTGACATCTAATTCAAATGATGATATGCTTCTTGATATGCATACTCAGTATGATTCTTTTGGTATTTCACCTTTCATGAATGCATATGATAATATGAAAAAGGTGTCATCTTACTTGAGTGAGTGCTTTAGCATGGATATGGCTCTTGAACAAACTTGCATGAATACTTCATGGCATGAACATATGCACTATGATTTTTACAATAATACTCAAGATGTGTGTCTTATGTTCAATGAGCATGATGTGATCTCACTTCCAAGGAATAGGACATTCATACCACAGTTTTAATTGTGCTTTCATTTGGCAATATGTTGTGGATTATTTTGTTAGTTTAAAACATGCATATCACTTGTTTAAATTTCGTTTTAACCAACTAACCCCTTTGCTTGATAAGAAGGACTTCAAGAGAATGGTCTTTGATCCAGGATCTCCTTCTACAGCGTACATAGACAAGATGGTTCATTCTTCATTTAGGGAGTTTTCTAACCCTTATCTCAAACACCTCTTGTTCATCTCCTATGAATTTCTTTTGTTAATCTTTATGATTACCAAGTATTTCTGTTATGAGCCTTCACTTTGCTTGCTTGGGAATAATACTTATGGGTCTTCTTCTTGTTGTCTAGGCTCAAGGAAGATGTTCAACTTGAAGACCTCTAACTCTACTCTCCAAGGGCTAAGGGAAGTATCTTCTTACTTTCTTGTTGTCATCCATCCCCTTCTTCTAGCAAGTTCATTATTCTTATGGCTTCTTTTTGAATTTTCAGATTTGAGGTCAAATCCTTTTCAAGGGGGAGGGAATGATGACACACTGCTAGAAGCTTGGACCTGCAAGACCTACATTAGAGGAAATGCACCAATGAAAAGTAAAAATGCACCAACTTTTGGCCTGAGCTTCAAGCAAGGAAGAGTTAGAGAAATTAGTGTCCTAAAAATAAAGGGTCACTACCCTACAGAAGAACACCTTGACCCTGGATAGGACCCTTGTCCTATGGACCACCCTTAATTAGGACTCTCTTATATTTTCTTTTTATTTGATTGTATTTTTATTTTAATTCATCCTACTTGGGTGATAATTGTATGGGTTTATTGGTTAGTAGGTTGCCTTGCTACAAGGTCTAGGAGGTCATGGGATCTAATCCCACATAGGATAGAAAATTAAGTCATCTTTTCTTTCCTATGTAACATGGGGCGCTATTTTTGGGTTTATTGGCTTAAGACTTAGCTTAGCCATAAGCCTTTAGGGACATGGGTTCAAATCCCATTTAGGATGAGTTTTCACTCATCTTTTTATTTTTCTCCCCTTTTCCACACTAGGTGGCCGCCCCCTTCCCCCTCATTTCCTATAAATAGGACCCTCCTCTCCTTATATTGGAGAACATTGAATTTTGATGAATAGTAAAGGCATTATGCCAAATTTTCTCCTCTTTGTGAGTTGAGTGAGGCTTGGTGGTTGTTGCTTAAACCATGGTGAGACTTATCTAATTCCCCCGGAATTAGTGGCGTCTGGCATTGGACTTATCTGCTGCAGAAGCATTCTTGCTTCAGTAGCGTCCCTCCCATTTCTTCCTCTCCACTTTTTCTTTCATTTTCTCTCATTTTCTATCACTTTCTCACGTGAATATAGCTGCTGCCCAGCACCTATATTTCGTGATTTTATTGCTTGATTGTGGTTCTAATTGGTTTGTTTTGCTCAATTCTAGATCTTGTGCAATTCCTGTCATCCGTTTGCTTGCAGGTAATCGATTACAAGGTGGTTGTAATCGATTACCAGAGACTTTGTTTGTGGGTAATCATTACTAGAGGTTGGTAATTGATTACCAGAGTGAATTTTGAGAGCCTAAGTGCTTAATGATGCTTAATATATTTAATGTTATTTGGAATGCATATGTTGGTGAATATGCTTAATATATTTGATGTTATTTGGAATGCATAAGTTGGTGAATATGCTATATATTGATGTTATGTTGGAATGCATATGGTTGGTTAATATGCTATGTAATTGATGTATGCTGGAATGCATATGGTTGGTTAATATGCTATGTAGTTGATGTTATTTGGAATGCATATGTTGGTGAATATGCTTAATATATTTGATGTTATTTGGAATGCATATGTTTGGTGATTATGCAATATGATGTATGATATTTTGGAATGCATATGGTTGGTTTATATGCTATGTAATTGATGTTATTTGGAATGCATGTGGTTGGTGAACATGCGATATAATTGATGTTATTTGGAATGCATGTGGTTGGTGAACATGCGATATAATTGATGTTATTTGGAACGCATGTGGTTGGTGAACATGCGATATAATTGATGTTATTTGGAATGCATGTGGTTGGTGAACATGCGATATAATTGATGTTATTTGGAATGCATGTGGTTGGTGAACATGCGATATAATTAATGATGATGTTACTTGAGTTGTGCGGGCCCATAGAGGGGGTACAACTTAAGAGAGATGCTTTGTGCATATGTGATGTTACCTAAATTGTGTGGGCCCATAGAGGGGGTACAACTTAGGAGAGATGCCTTGTGCATATGTGATGTTACTTGAGTTGTGCGGGCCCATAGAGGGGGTACAACTTAAGACAAATGCCTTGCGCATATGTGATGAGACCTGGATTGTGCGGGCCCATAGAGGGGGTACAATTCGGGAAGTGAACTGAGTTATGCGGGCCCATAGAGGGGGTACAACTCAGGGGATCAAGATGGGGCGTTCGATGCACGGGCCCATAGAGGGAGTGCAACCTAGGGTCGAATGTCGTTGTGCGGGCCCATAGAGGGGGTACAACCTATAGGATTATGTGTGATGACTCCGGTAGACTATCTTGGCACTAACTAGAGTGATTGACGAGGTGCACTCATTGTGCAGAGTTCCAAGTCATGACCTTTGGGTAGATGATGAGATGAGTGTTGGTGCATGTGAAAATTGGAATACTCAACGATGGAATTGAGTTATTTGATAATGTTAATGATTTTGGTGCATGTATTGATGAGTGATATATATATGATGATATTCGAGTTATATTATGATGATGATGGGTTTGGTGAATACATGATGGATGTATTATGTGTATAAATGTGAATGATGGTATGAAATATATATGTTGATATAGATGAATAGCTATATGTTGTGGTTTGGGATAATTGTTATATGATGGTTTATCTGATGTATTGGTAGTATGATATATGATGATGTTGTTTATCTGTGGGTGAGGATAGGGCATTTCCTATGTGTGTATATGAGTAGTATCTTTTTCCTCACCGTATTCTGTGGACATATTTTTACAGGTGTTGATGAGGACACGATGGGTGTCGAGTATGATTAAGGGAATGTGCTCTGATAGATGTGACATCAGGGGTATAATTTGAGGGTCTTTTATTATGTTTCTAGTTAGGAAGTTTCATGTAAACTATTTTAGATGCCTTGCACGGAAAGTAGGATGTTTAGTTATTTTTATTTCTTTGGAGATTCCGCTGCATGAGTACTTGAGTACATTGGAGCGATATTTTATTTTAATTAAGTTGTTTTCGAACTAAATGAGGTTTTTAATAAGAGAGTTTTGTGAACCTTTTTACCCATCGTGGGACATTATCTTTTCTACATTTCCATTTATTAAACATATAATAGTATGGGGTAGAAAGGTGTCACATAATCAACTCCCCCTGAGATGTGCAATTTCATTTTCTTTCTAATGAGATGAGCTCCCCCTGAGTTAGGGATCCAATCTGTTAAAAGATCTTTTCATAAAATAGTGTTAAAGGATTTTAACATAGTCAATTTAACATAGTCAATTGATGTGAACAGAGAGTCATTTCATTAAGTGAAAGAAGGAAATTACATCATTGCATAATAGACATAGCTACAGATGCCACTACATCTCATCAAAACAAAGAAAAGATGTTATTACATCTTTAACTATTACACATCAACACAAAGCTGTATATTAAGCTAAATAAACAACAAACTAAGACTCTCATCAGATACAAAACATCTAACCAACTCTCCCCCTTTTGCCATTATCAAAAGATACTAGAAACATCTAGGATGAAGGAGAAGAGGATGAATCAGAGTCTGGTCCAGAAGGGTGTAGCACAACTTGTGGAATCTCAGGCAGAGGAGGAAGATTGGAAAGATGAAGGTTCATCTGCTTATGAAATTCATTGGAAGTTCGCATAGCTTGAAGGACTATGTCAATTCCATCAAGAATGGCCTCTTGCCTCTTTTTGTGATGCTTGAGTTTCTTCAAAATCTTCTTTTGATTCTGCTCAAGTCTGGTATTGAGATCCTGTTGATATTGTTGTTGCTCTTGTTGAAGTTGATTGAGGAAGGTTTTGATTGATGGTGAGATGTGAGTAGGAATGGAAGGCTCAAAAGATGGAGCTTGTTTTTGTTGTGCTGTTGGAGGAGCAGATTGATCATATTTGGGTTGGGTAGAGTCAAATAGCACAGTATCCACAAAGAACTTCCCAGGTGTAGGGAACGATGTTTGTTGGGAATGAGATGGCTTATATCTTGGAGGAGTCTTCTGAGTGCCAGGAGCATCAACAGCAGGTATGTCATCAGCAGGGATCTCATCAGTGGGGATCTCATTAGTGGGAACTCATCAGTAGCCACTTGAGTATCCTGCATCCCATCATGTGTGGGAGTGGCATTTTCCTTTTCCAAGCTCACCAAAGTTTCAGCAATGATTTTGGTGGCAGGTGAAGCTTCAGCTTGGGGTGGTGGCTTGTGTTGAGGATGGAAGCAAAGTTTGAGGTGGAGGAGATGAAGGCTGAGGCTCAGGAATAGGTTCCTGCATATCAGGTGCAGGTTCTTCTATATGGGGTGCCTCTGTGGTGAGAGGTTGAGGTTTTGGTTGGGTGAGGGCTGATGAGACATGTTCAGATGTGACCTTCTTTTTCTTCTTCTTTTTGGTCTCTGTCTCAATTGAGACAGACTGATGAGACTTTCTCTTTTTGTCTTCTTTTGGGATCTCAGCTTCTGGTTGAGACCCTTCTGTTGTGTCCTTGGCAGCCTTCTTCTTCTTCTTCTTCTTATAGGTGTCAGACATCTTAGAGGAAAGAGATGCTTGTGCAACAATAGGAATAGTAGGAGGATTATCAAGAGGAAACGTAGGAGCAGGAATGGACGTACCATCTAGGCCAAGAGACTTCAGATTTATTCTCCCCACATACCCAGGTTTCTCATCAGACTCCTCACAGTCACTTAAGTCCACTTTAAAGTGCTTCATAATCCTAGTGACTAACATCCCAAAAGGTAGGGAAGCAGTGATCTTTGCATTGTGAAATGCATGCTCCATGTGCCTCAGAATGAGAAATGACAGGTTGAGAGGGATTCAATGCTTGAGATGGTACATCACCATCATATCCTGATTGTAGACTTTGTTGAATGTCCTTGCCCTGGGCATAATGCACTTGGCAACGAGATGAAATAGAAATTTTCCAAAGAGATTGAGAGAAGAGGATGAATTTGAGATGACACCTTCCTTGAACAGAGAAGTTCCTACATTTGCTGCAGGAATGCCAACTTGATTCCACCATTGTTCTTCATTATAGAGCCTATTCCCATCTACAGAAGCTTGAATAATGGCTCCAAGAGTTTCTTCAATCAGTTCCATATGGACTCCCTTGAGGCTTGTAATGACATGAGGCAAACCCTGAGATGAGCCCTTGGCTCTGTAATACCAACATAGAAGGCTCTGGTCATCCTTGGAAAGACTGGATCTGTCATTGATAGATAGTCTTCCCATCCTTGCTTCCTCAGATAGGGACCAATATCCCAGTTCCCAATTCGTAACTCTTGAGTAGAGATGACCCTTTCAATGATGATCTTCTTGTCAATGAACTTCTTGACGAATTTATCTTCAGCTTCTCTGTTCTCAAACAAATCAGACTGAAAGGAAAGCTTTTTCCCTTCAACAACTTTTCCTTTTCCTTTTCTGGAGGGCTCAGGTTGAGTAAGATCTGTAGATGCATATACTTGTAGATATATTATATGCAGGTTTTGATGATGCCAATAGAAAGAAAATGAGTTCACAAGATTGACAAAAAGAATTTGGCAAAAGAAAGAGAAAGAGCAAGGAGCAAGGTAAATGCAAGATCAAGACTACAAGTGATGTTAAATAAGTATTAGTCTAGTTAGATAAAGTATTAAAAGAATTCTAGACTTTGCAAGTAATTTGGCCATTAAAATAAAAGTTATGCAAAAATATTTTATGAACCAAAATTAAAGTTCAAAATAAATATTTTGAACTGGTAATCGATTACCAGATGGATTGTAATCGATTACCAGCAAGCAATCAATTTTTGGATCAAAATTTTGGTTCTGGTAATCGATTACCATATGTTGTAATCGATTACCAGAGTGCAGAAAATGCCAAATTTGAATTTCAGTCACAACGGTTCATAATCTGTTTGAATTTTTGAATGTGTAATCGATTACCACTTTCTTGTAATCGATTACCAGCGCGATTTTTCTGAAAATTATGAAGAGGCACAATTCCTTATAAAAAGATACAAAGCTTCATTTGTTTTACTATAAATATGTGTCTCCATTTCGAAAAATGAGCAGAATATATAAATGCAATAAAAATGTGAAGAATCTCTTTAAAAATCATTTTGGCCAAACACTTGCAAAATCATTGAGAATTCTTATAGGAACTTCAAGTTGTATCATCTACTCTAAAAGAGAGTTCATCTTGTACAAACAATTATTCTTATACTGTGTGGTTAAGAGAGGGTGCCTCTCGTAGATTGTGGGTGAAACTCAACACAAGGGAAAGGGTTCCAAGGTGTGTGAGTGTTCATCATTTGTAAAGGATTTTACAAATAGTGGAAATCTCAAGTGGGTGACTTGAGGGCTGGACGTAGGCAAGGGTTGGCCGAACCAGTATAAATTGAGTTTGCATTTCTTCTTCCCTTAACCTTTACTTATTTATTGTGATTTCTAATTTATTATATATTGAGAAATTAGGAAGTTTGCATTAATATTTCATCATACAAGAATTGTTGTAAGTATAGTAAATCATAAAAGAAGTGAGTAAACGAAAAAGAGAGAATTTGGAGTAACTTAATTCACCCCCCTCTTAAGTTATTTGAGGTCACTTGTCTAACAAGATCAATGTGTACTGAAGACTTAGGGGGTTTTTGAGATGTGGTTTGGGCTACGTTAGAAGCAATCCTCTGAGACTTCATTCTTGGAGGAAGAGGGGTACTCTTCTTGGAAAAGGTTGATTTTGATGCAGGGGATTTTTGGGATTGGGTTTGAGACAGTTCAGATTCAGTGCTTGGTTGAGGAGATGGAGAGCGACTGAGACGCTCTAGACTTGATTGCACGCTAATGGATTGAGATTTTTCATCATCAGAAGACATTTTGATTTCAGGGGATGAAGATGAGGATGATTTATCAGAGTAAGGAAGTTTGATTCCAATGACTTTGATACGCATTGAGATAGAAGGAAAGATGAGATAAGGAATCGTGAGTTGGTTTAAATAAGGAGAGGTTTCAGGGAGAGAGAATGAGTGCACAAGTGGCAGGAGTAGCAGTTAATGAAACAATTGAGGGTGGTTGGCTCTCCTTTTTATATAGTAACGACTAGTTAGCTTGTGAGTGGGGAGTTACTAGCCGTTATTTAACGACTCTTTTTATCTCACAGTAACGTCTCATTAATTGATGAGACATAAGTTGAGATGCATTGTGAGACACCCATCGTCTGGTGAGTTCCTGAGACATCATCTCTTCTTAGATGACTTTTCAGTCTCATCTCATCTGGTCTCAACTAATAGCATAGATTTTAACTAAGAGAACATACATTTAATAGTTTTAGATTTTCAACAAATCTTTCCTCCACTAAAGGCTTAGTAAAGATATCAGCTAGTTGATTTTTAGTATCAACAAAAATAATTTCCAAATTCCCCTTTTGCACATGGTCTCTTATAAAGTGATGCTTAATGTCTATATGTTTAGACCTTGAATGATGAATTGGATATTTTGCAATATTTATAACACTTGTGTTATCACTGTAAATGGGAATTTTGGAGTATCTGAGTGCATAGTCTTGCATCTGAGACTTGATCCACAACATCTGTGTGCAGCATGCAGCTGCTGAGACATACTCAGCTTCAGTTGTGGACAAGGCTATTATATTCTGTTTCTTGCAAGACCAGGATATAAGACATTTCCCAAGGAATTGGCAAGTGCCACTTGTGCTTTTCCTATCCATTTTATCTCCAGCAAAGTCAGCATCACTATATCCTATAAGATCAAAACTTGAACCTTTCTCATACCAGAGACCAAGATCAGTGGTTCCTATCAAATATCTAAAAATTCTTTTGACAGCAGTAAAATGAGATTCTTTAGGATTTGATTGGTACCTTGCACAGATACCTATAGCATACTGAATATCAGGTCTGCTTGCAGTTAGGTACATAAGAGATCCCATCATTCCTCTGTAGATTTTGTGTAAGATAGCTTTGCCAGTCTCATCTTTGTCAAGCCGAGTTGAGGGGTGCATTGGAGTCTTCATTGGCTTTGCCTCACTCACTTTAAATTTTGTCAGCATATCTCTTGTATACTTCTCTTGACAGATGAAGATGCCACCTGACAATTGCTTTATTTGCAGTCCAAGAAATAAATCTTAGTTCACCCATCATGCTCATCTCAAATTCTCCCTGCATAAGACTTGAGAATTCTTGACAAAGAAACTCATTAGTGGATCCAAAGATAATATCATCCACATAAATTTGGACAATCAATAAATCTTTGTTAACTCCCCTTTTAAATAATATGGTATCAATCTGACCTCTGGTGAAGCCATTTTTAATTAAGAAGGAACTTAACCTGTCATACCAAGCCCTTAGAGCTTGCTTGAGACCATACAAGGCCTTTTTGAGTCTGAGAACATACTCTGGATGATGAGGATCTTCAAAGCCTGGTGGTTGCCTTACATAGACTTCTTCTTCAATAATTCCATTTAAGAATGCACTCTTTACATCCATTTGATAGAGTTTGAAGTCTTTGTGAGCAACAAAAGCCAACAAAATTCTGATTGCTTCAAGTCTGGCAACAGGAGCAAAAGTCTCATCATAGTCAATTCCTTCCTGTTGATTATATCCTTGTGCAACAAGTCTTGCTTTATTTCTCATGACTTTGCCTTTCTCATTTAGCTTGTTTCTGAATATCCATCTGGTTCCAATAATTGTTTGATAAGATGGAGGTGGAACCAGATCCCAAACTTTACTCTTTTCAAATTGGCTTAGCTCTTCTTCCATGGCCTTAATTCATGATTCATCACTCAGAGCTTCATGAACATCTTTGGGTTCTATATCAGATAGAAGAGCTATTAAGTTTTCAGCATCTCTGAAGGAAGATCTGGTTCTGACTCTATCTGAGGTTTCTCCAATGATTTGTTCTCTGGGATGAGATCTCACTAATCTCCAGTTTTTGGGTAGTTGAGAAGCATGCTCATTTTGGATCTCTAGACCTTCTTGTCTTGGTTCCCTAATATCAGGTTGTTCCTCTGGTTTATCTTCTTCTTCTTGAAGTGCATGAGATGGATTAGGGTGGATATTTCCTTGAGACATCCTCTCAGACTGAGCTTCTCTTCTTTGTTCAGGCTGAGATGATCTTATCAGTTTCTGTTCAGGTGAGGATCTCCCTTCATCTTCCTGAGTTGAGATTCTCAATTCTCCCATCATTTCTTCAATTTCTTCATCTACTCCTTTCTGAGAGTTGCCCTGTATCTCATTAAAGACTACATGTATATATTTTTCAGTAGACTTAGTTTTTAGGTTGTACACTCTATAAGCCTTTGAGGTTTGAGAATATCCCAAGAAAATTCCTTTGTCAGATTTTGTATCAAACTTGCCTAGTTGATCTTTAGTGTTCAGAATATAGCAATCACAACAAAAAATATGAAAATAGCAGAATATAGCAATCACAGCTCATATGGAGTTTTGTTTAAGATTTTTCTTATCGTGACTCTGTTTATGATATAGCAGGAAGTGTTCACTGCTTCTGCCCAAAAATATTTTTCAATTCCAGAGTCACACAACAAAGTTCTTGCCATTTCTTGAAGAGTCTTGTTCTTCCTCTCAACCACTCCATTCTGTTGAGGAGTTCTTGGACATGAGAAGTTATGAGCAATGCCATGTTTATCAAAAAAATCTTTTAAATTTAGCATTCTCAAACTCTCCTCCATGATCACTCCTTACAGCACCAATTCAATACCTTTTCTCAGACTGAATCTTTTTGCAGAAGGTTTTGAAAGAGTCATAAGATTCATCCTTCTGAGAGAGGAATAGAACCCAGGTGAACCTAGAGAAATAATCCACAATTACAAACCCATACTTTTTACCACTGAGACTTGCAGTCTTAGTTGGTCCAAATAAGTCAATGTGGAGAATCTCAAGAGGTTTGGTAGTTGAGACATGAGACTTGGACTTGAAACTTGATTTGTTGTGCTTACTTTTTACACAAGACTTACATATCAAGTCCCTGTGAAATTTTACTTTAGGTAAACCTTTGAAAAGAGACTGACTTGCAAGTTGACTCATAGTTCTCATGTTGATATGTCCAACTCTCTTGTGCCAAAGCCATTTCTCATGGTCATGAGTCATGAGACATGTGTGAAGGGAATCAAGCATGTGGTCAGGGTGCAGCGGAAATAAATGGATTCCCTCCCTTGTTATAATCGTTTTGCGAAAACACGAATCAAGGCATAAAAGGTATTGAAACGAAAGGTCATACCTTATTAGGATTATAAACGAGGCAAGTGTAGCCACGTCTCTATTGGTATCCACGCCAACAGCCGGACTAGGAAACCCTCCTCAGCTCTGCTAGTAGCCTCAGAAAGTAAGAAGCGATTGCTCATGTGTATAGGGTAGTGCATCTCATGCTCTATTTATAGAGTGGTGGCTAGGGTTCTACCCCCTCGCTCACTTAACCCTCACACTTATGGGCCTGGCCCATTATGTTATAATTCTAATTAAATTAAATTAGAATTATTATCCTTTCCTAGTGGCATGTTGTATGCGTGTGACCCAATAGGCTTTTAATATTTGGTTATGATTATAAAATAAAACTCTTTTATATTTACTATCATAAATAGTGAGCGGCATCTAGCAATACATCACTATCCAAATATTGAGAGTATCAACAACTTTGATGAATCCTATTTTAAGATAATTTATATGATATGTCCCTTTGTCCAAATATCTAATTGAACACAAGGGCATGGATTGTGTCAACCTTGTATAGTTCAATTTATATATTTTCTTGATCCCCAAGTAGACTATACAGAAAATAAACATCTCATGTTTATCCTCCTGAGCATGGCCATGCATTTTGCAGTCTCACTTTATCAAGAGGCCTAAAGATATAACTCCTGTTACATAGGAGGGACAAATCCCATCTAGGGCACTCACATTCCACCACATAATTTATTATATGTCCAAAAACCAACTTTATGATTACCCTGTTACAAGTAACGTTTGATGATAATTAAAACATATAATTCCTTATGTAGGAATCGTAGTGATTTCAGGTCAAAGGACTTCATATAACATTAATCAATTTAAGAAGCGTTCATGACACTTATGTAACAATCCATGCAACGTTCTTAGGGTGGGTCTGTCCAGTACACCATTACTCTTAATGTGTACCTGCGTGAGCATATGATATCTCATATCCATGATCCGTGAGATGTGATCATCAATGAACTCACATACTAGTCTAAATGCATCTTTGTCCTAAGATGATACTTGACTAGGGACTATTTAAGAATAGTTCTTCACAAGGTCTCACAATCAAGTCATCTACTTGATTTCTTATGAAGTTTAAGATTACTATTCTAAGGACAATAATTATATTCTAAAAGAATGAGTTGCCTTTATAAAATAATATGATACAAATGATGGATGTTCATAAACATATAAATCTCTAGTGTATATTCCTAACAATCTCCCACTTGCACTAGAGACATTCATACATAACTATTATGCCTAATGATCTTGTGTGCCCTTCATGCTTCTGCTGCACAAGGGGTTTAATGGGTTTGTAACAGCGACTGTTTCTTGCTTCGAACTTTTCTAGCTCACAGCGCCACCATTCAAACAAAACACATAATCTGACTGCGATCTTAAATCATCTTTGTCGGTTTGGAAGCCAGCATCAGTGTAATCCTTTACAAGTAGCTCTTCCTCACCTCCATATATCAAGAATGAATCCTTAGTTCTTCTCAAGTACTTAAGGATGTTATTGACTGTTGTTTAGTGAGCTTCACCAAGATTAGACTGATATCTACTGATCATGCTTAAAACATATGATGTTTCTGGTCGAGTACATAACATGGCAAACATGATAGACCCTATAGCAGATGCATAAGGAATCTCATTCATTCAACCTCTCTCTTCTTCACTGGAAGGAGAATGAGCCTTAGATAGGCTTGTACCATGCGACATGGGTAAAGATCCCTTCTTAGAATCTTGCATGTTAAACCGTTTTAACACTTTGTCTATGTATGTATTTTGACTTAGGCCAAGTAATCTTCAAGATCTATCTTTATAGATCCCGCTACCTATCACGTAGATTGCTTCACCCAAATCTTTCATATAAAAACAATTTCCTAACCAAGTCTTTACAGACTGAAGGGTAGGAATGTCATTTCCTATGAGGAGTATGTCATCTACATACAAAACCAGAAAAACAACTATATTGTCACTAACCATTTTTGTAGACACAAGGTTCATCCTCATTTTTAATGAAAACAAACTACTTTACAGCTTCATCAAAATGAAGATTCCAGTTTATAGAAGCTTACTTTAATCCATAAATAGATCATTGCAACTTACATACCTTTAGGTGTAACAAAACCTTCAGGTTGTATCACATACACATCTTCAAGAAGGCTTCCATTTAGGAAGGCTGTCTTGACATCCACTTGCCAGATTTCATAATCATGTTAAGCTTTAATAGCAAGTAAGATCCGAACAGATTTAAGCATGGCAACTGGGGAAAAGGTTTCATCATAGTCTACACCATGAATTTGCATGAAACCCTTAGCCACCAACCGTGCTTTAAAGGTATTTACATTACCATCCATGTCAGTTTCCTTTCGAAACCCACTTGCTCCATATAGGTTTTATCCCTTCGGGTGGCTCAATCAAGGTCCATACCTTGTTAGTGTACATGGAATCAATGTCAGATCTCATGGCATCGAGCCATTTCTCAGATTCTGGACTCAAAAGAGTTTCTTGGTAAGACACTGGCTCATCTTGATCCATTAGCAATACATCCCCATTTTGAGACACAAGGAAACCACATCTCTCAGGTTGGTGACGTATCCTGTCTGACCTACGCAAGTCTTGCGCTACTTGAGCAGGTGGCTCCACAACACCTTGTGGCATCTGCGCTTGTTCCATTATCGGCTCATTGCTACTTTATGGTACTTGAATTTCCTTAAGTTCTACTTTCCTCCCACTCATTTTCTTAGAGACAAATTCCTTCTCTAAGAATATAGCAGTCGTAGCGACAACCTTTTTACCTTTGCTAGGATTATGGAAGTAGTAATGATAAGTGAAAATTGTATGATAAATTAGAGCACTTTTTAGTTCACTTATCAAGGATAAAATGGTATTTTTACCCCAATTTAATCCCTTTTTAGTAAATATTAGATAAATTGTATTTATTAATCTTAGATTTGAATTTGATGCTATTTTGATAGAAATATTGCTGATTTTTGCAGAATATTGCAAGGATTTGATTTGAAGGAAAGATAGCATTAAATGAGGGAGATATCTGCAAGATTTGAAGTTTAATTGAAGGCATTTAATGAAGATTTGAAGATTATTTGAGAGCAATTAATGAAGATATCACTG
Source organism: Sesbania bispinosa (assembly GCA_026901365.1). Classification (NCBI taxonomy): domain Eukaryota; kingdom Viridiplantae; phylum Streptophyta; class Magnoliopsida; order Fabales; family Fabaceae; genus Sesbania; species Sesbania bispinosa. Next base: position 676,731 of record QLOH01000069.1, on the reverse strand, counting down.
CCAATTAAACAAGGATTCTGCAGACAACCTTCCCAAATAAATCCAAGATGCTCAATAAATGCAAAGATTTCATCAAGAAAAGGGAAACAAGGAAAGACAAATCAGCCAAAACCTGTCTCAGGGAGAGATCAAGATAAAAAGAGAAAGTTTGAAGCTGCAGGACGCATTCTGCGCTTCAACCTGCGCTACAGCGCAGGTTGAAGCGCAGCCTTCTAGAACCTGCGTTGCAACCTGCGTTGTAGCGCAGGGTGAAGCACAGATCACGTGATTTTATGCCCTGTTGCTGTTTTTAGATAGATTTCTCCCCAATTTTCTTTGTCTTTCCTTAGCCTATAAATAGGACCCTCTTGCACCAGATCAGGTGTGCACGATTATTGTAATTCAGTTATATTTCAGTGATAATGCACCAGTTCTAATTTTAGAGTAGGAGAGGAGGAGCGCTTCACAAGGATTGAAGATGGTGACAGCATCTTCGGTGGTTTGTATGGCTACCATGTGTAGTTAACTCTCCATTAGGATTGAATGTAATTGATTCTATCCCCAAGTGTAGGTAAACTCTATCTTATTATTTCTGAGCTCTCTGTCTATAATATTGGTAATCTTATTATGTGCTTAATCCCTGACTTCCGCGATTGCGCCGGAGTTATAGGCTAGTTTCGACTAGGATTGAGGATGGGGGAGCCTAGACATAGGAAACCCAAACTCTGATTGAATAAGAGGACTCGATATCAGAAAACCGACACATGAGCGTTACTAATGAGTGATGGGTAGTGCCAGTACTCTAACGAAGGGCGTTCACAGGATTAGGCCTGTGTATCGATAGCAAAGGGTAGTTGATAGTAATTCCAGGTGAACGACACATGGCCGTATCTAATGAGTGATGGGTAGTGTGAGTACTCTAATGAAGGTGCGTCTACAGGATTAGGCTTGGTTTATCAATGAGTTCCTTTACAAACAGAATAAAAGCAAAATAAGCCGAGGGTAAGTTTGTTGCTTGGGAGAGCCCGCATGGATTACCTTTGAGTGGTGAGGCTACTGGTAACTCAGGGTCTTAGCAATATAGTTTGTCTACGGTATTATAGAGTAAACCTAAAATAATAAATAGTTTTTACATGCACGAGGGGTGTGATGATATGAAGTTCAATCCTAATTGTAACATCCTGAATTTTATTAAGTAAAATTTAATTAAATTAAATTAATAGAGTAAAGGAATAAATAAGTAATTAAATAAATAAATAATAGAATTAATGTTATGAGTAGTTTTATCCATAAAGCTAATTTAAATTAAAAAGAGGATAAGGGGGTTGAGAATGGGCCCAAGCCCATATAGGCATTTTATTTAAGGAGGGGTTCTCAGTTCACCCTAATACTTATTTTTCAAATCGTCAGAGAGTGAAACGCTAAGGAGGGGAGAAACGACGTCTCAAGAAGGGGTTGCTACAGAATAATCATTGAGAATCAAGAATTGTTGTTGTTCAATCTTCAGTTCAAGGTACGGTGGGGGAGAGGGTGCTGCTTGTATGTGCATGTGGGGGTGCTTGGGTAGTGGTTTAAGACTTTAAATTCATATTGATATATGTTTATATTGAGTATGGATGATGAAAATTGTTGATTGATGAATGATTAAATGAATCTTGATGGGTTCTGGAATGAAATTGAAGAGGATAGCGAAAATAGCGAAAGGGGTAAATAAGGGTTTGATGATTTGGGGTTTTGATTGAGTAACTGTATAATTGTGTTAAAGATTGATTATTTCATTGAATTTATTTTATAAAAACGTGTTGGATCAAAGTATAAACAACGAGGATTGAGTAGGGATCGAAGAAGGGAGCAAAAGGGGCAAAAACGTAGTGCTGTCGCGTTCTACAACACCTGGGCTGCAGGTTGCGCTGTAGGGCAGGTTGAAGCGCAGATCTGCGCTGCAGGTTGCGGTGCAGCGCAGGTTGAAGCACAGCTCACAGAATGTTATTTTTTATGTGATTTTGATGAGTTCTTTTCAGAGTGATGATGGTTTTTCCTTAACACATGGAATTGAGGTTGATATGTATTTAACATAAATGCTATTTTGTGGAATTGATGATATTAAGTGGAAAGTTTAAAGTGTATTGATTGTGATGTGAGTATGATGATATTAATATCTCTCTTGATGTTAGATGCCTATATTATTAAGATGTATGATGACGATGTATTGATGTATTGAGTGTATGAGGTATGTGGTGGGTGATGATAATATATTGATGCATTGACGATGATGATGATGATTAAATGATGTGTATGTGATGATGATAATGATGATGATGATTAAATGATGCTTACGTGATGATGATAATGATGATGATGATTAAATGATGCTTATCTGATGATGATAATGAGGATGATGAATATTATGATGTTTAAACGATGACGATGATGATGATGTATTTAATGATGATAACGATGATTGATGATGTGTGATGATGTTAACGATGACGATGTATATAACCTTACGATGTTGATGATGCCTTGAGCATATGAGGTGATACCTGAGTTGTGCGGGTCCAACGAGAGGGTACACTCAGGAGGTGAACTGCATGGACCCAACGAGGGGGTGCGTAGACCATGATGGGGCGTTCGATGAACGAACCCAACGAGGGGGGGTGCAACCTAGGAATGATAGAATTGTACTGATCCAACGAGGGGGTGCAACCTAGGGTTGAATGTCGTTGTGCGGGCCCAACGAGGGGGGTACAACCTATCGGTTTGTGTGGGATACCGATAGACTATCATTGGTAACAACTAGGGTGATTGACGAGGTGCGCCCATTGTGTGGAGTTCCGAGTCATGATCCTTGGGACGAGGTTGAGGAACTTGTATAATATTGACGATGAAATTGAATTATATGATGTTGTGATGAGTATTAACGATGAAATGAGTATTATGTGTTGAGAACAGAACATGTGTTTCCTTAGTGAACGATGATGTGAGATTTATATGAGGTTATTGATGATATGTTATATGATGAATTATAGATGATTATTATATGATGAAATACTTGATGTTTGAGTATGTGACGTGATTAAATAATGATGTCGATTATATGAGGGTGAGGATAGGGTAACTCCTATGTGTATGTATGAGTGGTATTCTTTTCCTCACCGTTACACTGTGGCTAATTTTACAGGTGATGATGATGACATGACTGGTGTCGAGTATTGATTGAAAGGAGAGTCGCTCTGATATATGTGACATCAGGGTTTACTGTTGGGGGTTTTTATTTTATGTTTTCTATTTCCAGGAAAGGATTTTGTAAACTGTTAAGCGCCTTACATGTCTAGTAGGTTATTTTGATGTTGATTTCGCTGCTTAAAATATTTTGAAACATTTGACTTATACTTTATCCCATATGAGTTTACTTATGAAATAAATGACGTTTATTATGATGAGAAATGTGAACCTTTTTACCCGTTGCGGGACACTATTCTTTCTTTAATTCGAATTATTAATTGTATAAGAGTACAAGGTAGAAGGGTGTCACATTAGTTGGTATCAGAGCAGGTCGGTTCACCGGCCGTGAGTTATGAGTTTACTATGCTTCTGTGCTGTTAATCTGATTGATTGAGTGAATTGTGTTGCTTTGGCTTAATTGTTTGTTTGATTTTACTCTCCTGATTCACCTAGTCTGTTTTTTATTCTTTCTTTACTCCAGAAAGAGTAATGGCTGGAGGTAGGAACGACCGAGCGATGGCCGATGCCTTAATGGCGATGGCATAGGCTGTTGGAAACCTAAACCAACATCACGAGACAGATTGGATTGCACGGTTCCAGAGGAACCATCCACCTACTTTTCGTGGGGTTTATGACCCTGATGGAGCTGCTGACTGGATATTCAAGATCGAGAAGATCTTTAGAGCGATGGACTGCCCGATGATACAAAAGGTGACGTTAGCTGCGTTCATGCTATCAGGGGATGCCAGATTCTGGTGGCAGAACACCTGTCAGAGGATGATCGATGAGGGCACTGTGTTGAGTTGGGATAACTTCAAGAGGATGTTCCTGGAGAAGTACTTCCCTCATGATGTTCGCAACAAGAAGCAGATCGAGTTTCTTGAGTTGAATCAAGGGGATGGCACCATGGCAGATTACGTATCCAAATTCGAAGCGCTAGTACGATTCCGTCCTACATATGAGGGAGCTGCTAATGAAGAGTCAAAGTGCGTTATGTTTCTCAGCGGTCTTCGTCCAGAGATCAAGCAAGTGTTCAACTACCAAGGGATGACGCGTTTTCACGAGTTGGTGAACAAGTGCAGAATTTATGATGAAGACAGCAGGGCTAGAGCGGCACATTACAAGAGTGGAGGGCTTGTGAGAAGTCAGAACAAGTTCCAATCAACTACTAAGGGCAAACCATATTCTCGTGCAACGGAAACTCCAAGATTGGAGGTGGCAGTGAAGGTACAGTGCAGAAGAAGAGTTATGCTCCAGCTGCTGGTCAAGCATCAAAGGGTGGGAGCGTTGGTTCTACCGCTGCTAATGATTGCTACAAATGCGAAAAGGAGGGACATCGAGCGAATCAATGTGAAGATAAAGAGATCACCTGCTACAATTGACAAGAGAAGGGACATATCTCTCGTAATTGCCCTCAAAAGACACAAGGTAGGGTAGCGGAGAGTGGAGGTGCTAGTGGAAGCGCCAGTAAGCCTAAAGCTACTGGGAGAGTCTTTGCCTTGAGTGGTACTGAAGCTGCTCAATCCGAAGATTTGATCCAAGGTACCGGTTTCATTGCGGGTAATCCTTTAGTTGTTTTATTTGATTCCAGTGCGACTCACTCTTTCATATCACATGCTTGTGTGTCTAAGTTAAAATTGCCCATTTCTTCTTTTCCTTTTGTATTGAGTGTGGAAACGCCAGCTAGTGGGTCAGTTTCTACTTCTGATGTGTGCCTAAATTGTTCCATTCTTATTAACGATAAAGAATTCCTAGTTGATTTGATTTGTTTGCCTCTAAGTCAACTAGATATTATTCTTGGTATGGACCGGTTATCTTCCAATCATGTCCTTTTAAATTGTGCTGATAAATCTGTTGTGTTTGGTCACCCTGTTGAGAGTAAGAATAAGGACCTTTTGACTGCCAACCAAGTAAAGGAATCTCTGAGGGAAGATCCTCAGGTTTACATGCTTTTAGCTTCTTCGAAATCTGAGAGTAGTACTGTTGTTAGTGAGATCCCTATAGTGTGTGAGTATCCCGAGGTGTTTGCAGATAATGTGTCTAGTCTACCACCTGAGAGAGACATAGAGTTTTCTATAGACTTAGTACCGGGTACGGGACTGATTTCGACTGCACCATATAGGATGTCACCCATAGAGTTAGCAGAACTTAAGAAGCAATTAGAAGACTTGTTAGAAAAGAAGTTTGTGAGGCCTGGTGTATCACCCTGGGGAGCACCTGTGTTATTAGTGAAGAAGAAGGATGGTAGCATGAGGTTATGTACAGATTACCGCCAGTTGAATAAGGTAACCATTAAGAATAGATATCCTTTGCCTAGGATAGATGACTTGATGGATCAGTTAGTGGGGGCATGTGTGTTTAGCAAGATAGATCTTAGGTCAGGCTATCATCAGATTAGAGTTAAGGAAGAGGATATACCTAAGACGGCTTTTAGGACTAGGTATGGACATTATGAGTATCTGGTAATGCCTTTCGGTGTGACGAATGCTCTTGCGATTTTTATGGACTACATGAACAGGATTTTTCACCCTTATTTGGATAAATTTGTAGTTGTCTTCATAGATGATATACTAATTTATTCCAAAACTAAGGAGGAGCATGAGGAACATTTAAAGGTAGTACTTCAGGTTCTTAAGGATAAACAACTTTATGCTAAGATGTCCAAATGTGAGTTATGGTTAGAAGAAGTGAATTTCTTAGGTCACGTGATTTCTAGAGGAGGAATAGGTGTAGATCCTTCTCAGGTAGAGGCAGTGCTCAAGTGGGAGGCTCCTAAGTCAGTGACTGAGATTAGAAGTTTCCTTGGGTTAGCGGGGTACTATAGGAGATGCATAGAGGGGTTTTCCAAGTTAGCTTTACCTTTGAATGAGTTGACTAGGAAGGGAGTTGCCTTTGTGTGGAATAGTAAGTTCGAGACTAGTTTCCAAACCCTTAAGGAGAAGTTGACTAGTGCACCAGTGTTAGTGTTACCTGACCATAGTAAACCCTGCGTAGTGTACTGTGATGCCTCTAAGATGGGTTTAGGTGGAGTGCTAATGCAAGATGGTAAGGTAGTGGCCTATGCTTCTAGACAATTGAAAATCCATGAGAGAAACTACCCTACCCATGACCTTGAGCTAGTGGCAATAGTATTTGTGTTGAAGATATGGAGGCATTACTTGTATGGTTCCAGGTTTGAGGTTTTTAGTGATCATAAGAGCCTTAGATATTTGTTTGACTAGAAAGAGCTGAACATGAGGCAGAGGAGGTGGTTAGAATTTCTTAAGGATTATGATTTTGAGTTGAGTTACCATCCCGGTAAGGCTAATGTAGTGGATGTAGCTTTAAGTAGGAAATCCATTCATGTTAGTTCCCCGATGATTAAGGAGATGGATCTTTTAACCCAATTTAGGGATTTGAGTTTAGCTTGTGATGTGACTTCAGATAGTGTGAGGCTGGGAATGACTAAAGTAAGTAATGATCTATTAAAGGATATTAACAAAGCTCAATTGGAGGATCCGTTTTTGGTGATTAGGCGAGAGGCTATAGAAGTGGGTAATGGTGGGAAGTTTGTTCTAGGTACCGATGGGGTAGTAAGGTTTGGAGACCGAGTGTGTGTACCTAGTGAACCTACCATTAAGCGTTTAGTGCTTGAAGAGGGTCATAGAAGTAAGCTTAGTTTCCACCCAGGATCGACTAAGATGTATCAAGACTTAAAGAAAGGGTTTTGGTGGCCTAGGATGAAGAGAGGCATATAGGAGTTTGTGAGTGCTTGTTTAGTGTACCAAAAGTCTAAGGTAGAACATCAAAAGCCTTCAGGATTACTTCAACCCCTAAGTATACCTGAGTGGAAGTGGGATAGTATTTCCATGGACTTTGTAGTTGCGTTGCCTAAGACTGTAAGAGGGCATGACTCTATTTAGGTCATTGTGGATAGGTTAACTAAAAGTGCTCATTTGCTTCCCATTAACATTAAGTACTCCTTAGAGAAACTAGCTCAGCTTTACATCTGTGAGATTGTGAGGTTGCATGGCATACCATCTAATATAGTTTCAGATAGAGATCTCAGGTTTACATCCAGATTTTGGGAGAGTTTGCAGCAGGCCTTGGGGACCCAACTTATGCTTAGTTCAGCTTATCACCCTCAAACTGATGGTCAGACCGAGAGAACCATTCAATCCTTAGAGGATTTGCTTAGAGCTTGTGTGTTAGACCAAGGGGTAGTTGGGATAGCTTCTTACCTTTGATAGAGTTTACTTATAATAATAGTTTTCACTCTAGCATAGGTATGGCGCTTTATGAGGCATTGTATGGTAGGAGGTGTAGAACACCCTTGTATTGGTGTGAGCCGGGAGAAGGCCTTGCGTTAGGACCGGAGATAGTGCAGCAAACCACTGATAAGGTTAGGATAATCCAGGAGAGGATGAGGACAACTCAAAGTAGGCAGAAAAGCTATGCTGATAAGAGGAGGAAGGAGTTAGAATTCAAAGAAGGAGACCATGTATTCCTGAAAGTCACTCCGTGGACTGGGGTTGGTAGGGCATTAAAGTCTAGAAAGCTTACACCTCGATTCATTGGTCCTTACCAAATTCTCAAAAGAGTCGACATTGTTGCCTACCAGATTGCTTTACCTCCACACTTGTCAAATCTTCATAATGTTTTCCATGTTTCTCAACTCCGGAAATACATTCATGATCCTTCGCATGTGATTGAGTCGAATCACCTTGAGATTAAGGAAAACCTGACGGTGGAAACCATACCGGTGAGAGTTGAGGATCAGAGGGTGAAACAACTTCGAGGTAAATAAATTCCTTTAGTTAAGGTAATATGGGAAGGACCTACACCCGAGAGTGCTACTTGGGAACTTGAAGAGAAGATGAAGGAGTCCTATCCAGAGTTATTCGCTTCAGGTAAAATTCGTGGACGAATTTTCTTTTAGGAGGGGAGAGTTGTAACATCCTGAATTTTATTAAGTAAAATTTAATTAAATTAAATTAATAGAGTAGAGGAATAAATAAGTAATTAAATAAATAAATAATAGAATTAATGTTATGAGTAGTTTTATCCATAAAGCTAATTTAAATTAAAAAGAGGATAAGAGGGTTGAGAATGGGCCCAAGCCCATATAGGCATTTTATTTAAGGAGGGGTTCTCAGCTCACCCTAATCCTTATTTTTCATGGCCATGCATTTTGCAGTCTCACTTTACCAAGAGGCCTACAAATATAACTCTTGTTACATAGGAGGGACAAATCCCATCTAGGGCACTCACATTCCACCACATAATTTATTATATGTCCAAAAACCAGCTTTATGATTACCCTGTTACAGGTAACGTTTGATGATAATTAAAACATATAATTCCTTATGTAGGAATCGTAGTGTTTTCGAGTCAAAGGACTTCATATAACATTAATCAATTTAAGAAGGGTTCATGACACTTATGTAACAATCCATGCAACGTTCTTAGGGTGGGTCTGTCCAGTACACCATTACTCTTAATGTGTACCTATGTGAGCACATGATATCTCATATCCATGATCCGTGAGATGTGATCATCAATGAACTCACATACTAGTCTAAATGCATCTTTGTCCTAAGATGATTCTTGACTAGGGACTATTTAAGAATAGTTCTTCACAAGGTCTCACGATCAAGTCATCTACTTGATTTCTTATGAAGTTTAAGATTACTATTCTAAGGACAATAGTTATATTCTAAAAGAATGAGTTGCCTTTATAAAAGAATATGATACAAGTGATGGATGTTCATAAACATATAAATCTCTAGTGCATATTCCTAACAATATAAGGTCAGATAGGCTCTCAAGTGAGACTGAGTAGAGATTTTTGTTCCTTTTTCCAGAAAAAATGGTTTTTCCAGTCTCAGAGTCTATGATCTCACAATAAGTGGGTTGGAAATTTACATGATAACCATTGTCACACAACTAGCTTATACTCAGCAAGTTATGTTTCAGCCCTTCAACAAAATAAACATTCTCAATTTGAGCTGAGTTTGTCTTACCAATTTTACCTATGCCCTTGATTTGGGCCTTGCTGTTGTCTCCAAAGGAGATAACTCCTATTGCTTTCTCTTCAAGTGACAGGAACTTGCTCCTGTCTCCTGTCATGTGCCTTGAACATCCACTGTCCAACACCCACATTTTCCTTGACCTTGCTGCTTCCAGGCACATCTGTTACAGCATAAAATTTAGCTTTAGGTACCCATTGATAATTGAGTCCTTCCTGGTTAGTTACCCTTCTCTTGGATGCTACATGTCTCAAATAGCATTCAGTGGTCTTGTGGCCAAACTTGCTACAACAAGAGCATCTTTCTTTCTTCCTTTTCTTGCAGGAATGAAGAAGTCCTTATACCAGATCTCACCGGAAGACTTCTCATAGCCCAATCCAGCTTTGTCAAAAATTCCCTTTTGAGATCCAAAGAGTCTCTCAAGGTTTTTTGTTCCTTTTACAAACTTTGCCAGATCATCTATGAGAGTTCTATTTTGTTTTTTGAGCTTATGGTTTTCTTCAGAAAGATTTTTTAGTTCTTGATTATCATGAGATTGACTCTTGGTTTTAACGAGTTCAGACAGTCTCATGTGAGACAGCATGAGACTGCTGTTTTTATGATTCAATTTTTCATTTTCTTTTTCCAGAAATTTCACCTTTTCAAGAGCTGTATCCGATTCTGATTTTAAAAGAAAGATCTTTGAAACAAGGAGGTTTGAATCATAAAGAAGGTTTTCAAAATCACACTTGAGTTCATTGAAAGAGAGTTCTGAATCTGAATCACATACCTCATCATCAGATGAGTCACCATTTTCCATGAGGAATATATTTGCAGATTCTTCATTTTGACTTTCATCTCCTTCAGTGTCATCCCAAGTTTCCATCATTGCCTTCTTTTTTGGACTCTTTTTCATCTCCTTTTTTAGTAGTGGACATTCATACCTGAGATGTACAGGCTTTCTGCATTCAAAACAGATGAATTGTCCCTTTCTGTCAGGCTTTATTTCCCCTCTTCTTGAAGGGAAGCTCTTTCTTCCACTTCCTATGGCTTTCCACATGCGTCTGATCTTTGTTGAGATGTAGGCTAGCTCATCATCCATATCACTTTCATCATCTCCCTCATCTTCTTCAGTCTCTGTGTCATGAGATGAGTTTAGTGAAGTCTGTTGAGATGAGCTTACCTTTTTACCTTTGGAGCTGTTGGATGATGCCTTCAAGGCTATTGTCTTGGGACGTCAGATAAGGTCCTCTTCCATCAGCTCATGCTCATGAACCATCAAGGATTCAAGGAGTTCATCCAATCTGAGAATGCCCAGATCCTTGGCTTCTTGGATAGCTGTAACTTTAGATCTCCAAGGTTTGGGTAGGCTCCTCAAGATTTTCCATACCATATCTTGATTTGAGTAGGTTCTTCCTAAGGACTTGAGGTCATTTGTAATAACAGTGAACCTTCTTACCATGTCCTCAATGCCTTCATCATCATTCATCTTGAAGAGCTCATACTATCTGACCAGTATGTTGATTTTAGCTTCTTTCACTTGATTTGTTCCTTCATGTTCTATCTCAAGAGCATCCCATATTTCCTTGGTTATGGCACATCCAGCTACTTTGTCATATTCACTCCTGCTCAAAGCACAGGTGAGTAAATATTTGGCTCTTGAGTTGAGTACATATCTTGCTTTCTCAGCATCTGTCCATGTTTCTCTGGGCTTAGCTGCCCTGAGCCCAAGCTCATCTGTAATATAGGGCATATAAGGTCCCATCTCAATAATTTCCCATAGATCAGCATGTTGAGATTTAATGAACAGACTCATCCTATCCTTCCAGTAGTAGTAATCAGTTCCATCAAAGATAGGTGGTCTGTTGGTAGATACTCATTCAGGAATGAACAAGCTTGCACTTGGTCCAGCCATGGATCTTTTCCTCTTCACACGCAGGTGTGCTCAACCCAGAGAGGCCGAGCTCGGATACCAACTGAAGTTGGTTGAATATCTCTAGAAGGGGGGTTGAATAGAGACTTTTAGAAAAATTGTTCCTGAAAATTTTAGTACACTCAATTTGAAAGTTGAGACATGATCTCAAGTCTGCTGACTTGGTGTCTCTGTTAAGACAGGTTAGAAACTGTTTCAATTTCAATTGTTCTGATTCTGGTTTAGATGTCTTAAGATCTTCAAATCTGTTTCAAATATATCTATAAAACAATTACTCAGTTGTTTAACATAATTGAGATAAGCAAGATAAAGAGATAAGTAAGAGAGATGGCACAGGGATCTTATCCTAGTTCACCCACACCTTGGGCTACGTCCAGTCCTCACAACACGTGAGATTTCCACTATTGACAACCAGTCAAATACAAGTATTCTTACAGCCTCTTCAGGATGTCTCTCACACCAAGCCTAGGAACTTCCTATCTTGGCTGAGCCACAAGTATTCTTATAGCCTCTTCAGGACACTCACAGCTCACTCTAAGACTAGGCACACTCCTATCTTAGATGAGACAGATTACAAGAGTATGAAGTTGAGATAGGTCTAGCTTTCGAGCATACAACGTATGGATAGGCAGTAAGTTCTAGCTAGTAATTCTCTCTTCTCTAAGGGAATGATAGTGTTACAATTTTAAACAAGAGAGATCGATGGAGACTGAAGAGATTCTCAAGTTGAGATCAGGTTTGAATATGAACTACTTGAGATAAGCACTTGAGATGTCTCTCTTAAGATGAGTTGAGATATAGTAGATGTTCAGTAATTAATGTAGTCTCTCAAATTTTCTTCATTGTAGCCCTCAACATTTATATCAGAGGGTAGTTAACCGTTTATGACCGTTGGAGAGCCGTTGAGAGTGTGTCAGCCTATATTTACTGGATGAGAGCAACTATTTCCCAAGTACAGACGTCACTGTGTCAGTGCATAGTGTACTGGTTTTTCACTTTATTCTGACTTGATGGCTTGACCTTTTAAGTTTTACTTGAGTCTTTTTACTAGGTATGATTCTCTCCTTTGCATCTCTTGTATGGAACTCAACTCTTCTCGTCTGATTAAGAGACAACATCTGACCTCGAGATAGCGTCTGATCATGAGACAGCGTCTCAAGCTGTTCTTGCATCTTTTCTTTACTTGAGCTGATCTCTTGCTTATTTCAGAGGTCAAGTCTCATGGTTCTTATTGGACTCAGTTAATGTAGTTCATACTGTTTTGTTGGATCTGTCTCTTCATCTTGAGATAATCTCATGCCCTTGCATATGTTCTTGAGACAAGTCTCAAACTGTTGTTGAATCTCTGACTTATCTGATGCTTCAAGGTTATCATTGCTTCCTTGTTTCTTTCACATGTGTTTCTCTTATGAATTTAAAATCTGCAATATAAGTTCTAACAATGTTCTGCCACAAGCTTGAGCAAACAGTTAGTAGCAACAAGATGCATCTCATATATTTTAAGCTTTAGTGGTTTGACATATTAAAAACTTCCTTGGAGAGACAAATCTCATCTATGTCACTCACATCCCACCACATAATTTATTATATGTCCAAAAATCAACTTTATGATTACCTTGTTACAGACAACGTTTGATGATATTAAAACAAATAATTTCTTATGTAGGAATTGTAGTGATTTCAGGTCAAAGGACTTCATATAACATTTATCAATTTAAGAAACGTTTATGACACTTATGTAAAAATCCATGCAACGTTCTTAAGGTGGGTCTGTCTAGTACACCATTACTCTTAATGTGTACCTATGTGAGCACATGATATCTCATATCCATGATCCGTGAGATGTGATCATCAATGAACTCACATACTAGTCTAAATGCATCTTTGCCCTAAGATGATACTTGACTAGGGACTATTTTAAGAATAGTTATTCATAAGATCTCATGATAAAGTCATCTACTTGATATCTTATGAAGTTTAAGTTTACTATTCTAAGGACAATAATTATATTCTAAAAGAATTAATAAATGAATTGCCTTTATAAAATAATAATATGATACAAGTGATAGATGTTCAAAATAAAACATATAGGTCTCTAGTGCATACACTAACAACCTCCCACTTGCACTAGAGCCATTCAGAAATAACTCTAATGCCTAATGATCTAGTGTGACCTTCATGCTTCTGCTGCACAAGGGGTTTTGTCAATGGGTCTGCAACATTGTCATTTGTATGCACCTTGCATATCTTCACATCTCCCATATCAATGATTTCTCGGATGAGATGGAAACGTCTAAGTATATGTTTGGATCGTTGATGAGACCTGAGTTCCTTGGCTTGTGCAATAGCCCCATTGTTATCACAATAAAGACTTATTGGATCCACAATGGTAGGAATTATACCAAGTTTAATAATGAACTTCCTGATCCAAACGACCTCTTTCGCAGCTTTTGAGGTCGCAATTAGGGGTGGGAATAGGCCAGGCCGCCGGTAGGGGCCTATGGCCTAGCCTAATTAAAGCCTAGCCTGGCCCAGCCTATTTAATAAAAAGGTCAGGTTCAGGCATTTTAAAAAGCCTATTTAAATAAAGAGGCTAGGCTTAGGCCAACTCACAAGCCTACAAAGCCTCATAGGCCGACCTATTTATATTTAAAAATTAGTAAATATATTAAAATTATATAAATATTAATTACTTGTAACTTATAAGTTATAACGAATTTGAATACACTTAATATTATTATATTAGTATATATCTATAATTTGTAAATTGCTTTTATATTTTATTTGTTTGTATTGGTTTCGGTTAAGGATTTTGCTGGCCCAATATCATGTATTTTAGTATTGAGTATTGACTAAGATGTTAGATAAGAAAAATCAGGATACATGCAATTTTTGGGCTTAGAATTCGATTTATTGTCCTTTTTCATATAAAGGCCTTTAAATAGGCTAACAGGCCAGACCAGGTTTTTAAAAAGGTCAGGCCAGGCATAAAAAAAGCCTATCATAGGTAATAGGCCAGGCTTAGGCCTTGAATTTATAAAATAGGTCAGGCCTATTTAATCAAAGCCTAGCCTGGCCTAGCCTATTCCCATCCCTAGTCGCAAGATACTCAGTTTCTGTGGTAGAATCAGCGACTGTTTCCTGCTTTGAACTCTTCCAGTTCACAGCGCCAGCATTCAAACAAAACACATAACTTGGCAGCGATCTTGAATCATCTTTGTCGGTTTGGAAGCTAGCATCAGTGTAACCCTTTACAATTAGCTCTTCCTCACCTCCATATATCAAGAATGAATCCTTAGTTCTTCTTAAGTGCTTAAGGATGTTCTTGACTACTGTCCAGTGACCTTCACCAGGATCAGACTGGTATATGCTAGTCATGCTTAAAGCATATGATATGTCTGGTCGAGTACATAACATGGCATACATGATGGTTCCTATAGCGGATGCATAAGGAATCTTACTCATGCGATCTCTCTCTTCTTTACTAGAAGATAATTGAGCCTTAGATAAGCGTATACATATGACATAGGCAAAAATCCCTTCCTAGAATCTTCCATGTTAAACCGTTTTAACACTTTGTCTATGTATGTACTTTAACTTAGGCCAAGTAATCTTCGAGATCTATCTCTATAGATCCTGATACCTAACACATAGGTTGCTTCGCCCAAATCTTTCATAGAAAAACAATTTCCTAACCAAGTCTTTACAGACTAAAGGGTAGGAATGTCATTTCCTATGGGAGTATGTCATCTACATACAAAACCAGAAAAACCACTATGCCGTCACTAACCATTTTGTAGACACATGGTTCATCTTCATTTTTAATGAAGCCAAACTGCTTAACAACCTCATCAAAACGAAGATTCCAGCTTCTAGAAGCTTGCTTTAATCCATAAGTGGATCGTTGCAACTTACATACCTTTCCATCATTTTCAGGTATAACAAAACCTTCAGGTTGTGTCATATACACATCTTCAAGAAGACTTCCATTTAGGAAGACTGTCTTGACATCCATTTGCCAGATTTCATAATCATTGTAAGCTGCAATAGCAAGCAAGATCCGAACAGATTTAAGCATGCAACTGGGGAAAAGGTTTCGTCATAGTCTACACCATGAATTTGCTTGAAACCCTTAGCCACCAACCGTGCTTTAAAGGTACTTACATTACCATTCATGTCAGTTTTCCTTTTGAAAACCCACTTGCACCCTATGGGTTTTATCCCTTCGGGTGGCTCAATCAAGGTCCATACCTTGTTACTGTACATTGAATCCATTCCAGATCTCATGGCATCAAGACATTTCTCGGATTCTGGACTCAAAAGAGCTTTTTGGTAAGTCACTGGTTCATCTTGATCCATTAGCAATATGTCCCCTTCCTGAGACACAAGGAAACCATATCTCTCAGGTTGGTGACGTACCCGATCTGAACTACGCAAGTCTTGCGCTACTTGAGTAGGTGGCTCCACAACACTTTGTGGTATCTACTTTTGTTCCATTTTTGGCTCATTGCTACTCTGTGTTACTTGAATTTCTTCAAGTTCTACTTTCCTCCCACTTATTTTCTTAGAGACAAATTCTTTCTCTAAGAATACAGCTGTCCTAGCGATAAACACTTTGCCTTCGCTAGGATTATAGAAGTAGTAACCCATAGTCTCTTTTGGGTATCCCACAAATAAGCACTTATCTGATTTGGGTCCTAGCTTATCTGAAACTTGGCGTTTCACATAAGCTTCACAACCCCAAATCTTCATAAAAGACATACTAGGTCGTTTCCCAGTCCATATCTCATATGGTGTCTTTATAACAACCTTAGATGGAACACAGTTTAGTGTGAAAGTTGTTGTTAACAAAGCATGACCCCAAAAGGAGTCTGGGAGATCAAAATGACTCATCATGGATCGAACCATATCTAATAGAGTTCGATTTCTCCTTTCAGAAATTCCATTCCATTGAGGTGTTCCAGGGGGAGTGAGTTGAGATACTATCCTACACTCTTTTAGATAGTCATCAAATTGTTGGCTCAAGTATTCTCTACCTTGATCTCATCGACGTGTTTTAATAGTCTTGCCAAGTTGGTTTTGTACTTAATTCTTAAATTCCTTGAACTTTTCAAAGGATTCAGATTTGTGTTTCATTAGATACACAAATCCATATCTATTGAAATCATTAGTAAAAGTAATGAAATATTGAAAACCTCCTCTAGCCATTGTGCCCGTGGGCCCACATACATCACTATGTATGACACCAAGAAGATCACCAACCCTTTCACCTTTTCCAGTGAATGGGGTTTTGGTCATCTTCCCTAATAGACAAGATTCACATGTCTCAATTGATTCAAAATCAAAAGAGTCTAAATAGCCATCTTGATGGAGTTTAGATATGTGTTTCTCGTTTATGTGGCCTAAGCGACAATGCCAAAGGTAAGTTGGGTTCAAATAATTTGTTTTGACCCTTTTAGCATTTATGTTATAGATAGGTATTTCGAAGTCAAGAACATACAATCCATTATTTAAGTTTGCACAACCATAAAACATATCATTTAAATACATTGAACAACTATTGTTCTTTATTATAAATGAAAAATCATTCTTGTCTAAACAAGAAACAGAAATAATATTCCTACTAATGGCTGGCACAAAATAACAATTATCTAATTCAATAACTAGCCCAATTGGCAAAGTTAAATAATAAGTTCCTACGGCTAAAGCAGCAACTCTTGCTCCATTTCCAACTCGCAGGTCGACTTCGCCTTTAGCCAATGGTCTACTCCTTTTTAGATCCTGCACATTCACGCAAATGTGAGATCCACATCCAGCATCTAATACCCAAGATGCAGAAGTAGATAAATTGACTTCTATAACATAAATACCCGTAGGCTTCAAAGCATAGGTACTAGGCTTGTCTTTGCCCTTGTCCTTTGATTTGAAATAGGGTTTCTTGAACTTCTTCTTGCCCTTGCCTTTTTCAGGTTGGACAATCAATATGGCCTTTCCTTTACTTTTATTAATGTTTTGCTCAACTGTTCTTAACATGCTTAGCAACTCTGGCAGTGATTTGTCAAATTCATTCATGTTATAGTTCATGACGAATTGACTATAGCTGTCGGCAATGATTGCAGGACAAGATCAGTGGCCAACTCTTGGCCTAATGGGAATCAAAGCCTTTCTAGGTTTTCAATGTACCCAATCATCTTGAGTACATGAGCACCAAAAGGACTTCCCTCTGCCAGTCTACATTGATAAAGTGCCTTTGAGACTTCAAATCGTTCATGCCTAGCTTGGCCTTGATAAAGTCTCTTTAAATGTACGATCATATCGTACACCTCCATGTTCTCATGCTGTTTTTGGAGTTCAGCATTCATGGTAGCAAGCATAAGGAAACCTACATCGAGAGCATCATCCAGATGCTTCTTAAAAGCATCCTTGTCAGCTTTCGAAGCAGTTGAGCCGGTGTTTCAGGAACTGGCTCTTCAAGGACATACAACTTCTTTTCATGCCTAAGGACAATTCTTAGGTTTCTGTACAAGTCTAGAAAGTTAGTTCCATACAGTTTTTCCTTTTCAAGGACAGATCTCAGTGACAGGTTATTTGTTGTGTTCGTTTCCATGGTTATCTATTAACAGAAAATTATGCATGTAAGTATCATATAACAAACACATTTAACAAGGTCTTTAATTAAATATGCCTCCCACTATTTTGATTCAAAACAAGTACCCTCGATATAAAATCAGAAAATCCCATCACTAGATTTTCTAGTGGGCCAAGATCCATATTTCACCTAATTTTAAGTCAGCTTTAGCTGATCGCTTAAGAAAAGGTTATTTAGGTAGGAACACACTTCCAATTGCATCTCATACAACTCTTGGATAGTCAGGTGAATAACTCTTATTCTAATTCATCTTATGAATTAATGCCTAACTTAGTGCCTCTAGGTTTTTCAATCCTATTGAATATACCTAGTTAAGTCAAAACCCAACGGCTGACAGTTGGATATTACTTTTATCCCATCGCGCCTCACTAAAATAGATAAAGGTACCTTGCTTTAGCAGACCCACTCTTCATCGATTCTAGCCTTGACGAGTGTCATTCATTGGAAGGCAAAACATGACTTAATATTTTTCTTTGAGGGATTTGATCGCTTTAATTTTATTTGTTTGTTAAACTGTTTAACATATATGCATCTCATACAAATAAACGATATGATTATGGCCTCCTAAAATTCCAATACAAAATTACATCACATATAATCTTGAAGTCTCCATCCGCATGTCTCCACATGCTCCATTGACTCCATGTTTTCCTGGATATATTACATAACAAGAAGAAACCTCGTTCAACATACGAGGGGATAGAGATGAGAAAAGAATTACAAATAGAATATAAGAGGCAAGGCACGACACACAGGTCGTATTTAAATAAAACAACTAAGGCCATAACCAATCATTATCCATATTGATTGTAAAACAAGTGATATCATTCGATGTATATGTTGAGCGAGGTTGGATTACGCGTGAACGAAATAACACACTACGCAATGTTAGCACGGGGGTCCCGACCCAAAAAAATTGGATTTGATAAACACTCAACCAATCATCAATAAGTGTCTCGCATCAAACGAATACTTCACGAACCTGTAAACAGGTAAGTCCCTCTTATCATTCGAATACGTTCTTGTCAGCAAATTGATAAGTGGCATATCGCAACCAATATTTGAGTCGAGACAAGGTTTCAACAATTGAACCCTTTGACGCCCAAGACATGAACTCTTCATGTTCCATGGGACCCTCTAACACCAGAACATATAAATATATATACATCGCACATAAAACAATCAATAAAGGAATCAAAATTATTGAAACGCGCACCTGCGATTCACCTGCGCCCAGCGTGGGTGAAGCGTAGGTTCCAGTTTAAAATTATGTAATTTGCGCTCCACTTGTGCTTCACTTCCGCTTTACTTGCGCTCAGCGTGAGTGAAGCGCGGGTATCAGATTCAAAATTATGTATGTTGCACTTCACCTGCGCCCAGTGCAGATGAAGCGCAGATAACAACGTTCAAAAACCGTACTGCGTTTTTAAACAGTAAAACAATATATCAACATATTCAAACGATTAAAAGCCTAAAACGTGTTTATCGCAAACCAACGCTCTGATACCAATTGAAGGGAATCAAGCATGTGGTCAGGGTGCAGCGAAAATAAATGGATTCCCTCCCTTGTTATGATCGTAATGCGAAAACACGAATGAAGGCATAAAAGGTATAAAACAAAAGGTCGTACCTTATAAGGATTGTGAACGAGGCAATAGCAACCACGTCTCTAGTGGCGTCCACGCCAACAGCCAAACTAGAAAACCCTCCTCAACTCTGCTAGTAGACCTGTCAAAACGAGCCCAACCCGGTGAGCCAACCCGTGTAAACCCGGCTCACCAGTGGGTTGGGTTGAAAAAAAAGTGGCTCACTAGACCCCGGGTAAATCTGGCCCGGCTCACTTAACCCGCGAGCCAGGCCGGGTTAGGGCCGGGTTGAGCCGGGCCAACCCACCAATTTTAAAAAAAAAAAATTGGCCATTGGACTTGGACGGTAGGACCCGAGAGAGAGGGATTGTAACACTTTAACTTAGGGTTTCTTTCTTTCAATTTGTGCCTCCCTCCTTCTCTCTCAGACTTTCACTCTCACTCACACACTCATGAACTTTTGCGGCGCGGCCACCCTTATTCCGGCACCCTGAGAGCGGCGCAGCCACCGTTCTTCCGTCCGATCGTCACAGAAGCGCGGAGCGGCCTTCCATCACCAGTTCAGACCTTCACAGAAGCGCGGCGCCGGCGCATCCCTCGTTCGTTCGTCACGGAAGCGCGGCGCGGCCCTCACATCGTCGGCGTCGTCGTTCTTCGAGTCGAGACCTCCGTTCCTCGTCGTTCCTTGTCCCCTGTTCTCGGTCGTTCGTCGTCGTTCGTCAGAGTTCTCGGTCGGCCTCCCCTGTTCTCCTCTGTTCTCGGCCGGCCACCGTCGTTAAGGGTTCTCCCGTGTCTTCAGAGCTGGATTGGAGTTCAGAGTTGGACCGGAGCTCGTCTGTGTCTTCATCTTGGAGAGTTGTGTCTTCATTGAGGTAATCTCTGAGTAATCTGAGACTTTGAGACTGAAAATTTGTGATTGTAACTGTGCAAAATTGTCATTGTGCTTGTTGTAATATCTGATTAGCATCTGAAACTGTGTCTGAGTACTAATCTGAGACTGTGATTGGGTAGACTGAAAAATCTGAGACTGTGACTGAGTAATTTGTGACTGTTATTGTTGTAATCTGAGTTAGAAAATTCTGTGATTGCGTTTGTTGTAATCTGAGACTCTGTGACTGGGTAAATTTGTGATTGTGTGCTTGTTGTAATGTCTGACTAAAATCTGAGACTGTGTAATGCATGACTGTTGTGCTTGGTGTAAATTGTAATATGAATAAAATTGCTTAGTAGTTGTGTTTGCATTGCATGTAATTTGCAGAATGGAATCTGAAACTATCCTTCAAAGTGTCAATTGTATTGATGATGATCCAAGGGTTTGTGATGAAATTGTGGCTCCTAAGGCTAAATCTAATCCAACTGAGAAAGAGATTGGTGATGTTGAAAGAGAGGGTAAGAGGCTTAAAACATTTACTTCTGAGGTTTGGAAACATTTTACTAAAATTGGTGTGAAAGATGGTAAAGAAAAGGCTAAATGCAATGCATGTGGGCAAGAGTATGTAATTGGTGGTTCTAAAATAGGCACATCAACACTATTGCGTCATTTGAAAAAGTGCAAACTTATCCCTAGATATCAAGATGTGGGTGGATTGTTAATTGATCATGCGGGGAAGTTAAGGGCTAGGGAAATTGACCATAAGCGTGTCCGTGAGGTTATTTCTATGGCTATTATTGAGCATGGGCTGCCCTTTAATTTTGTTGAATATAAGTGGATTAGGGAATTGCACTCATTGTTAAATCCGGATGTAAAGCATTTGAGTAGGAATACTGCTGTTGCTGATATTTGGAAATTTCATCTTGAACAAAAAGAAAAATTGAAACATGTCATGCATAGATGCCATAATAGAATTTGTTTGACATCTGATTGTTGGACTGCTTATACTCAAGAGGGGTACATTTGCTTAACTGCTCATTTTGTTGATTCTAATTGGAAGTTGAATAGTAAAATTCTTGCTTTTTGTAAATTGGAGCCTCCACATACTGGTTATGATATGGCAAATAAAATATTTGAATGCTTGACTGATTGGGGAATAGATCGAAAAGTTTTCTCTATCACTTTGGACAATGCTAGTGCCAATGATAATTTGCAAGGAATTTTAAGTGAGATGTTGAGATTGCAAAATAGCTTGTTGTGTGATGGTGATTTCTTTCATGTGAGGTGTAGTGCCCACATCTTGAATCTAATAGTTCAAGAGGGTTTAAAGGTGGCTAGTGAGGCTTTGCACAAGATTAGGGAGAGTATAAAATATGTGAGAGCTTCAGAGGCAAGAAAGATTCAATTTAAGGAGTGTGTTGTTCAAGTGAGGGGAATTGATACTAAGGTAGGCTTAAGGATGGATGTTCCCACTCGATGGAATTCAACTTTTGTCATGCTTGAAAGTGCACTTAGGTATCGCCGTGCTTTTGGCCAATTCACAATTCGTGATAGAAACTACAAATTTTGTCCATCAATTGATGAGTGGAAAAGGGCTGAAAAAATGTGTGAATTCTTAAGGCCATTTGACAAAATTACAAAGTTGTTTTCGGGTACAACTTATCCTACTTCAAATCAATACTTCTTGCAAGTATGGAAAATTGAATGTTTGTTGCGGGAAAATGCCCAATGTGATGATTTGATAATTAGAGACATGGCAAAGAGGATGATGGTTAAATTTAGTAAGTATTGGAATGATTATAGTGAGATTCTTTCCATTGCAATGGTGCTTGATCCAAGGATGAAAGTTAATGCACTTCGATTTTACTATTCAAAGCTTGATCCCTCTACTTGTGATGAGAAGATTAATGTCATAAAGGCCAAGACTTTCAATCTTTATGAAGAATATGTGAATATAAGGTCAAATGAGTCGGGTGCATCAACTTCTCGGGTTGTTGGTCCAAGACAAGAAGTACATCAAGAAGCAACAAATGTGATGGAAGGACAAGATATGGATCCAATGGATGTAAGTTACAATTCTTTATATCTTTTTGCAATTATATTTTTCTTATTATGTTATCTTTCCTTTTACTTAATTTTTTTTCCATATATTGTCTTAGGAATATATCAATTACATAAGTGAAAATGTTGATGATGTTGGAAGATCTGAGTTGGATCTTTATCTAGATGAGGCAACCCTTGAACCTAAGTACCAAAGGAATTTAGATGTGCTTATGTATTGGAAGGATCGCCAAGAACGTTATCCAAACCTTAGTAGGATGGCGTGTGATGTGTTAAGCATTCCAATAACTACTGTGGCTAGTGAATCTGCATTTAGCATTGGTGCTCGTGTTCTTAACAAATATCGTTCAAGCACTACTTTTAACTCGTAATTGGTTAAGTGGGTTTGAATTTGATAAATCAGGTACTTATATAATAACCTTATCAATACTTTTTTTACCATCATATTCCTTATTTTACATAACCATTCTTTATTAACATATGTTTTTTTCATTATTGTAGATGAAGATAATGAAGATGTTGAGGAGGAGATTGTTATTGATCTGACAGTCCAAGACTCTAATGCTCCTGGGACAACACAATCAACTCTTTGAATTAGGAGCACTTTTCCTAATATGTGTATTTTGTGTAACTCTTTTAATTGTTTTATGTTTGGTGTTTCAAGACTTAGTAGATTGACAAGTTTTAGATGATGTGTATTTTGGTTAAGTTTGATGTTGGTGTTGATGTATTTGGTTAAGTTTGATGTTTCAAGACTTGGTAATTTGACAGCTTGTGGATGATGTGTATAAGACTTGGTTAACTTTGAATCTTTGATGTTTCAAGACTTGGTAGTTTGATCTTTCAAGACTTGGTTAACTTTGAATCTTTGGTAGTTTGAACTGTGATGTTTCAAGACTTGGTTAACTTTGAATATTTGATGTTTCAAGACTTGGTAGTTTGATGGTTCAAGACTTGGTTAACTTTGAATCTTTGGTAGTTTGATGTTTCAAGACTTGGTTAACTTTGAATATTTGATGTTCGTGTTGATTTGGTTAAGTTTGATGTTGGTGTTGTTGATGACAATTTGTCAAAAAAAATTTGCCATTTTTTTTTGCCATTTTTTCATTTTTTTTTTACAATTTTTTGAAACTTTATTGCATTTTTGGCTGTTTTTAAATTTTTTAAAATATTATTTAAAAAAAGCGAGCCAACCCGTGTAACCCACCAACCCGTGGTGGGTCGAGCCGGGTTGGTATTTTCCTGGCTCACCACAAAAGTGAGCCAGCCCGGCTCGACCCACTTTTTGCACAACCCGTGGTGGGCCAGCCCACGTGAGCCGGGCTGGCCCGTTTTGACAGCTCTATCTGCTAGTAGTGTTTTAGAGAGTAAGAGCGACTACTCATATGTTTAGGGTAATGCATCTCATGTTCTATTTATAGAGTGGTGGCTAGGGTTTTACCCCCTCACTCACTTATCCCTAATACATATGGGCCTGGCCCATTAGGTTATAATTCTAACTAAATTAGAATTATTATCTTTTCCTAGCGGCTTGTTGTATGCGTGTGACCCAATAGACTTTTAATATTTGGTTACGATATTAAAATAAAACCCTTTTATATTTAATATCATAAATAGTGAGCGGTATCTAGCAATACATCACTATCCAAATATTGAGATTATCAACAACTTTGACGAATCCTATTTTATGATAATTTATATGATCTATCCCTTTGTCCAAATATCTAATTGAACACAAGGGCATGGATTGTGTCAACCTTGTATAGTTCAATTTATATTTTCTTGATCCCCAAGTAGACTGTACAGAAAATAAACATCTCATGTTTATCCTCCTGAGCATGGCCATGCATTTTGCAGTCTCACTTTATCAAGAGGCCTACAGATATAACTCCTGTTACATAGGAGAGACAAATCCCATCTAGGTCACTTACATCCCACCACATAATTTATTATATGCCCAAAAATTAACTTTATGATTACCTTGTTACAGATTACGTTTGATGATATTAAAACATATAATTTCTTATGTAGGAATCATAGTGATTTCAGGTCAAATGACTTCATATAACATTTATCAATTTAAGAAACGTTCATGACACTTATGTAACAATCCATGCAACGTTCTTAAGGTGGGTCTGTCCAGTACACCATTACTCTTAATTAGAGCTGTCAAAACGGGCCAGCCCGGCTCACGCGGGCTGGCTCACCACGGGTTGGACAAAAAGTGGGTCGAGCCGGGCTGGCTCACTTTTCTGGTGAGCTGGAAAAATACCAACCCGGCTCGACCCACCACGGGTTGGTGGGTTACACGGGTTGGCTCGCTTAAATTCAGAGAAAATATTAAAAAAACAGAAATATGCAATAAAATTCAGAAAAAATGCACAAAACTTAAAAAATGGCAAAAAAAAATAGCCAATAATTTTCACAACCTATCAAATTACATAAAAAAAAAATTCTAATCCTAACTAGCAATGCAAACAAATTACAATTCATCATCAATCCCAAAAATTAAAATTCAGCATCCTGGATGAAACAACAGTTGTGTGAGTGCGTAAAAGGTTTTTATTTGCTTCCTCTCTTTTCCAGTCATATGCATATCTACCAAGGAATAAATTGTCAGGTTTCCCTGAAAACATTTTGGAACTCTTCAATCTACCAATAAATAGCCTATGCTAAAAGTGTATTGAGGGTGCTCAAGCCCATACCCCCTAGACCCATAACCACCAGATTCATGAACTTGCTTCACCCGTTGAACATAACGACATTCGTTTACAAAAGGCAAAACCATTCTCGTGAACTCGCGGCTTACCTCAACGAAGACGACAGGGGAGGGTTCGCCGCTCGCGACTCTGCCACGCAGCTAAAGTTGCAGACGACGGAGGGTTCGTCGCTCGCGGCGGCAGTGCAGACGGTGGAGCGGTCATTGCTCACGATGCAGAGGCAGAATAGCGTGAACAGCCTGCAGTAGGGAAGGAATGCGCCGGAGAAGCGAACTGGGGAACTGGGCCTGGGGGAAGAAATGTGCCGGTGACCGGAGAAAGGGGTGGCTGGTCGGAGAAGAAAGGCGTCGCTGCAGTATGGAAGAAATGCGCCGCTTCCTGGCCGCTGTAGTAGGCTTTTGGTTTTGAATGAGAAATGAGAATGTGTGAAGTGTGAACCCTAGTAAGTAGTGAATCGGTCTCAAATTACAATTTTTTTTTACAAAAAAAGTGGGTTGGCCCGACTCAACCCGGCCTGGCTCACGGGTTAAGTGAGCCGGTCCAGATTTACCCGGGGTCTAATGAGCCAATTTTTTTTCAACCCAACCCACCGGTGAGCCGGGTTTAGACGGGTTGGCTCACCGGGTTGGGCTCGTTTTGACAGCTCTACTCTTAATGTGTACCTATGTGAGCACATGATATCTCATATCCATGATCCGTGAGATGTGATCATCAATGAACTCACATACTAGTCTAAATGCATCTTTGCCCTAAGATGATACTTGACCAGAGACTATTTTAAGAATAGTTCTTCATAAGATCTCACGATAAAGTCATCTACTTGATATCTTATGAAGTTTAAGTTTACTATTCTAAGGACAATAATTATATTCTAAAAGAATTAACAAATGAATTGCCTTTATAAAATAATAATATGATACAAGTGATGAATGTTCAAAATAAAACATATTGGTCTCCCGTGCATACACTAACAGAAGGCACTTGGTCTTCCGGATTTTCAAGGGCCATGGGGGCACACCAAACACCACGTGACGTGCGGTGCTCTTCTAGCCACTGGACCTTACCTTCGGCTGATCCGTTTCCAGGGTGAGCAGGTTGTTAAACATAAAAGATAAGTCTTTATAACATAGATGGGTTAGATACCTTTTTTCATTTGCGTGCTTAAATAAGGTATATTTTTATTAGATTCACATTTGATGGTTTTGCTTTGGAGAGTGGCTTAGTTATTAAATATTTGACAAGAAATGAGCATAACGCTCCAGTATTTAAAGGTTTATTAAGTTCTCCAACTCAATGAATATGCTTAATTATTAAGCAACCATCAACATCTTTTTTTATTTATATATATATATATATATATATCACATATATGTGCACATGTTGCAAATCCCACTAAACACATTTTTAAGGAGAGGCAATGAATTTTAACTGTGACTAAACCCCAAACAAGATTGTCTTTGGTAATAAAGAATACCTATGCCTAATAAAAAAAGCATGTGAACAAGGTCAGTAACTTCACATCTGCACCGAAATATACTTTTCCGTATAGCTAACTACGCCCCACTTTATGGGCAGGGTATCGTGATGGATAAAGATCGGTTTACATATAAGGTGAAAAAAAATAGAAGAGGGAAAAGTACCAAAAGACCGTATAAGTGGTGTGATAGAAAAAAAAAGAGATAAAGAAATAATAAATGTGATAAAGGAAATTGAAGAGAAGCTTGATGATGTATGAAAATCATCGTTCCATATTGTCATGATGCTCATATACTTAAAATTAGGGGTTGAAATAGGCGAGAGATAATTTGTTGTGGCATACGACCTAGCTAGCCCATTTAAGATTTAACTTGGCTTGACTCGTTTAGTAAAAAGTTATCTAGACTTTTTAAGGAGTCTTTTTAATTAAATAAGTGAGATTTAGACTTTTTTAAAGAACCTATTAGGCTTGGTGGGTTAGTCTATTTATAAATAGTAGTTTTTTTAATAAAAATAAAAATATATGATATATAAGAAATAATATAATAATATATAACTTTTAAATTTATCTTATTGGCCTATTTAAAGGCCTATGTCATTAACATATTTACATTATTAAATAGGAAACCTATCAGTCCATAAACATACTAGTCTATCTATTTAGAGATAGACTTATTGACCTATTTAAAGGTCATAATATGAAATAAGTTTTTAAACAGGTTAATAAGCTAGACCAAGTTTCAAAATAGGTCAGGTCAAACTTGGGCCTTGCAAAGCCTAACTTGACTTAACCTATTTCCACCCCAACCTTGCAAAGCCATTTCCACCATGTCAGGATTCACCATTCTCATTCTTATATAAAAAAAGGCTCGTTTGGTATATTGCAAATGATAAAGCCGGATAATATAAGATTTGATAGAGTAATGTCTGATAATATAAGAATTGAAAAAAATTAATACTATACAATGTTTATGGTCATATTATATAAGATAATGCAGTCCTATGTTTGGAGAAGCCTTGTGTAATAGATAGTATAAAAAATAATTCTTTTTATAAAATTATTGTTAATTCAAAAATATATTATATTTATTTAAATTTATTATGTTATATTATTTTTTATGGAAATTAAATTCCTAAAAATAAGAAAAGAATTTTTTTATATTATTTTATTTTTATAAAAACAGTCTTGAAAACACTTTTTGAATAATTATATATATATATATATAAAAGTCAGGATCCGTTGACACCAGATTTCAAACTTTAAGAGTCACACCTCTTAATAATTTTTTGTAAAATGAGAATTTAACCAATCCAATTGTTGAATTGAAAGTTCTTATAAGGTAGATAAGCTTATGAAATTTCATAAAAATCGAAAACTAATTAATGTATAATATGTTTTTAAAATATAAGTAAAAGTCCACTATTAGATAACATACCTATGGATGTCCAAATGATCTAAAATTTGATGTACATGATCATGAAGTTAATATAATGTGATTGGTCAAATTCTCATTTTATAAAAAGTTATTTAGAGGTGTAGCTCTTAAAATTCAGATTCAAACTTTTTATATATATATATATATATATATATTGACTTTTCTGTTTCTTGGGTCTTGGCAAGTAAAACAAACTATCTATTCCTAGTTATCTCAGATAAATTAAGTTTTCAGTATGTCTTGAAATGAAGAGATACAACTGCATTTATATTGTAAGATCGATTATAAATACGGTAGCTAGAATGAGCTCCACAGCATATTTCTAACCGTTTACATTGAAAAATACAATTCGCATGCAGTAAATATACAAGTCCTTCCCCCAAAGTGGAAAAAAAGAAGAAAACTGTGCTGAGAATTTAATTTCATTTGTATTTAATTTATTGTATTGATGAAGTGAAATACAATACAAAAGAGACATCAAATCTCCGAAGTGAAAGGAAATTAATTAAAAAGAGAACACAACACTTATGACTACATTGGAAGCCAACTTAAGAACACATTTAGTGGATTACATGTGCTAACAAATTAAACTCTACAAGACTTCAGTTGTAGTCAGGATTGGCCAAGACATAACCCTCAATGGCCTTGAAAAGAGCATCACCCCTGGCCTTACCTTCCTTAAGTTCCTCTTCACTGGGTTCAGCATTTCCTTTGGTTTGGTATTTGACAGTGAGCTTTCCAATAGAACCACCGTTGGGGCCTGCAACCAATTTGGCCTCAAATGAGACCTTCTCCATTGTTTCTGGCAACCCCACTCCCCCAACTATGCTGTAGTTATATCCAAAGTTAGCCTCATCAATTGCTTCAATTTTGTGCAACACATACTTGCTTTCCCCACCTGACATCACATTCAGAAATTAACATCATCAGCTTATTAATTAATTAATTTGGTATATCAATTAATGTTTTCATTAATTAATTTGTTGTGTGTAAATTATATGCTACAGATAATCATGTGTGTATAAAGAAAAATATATTTATGTAGAAGTAGAACTAATAAATATTACTGACCCTCAAGGAAAGTGAGCTTCTTGATGGTTCCAGGGCCACCATTTCCCTCAACGGTTTCGATGCTCTGGATGGCCTCAACAGCCTTTGGGATGATGTTATCAGCATCTTTTACCAGAGCTTTGTAAAGCTTAGCAGGAGCCACAGCAGAGGTAGTTTCATCCTGGAATGTGAAAACACCCATGGTTGATAATTTGAGAATTTAAGATATATGGGAATAATATTACTAAGTTTGAGAACTAGATGTTAATGGCTATCTGCTTTGTGTGTGTTTGGCTCATGAGCAGAGTAGAGCCCTGTATTTATAGGCACTGGGGCTGGTGGTGCCCCATTGTGTGAAGGTGCTTACTGCATATATTTTTATGAAAATTCTTCTTAGTGCGTAATTTTTTATTTTTGAAAAATGTACCTCTTGATATATTTACAAATAATGAGAAGAAAATATGAATTTTTATTTCATGCGGTCTTTCTTGTCTTTATTTTAGTACCTATATTTGGAAAGGAAGACTGTATGACTCTTGGGGCAAGCATTCGGTCAACTTAACTACACCAATATTTGAATAGTAAAATGAGAAATGCTTCCAACACACTCTTTTAAACACTCTCTCGTTAAAATTCACATGGGTCCCAGTGGCACCCACGAATTTAGTGGAACTCATGTGAATTTTAACGGGAGAGTGTTCAAAAGAGTGTGTTGTTAGCACTCCTCTAGTAAAATTACATACACACAATCACAAATAAGAATGTTTTTGATTCATAAACATATATTAAATATCTAGAAAAAAATTAAAAGTTATAACATGTTATATATGTTATTATGCAACATTGTAATTTATACATATTAAGATGTTTGATATCTAAATAATAATTTAAATATTATTGAAACTTAATATATGATTACTAAGTTTAGTAATTTCAAAAGGTTGATTTGTTGACGGATAGTCTATGTAATATTTCAAACACTTCTTTTTCGTGGTAAAGGGATAAAGTTAATTTAGGTGTTATCTTTAGTGTTCAATGTCCTTTAGTTTAATTCCATGCGCTAGCTTGTCAAATATTGCGATTTGGAAGCCTTCAAATTCAAATAAGTTAACTGAGCTGACATTCAACGGTGGTGTACTGTTTACATCAATTTGTGGATGCGGTTGCGTTTAATGTGGACGGAAATTTTTGACGCCCTTCCAGAAGAACACCCCTCTTTTCATGGTAAATTGAACTTTTAGTTCATATATATATATAGGGAGCATATCAAATGAGAACACTTGCTTATTATAAAAAATTAGAACATTTAATTATAATCCTTAGATAAAATTTAACGGATCAGATGTAAATTTTAATTGAAAATCGTTTGAAGTATTTGACATTAGTCACATTCTCTCACAATTAACATTTATTCCAGTTTTAAAAATTCTAATCTATTGTCCCCAATTGTTTTTTGGTCCAAACCCAATGGATTTTGGAGTTGAGCCAAGAGTTTCAAAGACCAACGAATCAATATTTCAAAGCAATGAGATAAATAAATAAGGATTAAAAAAATCCATTATCACGATAATATATATTTGAAAAGAATCAAGATCAAAACCCATTAGGCATTGTTAACAATTTTCCAGAAAAAAATTGATCAGCAACACGTTTGAGGAGAAGTGAGGGGTTGAGTTCATTGGTTTGGATGTCTACTGCAAGTAAAAAGGGCATAACTAGTTTTAGCATTTGAATATTGGGGCTTGGGTGTGTCCAATTTACATACCATTAATCTTCAATTTTGCCCACAAATGAGGGATAACCCGTGGGAGAGAATGAACGCAGAGAAGGATAACATAACCCCGATGGAGAAGAAGGGGTAGGAGATTGGTTATGTAACTGTTTTTAATTAAAATTTAAATCTGATCCGTTAAATTTTATCTAAGAACTATAATTAAATGTTCTCATTTCTCATAATTTCTCATAATAAACAAGTGTTCTCACTTAATATGTTCCCTATATGTATATATACATATATATATGGTTTATTTTTAATTTAGTATTGATATTTTTTAGTCGACCCTGATACTTACAAATGTTTGTAAAAGGATTTATGTCATTAGTTTAGGGGTTAACAATTTTTACACTGTTATATGATTATCTGTTATCACCTCATTTACATTCACTTTGGTTAGTGCGAAATAACCAAGAAAAATGATGGGAAAGGATAGAAATACAGGTAAATATTAATCTATTTCTCCAGTTTGGTATAGACATGAAATATCCAAGAAATAAGAAAAGGTGGTGGGCCGTGTGGTCTGAGCATTTCTCTCTATGGGGTAATATGATGGGTAATTTTTTAAGTAAAATATAATATTAAATAATCAAACTTTGTAAAATAGCTAGATAAAGTCTTGCCGGATTTTTGTATCCAAAAGTTGTTTCATACTGCAAGAAAAGCTATCCCCTTCAATGAAGGTCCTTTTAGTCCATTGTGAAAACAGATACCGTGTTCAGCAAAGCATTATGAAAAAAACAGAGACGGTTGTTGGAAAATTTATTAAGGGTCCATTTGGTTTACAGTTGAGTAGAATTGATTTTAGAAATGAATGGTTGAGATGAAGTACGTTGGACAGAAATGATTTAAAATCAATTCTACAAAACCATGTCATGTTGGAATTTAAAACAAACAGGCACTAAAGCTTGCAAAAGAGAAGTTATTATGAATATATATTTGCTATGCTACTTTTGTCTTCATCTTGTTTGATAGACTGCAAGGTGGACAGATTTGATCTTTTTTTTGTCAAGGACATGTTGTACATTCCTTTTTCACTTCTTCAAAACCAAAATGGGCTCCACGAAAAAGTTGAGAATTTGAAAATTTCAATAGAGAAGCGGGGAGGAAGAAGACCTGAGGGTCATGGACGGACTATGCCAGGGAAGTGAGGTGAAAAACACCGGCACCGGGGCCACGTAGTGCAATACCTTATACATATTATTATACTATACCCATATATAATATAATTTGACTTTCAGTATGGCTTTCAAAATTGGACGGAGTTTAAAAATAACTACGATTTCTTCTTCTTGTAAGTTGGTCCCTTCCTATCACATTTCTATACATAATGGACATCTTTAAGGTATTTCTAAATTTGGTGCAGTTGATGCTGTCTAAAAATTTGGGTTGTCCGATTTTAATCGGAGGGTTCAGATGCCGAGATATTAATCGGAATTAAAATAACATCTCGGTATATGAGCCGTCCGACTAAGACTAAACGGACCAAATTTTTGGACAGCACCAACTGCACCAAATTCGGACCGCACAGAATCCGAATTCTTTTTCTACTTCTTCAAAACCATAGCCACGAACAACTCTTTCAATATATATAGTGAGTGGACATAAAAATTGATAAATTAGAAAAATTTTATAAAAAATATAAAAATGGAACGGAGAGAAAGAAGAACGTACACCGTATACATGAGAGCCACCGTCTACCTGAAAAGATAAAAAACATAATGCTTAATGGTCATCTAAATGCCGGAGAAGGGAACTCCCTACTCTATCAATTAATGAAGTGTGTATAAGGTATGGGCACTGACTTGCAAATTTGATTTTTTTTCTCTACTATTTTAATATAAAATATTATTTTAATCCCCAGATAATATAATCAGTTATTGTATGTAAAAAAAGGTGAATCACTGATAGTGGGCCAACAATTAGGCCCAAAAGAAAAATTCAGCAACCCTCCCGGCTTAAGGATTCTTGTTAGTTTTTGAGCCCATTCTCAGAATTATTATTTAGCCCATTTCCATTTTATTTTGAATTCTGTTGCTATTTTCCCTAAGGTAGGATGTTGCCACATGTATGGCCACCTATTACTCTGTTTGGTTTTAAATAGGAATCTTGTACGTAAGAATGGAAAAAAAATCTGAAGTTTATTCTCATCATTATTTGTCTTTTTCTAAAACCCTTTTTTACTGTTGAGAATGTAGAAAACCCTAGCCTCCATTGTTGGACCTACTGTCTATTTTGGTGCTTTCATTCCCTACTCAGCATGCCTCCTAAGCCTACTTCCAAGGATGTTGATGACATCCTCCATTCCATTATTGAGAAGCTAGGGTCTCTACAAACCCATCTTGAGAATCATCAAGAGCTAGAGCACACTAGACACACCAGGCTACAGCAAACAATGGATGCCAGACATGAGACACTCACAAACATCATGGCTGGTATGCTTGAGCAAGTAGCTACCTATGCCAACCCACCCCATAATTCCACCTCCTAGGTAAACCCATTTTCCATTATTGCCCCACCTAGCTCTGGTCCTCCATCTAACCCCCAATTTCCACCTGGGTTTACGCCAAACACCCAAACCATTACCACTGCCATGTCCATTCCACAAACCCCACCAGGATTTAATGCTATTCCACTTACTTCTCCCTTACGCCCACCCAACCCTACTTTTTCAACTACCCCTGTTTTCCAGCATACCCCACAACATGTACCACCCTTTTTCTTTCCTACCCCACCCTTTGCAAACCTCACTTCACCTACCCCCTATATATGTCCCCTAAACTAAAGTTGAATCCTTTTGATGGCTCTGACCCTTTAGATTGGTTGTTTCAAGCGAGCAATTTTTTCAATTCTACCAAGTTACCTTGGAGCAACGACTATCCATGGCTGATTTTTACATGAAGGGTGATGCCCTTAGCTGGTTCAAATGGATGTATCAAAATGGTCAGTTAACTGATTGGTTCTCTTTCACTAGGGCTCTTGAACTTCGTTTTGGACCATCTAGCTATGAAAACCACCAAGCTGAGTTGTTCAAACTCCGCCAGTATGGCACAATTTCTGATTATCAGGCCTCCTCTGAAAAGCTATGCAATAGGGTCTTAGGCCTTTCCCAGGATATGATTCTCAATTGTTTCATTTCTGGTTTACTACCAAAAATCCGCGCGTGAACTTGCTATCTTACAACCTTATTCCATTTCCCAAGCCATCTACCTAGCCAAGCTCATTGAGGCTAAGATTAAAGAGCCTCGCCCACCTCGTATGACCACTACACAAAATTTTAACCAAGTACCTCCCTCCACCTCCACCCGTTCTCCTTCCCTGGCCATTCCAAAGCCCAACCTTCCAATTAAACGCCTCACTCCCACCCAGATGCAAGAATGACGTGCACAAGGATTGTGTTATAATTGTGATGAAATATTTATACCTGGGCACATGTGTTCTTCAAATCGTTTCCTCCTACTCCTAGTAGAGGAAAACGTTGACTTGCCCACAGAGCCTACTCTAGAAGAAGTTGATGACCCAAATTCCAATGAAGCCATTTTTTTCCACCTATCCCCCCAAGCCCTTACAAGTCAACCATCTCCACAAAACACTTAAATTTGAAGGGTTTATAGTAGGCCTCTCAGTTATAGTTTTGATTGACACCGGAAGCAGTCATAATATCCTACAGCCCTGAATTGCATCACACCTACAACTGGCCTCAAATCCAACTCCACATATATCAGTTATGGTGGGTAATGGTGCTAGAATTCAATGCACTGGTGATGTGAATCCAACCAGGTAAGATTAAAGAAGATGGTGAGATGGCTTTAATTAAAACCCAATTATCTTAATTCAAGAAGAACAATTTGCAACTGGTGGGGCAGCCAACATAATTTCTTCTTTTTCAATAACTTGGTTGAATTATTTTGTTTAAAATAAAAGCATGAAAGGCTGGTACAATTAGCTACATGGTGGGCGGCCAACTAAAGAGTTATTGGCTGAATTATGTTGTTTGGACAGTTACAAAAGCAAAGGGGTGGCTACATCAATTCAAGAGACAAGGGAGTTACACAATTACTTGCAAATCAAAGAAGGAGCTGTTACAAATTGAAGGAGGAAGACAACAATTCAATGATGGGCGGTTACACTTTAAATGGGAAGCATAATCATCAATTTTTTGGCAGTTATGTCTACAAGAAATTGCGGCTACACATGGCTGAATTATTCCTTTGTTAATTATTGTTGTATGGTTAAAATTTGCTTGTAATTGGGGCGGCTACATGTAGTAATTGTAGGCTGAATGTTGCTAGTAGTTTTCATTGTCTAAGTTAATTCCTAATAGTAGAATTATGTGGGCTGCATGGTAGCTGAATGGGGAGGGATATTTTAGGAAGAAATAGGCGTGAATTGCATGGCTAAATTCATAGCCTATTAGACTTGGTTTGTAAGGACTATAAATACCCATGTACATGCATGCAAGAAATCAATTAAGTTGAATTCATAATTTATTTCATATTGGAGAGTGTTTCTCTAAATTTCTTGTTAATTCAAGAATTGAGTTTTATCAAAGGTCTTTCATTCCTTTGTGTGTATAACTCTTAGGCTTATCTTCCATCCTTGGAAGTGTGACGTCTATCGATTTCCATTCCATCTTCTTATTTTAACAATTTCCCAAATTTCTTAGTTATGATCATTCCAACCTAGATAGATCCGTAAAACGAATCCACCCCCTCAGATTCTCGTCATTTGGTATCAAAGCTTCGGCTCTGGGTTTGGAATGGCGAAGGGAATTTACTATACAAGATGTTCTTTTGATGGACATATTTTCTTGGTTGCAGTAGATGAACTCGATTTCAGAAATGTTGTGAGTAACAGGGTGGTTGAGAAGTTATGCCTGCCCATTGCAAATGGACAAGTGAAGATTAAATTCTCTATTGGGAAATATGAAGATGAGGTTCTTTATGATATTGCACCCATGGAGACATGCCATATGCTATTAGGGAGGCCATGGTTGAATAATAAAAGTATAAATCCTGAGAGGCCTTCTATTTCTTTTATGCATGGTGGACGAAGGATTAAGTTGATATGTCTATCATCCGACGTTGTATGTGCTGATCAGTTGACATTGAAAATAAAAATAGAAAAAGAAAGAAGAGAAAAAGAAGCAAGAGAGAGTGAAGAAAAAATGAGAGAAAAAGAAAGAGAAGAGCATATGAGAGAAGAGAAAGAAAAGGAAGAAAAAGAAAAAGAGAAAAAGAGCGAAGAAATTTTATTTGTTAATGATTTTTCTTCTACTGTTTGTGATGTTAATTTACAGGAACAAAAGGATGGGCATGTGATTGAAATACACCGACTCCCATGTTTTAAGAGGAAGCTTGTTGATATTGTTCCTAGTGCTCCATTGTACATCCAACCCACTATTGAAAACCAAACTCATGAGGATATTGAAGACAAACACATGGAGTCTTTTGATTTTGAATCTAAATTACATTTGTTTAATAAAGAAACTCTGCAGGTTTGTTTGACAAGAAGAACTGTCCTTGATCGTGGTGTTTGGGTTTGGAAATTAGTAATGAAGACTTCCTTGTTGCATAAAGAAAGAACGACCAAATCTGAATTTTTACAGATTGTGTTTGATCCTGGAGGTTGGGTTTGTTCGTTCCAATGTCAAGTGAATAAAGCCTTAAGATTCGGGACGAATCTTCTCGAAGAAGGAGGGTATGATGTGAATCCAACCAGGTAAGATTAAAGAAGATGGTGAGATGGCTTTAATTAAAACCCAATTATCTTAATTCAAGAAGAACAATTTGCAACTGGTGGGGCAGCCAACATAATTTCTTCTTTTTCAATAACTTGGTTGAATTATTTTGTTTAAAATAAAAGCATGAAAGGCTGGTACAATTAGCTACATGGTGGGCGGCCAACTAAAGAGTTATTGGCTGAATTATGTTGTTTGGACAGTTACAAAAGCAAAGGGGTGGCTACATCAATTCAAGAGACAAGGGAGTTACACAATTACTTGCAAATCAAAGAAGGAGCTGTTACAAATTGAAGGAGGAAGACAACAATTCAATGATGGGCGGTTACACTTTAAATGGGAAGCATAATCATCAATTTTTTGGCAGTTATGTCTACAAGAAATTGCGGCTACACATGGCTGAATTATTCCTTTGTTAATTATTGTTGTATGGTTAAAATTTGCTTGTAATTGGGGCGGCTACATGTAGTAATTGTAGGCTGAATGTTGCTAGTAGTTTTCATTGTCTAAGTTAATTCCTAATAGTAGAATTATGTGGGCTGCATGGTAGCTGAATGGGGAGGGATATTTTAGGAAGAAATAGGCGTGAATTGCATGGCTAAATTCATAGCCTATTAGACTTGGTTTGTAAGGACTATAAATACCCATGTACATGCATGCAAGAAATCAATTAAGTTGAATTCATAATTTATTTCATATTGGAGAGTGTTTCTCTAAATTTCTTGTTAATTCAAGAATTGAGTTTTATCAAAGGTCTTTCATTCCTTTGTGTGTATAACTCTTAGGCTTATCTTCCATCCTTGGAAGTGTGACGTCTATCGATTTCCATTCCATCTTCTTATTTTAACAATTTCCCAAATTTCTTAGTTATGATCATTCCAACCTAGATAGATCCGTAAAACGAATCCACCCCCTCAGATTCTCGTCATTTGGTATCAAAGCTTCGGCTCTGGGTTTGGAATGGCGAAGGGAATTTACTATACAAGATGTTCTTTTGATGGACATATTTTCTTGGTTGCAGTAGATGAACTCGATTTCAGAAATGTTGTGAGTAACAGGGTGGTTGAGAAGTTATGCCTGCCCATTGCAAATGGACAAGTGAAGATTAAATTCTCTATTGGGAAATATGAAGATGAGGTTCTTTATGATATTGCACCCATGGAGACATGCCATATGCTATTAGGGAGGCCATGGTTGAATAATAAAAGTATAAATCCTGAGAGGCCTTCTATTTCTTTTATGCATGGTGGACGAAGGATTAAGTTGATATGTCTATCATCCGACGTTGTATGTGCTGATCAGTTGACATTGAAAATAAAAATAGAAAAAGAAAGAAGAGAAAAAGAAGCAAGAGAGAGTGAAGAAAAAATGAGAGAAAAAGAAAGAGAAGAGCATATGAGAGAAGAGAAAGAAAAGGAAGAAAAAGAAAAAGAGAAAAAGAGCGAAGAAATTTTATTTGTTAATGATTTTTCTTCTACTGTTTGTGATGTTAATTTACAGGAACAAAAGGATGGGCATGTGATTGAAATACACCGACTCCCATGTTTTAAGAGGAAGCTTGTTGATATTGTTCCTAGTGCTCCATTGTACATCCAACCCACTATTGAAAACCAAACTCATGAGGATATTGAAGACAAACACATGGAGTCTTTTGATTTTGAATCTAAATTACATTTGTTTAATAAAGAAACTCTGCAGGTTTGTTTGACAAGAAGAACTGTCCTTGATCGTGGTGTTTGGGTTTGGAAATTAGTAATGAAGACTTCCTTGTTGCATAAAGAAAGAACGACCAAATCTGAATTTTTACAGATTGTGTTTGATCCTGGAGGTTGGGTTTGTTCGTTCCAATGTCAAGTGAATAAAGCCTTAAGATTCGGGATGAATCTTCTCGAAGAAGGAGGGTATGATGTGAATCCAACCAGGTAAGATTAAAGAAGATGGTGAGATGGCTTTAATTAAAACCCAATTATCTTAATTCAAGAAGAACAAATTGCAACTGGTGGGGCAGCCAACATAATTTCTTCTTTTTCAATAACTTGGTTGAATTATTTTGTTTAAAATAAAAGCATGAAAGGCTGCTACAATTAGCTACATGGTGGGCGGCCAACTAAAGAGTTATTGGCTGAATTATGTTGTTTGGACAGTTACAAAAGCAAAGGGGTGGCTACATCAATTCAAGAGACAAGGGAGTTACACAATTACTTGCAAATCAAAGAAGGAGCTGTTACAAATTGAAGGAGGAAGACAACAATTCAATGATGGGCGGTTACACTTTAAATGGGAAGCATAATCATCAATTTTTTGGCAGTTATGTCTACAAGAAATTGCGGCTACACATGGCTGAATTATTCCTTTGTTAATTATTGTTGTATGGTTAAAATTTGCTTGTAATTGGGGCGGCTACATGTAGTAATTGTAGGCTGAATGTTGCTAGTAGTTTTCATTGTCTAAGTTAATTCCTAATAGTAGAATTATGTGGGCTGCATGGTAGCTGAATGGGGAGGGATATTTTAGGAAGAAATAGGCGTGAATTGCATGGCTAAATTCATAGCCTATTAGACTTGGTTTGTAAGGACTATAAATACCCATGTACATGCATGCAAGAAATCAATTAAGTTGAATTCATAATTTATTTCATATTGGAGAGTGTTTCTCTAAATTTCTTGTTAATTCAAGAATTGAGTTTTATCAAAGGTCTTTCATTCCTTTGTGTGTATAACTCTTAGGCTTATCTTCCATCCTTGGAAGTGTGACGTCTATCGATTTCCATTCCATCTTCTTACCCTCTTTCCATTTTTCTTATTTTAACAATTTCCCAAATTTCTTAGTTATGATCATTCCAACCTAGATAGATCCGTAAAACGAATCCACCCCCTCGGATTCTCGTCAACTGGTCTATGCCCCGAGGTTCCTATTCTCCTTCAAAATCACGCATTTTCCATTCCTTTCTACCTACTTCCAATTGAAAGAGTTGATGTCGTTCTTGGAATGGAATGGTTAGGTTCTCTCGGCCCTATCTTTGCTGACCTCTCAGTCCCAAGCATCACTTTTGCCCATAACAATTTCATCATTACACTTACAGGGGACACATCAAACCTTGTTAGCCCTACAACCTTTCATCAATTTTTCCAATTAATTCACACTGATTCCATTGCCTCACTCCACTTATTATCCTTCCAACATACATATCCTGACACCAATGTCCCTAAACCCACCTTTAGCCCTAGCCCTCTACCTGCAAACCCTTCCCTACCATCTGAAATTCAAACACTTCTATTATCCTACCCATTTGGCTTCCAACCTCCTTATGGACTACCCCCACCTAGACCTCATGACCACCATATTCCTCTCATTCCTAATACCAACCCCATTAATGTTAAGCCCTACCGTTATCCCCATTCCCAAAAGGAGGCCATGGCCACCATAATTCAAGAAATGTTGCAAGAAGGAATCATTGTTCCTAGCAACAACCCATATTAATCCCCAGTTTTGTTGGTATGAAAAAAAGATGGAACATGGCGTTTCTGTGTTGATTATCGTGCCCTAAATGTTGTGACAATCAAGGATAGATTTCCCATCACAACAATTGATGAATTTCTAGACGAATTGGGTTTAGCGTCAATTTTTTCTAAAATTGATTTACGCTCAGGCTATCACCAGATTAGAGTGGTTCCAGAAGACACTCATAAAACTACATTCAGGACCTTTGATGGGCACTATGAATTTCTCGTAATGCCTTTTGGTCTTACAAACGCCCCGACAACATTTCAATCAGCCATGAACGACCTCTTGAGACCTTACCTAAGGAGGTTTGTTCTAGCTTTTTTTATGACATTCTTATTTACAGTAAGAATTTCTCAGATCATTTAGTCCATTTACGCATCATATTGGAATTACTTGCTACTAACCAATTTGTTGCTAAATTGTTTAAATGCGTTTTCACGGTTGATAACGTTAATTATTTGGATAATTTTATCTCCGTTGAGGGAGTTTCCCCAGACCCAGAAAAAGTGCAGTCTATCTTAGATTGGCCTCAGCCACGTTCACTCACGACACTCAGGGGATTCTTAGGCCTCATCGGGTTCTACAAGCGTTTT
Source organism: Sesbania bispinosa (assembly GCA_026901365.1). NCBI lineage: Eukaryota > Viridiplantae > Streptophyta > Magnoliopsida > Fabales > Fabaceae > Sesbania > Sesbania bispinosa. Next base: position 636,147 of record QLOH01000069.1, on the reverse strand, counting down.
GTTCGCCACTACGCCACTCTCGCCGCTCCTCTCACAGATCTATTACGATCCACTAATTTTGTTTGGACTCTAGAGGCTATGCAAGCATTTACAAAACTGAAACAACAAATGACTACCATGCCAGTCCTTGCACTTCCAGATTTCTCCAAGGTCTTCATTGTTGAAACTGATGCTTCACCTATTGCTATCGGTGTAGTCCTCCCTCAAAATGGTCATCCTTTGGCCTTCTTCAGCAAAAAGCTCTGTCCTAAGATGCAAGCCGCTTCCGTTTACACTAGGGAGATGTATGATGTCACAAAAGCAGTCAAGAAGTGGCGCCAATACTTAATTGCTCATCACTTTCACATTTACACAGACCAGAAAAGTCTAAAAAATCTGCTTTAACAGGCAATCCAAACTTCAGAGCAGCAGAAATGGGCATCTAAATTGCAAGGATTCAGTTTTCAAATTTTTTACAGACCTGGGAAAACAAATCTGGTTGCAGACGCGCTTTCGAGGAAGTATGCCGAGGATGGACTCCTATTTTCTTTCATTTTATCTCCTATACTCTCTATGGTGACCAAACTTCAGCCGTACTATGATTCAGATGAAGAAGGAAAGAGTTTAGTTCAAAAAAGCCCCCAAGACAACAAGTTGAAAGAATTTTTTCGATTCTCAAACGGTCTACTCTACTTCAAGGAGAGAGTGTATGTACCTGAAATTTCACAGTTACACCATGCATTGCTGAAGGAGTTTCATGCTACTCCGGTTGCAGGACACTCTTGTCTGAAACCAACCTTGGCTCGCATCGCAACTTCTTTTTACTAGCCAGGGTTGTACAGGGACACCAAGCTTTTAGTCCAAAATTGCTCTACCTGCCAACAGAATAAATACATTCCTCAGAAAAAGAGTGGTTTACTCCAACCATTGCCTATTCCAAACAAAGTCTGGGAAGAGCTTACCATGGACTTCATCACCCATTTGCCCAATTCCTATGGACACACTAATGAGGAGATCACTGCCAATCAATCAAGGATTCTGCAGACAAGTTTCCCAATTAAATTAAAGATTGCTCAATAAATACAAAGATATCATCAAGAAAAGGGAAATAAGGAAAGATAAATCTGCTAAAACCAGTCTCGGGGAGAGATTAAGATTAGAAAGAGAAAGTTAGAGCTGCAGGACGCTACCTGCGCTTCACCCTGCGCTATAGCGCAGGTGAAGCGCAGACTCTCTGGAAGTTGCGCCTCATCTTGCGCTGTAGCGCAGCCTGGAGCGCAGGTTACGCTGATTTGGTCCCTGTTGCCAGTTTGATATAGATTTCTCCCCAAATTGCTGTGTCTTTCCTTAGTCTATAAATAAGAACATCTTGTACCAATTCGAGTGGTGCATGATCATTGTAATCCAGTCTATATTTCAGTGATAATGTACCAAAGCTAAGTTTAGAGTAGGAGAGGAGGAGCGCTTCACAAGGATTGAAGATGGTGACAGCATCTTCGGTGGTTTGTATGGCTACCTTGTGTAGTTAGCTCTCCATTAGGATTGGATGTAATTGATTCTATCCCCAAGTGTATGTAAATTCTATATTATTATTTCAGTGCTCTCTGTTTATAATATTGGTAATCTTATTCTGTACTTAATTCCTAATTCCCACGCTTGCGTCTGGAGTTATAGGCTAGTCTTGACTTAGTTAGTTTTGACTAGGATTGAGAGTGGGGGAGCGGATTATGAAGAAACTCACTCTCTGATTGGATAAGAGGACTCGGTAGCCAGGGTTCCTTTACGGGGGCGTTGCTTATGATTGATGGGTAGTGTGAGTACTTTAATGAAAGGCATGGTTTTTGAATTACCGATAGCAAAGGATTAGTTGATTGTGAATCCCGGAAGAGAGAGGTGGGTATATCTAATGAGCGATGGGTAGTGACAGTACTCTAGCGAAGGTATACTTTATTTGGTAGGCCCCGTATTTCAATTAGTCCTTTACAAACTGAACAAAAGAGAGCAAAATAAGCCGAGGGTAAGTCTGTCGCTTGGGAGAGCCCGAATGGATTACCTTTGAGTGTGTGAGGCTGCTGGTAACTCGGGGTCTTAGCAATAAAGTTTGTCTACAGTATTATAGAGTAAACCTAAAATAATAGATAGTTTTTACATGCACAAAGGGTGTGATGATATGAAATCCAATCCTAATCTAAGTAAAGTGTCTCTAACTCTTCCTTTCTAATTCTATTGATATTTAATATGTTATTTACAATTCCGCAACAATATACTCTAAACCGTTGTTTCTCCTTGATAATTAGATCATAGTCTACGTAAATTGACTGTTCCCTGTGGATACGATACTCTCTTACTATTATACTGCTGGATTTGTGGTTCGCTTGCCTGAAACCCATCACTTACCTGCGTCGCTTTACCAGTGAACATCCTCGGATGTGATTCAAGTTCCTGCACCTTTCTAAATTCTGGCATAATTCGTCCTTCCATTATGCAATATGTGTGTCCCCATTCCAGGCTTTGTATGGTAGATCTCCTCCGGCAATCCCAGATTACGTCCCCGGTTCCTCTACAAATGGCTCTCTGGATAACTGCCTTAAACAAAGGCAAGAGATTCTACAACATATTCGCGTGAATCTCCGGCGCCACCGTCAAAGCATGAGTGATCAGGCCAACAAGGGTAGAAGAGAAATTAGTTATGTTGTTGGAGACTGGGTTCTTCTTCTCCTTCAACCGTATCGTCAACACTCTGTTTTCAAACGCACCTCTCAGAAACTTTCAAAGAGGTTTTTTGGGCCTTTTCTTATACGTCGTCGCATAGGTGCTGTTGCATATGAATTAAACCTTCCACCTGGCTCCAGGATCCACCCAATGGTCCATGTATCTCTGTTGCGTCCCTATTATGGTGATGACCCTCAGGCTCATTTCGCTCCCTTACCCTCACAATTCAGAGATTGTTTGGTGGAAGATAACTTAGGCTCGGAGTCTATAACTCAAATTGAGGGAAGTGATATGTCTTTTGTTTCTGGAAAAGAGAAGACCATATGTCACTTAAACAGTGTTTCTCCTCCTCCATTGGATGAAGATGCGAATAAAGAGGAGCAATCTGGGGCGTTAATTCAAATTGGGGAAAGAGAAAAGAGCTAGAAACCTGCTGCAACGTGTGGCGTTCGCTCATTGGCCTGCTTGGATGCATTAGCTTTCTCCAACACGCATCAACTTGCTGCACCGTTGGATCAACATCGCGTCCCTGCACTGTCGGATGTGAACAACTTTTCGCCTGCATATTTTGCGCACGCATCAGCTTTTTCTAACGCGTGTCACACTCCCCCATCGTTAGATGAGCAACGATCAAATCTGGACGCTTCTGGACCGTTAGATGCGACCAGTTGTCCTCCTACCAAGCCTGCACATGCGCGTGAAGTAAGGCACCCTTTTTCTGCTCCCGAGGCGCGGTCTACGAGACCCCTTGACAAGCCCTCCCAGTCGTTGGATCACAAGGGATCTCGCGTGAATACATCTGAACTGCCCATCCAAAGCACAATCTGTGTGCTTCAATCTACACACAGCCAGCCACAGGATCCTCGCCCAATTCAATCTGAGCCACCCACTACAAACACAATCTGTGTGCTTCCATCAAAATTGAACAACCTTGAGGCCAAGGTTCAAACTGAACCGGGCAGCAATGTTAGTGGGCCAACAATTAGGCCCAAAAGAAAAATTCAGCAACCCTCCTGGCTTAAGGATTTTTGTTAGTTTTTGAGCCAATTCTCAGAATTATTATTTAACCAATTTCCATTTTATTTTGCATTCTGTTGGTATTTTCCCTAAGGTAGGATATTGCCACATGTATGGCCACCTATTACTCTGTTTGGTTTTAAATAGAAATCTTGTACGTAAGAATGGAAAAAAAAATCTGAAGTTTATTCTCATCATTATTTGTCTTTTTCTAAAACCCTTCTTTACTGTTGAGAACGTAGAAAACCCTAACCTCCATTGTTGGATCTACTGTCTAACAATCACCCGTGAGACAACAAAATTATGACTCACGCTAGTCGCCACCCTAGTTTAGATATCCAAAGGTGAACGTCACCCTTGTTTAAATTATTTATAAGTATCCAAAATTTTGTTTTCCGTAAAAAAGTAAAAATGTAATAGATCTATATAAGTGGGCTCTGAGTCTCTAATAAGTAATAACTGTATGTGTTGGTGGAATCATAACATTTTACTAGGCTTTAAGTTTAGACCAAAAAGGTCGACTTTAACTATAGGTGTGGGTTTAGATTAGAGCTTACAAAACCACCTACCCAGTCTGACTCAGTTTAAAGTGGGTAACTGGATTTTACGGGTTAGGTTAAAAAAACCCAGAAAAGGTCAGCCATGTGGAATTAAAGCTCGAGCCCGATCCTATGTGAGTAACAGGCTTATGTAGGCTGACCCAATTAAAACTTAATTTATTAAAAAAAGTCCCTCATTAAAAGTTATAAATAATTACATTTCTATAAAATTAAAAAAAAGATAATAATTATAAAAAAATCAATAAAAGGGTAATTATGGACACACCTTTAAATGATCAGTCATTTTCCTATTGATAAATCAAAATCAGCGCCATATATATTTAGTTCAATTGGTAGAGTTTCAATAACATAATGTCACTCAACAATATGAATTTATTTTCAAATAAGGGGATGTATATACATAAGTGAACCTTTTACGCCTTTACACTCGATTCATTAATATTACTATTGAACTAAATAACCCAAACAACATTTGTCAGTTCATTGATGAGCAATGCACATAATTTAAAGTAGGGTTAAATATAGTTTTTGTCCCTAAAATATAGTCGAGATTTTATTTTAGTCTATGTAATTTAAAACCGGTGGATTTGGTCCCTCAAAAAGTTAAAATACCCCTTTCTTGTCCTTATCAATAAAAATTCGTAACTAATCCGTAGCAAAATCTGTAGCAAAACGATACAATAAGGACTAAATTAGTGTATTTTTAATTTTTGACTGACCAAAACCATCAGTGTTAAGTTATAGGGACTAAAACCATATTTAACACTTTAAAGTATTAATTAACATTCATACAGAAATGCATCTTCTCATCAGCACCACAATTTTTTTAAGAAACCATAAATTGAAATTGAGATTTTTTTTAGTTACAACAAATTGGATGAGAATGCATCTTCTCATAAAATAAATCAAAGGTCCAAAACAAAAAAAAAACATTGAATGAAACAAAGAGAAATTAATAAGTGTGAATATGGATTACAGAGGAAAAAAATAGAGATTGAAATAACCTGTGAATGAAGGAAATATTTATAGCTGCGTAATTGACTTGGAACGAGTCTGTATGAAGTGGTGTCCGGTGGTGGTCAGAGGAGCGAACGCGTGCTGGTTGAGACGGAGAAGACAACATGTGTGTGAACTCGTGTTGCCTAGTCAGACGCATGCATGAGAACCAATGGTACTAAGTTTTGCGGCCACGACGCTGCCTGAGAACGAGGGACGACGTTGGGTGGTGACACCGCCTGCTAGGTGCTGACATGCGATGTGGTGCGACTAAGGAGGGGGACAATGCAGATTGCCTTATGTTATGTGGATGTGTCTGCCTGAGCTGTCAGCTGCATCCGAATGAGAAACGGAGTCAATGGTTTGTGTCGTCAACAATAGGAGTCAATGGTTTGTGTCGTCAACCATAGGTGTCATGCTCTGCTTGTGAGAGAGTAGGATTGGGGTTCCAGGTTTTTTTGTAAGGAATTTTATTTTAGAGTTTTGCGTTGTTCTATCTGTCCATTATTTATTTTTTTAAAATATATTCGGGTAGCCCGAAGCCTGTCCGTGCTACCCAACTCGAAGTCGAATTCAGTGATGGCTCATTTGTTTTGGGCTAAACCCGACGCAAAAAATCGGGCCTTTAATTTTAATACTCAAGCCCTATAAAAATGCGGGTTGAGGCGGCCGACCTAGTTGGGTTGGCTTATTTTATCGAATATAGTTTCGACCAAAATTAATTGGGGATTAGCTTTTGACACTTGTTTTTTTTTCTCCTCTCCTCATCTCTCCTCAACCCATCACTATGCCAAAAGGAGTCATTTATCGCGGGGAATAATAAAGATAATTAACCACACTTGTCACTTTTACAATATGTTTTTGTATATATTTAAAGTTTGAATAGAATTTAACGCGATTTCGTATTTGAACCATGATGAAAATAAAGGCATGAATGTGGTTCCATAATCCTTTATGGAATCGCTACTTTTTAAAATATTTCTTATTATTGAATTATTTTGCAAAAGTAAAAGTAGTATTAATGCGGTTCCGAAAAGCAATAGTTTTGTTTTCCCTTTTGTTGAAGAGATATCAAGTTCATACAATAGAAAACATTCAACAACTCATGCAACACACTTTTATCTCTATCTCTTTCCATCACATTACACATAACATTCCCAATTCTCTATTTTTCTTTTCTATTTTGTATGTTGTACATGTTGTATAATTAATTACGGGGCATTCTAGTGTGAAACTGTTAGGAATATGCACTAGAGACTTATATGTTTATGAACATCCATCACTTGTATCATGTTATTTTATAAAGACAACTTATTCTTTTAGAATATAATTATTGTCCTTAGAATAGTAAACATAAACTTCATAAGAAATCAAGTAGATGACTTGATCGTGAGATCTTATGAAGAACTATTCTTATAATAGTCCCTGGTCAAGTATCATCATAGGACAAAGATGCATTTAGACTAGTATGTGAGTTCATTGATGATCACATCTCACGGATCATGGATATGAGATATCATGCACTCACATAGGTACACATTAAGAGTAATGGTGTACTGGACAGACCCACCTTAAGAATGTTGCATGGATTGTTACATAAGTGTCACGTTTCTTAAATTGATAAATGTTATATGAAGTCCTGTGACCTGAAATCACTACGATTCCTACATAAGGAATTATGTGTTTTAAATATCATTAAACGTTGCTTGTAACAAGGTGATCATAAAGTTGATATTTGGACATATAATAAATTAAGTGGAGGAATGTGAGTGCCCTAGATGGGATTTGTCCCTCCTATGTAACAGGAGTTATATCTGTAGGCCTCTTGATAAAGTGAGACTGAAAAATGCATGGCCAGGCTCAGGAGGATAAACATGAGATGTTTATTTTCTGTACAGTCTACTTGGGGATGAAGAAAACATAAACTGAACTATAAAAGGTTGACACATTTCATGCCCTTGTGTTCAATTAGATATTTGGACAAAGGGACAGATCATATAAATTATCATAAAATAGGATTCATCAAAGTTGTTGATAATCTCAATATTTAGATAGTGATGTATTGCTAGATACCGCTCACTATTTATGATATTAAATATAAAGGGGTTTTATTTTAATATCATAACCAAATATTAAAATCCTATTGGGTCACACACATACAACAAGCCACTAGGAAAAGATAATAATTCTAATTTAATTAGAATTATAACCTAATGGGCCAAGCCCATATGTGTTAGGGATAAGTGAGTGAGGGGTAAAACCCTAGCCACCAATCTATAAATAGAGCATGAGATGCATTACCCTAGACACACATGAGTCGCTCTTACTCTCTAAAGGCTACTAGCAGAGTTGAGGAGGGTTTCCTAGTCCGACTGTTGGTGTGGATACCACTAGAGACGCAGCTGCTATTGCCTCATTCGCAATTCCTAAAAGGTATGACCTTTCGTTTTATACCCTTTTATGCCTTGATTCGTGTTTTCGCATAACGATCATAACAAGGGAGGGAATCCATTCATTTCCGCTGCACCCTGACCATATGCTTGATTCCCTTCAGAAACACCCAAAGAGTGTATCATTGGTGTAACACATTTTACAAGATGTATTGCTAACAACACAATCTTTAAAACACTCTTTTCAACACACTCTTTATGATTGGTTAAAAGTCACGTGAGTCCCACCACATTGGGAGCGAGACCCACATAATTTAATAGGACCCATGTGAATTTTAATCAATCATAAGGAGTGTATTAGAGATTGTGTTGGTAGCACTCATCCATCTTTTTCCCATCTCTCTTTCTAATATATCACATCTTTCATATTATCTCTCTTCATTTTTTTATTTTCTATGTATCTCTTCCCAACACTTACCACATAAAAAAAAATAAGGTGTCAAAATTTTAATACTCTTTTCTACACTTATCACACACTAAAAATGAGGTGTCAAAGTTTTACACTACCTTACACATCTCAACTTTTTTATTTTTATTTCTTTCCTATCACATCAATTATCACATCTTTCACATTATCTCTCTTTTTCCTATATTTATCACATCCCAAAAATGAGATGTCAAAGTTTTAATATTCTTAAAAAAAGTGATAATTTTTTTACACTCATTTATTTTATCACATCAAAATATTATTTTAAATGAATCTATCACATTAAAATAATGTTTTTTAATAAAAATAAAAAGAAATTATTAAAATAATATTTTCCACAATGAATAGTACAAAAGAAAATGAAAACTTGTTCCCTTGTATAAGTATAAAACCCATGTGATGCATGAGTCTTACATTCCATTAGAATCCCTGAAGATCCTCCAACATGCCTTTTTCATCCTAAAAATACTTAAGATTCATAACATAATTCAGAACTATTACATTTAACAAAGTAAATATTAGTAAGCAAAAACTCTTCTCAGCAAGTTTAGATGCTTGTTGACGAAAGATTTCAATATCTAAAAGAAGAATTGATATGCAGGACTTGGGGTCTCCCTTTCTCCATCATCAAGGCCATTTCTTGCATGAAATCAATGAATCCCTGTAATTTAAATTTCTGCGACCAAATGTTATATGATAATTTGTTATGGACTAAACCCTTGGCTCTTTGGCCATGACGGCCGAAAACAAATATAATAGCATTGCCAAATATCCATAATTATGTATATACTTGCTTTCTTACTATATTTATGATTATACATACTTACCATATTTATACAGACCCAAAACCCTTATAAATATAAGGTATTACATATCTGACGGTTATACATATCTGACTTGGGCGTCAGAGTGCCTTTGAAGGTACACCCCCTCTGTGGGCAAACTGGATCCGCTCCACAACAATACCCAGATCAAGATCCGAGTTCGACTTCGCAGACCGGAGTCCGAGTTCTGTACCAGAACATTTGGCGCTAGAAGGAGGGCCTCCCCCTCTCAGCATTTCCATCAGTACCCATCTCCAGGCAGGGCCCGTCCCCAACCAACACCTGAAGGATGGGTAGACGACCTAGGCTTACAAGAAGACGTAGACGAACACGAAGGTACCTCACAGCCCCAACTTCAGAACAGACGAGGTGAAAACTATCAACCTGACCCCCGAGATAAGGTTATCCGTCGCCTTGAAGCCCAACTGAAAGAATTCCAAGAACAAAACCAGAAACCCCCTGAGTCTCAACCAAAAGCTGTCAGGGACCCGACTATAAGCCACTTGGAAGAACGTATCCGACACATTGAACGGAGCGTCGTCCAACAGCCCCAACCGACAATGCAATCCCGACCTCATTCAAACCGGAAACATGTCACTTAGCAGGAGGTTTTGCAGCCCGAACGGCTGGCTCCCGCCGTGCCTTTCCAACATCCATTCTCTGAAATGCTCACCCGAGTCGAGATACCAAAGCACTTTCGAGGAGCCCTTCCCGTCGAAGCATTCAATGGGACCACATACCCGGGAAAGCATCTCGATGCCTTCACCAATGAAATGCTTTTTTGTTAGGGACCCTGAAGCTGTGATATGCCAGTCATTTCCCCCGAACGCTGAAAGGAGAAGCGTTAGCATGGTTCAAGACATTAACCTTGGCATCCATTGATTCCTGGGATGACTTGCAGTCCGCTTTCATAGGACGATTTACCATCTCCACTGAAATTCCCAAGGACCAGTTCACACTTGCAATAGGTGAGACAATATAAAGATGAACCCCTCAGGTCATTCCTGCCGCGTTTTTAGGAAGAATGTGCCCTTATCCCGGACCTGGCAGAAAATGTACAACTCCTATGTGCCGTCTCGACCCTTTCACCAGGCTCACCCCTTGCTCTCTCCTTGTCAAAAGAACCGGCCCGGACCATGGAACAGTTTCACTACTGCTTACATAAGTTTGTGGGACGCGAGATACACCTAGCTGGGGCTGCTAAACAATCCACCAATCACAAACAAGACCGGGATCCCTTCCCCCATGACCGTCATCGAGGAAAAGACCGGGGTCATTATCACCAACACGATCTATCCCGGTTGAAGGGTCGATACAATTCATATGTCCCGTTGAACACAAACCTGGCAAGATCCTCAAAGAAGTAATGCACACAGAGTTGGCCAATGTTCAGAAACCACCTTCTCTGAAAGCCTCGGCCCAAAAAGACAAATCCTAGTATTGTTCTGTTCATGAAGGGTATGGACAAACCACAGACGAGTGTATCCAACTGCAAGACATCATTGAGCAACTCATCTGGGATGGCAGGTTGGCGAAGTATGTGAAACGAAACTGGTCATATGGAGGTTATTGGAGAAATGATGAACGAAAAATATCCCCAAGCCTTGATGGTGACGGTGACAGAAAGCGCAAGCGTTCCACCTTCCCCAAGAAGTATGACCACAAGAAAGATAATAATGTCGTTCCCAGTAACCAGACCTCTAAGGCTGCTGCACCAAGGGTCCGGTTCAACATGATTTATGGAGGGTTCACTGAGGGAGGACAATCCAACAATTCCAGAAAAAGGCACTTGAGAGAAGTTTACACGATCGATCAGGCAGATGCTGAACACAAAGTCGACTGACTTGCTAACCCGATCATCACCTTCTTTGATGACGACTTCCTTGACGCTATTGAAGACCACGATTGATAGCAGTGAAGGTGCGGATCTAGAATTGAGCAAAACCAACCGGTTAGAATAAACAAAAGGCACTAGAAATGCGAAATATAGTGGCTGGGAAACAACTATATTTGCGCAAGAAAATGAGAGAAAATGAAAGAAAAAGTGGAAGAGAAAGAGATGGTTGGGACGCCACTGAAAGCAGGAATTCACCCCCAGCAGATAAGTCCAAGTGCTAGATGCCACTGATTCAGGAGAATCAGATAAGTCTCTAGTTGGTTTAAGCAAGAACCACCAAGCCTCCTCTCAACTCACACTTGAGGAGAAAAATGGGCATAATGCCTTTACTAATTTCATCAAAGTTGTGAAATACAAGGGGGGTGGTCTCCTATTTATAGGAAAAGGAGGTGACTAGGTGGGAAGGAAAATAAAAGATGAGTGGAAAACTATCCTAGGTGGGTGTTGAACCCCTAGCCTTTTGCTAATTAGCTAAGTTATCTCTTAAGCCAATAAAGCCATCAAATTAGCGCCCCTATTCTTGAAAGAAATGGAAAAATTACAAGTATGTCCTAATTACAACTTAATCCTAAAATTAATTCTACTTTTATTAATTCCTAATTAGATGGAGTCTTGCATGTTGACTTGGTCCAGTGTCAAAAGTCAATGGGTTGACCAATCATAGGTTGACCCATGCTTGGTTCAGCTCCCAACATCCCAAACTGGTCCAAACTAGCTTCATGCTCCAAAGCTCCCGGTTGTCAGATCAGTAAACTGCTGACAGATGCTATAAAACCCTCCCCCTTAAGAGGATTTGTCCTCAAATCTGAAAGTTCAGAAGGATAGAAAAGAATGAGGAGAAGAAAGGAAAGAAGGGAATGGATGACAACATTAGGAATGTAGATTCCCTTAGGAGATGGAGAGTTCTTGCTAAATCTTGCAAGCTTGGATGATTTTTTTTAACCTAGTCAACAAAGGAAATTCCATTAGTAATATTCCCAAGCATCTAAGGTGAAGACTCATAACAAAAATACTTGGGGATCATAAACATTAGCAAAATAAAACGTAGGATATGAACAAGAGGTAAATGAGGTAAGGGTTAGAAAACTCCCTAAATGAAGAATGAACCATCTTGTCCATGTACTCTGTAGAAGGAGATCCTGGATCAAAGACCATTATCTTGAAGTCCATCTTTTCAAGTAAAGGGGTTAGTTGGTTAAAATGAAATTTAAACAAGTGATATGCATGTTTCAAACCGACAAAATAATCCACAATATATTGCCAAATGAATGCAAAATTAAAAATATGTGGTATGAATGTCCTATTTCTTGGAAGTGAGATCACATCTTGCTCATTGAACATATGACACACATCTTGAGTATGATTGATAAAATCATAGTGCATATGTTTGTGCCATGAAGCATTCATGCAAGTTTTCTCAAGATCCATATTCATGCTAAAGCATTCACTCAAGTAAGATGACACCTTTTGCATATTATCATATGTGTAAGGTGAAATACCAAAAGAATCACATTGAGTATGCATATCAAGAAGCATATCATCATTTGAATTAGATGTCAAACAAGTTTTCCCATATGTGATAGCTTAATCAGAACTTTTATTTTTTTTTCACTAAGTAGTTCAAGAGCATAATACACATCTTTATATGAAACAATTATTTTAGGCCCAATATGTGTATTCAATTTATAAACACAAACCAAAGGTACATGCATATTCAATCCAATTTTATCATTCCTATCATGCAATCTCAATTGACCAAAGGAATTGACTAAACATGTATCCTTAGTATGCTCTATGGTACTCTTAAACTTAGTTGATTCTCTAAAACATGCAATAGGTTTCAAAGCATTATTAAAATTTTCTAGTTTTAACATGCTTGTAATGCTTTGAGGCTTATGATCATGCATAGAGTAAAACATGTCATGCATAAAGAAAGGTAATTTAGGAAACTCCCTTTCAACAACTTGAATTGTACTCTTTGCAACACTAGATGTATTCTCCATCAACCTATTCATGCTTTCACTAGAAGAGTTAGCATTCAAATGATCACAAGCTAAACATACTTTCTCTTCTTTCACTCTTAATTTATTTTCCTCACTTTTTCTTTTAAGTTTCTCTTCTTTCTCTTTTTCTAATTGTTCTCTTTTCTCTTGTTCTATTAACCTCTTAAGTGTGGTTTGATCATCTTTTATTTCCTTTGAGGTCATAGGCATGAGTGTGAATTTTATTCCTTGGTGGCGGAACCTATAGGTATTGGAAAACCCATCATATTTTACCCTCTCTCATATTTCCAAGGTCTTCCTAATAGGAGTGTGAAGCTTCTTAGGGTATAACATCAAAGGTCATTTCATCTTTGTAGTCCCCAATGTTAAATCTTAGTCTCACTTTCCTATTCACCATAATTTCTTCCTCATCACTCACCCATTGAAGTGTATAAGGTTTTGGATGTGGGGTAGTAGTTAAGTTTAGCTTATTAACTAACCTAAGGCTAGCTAAGTTGCTACTACTTCCTCCATCTATGATCACTAAACATACCTTATCTTCAATGTGACACCTAGTGTGGAATAGGTTCTCTCTTTGGCTCTCTTCTTCACCCAAAGGTGTTTCTAAGGCTTTTCTAAACAACATGGTTGCCCTTTCCCCTTGCCTCCTTCATTCCATTCTCCTAGATTGATTTTAGTTTTTAAAGTTTTATGGACCTCTCCACTCAACTAAGTGTTTACACTCAAGAGAATGTATCCATTCGTGTATGTCACTCTTTTTTGCTTTTTCTATAATGAAAACTCTCTTGCATCTTCTACTCGGTTGAGGTTGGTTTGATCTTGCAAAGACCAACAATGAGACTAAGTCTTAACCCTTCCCAAATAGAAGCGCACAACAAAAGGAAAATATGTACTGAAAGAGGATTGGAATTTCCTAAGACAAAACAAAGAGTTGATGAGACAAGCAAGAAACCCAAGCACTTAAGAAAGCTTAAACACAAGAGTAGAAAGCAAATAAGACAAGACAGAAGAAATTGCAAAGAGAATTATTTTTAATGATTTTTTGAAAAGAGTTGCCAAAATTTGTTGTTTTAGAAAAACAACAATTACAACTCAATTTATAGTATATGTTAGCGCAAAAACCCTCTGAGATTTGGTTTTAATGACAACAAACCTGTTGATCAAAATTAATGTTTTCTGTTCTTGAAGTTACTGATGTTTTGTATGTGAGATCTTAGAAAGACAGGATTCTCATGAAGTATTCAGAAAGATCAGAATCCTAATGTTGAGAAACATCAGACTTCAGAATCTTTTATGGAGTATGGGCAAAGCTTAGAAGTTCTATATGCTGAAGGTAATTTCAGAAGAAGGCCTCAAAACATATCCTTTATCAGAAAGTCTTCAGAAGCTTTGAATGGAAGATAGCCTAAGTTGAGAGAGGTGCACATCAGAGTAAAGTCTCAGGTAAAATCAGAAAGGGTCTCTACTAGAAATACCAATCATCAAGTCAAGTCAAGATGAGACGCAGACTCAAGCATAAGATGCTATCTCATGTTTAGATGCAAGCTCAGTCTAAAAATCAGCTTAAGACCAATGCTCAAAGAAGAGACTCATCTACAAACTTAAAAGGAAGGATCAACAGTCAGATGCAAGATCTGCCAAGAGATGAGACTCTAACTTAGCTTCAGAATCAAGAGATAAGATCAGAATAGAAGATGCCAAACCAAGAAGAGATTCAAAGTCAGCTTGAGACAAGCTCAAACTGTAAAGTCAGATTGAGACAAGCCCAAATTCATTATAAGATCATATTCAGTCCAAGCATGACAAAGAAGAACTTTGAAATATGAAGCTGAGCAAAAATGAGATTCAAAGTCAGACTTGAGATGCAGACTCAATAGAGATGCAGAATCAGACTTGAGGTGCAGACTCAACAGAGATGCAGAATCAGACATGAGATGCAGACTCAACTTGAGATGCAGAATCAGACATGAGACAGTCTCAGATCAGATGTAGTCTCAAGTTCAGACACAGAGATCAGATACGGACATGAGACGATCTCAAGATCAGATGCAGTCTCAAGATCAGACGCAGTCTCAAGTTTAGACGTAGTGGTTAGATGCAGACATGAGACTCAGACTTGAGATGCAGAGATCAGATGCAGACATGAGACTCAGACTTGAGACACAGAGATCAGATGCAGTCATGAGATTCAGTCTCATCAGAGACTCAGCAGAAAAAGCTAGTCAACGCAAGTACACTATCACAGCAGAGACTGCACCAGAAAAGTACTGAGCTCATGACTGAAAAGTGAAAAACAGTTTCTCTCTCTTCCAACGGCTAGTATAACGGCTAGTTAACGACTAGTTTTTCTGAAGACTATAAAAGGAAGTCTCATTATGATGAGACAGGTGAGAGACACAGTGAGACTCAGTAGAGATGCTGCTGCACAACCAGAAAAATCCAAGTCTCAAGTGAATCTCAACCTACCTACCTATGCTATCTTAGCCAATATCTTGTAGTAGGTTTAGCTCTTGTTTTGTATTGATTTGTGTACACTCTTTGAGTGATTTAGAGAGATACCATCTAGTTGAGCTCACGGTTTATCCATACTTTGTATGTAATCTAAGCTAGATCAATCATATCTCATCTCATACCATCAAGTCTCAACTAAGTCAGGAGGTGCCTGAGCTTAGTGTGAGCGTTTGTAAAGTCTGGAGAGGCACTGTAAAGAGAACACTCACTGAGTTGCCTGGAGAGGCAGTTGAAAATAAAAGAATACTCGTTGCGCCTGGAGAGGCTGCTTGCAAAAGAATACTGCATGAGTTGCCTGGAGAGGCAGTTGAAAATGAAAGAATACTCGTTGCGCCTGGAGAGGCTGCTTGCAAAAGAATACTGCATGAGTTTCCTGAAGAGGCAGTTGAAAACAAAGAATACTTGTATTGACGGGTTTGTCAATAGTGGAAATCTCACGAGTTGTGAGGACTGGACGTAGCCCAAGGTTATGGGTGAACCAGTATAAATCTTTGTGTGCATCTCTTCTCCCTATCTCTTTATTTATATTGCACATCTCATATCTAAAATCTGTTTGTTAAAATAAATTAAATCTGTTCAGAGAAAACCAAGTTGTAATTACTAAAATCTGTCCATGCATCTCATCTTACATCTCATCTCAGACCCATCTCATCTCAGACCCTATCTCAACCTGAGATCAGTCAATAGTCTCACTCTTTCTCTTTTAAGGTCTCAACATTTGATGAGCTAATTAATCTTACATCTCAAATCTGTTTACCAAACTAAATCAAATCTATTAAGAGATAATCAAGTTTCATAAATTAACAAATCATCTCTACTTGATTATAAAATTATTGTTGAGACAACATCTCATCTAACCTATTTGAGACTCCAAGTGTCAAACTTGAGATCATGTCTCAACGTGAATTTAAGTGTGAATTTTCAGGTACAATATTTTCAAGTCTCTATTCAACCCCCCCTTCTAGAGACGTTCAGCCAACTTCAGTTGGTATCAGAGCTTGGCCTCTTGGGGTTGAGCACACCAACGTGTGAAGAGGATAAAAAATCCAAGAAAGGAGGATGGCTGAAATTAGCTCTATTCAATTAATTTGTGAAGGAGGCTACTCTTGGAATCATAAAGATAGTGTCGAGGAAGAGCCAATCATGCAAAAAAAACTGAGATAACATCCTACATGGCTCAAGATGACTTTGAGCCAATTGGAAAATGACTCACATTATTCAGAGAAATTAAAGGAACAACAACAGAGTTTGCTAATAAGTGCTTTTTGGATCAATAAGAATCAAAAGAAGGAGAAGAAAGAAACTTCAAGATGGGTAGACGTCCATGCTGTCCAAAGATTTCCCAGAGATTGAGAGTGCGGTGCTGTCTAAATGAAAACCATATCACTCCAATGAGGCTTTGTTATCCTTGATTGGATAATGTACTGCAGCAATATCTGCTGCCGGAATGCAATGGCTTAAATATAATGGCCGCCACATGAGAGAAGCTTTGGAGTTGGACGCTCAACCTGGATGAAGTGGAGATATAGAACAGAGGCAAAGGAATCCTGAGATAAGTATACAAATCCCTTACGTTCCTTGCCTATCCAGTATGTAAGATAGCTTTTCTTCACCTTTGAAATAAAGTGGATAACCTTTCTTCCTTTTAAGTTTTCAAATAGCGCTTAAGTTTTTTTTTTTAAAAAAAAGGAGGAAGTGGGAAAATATTATTTAAGTGGCAATATCAAGTGTTACCACCACTACCAGCACACTGATGATGTCTTGGGCTGATCTCATAGTTCTTCCTTGATTCATAAAGAAAGAGAGTCTCATAATTATTTACACGTATAAGTGTCAAGTGCTCATACAAATTTGACTCAAAATTTAGAGATGTGATGGAAATCCTATATGCATGAAAGTAATTCATAGATAGTAGAAAATAGGATGTCACAAGAAAGGATGAGAGAGATAGAACATTAAAAAGGAAGTATGTGTATGAAAAACAATTAACACTAGTCTACAGTACACATTAACATTATACATTTGGCTCTAAACTTTGGAATAATACTTGAATAAAAAAAAATCAATTGTTTCTATGTTACAGTGAATATATTTTGGAATGATTGGTTATTTCACTTAAGGAATGCAATAAAATGATTGAGTATTGATATTAACCTTATACATATGATAAATATCTTGATCATTAACCCACTTGGACCAAAGAATTAAATGGGTACCAAAATGTTCCCCTAGTGATTTGATTATGCAGAAAATTGTCACACTGATCTAGTCAAGAATGTGACACCCTTCTACCCCATACTCTTATGTGTTTAAGAAATCGAAGTTTAGAAAAGGGGAAAGCCCCACGATAGGTAAAAAGGTTCACAATCGTTCTTATAAAATCTCATAGTTCGAAAATGACTTTATTAAAAGAAATTAAACTCTCAGATATAAGTCAAACATAAAGCAGCGGAATCACCAATACATAAAACCATTAATAACCTACTGCCATACAAGGCATCCCAAAAGGTTCATAAACATACTCCTAGTCTAGAAACATGATAAACTCCCAAATACACCCTGATGTCACATCTATCAGAGCATACCCTTTTAATCATAATCGACACCAGTCGTGTCCTCATCAACTCCTGTAAAATATATCCACAGAATACGGTGAGGAAAAGGAATACTACATATACATACACATAGAGAATACCCGTCCTCACCCACAACATCATTACATCATGCCATTAATACATCAATCATCAACACTAATAAGTACATTCATATAAAACTCACATCTAATCAATCATATATAATAACATGTATATATGTCACGCATTCACCCAAACTCGTCCTCATAGCATCTTTTATATATCATCATATTCAATACCATCATAACATCATTTATATAACATCACACTCATATTCATCATACGTCATTCACTATCGTCAAACTCATTCTCATCATTACATCAAGCATATAGCGTCACACTCATTATCATCATACATCATACATCTATCATCATATTCAATATCATCATTACATCATTCATCTATCATCATATTCAATATCATCATTAAATCATTCATCTATCATCACACTCTTCTCATCGTCTACACAAAGATCATGACTTGGAACTCCACACAATGGGTGCACCTCGTCAATCACTCTAGTTAGTACCAAGATAGTCTATTGGTGTTACCACACACTATCCGATAGGTTGTACCCCCTCTATGGGCCCGCACAACGACATTCGACCCTAGGTTGTACCCCCTCTATGGGCCCGTACAATCACTCCTAGGTTGCACCCCCTCTATGGGCCCGTGCATCGAACGTCCCATCTTGATCCCCTGAGTTGTACGCCCTCTATGGGCCCGCACAACTCAGTTCACTCCCGAATTGTACCCCCTCTATGGGCCCGCACAATCCAGGTCTCATCACATATGCTCAAGGCATCTCTCCTAAGTTGTACCCCCTCTATGGGCCCGCACAACTTAGGTAACATCATCATAAAAAAGGTGATATACACCAACATCTATATCGTCAACATCATCATCAAAAGGTGATATACACCAACATCTATATCATCAACATCATCATCAAAAAGGTGATATACACCAACATCTATATCATCAACATCATCATCAAAAAGGTGATATACACCAACATCTATGTCATCAACATCATCATAAAAAAGGTGATATACACCATCATCATTATCATCAAAATCATCATACATCATCATGCTCATCAATAACACCATCATCATTAAGTGATATACACTGATCATCATTCACATCATCATCATGCCTCAATACACTCATCATCAAACACCGGCATAAAGTGATATACACTTAACATCATTAACATCATCATCATGCATCAATACACTCATCATCAAACATCATTATAAGTGATATACACTATCAATCATCAATCATCATCATTATACATCGTCACAATTATCAAAAACATCATTAATCATCAACATCAAACAATCATCACATAAACAACACTCTCATACACAATATAACCTGGTAATTGACTACCACACAGCTGTACTCAATTACCGGAGACCGTTACTCAATTTTGGAGTCTTTAAGCTTTAAGCTTAATGACCTTGGTTCACTAATTTGGAAATATATAGAGTTCTAGGTGTCCAATTAAAGTTATTCCACTTCTATTAGAAAGCTAAGATCCTGGGCTTCATTTTGATATATAATATGATAGGGTTCCAAGCCCGTTTGCACCCTTAACCGACCCATTCTTTCTCAGACGAGAAAGCTGTCAAAATCTTGTAATCGATTACCACATTGCTGTAATCGATTACCAGCAACTCAACTCTCTGGTAATCGATTACAGACCCCTTGTAATCGATTACCAGCACCCTAAAATCACTCCCTGGTGCCCAGAACTCCCTGGTAATCGATTACCACCCCTGGTAATCGATTACACGCGACGCAGATCGCAGATTTCATGATTTCTAACCTCCTTAAACCTTTCCAATCAATCTTTATCGTCTAAAAATCATTCCTACTCATTAATAACACCCAATACACAACAAATCCTCAATCAATTACATATTATAACATCAATTCATCAAAATCCCCAATTTCTCAATCCCTAATCGTCTTTCTTTCATTATTCTCAATATCATACTCAATTTAATTCAATCAGCCATCAAGATACAGCCATACACTCAACAATCAATATAATACATCATTCATGTTTATTTACCACATAAATCCATACGAATTTTAGAGCCTTTGGAGGGTCTTATGGTTGCCCTCACTACCCAAATCCCTACATGCATATACAGACAATACTCTCTCCCCCACCGTACCTTAAACGAAGCTTTGATCACAGCAATAACGTTCTTTCTTGGATTCTTGACTTTCACTCCTCAGCAGCTCTCTCTTGAGACTCTGGTTCTCCCCTCCTTAGACTTTCGCTTACTGACAATGATACGAATAAGGATTAGGGTACTCCGTTACCCCTCCTTATAGAATAACTACTTGGGCTTGGGCCCATTTTCACCCCTTTTATTCTATTTTCAAATAAAACTAATAATAATACTAATAATACTCCTATTATTTATTCCCATTAAATTAATTATTTAATTAATTAATCTATTTCGTTTAATTAATATTTATCCTAAAATTAGGATGTTACAAAGAAGGAGGAAGAAAGTATGGGATGGACTTCTCACCTCAACTAATCAGGATTTTGAGATAGAAGGATTTCAACAAAGAAGCAAGACTTGATATGCTTCAGCTGATATTCCAAAGTGGTCTTCTAGTTCAAATTGGAGAAGCTAACTTCCACTTGCACAAGTGTCCTTTGCTGTCTTGAAATGGGAAGCTGAACAGAATCAATGAATCATATATGATTTTCATGTCCCTGACTTAAATAAGCCAGTTATGGATGATCTTCCTAGTGGATCTAAGGCTTTTTGAGCCTGAAGCAAAATTCTGCTATGGAATTACCATTGAATTAACATTTGGAAATATCTCTGGGCTAAGGTGTGCTACCAAGTATCTTGAAATAACCAAGGACCTAGAAGAAGACAATCTTATATTCAAAACTAAAGCACTCCTTAGCTATATGGTTCTGTTTTCATGAAGAGATTCCTTAGAAATGTTGAAAAGCTGTAAAAAAAAAATTGTCTCCATATGAAGAGAACCTCCAAATAGTTTGAAGATGCAGTGGGTCTACAGCTTGAAAACAATTTGTGCTAATCCAATAGAATAAAGAAGACCACCGAAGAGTTTATAGTCCAAAATAAAATGACATAAAAGATTCAAGCACGAATCAGCTGGTTCCTCCTGATTGGTAGTTTAAAGATGTTGCAATCCTTGAGATTGATCACTTTATTAAAGTCATCATTGCCATTAAGATTGGAGGTTGAAACTGCTCATATAGGGAACACTCTTTGGTAATATCAATCTCTTATCCCTCCTTGCATTTGAACTAAAACATACTTGATCAAATCATTGAGAATTTCTGCTGTATCTCTTCACTTATTTTAATAGCATCATGGTTGTAAGTTTTTTTTTACAAGTATGCTAGATTTGTAGAAACCTTCTTTTCAAAAGGCATGAAAAGCTGTTTGGTCATTATTTGTTACCACTACCGTACTTTATTGAAATTTCAAACAGCAAAATAAAATATATTTTTATTCTCCTTTGAATGTTTGAATGTATCATATGCTTACTTAGAGTTTGGAGTATCAAATGATAGATATCCTCTTGTTGGAAAATGCTTTGTACATTCATATCTTTAAAACAAGATGCCTATTTCAAATCTGAATATTTTCTGAGAACTCTATAACATCCAAGTAACTATAAACTCTACAATCTCATTGCTCAATATGTGAAAGAAAATATGCATGATAGTTTTGACAAGACTAATCCTACACTTGAGATGAGAAAGATTGTAGATTTGGAGACAAAATGGAATGCTTGGATCTCAACAAGAACAATATGAGAAAATCCTCATATCCAAGCCAAAAGGATGTTCAGAATTTATAAAGAGCAAGAAAGTAAAGCTGCACTTGAGAAGAGTCTCATATGAGTCTCAGGTTGAGACTGAGACTGAGGCCTAAACAGAAATATATAAAACGGCCAAGTGAAACTCCTGTTGAAGCTCTAATTCTGACAGAACAAAAGGAAATCCATGAATCATAGTCAGCTGGGATAATGGCTACTGCTCAAGAGGGTAAGAGATTTCCCACAATAAAAAAGGGAGAAAGAAGCTTCTAAAAAGAAGAAGGGACAAGGAAATTACTAAGTTTAATGCAAAAGCTGAGCCTGTCTCTACATGTATCAAGCTGCAAATTCTTAAGTCATATGGATCAAGTGACAACTTGAGGAATGCTTCATAAGGTACTCTGAAACTCTAATCTTCCATGATGATGCATATGTGATAATTCTTGTTGTTCTTATTTTGAAGATAGGATTTAAAGCATGATGGCACTATGCAGAATTTAGAATTCAGTTTTCAATGACAAACATGCTTACTTGAATGATTTTGTGTGTCTTGGATAATTAGAATTCTGAATGATGTTTTTGTCATGACCTTAAATACAGTTTTGAATCTCAACTATTGTGAGTATGCTGTAATGCAACATATGCTTAAGTTATGATCTTGCATCATGATAGAATTTAAATTTGAAATCTATTTATGCAACATGAGCTGATCATATGAAAATATATCCTTGAGTCAATCTCATGATAATTGAGAAAAGAGAACTTGGAAAGTTTGAGTTGATTAGTTAGGAGAAAACATTTCAACAAGCTAAGTCTATATGCTCTCCAATTATTTAATCAAGTCAATCTTCTAATCAATTGATATGAAAAAGAAATTCTGAGATTGAAAGGCTCATAAAAGGATTTTGAAATAAATGAAAGTTGTAGGCAGAGATTATTGCACAGTATGCAGAAATGTTTCTGATATAGCCTGACTAAAATGATCATAACTTGAGCTACAAAATTGATTTTGGAGTAAAACCAATTTTGTTGGAAAGCTAACTCATAAGAGTGCAAAACTGGAAAGTTTGAAGCTGTTATACTAAGCACAGAAGTACCAGAAAATTTGTTAACACAGCTACAGTTTTACAAATGCTCACAGAAACCTGTTTACTTAAAATCATCATAACTGGAGCTGTAGAAATTATTTTTCTGAGAGACCAATTCTATTGGAAAGATAACTTAAAATAGAATAAAATTGAAAATTTGAGATTATAATGCTAATCACAAAAGTGCCAGTAATTCTGTGAACACGGCTGCAGTATTACAAGCTTCAATATAAACATGTTCACTTAAAAGAATCATAACTGAAGTTATAGAAGTCCTTTTTCAGTGAAATTAATTTTGTGTGAAAGATATTTTATATGAATATCAAACTGGAAATTTTGAAGATTTTACACTGACCACAAAAGTGCCAGTAAATTCGTGAACACAGTCTCACTGATACAAAGTCTGATATAAACCTGTTCACTTAAATTGATCATAACTAGAGCTACAGAAAAGAGTTTTGAGTGAAACCAGTTTTGTATGAAAGCTAGCTCATATAAGTATTTGACTGGAAAGCTTCAGAATTTTTCATCATCTGCATAATTCCCAGCAAACACTTCAAGTGGACTGATCTCTCATGTAGTCAAATCTGAACACATCTGTTTTGCATGCTTATATCTGGAGCTAGGAAAAGCATTTTTAAATGAAACCAGTTGGATTTGAAAGATGTTGTTCTATGGTTTAACAGTATTAATTTTCACTATTTTTGGATGCATAGATTGATCACAGTGAATGAAAAACCAGACCTGTCACAGTAAGCACTCTATTATAGAACTGCCAACTTTAATCACTCATATCTTATGATAGAAAACTCCAAATGAAATGACTCTTATACCATTAGAAAGCTTGTGATGTCTAGTTTATTGTGATGAAATCTCATATTTTTATGAACTGGAAATATCTCATAAGTTCAGATTAAAGTAGCTAAAGTCAATGGATGTTTTCTGATTTGGTGCTGAAACTTCAAGTTAAAATATCTTTAATTGTACCAATCCAAATGAGTTGATTTTTGTGGAATTGGAAAGTTGTCATGATGTGGTTTATTGTGGTAGAATATAAATTTCTAGATCAATCTATGATAGGAGCAGTACTTGTCAAAGATTAAGGATACATGATAGAAAAATAGTGAAACTTGATCTCTTGAAAGTGATACTTTTGACAATGTCCCCTTGATTCCCAAATCTGTGATAAACTTTGGCATATCAAAAGTAAATTGTTGTATCAAATTGATGTGCATATTATGATTTGGAATATTGGGTAAATAAATGAATATGAAGAAGAACTAAACATGGAATATCTCAATCTTTGAACTGTTATCAGAACAATTTTTCAATGCTGAAAAATATGGAATGATTATGAATCATATTGGTGAATTTCTGTTCTGTTCCCCTGCTGTCTAAATCTGTAATCTTGACCTTTTATGCCTCTATCCATGTTCTACAAATTTAACTCACTATGGGCAT
Organism: Sesbania bispinosa; assembly: GCA_026901365.1. NCBI lineage: Eukaryota > Viridiplantae > Streptophyta > Magnoliopsida > Fabales > Fabaceae > Sesbania > Sesbania bispinosa. Next base: position 611,751 of record QLOH01000069.1, on the reverse strand, counting down.
AAAAATCAAGGTGTGTAACATACTTAGGGGGAGTAGTTGAACCAATCTTTGTGCTGAATGTTTTTCTTGCTACTTGAATATGCATCAAATGAAATTCTTATCATCTAATCAAGTATGAAAACAGAATAAATCATTGTTCTGGTTTAAGATTGAGTTTTGTATTCTATCCTAATTGCATCCCCTATTCAATATTGGACTAAATGATGATCTTTCTGCAAGTTAAAAATTCTGCATTTGTTATTGAAAAATTGCTAAACCAGCAACTTTGGAAATTTAAGAAGAACCTTCACTCTTTGAGGGGGAGTCAATCAAATTGTTTGCTAACCATGTGTGTTGACTCTGCTAGTTAATAATCACTCATGGAGATTGATGAATCCATATTCCTCTTCCCTCTACAATCCTAGAAATCATTCTTTATTCTTTTGGAGAGGAAATGTTAAATTGAAAAGAGAATGGGAAAATAGTTGTCTTGAAGGTTAAATTGTGAAAGATGATCAAAGAGAAAATTGTAAGAATGAAGTTTAAGAAGATTCTGAACTTAGTAAGAGAGATTCTGCAAAATATGGATATCAAGTTACTAAGAAATTCTGGAATCTGGACTCTAAAAGCTCTTCTTCTTACCTTAGTCTTTGATTTTTCTATTCTAACTATTCTCATTGGAGCATTTATCCCTTTCCATATCATATTGCCTCATCTAAAATTCTTGTGATCATTGTTATAACCATATGTGTGATCTATTGTTTTATCATTCTAGGGAAATTGAGAATATTATTGCATATATCTCTTGCTCAAAACCCTCTGTTAAGATCAACCATATGCTTGATACGGAAAAATCATGTCTTTAATGTCATTAGTATAATTGAAAATCAATAGGAGGTGATTATTTGACAGATTTTTCTGATGCTACGTATTTGATATGTATTTCTCCTTCCATCTTTTTGTTGATGCCAAAAGGGGGAGAAATAGGAAAGTAATCGTCATATGCATAATAGCATAATTCTGAATCATGCTATGATATTATAGTTTGCATTAAACATTGTTAAGCATGAATTCAGGGGGAGTTCAATTGAATGGATCATACTATGAAAAATATATAGACTCTCATCATCCCTTATATGCTATTATACATGAAAACTTAATTCTGTTCAAATAGGTTTGTCATCATCAAAAAGGGGGAGATTGTTAGCGCAAAAACCCTCTGAGATTTGGTTTTAATGACAACAAACCTGTTGATCAAAATTAATGTTTTCTGTTCTTGAAGTTACTGATGTTTTGTATGTGAGATCTTAGAAAGACAGGATTCTCATGAAGAATTCAGAAAGATCAGAATCCTAATGTTGAGAAACATCAGACTTCAGAATCTTTTATGGAGTATGGGCAAAGCTTAGAAGTTCTATATGCTGAAGGTAATTTCAGAAGAAGGCCTCAAAACATATCCTTTATCAGAAAGTCTTCAGAAGCTTTGAATGGAAGATAGCCTAAGTTGAGAGAGGTGCACATCAGAGTAAAGTCTCAGGTAAAATCAGAAAGGGTCTCTACTAGAAATGCCAATCATCAAGTCAAGTCAAGATGAGACGCAGACTCAAGCATAAGATGCTATCTCATGTTTAGATGCAAGCTCAGTCTAAAAATCAGCTTAAGACCAATGCTCAAAGAAGAGACTCATCTACAAACTTAAAAGGAAGGATCAACAGTCAGATGCAAGATCTACCAAGAGATGAGACTCTAACTTAGCTTCAGAATCAAGAGATAAGATCAGAATAGAAGATGCCAAACCAAGAAGAGATTCAAAGTCAGCTTGAGACAAGCTCAAACTGTAAAGTCAGATTGAGACAAGCCCAAATTCATTATAAGATCATATTCAGTCCAAGCATGACAAAGAAGAACTTTGAAATATGAAGTTGAGCAAAAATGAGATTCAAAGTTAGACTTGAGATGCAGACTCAACAGAGATGCAGAATCAGACTTGAGGTTCAGACTCAACAGAGATGCAGAATCAGACTTGAGATGCAGACTCAACTTGAGATGCAGAATCAGACATAAGACAGTCTCAGATCAGATGCAGTCTCAAGTTCAGACACAGAGATCAGATACAGACATGAGACGATCTCAAGATCAGATACAGTCTCAAGTTTAGACGTAGAGGTCAGATGCAGACATGAGACTCAGACTTGAGATGCAGAGATCAGATGCAGACATGAGACTCAGACTTGAGACACAGAGATCAGGTGCAGTCATGAGATTCAGTCTCATCAGAGACTCAGCAGCAAAAGCTAGTCAACGCAAGTACACTGTCACAGTAGAGACTGCACCAGAAAAGTACTGAGCTCATGACTGAAAAGTGAAAGACAATTTCTCTCTCTTCCAACGGCTAGTATAACGGCTAGTTAACGGCTAGTTTTTCTAAAGACTATAAAAGGAAGTCTCATTATGATGAGACAGGTGAGAGACACAGTGAGACTCAGCAGAGATGCTGCTGCACAACCAGAAAAATCCAAGTCTCAAGTGAATCTCAACCTACCTACCTATGCTATCTTAGCCAATATCTTGTAGTAGGTTTAGCTCTTGTTTTGTACTGATTTGTATACACTCTTTGAGTGATTTAGAGAGCTACCATCTAGCTGAGCTCACGGTTTATCCATACTTTGTATGTAATCTAAGCTAGATCAATCATATCTCATCTCATACCATCAAGTCTCAACTAAGTCAGGAGGTGCCTGAGCTTAGTGTGAACGTTTGTAAAGCCTGGAGAGGCACTGTAAAGAGAATACTCACTGAGTTGCCTGGAGAGGCAGTTGAAAATAAAAGAATACTCGTTGCGCCTGGAGAGGCTGCTTGCAAAAGAATACTACATGAGTTGCCTGGAGAGGCAGTTGAAAATGAAAGAATACTCGTTGCGCCTGGAGAGGCTGCTTGCAAAAGAATACTGCATGAGTTTCCTGAAGAGGCAGTTGAAAATAAAGAATACTTGTATTGACGGGTTTGTCAATAGTGGAAATCTCACGAGTTGTGAGGACTGGACGTAGCCCAAGGTTATGGGTGAACCAGTATAAATCTTTGTGTGCATCTCTTCTCCCTATCTCTTTATTTATATATTACATCTCATATCTAAAATCTGTTTGTTAAAATAAATTAAATCTGTTCAGAGAAAACCAAGTTGTAATTACTAAAATCTGTCCATGCATCTCATCTTACATCTCATCTCAAACCCATCTCATCTCAGACCCTATCTCAACCTGAGATCAGTCAATAGTCTCACTCTTTCTCTTTTAAGGTCCCAACATTTGATGAGCTAATTAAACTTACATCTCAAATATGTTTACCAAACTAAATCAAATCTATTAAGAGATAATCAAGTTTCCTAAATTAACAAATCATCTCTACTTGATTATAAAATTATTGTTGAGACAACATCTTATCTAACCTATTTAAGACTCCAAGTGTCAAACTTGAGATCATGTCTCAACGTGAATTTAAGTGTGAATTTTCAAGAACAATATTTTCAAGTCTCTATTCAACCCCCCTTCTAGAGACGTTCAGCCAACTTCAGTATATAGAGAAATGAAGTGAAAAGTTACAGTAAATCGTCAACTGTATTGTTGAGCTTTCTTTTTGTTGTTTTGTTATTTGTTTTTCTCTATTTTTCTGAATTTTTTTTTTTTACTTTTTGGATGTCTTTTGACTTTTTCTCTTTTTGTTGACTTTGCACCCTTTTGCTTTTTACATCTTTTTTTTGTATTTTTGGCAATATAATTTTTTTGTATTTTTCTTTGCCTATTTTCTTTCTTTTTGGATTTTTCCCCAACAGAAAATTACAGAAATTTGTACAAAATTACATAAAACTAAATTGCACCTACTGTAATTTTTTGAGATTTTTGACACTAAACTGGTCCAAACGGTACCGGAAAAATAAAACAGACAGGCTAAATTCTAAAAACTGTAAATTAAAACGGTATGACAAAAAATTCCAAAAAAATTGTTTAGTACTTCCTTCTTGATTATACAAACACAATATGATCACATAAATGCGCTTGGTTCAGTTTTAAGATTGGAATCAAAATTTTGAAGGAAAATCAACAATTGGGATTTATTGATTTTCTTCCAACTCTATGAACCAAAAATCAGCCTAATGGTGAGCGTTTTGCACAATCAAACAGGGAAAGTCCAAAGTAGAGATAGCAGTCAATTCAGATTTGCAATCAGAATGCCAAACAGACAAACAGAACATAAGTAGAAAATTAAACAAAATAGTGCCCAAGAAAAGCGCAAAAATGGCAAAAAAAGAAGAAAATTGCGCAAAATGAAGTAAAAGGGGGAAACTGAAATTAAAAGTATGGGGAGGAAAGAAATGTAAATGGGAGAAAGTAAATGGCAAAAAGTAGAGGGGATGACACAAATTAAAAGGATGAGGAGAGCAGAAATCTAAATGACTGAATGTAGAGGGGGATGGCAAAAATTAAAAGGATATGGAGGACTGAAATTAAATGACTGAATGTAAAGGGGATGGAAGAAATTAAAAGGATGGGGAGGACAGAAATTAAATGGCAGAAAGTAAAGAGGATGGCAGAAATTAAAAGGTTGGGGAGAAACTGAAATTAAATGGTGGAAAATTAAAAGCGAAAAGTAAAGAGATGAATATGGGGGATGAACAAGTAATGGTGAAATGGGAGAAAATGTAGGTGAACGATCTTTGGAAAAATGAAGACAACAATGCCTCCTCTTACCAGACTTCACCAACAAACAAGTAGTTATAGCAGTTAACTTGCAAGAATCACTCAAGAACAAGTATGAGCAATTGGAATAGGCATTTTATCAAACACCTAAGGGGTGGGATTAGCGGCCCAAAAACAGCCCCATCTAGCAAGAATTTCACCCAATCAATCAAGACAAACAAGTGCTGAAAGCAGCAGAAAGGCACCTCGAGCCTGAGAACAGTTCAGAGTACAAGTTATAATTGAAACAAAGAGATGAATTACACTATTTTTTGATGAAAATTCTGCACCAAGAACAACCCCAATGCAGCGCTCAAACAACCCCAAAATAGTTCAAAAATTGCTCAATTCAACAAAGCTCTGTTGACCGATTGATAGCAGTGAAGGTGCGGATCTAGAATTGAGCAAAAACAACTGGTTAGAATCAACAAAAGGCACTAGAAATGTGAAATATAGTGGCTGGGCAGCAACTATATTTGCGCAAGAAAATGCAAGAAAATGAGAGAAACTGAAAGAAAAAGTGGAAGAGAAAGAGATGGTTGGGACGCCACTGAAGCAGGAATCCACCCATAGCAGATAAGTCCAAGTGCTAGACGCCACTGATTCAGGAGAATCAAATAAGTGTCTGGTTGGTTTAAGCAAGAACCACCAAGCCTACTCTCAACTCACACTTGAGGAGATAAATGGGCATAATGCCTTTACTAATTTCATCAAAGTTGTGAAATACAAGGGGGTGGTCTCCTATTTATAGGAAAAGGAGGTGGCTAGGTGGGAAGGAAAATAAAAGATGAGTGGAAAACTATCCTAGGTGGGTGTTGAACCCCTAGCCTTTGGCTAATTAGCTAAGCTATCACTTAAGCCAATAAAGCCATCAAATTAGTGCCCCTATTCTTGAAAGAAAAGGAAAAATTACAAGTATGTCCTAATTACAACTTAATCCTAAAATTAATCCTACTTTTATTAATTCCTAATTAGATGGAGTGATAGCAGGATAGCTGTAGGATCTAGAATTAAGCAAAAATAACCGATTAGAATCAAATAATAGCAATTAAAAGGCGAAAAATTGGTGCAGGGCAGCAGCTATTTTGTGCATGAAAATGAGAGAAAATGAGAGAAAGTGAATGAAAAAGTGGAGAGGAAGAGATGGTAGGGACACCACTGAAGCAGGAATCCACCCACAACAGATAAGTCCAATGGCAGACGCCACTAATTCAAGAGAATTAGATAAGTCTCAGTATGGTTTAAGCAAGAACTACCAAGCCTTACTCTCAACTCACCAAGAGGAGAAAAATGGGCATAATGCCTTTACTATATCATGAAAGTTGTGAATTACAAAGAGTGAGGACTCCTATTTATAGGAGAGGGAAGGGGCGGCTACATGGGAAAAAAGAGAGAAAAATAAAAGATAGTAGGAAAGCTATCCTAATTGGGTATTGAACCCATGTTCCCAAGGATTATAGCTAAACTAAGACTTAAGTCATTAAACCCCTCAAATTAGCGCCCACTTTAGGAGAAAGAGGAAAATTATATCCAAGTCCTAATTACATCATATTTTCCTACTTACATTATTGATTCCAAAATTTAAATTCCTAATAAAATTGAGTTGAATTGTTGACTTTGACTTTAAGGTCAATGGTCAAAGGGTTGACTTTGTTGAGGATGACTCATGCTTGGTTCAGCTGCAAGCACTTCAAGCAGCTCCAAGTTTGATCCTAGCTTCCCGCTGTCAGCCCAGAGTTCCACTGGCAGGTGTCATCATTCCCTCCCGTTGAGAAGCATTTGTCCTCAAATCTGAAATTTTAGAAGAGTATAAGGGGTAGAAGTGAATTAAAAGGAATGGATGACAAGAAGGGAAGGTGGAGACTTCCCTTTAGGACTAGTGAGTCCTTGCTAGGTCTTCAACCATGGACATCCTTGCGCAAGCTTAGCCAAAAAGAAGACTCATTATTCCCAAGCATTCATTCTCTAATGTTCATAACAATAGTACTTGGGAATCATGTAGGGAGTTTTGGGAGAGGAAAGAGTAGTAGAAGAAAGAAGAAAAGAGGAAGAAGAAGAAGAAGAAGAAGAAATAGGAGAAGAGGATGGAGGAAACTCCCTTGTAGTGATGCCACTTCCTCTTTCCTTGATCAGCAACTCCTTTTCTTGATCTCCTTCAAAACAATTAAGGTCAGCAGTTTTAAATTGATGAAGTAACAACATTGCTTCCCTTTTATTTTTTTGTTTTTCTTTGGTTTTCTTCTCTATCAACACCCTTGATGTTTCTTCCTTCCTTTTTCTTTTATCCTCAACTTCTATTTTTAATTTTTTTATTTTCTCAAGTTCAATTTCTCTCTTCATATGAGCTTGGTCCTCACATATTTCTTGAATGGACATTGGCATCAAAGTAATTTTTGGTCCATCTTGTTTAAAAGATATTTGATTAGAGTATCCATCATGGATGGTCCTCTTATCAAATTGCCAAGGTCTACCCAATAAAATATGTGTGGCATCCATAGGTACAACATCACAAAGAACATTATCATCATAATCACCTATGGAAATAAAGATGAGAGTTTGCTTATTTACTTCCCTTTCCCATCATCACATATCAAAGATAACTTGTATGGTCTGGGGTGGGGACTGGTAGATAAACCAAGTTTTTATACCATCCTTGCAATTGCAATGTTAGTGCAACTTCTGTTGAGTCTCAAAAATATCATAAGGTAAATTATGATGTTTTAAGATAGCTCACTTCCCAGGTTTTAATGCTTAACAAATTTGGGTTAAAATACTTATCATAGATACATAAATGTTTAATGACTTATCTATGATTTCAGCAAGCCATGCTAAACTTATATAAAGACTATCTAAAATGCTTTCAACCTATCTGAAGTGTTGAAGCCATCTGAAGTGCGCAACCCGTCTGAAGTATTGAAGTCGTCTGAAGTCTCATTTATGACGTGGCACTCTTTGCTGAAGTGTGTGAAGAGATCTCTGAAATTTTGTTGATTCAAGCGTTCTCTGTTGCACGAACCTTTTCAAGAATATTTATGGCAAGGGACACAGTGACCTTTCCTGGTAAATTTGAATTTCATACACCACTAAAGAAATCCCTGCAACGCAGTCTTTGCAGCAACAACAATGGCAGCTTTTGTTGTTTTTTGTCAGCAACAACCTTGTACTGTGTCAGAAATATCAGATCTCTCAGAAGCATGTCTCACAACGGATTAAATAGCATTTAATGCTATCTCTAAATGGTGCTATTTCAACGGATTCAAGATTGGTTATAAATACCCTCTCATGAAGACCTTCAACAGTTAGTGATTCAATATACAAGAAAGTCTAAGAGAAAAATCACGTTGCAAGTTTTTATTCCGTAAAAACACTCTGTTATTATTTTCATTGTACATCATTTGTATATCCTGAGCATACCTCAGTTTATTGTACACCGTCTCTGTTTAAGCTTCAAACTTGTGTAGTTTAAAAGCTTAGACATATCTCTTTGAAAAATCTTGGTTGTTGAGCCTAAAGAGGCTTGTTTATAAAAGACTACTTGGTTGTTGAGCCTGAAGAGGCTTGTCTGTAAAAGAATACTTGGTTGTAGAGCCTGAAGAGGCTTGACTGTAAAAGAATACTTGTAATCTTGGTTAATATTAAGAGAAAATCCAAGTGCTAGTTGGCATTGGGACTGGACGTAGCTCACAGTGGTAGTGAGTGAACCAGGATAATTTCCTTGGCTAAGTTTTCCTTCCCTTATCTCTTGTCAATTTATTTATACTAATCTAAGGATGTTGAAAATTGTTCTGATAATTTTAAAAGCAAGAAACCTTTTAAAAGATCTTTTCAGAAGCTTTCTTAAGAAACTTCAGACAGCCTCTTAAACCTGTCTGAAACTTTTCAAAACTTAGTCGTTTGCAAAAAGCTTCCATAAATTATTAAGAAACACTATTCAACCCCCCTTCTAGTGTTTCCCTGTGTTTCTACAGTTGGTATCAGAGCTCAACTCAGGGTTGAGCACCTTACAAGTGTTTGAGGACTAAAGATCCAGTGGAAGCACAATCCAACAACAACCATTATATCACAGAAGGAGCTTCTGTGACAAGGCCTCCAGCTTTTAATGGTGTGGACTACCATTACTGGAGAGATCGTATGAAACTATTTTTTGAAAGCAGCAACATTGATCTTTGGGATATAGTAACTGAGGGTGACTATATACCCAAGCGTGGTAATGAACCCATCCCTAGGTCTGAATGGTCCACTGAGCAGAGGACTCAGGTTCAACTAAATGCCAAAGCTAAACTCTACCTGGTATTCTCCTTGAGTAAATCAGAGTATGAGAAAGTTCATGGATGTTCCTCTGCCAAGGAAATCTGGGATACTTCGGCATCAGCCCATGAGGGAACTGATAATGTCAAACAATCCAAGATAAGCATGCTTGTTCATCAATATGAGATGTTCAAGATGCATTAATCTGAAACATTGACCAGATGTTTGGTAGGTTTCAGACAATAACTAATGGACTAAGATCAGTGGGAAGATCTTATGAATCTGGAGATAACAATCGAAAGATTCTGAGAAGCCTTCCCAAGGCCTGGAGACCCAAAGTTACTGCCATTCAAGAGGCTAAAGATCTAAATTCCTTTAAAATGGAAGAACTATTGGGTTCTCTCAAAGTCCATGAGTTAGAAATTGGAGAGGATGAATCCAAAATGAAATCTCTGGAATTGAACACTAGGACCAGACAGACTAGGCATGGGAACATTAAAGCCATGCAAGCTGAGGAAACTTCAGAAGTAGATGAAGATTCTGAAGACAGCTCAGAAAATGATGATCTTGCTCTTCTCAGCAGAAAAATCAAGAGGATGTTGCAGAACAGAGGAAAGTTTAGAAAGAACCAACCCTCAACCTCTAAAACAGGTAAGTCAGGTAAGGATTCTCATAGTGACAAAATATATGCTATGAGTGTAAACAGCTAGGTCATATGAAGGCTGAATGTCCAAGACTGAAGAAGAACAACTTCAAAAAGAAGAAATTCTTCAAGAAGAAGAAGGGTCTGATGGCAACATGGGAGGATCTTGATGAGTCTACCTCAGAAGAAGAGGAAGACACTTCAGAAGAGGCCAACCTGTGTCTCATGGCCATCCTGCCCTCATAAGATAGCTCAGAATCTGAGGTATTTCCCTTAACTCTTCAAGAGATGTATGATAACCTGATGGAAAGTTCCAAGGAACTCTTCAAAGAGTATAAAGATCTGTCCAAGGCCCACACAGAAATGTGCAGTAAATATGAGGCTCTTGAGATAGAAAATATTATACTCAAGGAGAGAATTCTTGTATCTGAAAGCAGCAGTTCACAAACTGTATCTGAAGAAAACAAAAAACTTCAGAAACAGGTTGAGGAACTGACAAAAGACTTAGCTAAGTTTGTCAAAGGAACAGAAAACCTCAACAGATTGCTTGGCAATCAAAGGCATCCCCTTGACAAAAGTGGATTAGGCTTTTGTGATCATAATACCTCTGAACCTCCTATTTTCAAAAATTTTACTAAAGGCAAAAAAAAGCTATTGGGTGTTCTCACTGTGGCAAGCCTGGACACAATGTGACTCTGTGCAAACACAAGAGAGAAGCAAAACCCAAATCTAACAAGAAAGGACCCAAAAGATTCTGGGTACCTAAGAACTTGATCATTCCTGTTGCAGATGTGTTTAACAGGACAAAGGAAACCCCACAAATGGTACCTGGACAGTGGGTGCTCGCGACACATGACAGGAGAAAGGTCTTTGTTCCAAAACCTTAGGCTAAGAGCAGGAGGTGTGGTCACCTTTGGTGGAAATCAGAAAGGGAAGATCACAGGAATAGGGACTGTAGGTATGTCTCCTCTATCCCTTATCAAGAATGTTCTTCTAGTAGAGGGACTTCAGCACAATCTACTGAGCATAAGTCAATTGTGTGACAGTGGATATGTGGTTTCCTTTACTAAAGAAGGATGTATAGTCAAAGACTCTGTTGATCAAATTCTTTTTACTGCTAAGAGACATAACAATGTGTATAAAATTGATCTAGAGGAGTTGGCAAGTCAAAATGTAAAATGTTTTATCTCTGTTGAAGATGAAAAACAGATTTGGCACCAAAGACTTGGGCATACCAGCTTGAGATTAATCTCAAAGTTAGCAAAACACAACCTCGTTAAAGGACTGCCCAAGCTCTCTTACAAATCTGACATTTTATGTGAAAGCTGTCTGAAAGGGAAACAAACAAGACACTCTTTTCAGAGTAAAAATGTTGTTTCCACTAGCAGACCTTTAGAACTACTACATACTGACTTGTTTGGTCCTATTAGAACAGAAAGCATTAGTGGTAAGAAATATGGCTTGGTCATTGTTGATGACTATTCTAGATTCACATGGGTGTTATTCCTAAGAAGCAAGGATGAGACTTTCAGGAATTTCACAATATTCTTCAAGAAGGTACAGAATGAAAAAGGATTATGTATATCTGTTATCAGAAGTGATCATGGTGGAGAGTTTGAGAATGCAAACTTTCAACTGTTCTGTGATGAGAATGGGATCTCACACAATTTCTCTGTGGCAAGAACACCTCAGCAAAATGGGGTTGTTGAGAGAAAGAACAGAAGCTTGCAAGAAATGGGAAGAACCATGCTCAACTCATGCAATCTACCAAGATCTTTCTGGGCAGAAGCTATTAACACAACTTGCTACCTTCAAAACAGAATATTGGTAAGACCAATTCTGAAAAAGTCTCCTTATGAATTATGGAAAGGAAGAAAACTCAACATATCATATTTCCACGTTTTTGGCTGTGAGTGTTTTATACTCAACACCAAGGATGACCTTGGAAAATTTGATGCAAAATCTGACAAAGGACTTTTCATATGATATTCTGAAACATCTAAAGCCTATAGAGTATTTAACTTTAGAACTTTAACTGTGGAGGAATCAATTCATGTTAAATTCAATGATAAGAAAGAGACTGATAGGGAACTATCAGATCTAGAAGATGATTTTGCAGGAATGGAGCTGAATAATCACGACAGCATGAAGGATGAACAGGTATCTGAAGCACCATCTGTCACTGAACCTCTTCAGACCAATGTTGAGTCTCAGACTGATCTGATATCACCTCAGAAACCTGACTGGAGATACAAATCACATCATCCAAAAGAGCAAATCATTGGCAGCACTTCAGAAGAAGTTAAGACAAGATCAAAAGTCAAAAATCTGAATTCTCTTGCTCTCCTGTCTGAAATTGAGCCAAAGAACATTGATGAAGCTCTGCATGATGAAGGGTGGATCCTAGCCATGCAAGAAGAGCTAAATCAATTTGCTAGGAGTGATGTCTAGACACTTGTTCCTAAACCCCATGGGAAAATAATTATTGGAACCAAATGGGTGTTCAGAAACAAGCTATCTGAAGAAGGAAAAGTGGTCAGAAACAAAGCTAGATTGGTGGCTCAAGGGTACAATCAACAAGAAGGTATTGACTTCACTGAAACCTTTGTCCCTGTTGCTAGATTAGAAGCAATTAGAATTCTTCTCTCTTATGCTGTAAACAATGGCATCAAACTATATCAAGTGGATGTCAAAAGTGCCTTCCTCAATGGGTTTATTGAATAAGAAGTTTTTGTTAGACAACCCCCTGATTTTGAAGACACTACTTTTCCTGATCATGTTTTCAAATTGAAAAAGGCTCTTTATGGTCTAAAACAAGCTCCATGATGACAGGAATTGCACAGGATCTAGAATTGAGCAAAACAAACCAATTAGAACCAAAAAATAGCAAGTAATTCACGCAATTAGGTGCTGGGCAGCAGCTAATTTAGCGTGAGAAAGTGCAAGAAAATGAAGGAAAATGAAAGAATCCTCCTGCAGCAGATAAGTCCAATCGTCAGACGCCACTAATTCAGGAGAATTAGATAAGTCTCACCATGGTTTAAGCAACAACCACCAAGCCTCACTCAACTCTCAAGAGAGGAGAAAATTTGGCATAATGCCTTTACTCTAAAAATGATGTGTGTAAATACAAGAGAGGAGGGCCCATTATATAGAAGAGGGGAGTGTGGGGGGCGGCCACTTACATGAGGGAGTGGGGAAGAAAATAAAATATGAGTAAAAACTCATCCACAATGGGATTTGAACCCATGCTCCTAATGGTATTTCGCTAAGCTAAGCTTTTAGCCACTAAACCCACAAAAATGCGCCCAAAGCTACATAGGAAAGAAAAGATGAGCTAATTTGCTATCCTATGTGGGATTAGACCCCATGACCTCCTACACCTTGTAGCAAGGCAACCTATTAAACCAATAAAACCCCTATATAGGCGCCCCTAATTAAAGAAAAGACAAATATATCCTAATTACATCATAAAGTCCTAATTACATCATGAATTACTAATTACATCACAAGATCCTACTTAAGTTGAGTCTTGCATGTGACTTAGGGTTGACCCTCATGAAGGAAGACTCATGCTTGGTTCAGCTCCAAGCAATTCAAGTAACTCCAAATTGGCCCTAGCCATTGTCAGTCCAGAGGTCCACTGACAGGTTGTCATCATCCCCTCCCCCTTGAAAAGCATTTGTCCTCAAATCTAAAGAAGGAAATGAGAAGATTATCAGGGGTAGAAGAGAATTCAAGGGAATGGATGACAAGAAGGGAAAAGGTGGAAACTTCCCTTTAGTGAATCCGAGCTAGGCCTCAATCTTGGACATCCTTGCGCACCCTAGTCAACAAGAAAGGAGACTCATTATTCCTAAGCATATAACCTCTAATGCCCATAACAGTAATACTTAGGAATCATGTAGGGAGCTTTAGTGAAAGAAAGAGGAGTAGAAGAAGGAGATGAAGAAATAGGGGAAAAGGTTAGAGGAAACTCCCTTGTAGTATAGACACTTCCTCCTTCCAAATCCAGCAGCTCCTTTTCTTGATTCCCTTCAAAACAATCAAGGTCAGCAGTTTTAAATTGGTGGAGTATTAGCATAGCTTCCCTTTTATTTTTTTGTTTTTCCTTGTTTTTCACCTTTTCTACCATCACTTTTGATGCTTCTTCTTTCTTTTTCTTTTTATCCTCACTCTCTATCTTAAGCCTTTTTATTGTCTCAAGCTCTATCTCTCTCTTCATGTGGGCTTGATCCTCACATATTTCTTGAATTGACATTGGCATTAAAGTGATTTTTGTTCCATCTTGCTTGAAAGTGATTTGATTAGAGTAACCATCATGAATGGCCCTCTTATCAAATTGCCAAGGTCGACCCAAAAGAATATGTGTGGCATCCATAGGTACAACATCACAAAGAATATTATCATCATAATCACCTATGGAAATAAAGATGAGAGTTTGCCTATTTACTTCCCTTACCCCATCATCACATATCCAAGATAACGTGTATGGTCTGGGGTAGGGTGTGGTAGATAAACCAAGTTTTGCTACCATTCTTGAACTTGCAATGTTAGTGCAACTTCCACTATCAATAATTAGGGAACAAGTGCGTCCCTCTATCATACATCTAGTGTGGAAGACAGTTTGCCTTTGTTCATCTTCTCTAATCATTTGACTTCCTAAGGCTCTCCTAACCATGCAAAGTTTGCCTTCGGCCCTATACACTTCTTTCTTAACTTCATTTTCATATTCTTCACTAGTTTCTTGTTTATCATCCTCACTATGTTCATTCTCGCTTTCACTAGTGTATTCACCATTTTCCTTAACCAACATTGCCCTTCTATTTGGGCATTGGGAAGCTATGTGTCCCTTTCCATCACACTTGAAACATTTGATGTTTCTTGTGGAAGTAGAGGGCTCTTCCTTTTTAGTAGAAGGAATGGGGTTAGAGGTAACCCTAGAACCCTTAGGCTCTTCCTTCTCTTGGCTCTTTCCCTTATCTTCTCTTAGGGTTTCCTTGTTCCTAGTTGTAAAACTAGTGTTTCCTCTTTTATAGTTACCCTTTCTTTTAAGTTGAGTTCCAATTTTAATGGCTTGATGTACCAGCTCCTCTATTTCAACATAAGGATGCAATTCCACTATGTCCCTTATGTCGAAATTTAGGCCATTGATAAACCTAGCCATAGTTGCTTCACTATCCTCAACTATGTTTGCCCTAATTAAAGCAAGTTCCATTTCCTTAAAATAATCATCTACACTTTTAGACCCTTGCTTAAGAGTTTGGAGTTTAATGTGCAACTCCCTAGTGTAATGTTGAGGTATGAACCTCTTTCTCATGATGGATTTCATTTCCTCCCAAGAGGAAACTAAAGGAGCATTGCACCTTCTTCTATCAGCTTGAAGCTGATGCCACCAAACTAAGGCATAATTCTTAAACTCAAGAGAGGAAATTTTAACTTTTTCTTCTTCCCCATACCTATGGCAACTAAAGATTTTTTCAATTTTAAGTTCCCATTCTAGGTATTGTTCCACATCATTTCTACCATTAAAGGTTGGGACTTCTATCTTTACCCCTCTAAACCCTTGTTCCCTTCTAGGTTCCTCTTCTCTCCTATGTTCCTTCTATTCCTCCTAGGGTTTTCCTCATAGTATTCTTCTCTTCCTCTCCTAGGGTTTTCCTCATAATACTCTTCTCTAAACCCTCTATGTTCCTCACGCCTCCTAGGCCTCCTATTTTCCCTTCTCCTATAGGTATGGCTAGAGTGTCTCTCTCCCTCACTACTTTATGGATGGTACCTATCTTCACTCCTAACCACACTATACCTATCCTCACTTCCTCCTTCTTGAGAAGAATGTCTTCTCTCCCTCCTACTCCCACTTAGCTCTTTCCTAAGTTCACTCATCTCATGCCTCATCATTCGAGTCATATCATGAATTGCACGTTGCAACTCGGACCTATACTTCAAAGTTCTAGGAGAAGGAGGTGGTGAGTTCCTACTACCCATTGTTTTAAAGTTTTTGATTTAAAATTTGGACCTTACCACTCAACTAAGTGTATACACTCAATGGAATGCAACACTCGTGTATGTCACTCTTTTTTTTTCGCTTTTTCTATAATGAGACTCTCTTGCCTCTTCTACTCGGTTGGAGGTTGATTGAAGTTGCAAAGACCAGATTGAGTCTAAGTCTTAACCCTTACCCAAAATAGAAGCGCGCTAACAAAAGAAAAGATCTACCGGAAGAGAATTAGAAATCCTAAGACAAAACAGAAGAATTGATATGACAAACAAGAAAAGTTGGCACTCAAACAAGCTTATACACAAGAGCAGACAACAAAACAGACAAGACGGAAGAAATTGCAAAGAGAATTGTTTTTGGTGATTTTTGAAAAAGAGTTGCCAAAATTGTCGTTTTTAAGAAAAACAGCAAATACAACTCAATTACAGTATACAGGGAAAAGAAACAAAAAATTACAGCAAAACTGTCACTGTATTTGTTGGGCTATCTCTTTGTTTTGAATTTTCTATTTTTCTGAATTTTTTTGAATTTTTTTGAATTTTGACTCTTTTTGGGTGTCTTTTGTCTTTTTCTTCGTTTGCACCCTTTTTTTGCTTTTTACACCTCTTTTTCTATTTTGGCACGTACGTACTCTTTATATTTTTTTGCCTTCTTTTTCTTTTTTTGACTTTTTTTCCCAACAGAAAATTACAGAAATTTGCACACAATGAAAAGAAAATATACTGAACCTACTGTAATATTTTTGGAATTTTCTGACAGTAAACTGGTCCAAGTGGCCCAGAAAAGCAAAAAAAATGAATAAACTGATTTCTAAAAACTGTAAAAACGTGATGGCAACTTGATTTCAAAAATGGCCAAAAAAATTGCTTAGCACTTCCTTGCTGATTATACAAGACCAGTGTGGTCACAGAAACGCGCTTGGTTCAATTTTAAGTTTGGAATTAAATTTGAAGGAAAATCAACAATTAGAATTTGTTGATCTTCTTCCAATACTATGAACCAAAAAAAAAATCCTATAGGTGAGCGTTTTGCACAATCAAACAGGGAAAGTTCTAGGTAGAGATAGCAGTCAATCCAAATTTGCAATCAGAATGCCAATCAAACAGACATAACAAGAGTAGAATATGAACAAAACATAAGCCCAAAAAGTGCGCATAAATGGCAAAAAAAAAGAAGAAGAAAATTGCGCAAAATTAAATGACAAGAAAGTAAAGGGGGAAACTGAAATTAAAAGGATGGGTAGGACAAGAATGTAAATGACTGAAATGTAAAGGGGGAAGCGGAAATTAAAAGGATGGGGAGGACTGAAAATTAAATGACTGAAAGTAAAGGGGGAAAGCTGAAATTAAATGGGATGGGAGAAGCGGAAATTAAATGGCGGAAATTAAATGGCGGAAATTAAAGAGATGATATATGGGGGATGACAATGTAATGGTGATTGGGAGAAAATGTAGGTGAACAATCTTTGGAAAAATGAAGACAACAATGCCTCCTCTTACCACACTTCACCAACAAACAAGCAATTTATAGCAATTATATGTAGAAATCACTCAAGAACAAGTATGAGCAATTAAGAGACAATTTATCAAACACCTAGGGGTGGGAATTAGCGGCCCAAAACATCCCCCAACTAGCAAGATAAACACCCAATTCAATCAAGCAAACAAGCACAAAGTAGTAGTAGAAAGGCACCTCAGGCCCGGGAAACAGTCCAAGTCCAAATTACAATGAAAAGAGGGATTGAATTACACTAAAATGAAGCAAAATTCTGCACAAAAGAGGTGCAGCCACCACGCCCAAATAGCCACCAAAAACAGCCCCAAATTGCTCAATCCATCAAGCTCTTGATACCAAATGATGACAGGAATTGCACAGGATCTAGAATTGAGCAAAACAAACCAATTAGAACCAAAAAATAGCAAGTAATTCACGCAAATTAGGTGCTGGGCAGCAGCTAATTTAGCGTGAGAAAGTGCAAGAAAATGAAGGAAAATGAAAGAAAAAGTGGAGAGGAAAGAAATGGAGGGACGCCACTGAAGCAAGAATCCTCCTGCAGCAGATAAGTCCAATCGCCAGACGCCACTAATTCAGGAGAATTAGATAAGTCTCACCATGGTTTAAGCAACAACCACCAAGCCTCACTCAACTCTCAAGAGAGGAGAAAATTTGGCATAATGCCTTTACTCTAAAAATGATGTGTGTAAATACAAGAGAGGAGGGCCCATTATATAGGAGAGGGGAGTGTGGGGGGCGGCCACTTACATGAGGGAGTGGGGAAGAAAATAAAAGATGAGTAAAAACTCATCCACAATGGGATTTGAACCCATGCTCCTAATGGTATTTGGCTAAGCTAAGCTTTTAGCCACTAAACCCACAAAAATGCGCCCAAAGCTACATAGGAAAGAAAAGATGAGCTAATTTTCTATCCTATGTGGGATTAGTCCCCATGACCTCCTACACCTTGTAGCAAGGCAACCTATTAAACCAATAAAACCACTATATAGGCGCCCCTAATTAAAGAAAAGACAAATATATCCTAATTACATCATAAAGTCCTAATTACATCATGAATTACTAATTACATCACAAGATCCTACTTAAGTTGAGTCTTGCATGTGACTTAGGGTTGACCCTCATGAAGGAAGACTCATGCTTTGTTCAGGTCCAAGCAATTCAAGTAGCTCCAAATTGGTCCTAGCCATTGTCAGTCCAGAGGTCCACTGACAGGTTGTCATCACTCCAAGAGCATGGTATGACAGACTGAGCAGTTTTCTTATCAAAAATGGTTTTGAAAGAGGAAAAGTAGATACCACTCTTTTCAAAAAACAGTCTAACAAAGATTTTATACTTGTCCAGATATATGTTGATGACATTATATTTGGTTCAACTGATTCTTCTCTGTGCAAGGAATTTTCTGAGTTGATGCAATCAGAATTTGAAATGAGTTTAATGGGAGAACTAAAATTTTTCTTGGGACTTCAAATTAAGCAAGATTCTGATTGTATATGGATCCATCAAGAAAAATATACAAAAGAAATGCTTAAGAAGTTCAACATGAGTGATTGCAGACCTATGTCAACTCCTATGCATCCCTCTGCATCTTTGAGCAAAGATGACAAAGAAGAACCAATGAATCAAACTTTGTACAGAGGAATGATTGGCTCTTTGTTGTATCTAACAGCAAGCAGACCTGACATAATGTTTAGTGTTTGTCTCTGTGCTAGATTTCAATCAGATCCAAGAACTACTCATTACAAAGTTGTTAAAAGAATTTTTAGATATCTGAAAGATACTACTAATCTTGGTCTATGCTATAAGAGGAGCAAAGATTGCAGGTTAATAGGATACTGTGATGCTGACTTTGCTGGAGACAGAATAGAAAGAAAGAGCACCAGTGGAGGATGTCACTTCTTTGGAAATAACATGATCACCTGGTCAAGCAAAAGGCAAAGCACCATTGCTTTATCAACAACAGAAGCAGAATATATATCAGCAGCAAGTTGTTGTTCACAACTGCTATGGGTTAAGTATCAGCTTGAGGATTTTAATATTCCTATTTCTGCTATTCTTGTTCTTTGTGATAATACCAGTGCAATTAATTTATCCAAAAATCCTATTCAACATTCTAGGGCAAAGCATATAGAAATCAAACATCATTTCATTAGAGACTATGTTCAGAAAGGTGTTTTTGATATTCAGTTCATTGACACAGAGCATCAATGGGCAGATATATTCACAAAACT
The DNA here is from genome assembly GCA_026901365.1 of Sesbania bispinosa. NCBI lineage: Eukaryota > Viridiplantae > Streptophyta > Magnoliopsida > Fabales > Fabaceae > Sesbania > Sesbania bispinosa. Next base: position 592,404 of record QLOH01000069.1, on the reverse strand, counting down.
CCTGGCTGAAGATAGATTTAAGTTCATACGCAACAATTTAAACATACATGCATTTTCCAAAAAATAATTGTTTCTGATATTATTCTTTTATCTGAAATTTTAATGCGTCTGAAATTTCAGTTTGTCTGGAACAGTGACCTGTCTGAAATCTTAGGTTATCTGAAACTTTTTTTATGTGTCTGAAAACTTGTGTGTCTGAAATTTTCACCTCTCTGAAGTAACTGGCTGACGTGGCTATCTGAGACGATTGAATTCCATTCTTTTAAGTTTCTGTCTCTTCCACTCCGCACGTTACCCGAAGTCTGCGCAGCCGGTACAGGGAATAATTGCATCATGGGTCTATAAATGCAGGAGTAAGTGTATCGAGGAATCCTCACACTCTCTTTCCTCAATATTCGTTTGATCTTCTTCTCTGCTTAAGCAACCTTTTCTCTCAAAGTTTTTCTACAAACTCAACAATGGAACCCAAGAAAACTTCTGGTGGAAATGTGGTTAGAACAAAGGGAGTGAATCTTGACGAGCTTCGCATCATTGGCATAGACTTGGTTGGGGAGTTTGATGCAGCTGGGTGGACTCCTTTCTTCAACCATATTGCTTGTTCATGGCATGAACAAAGCGTGGTAGACTTCTAGACTTCTGCTCGAGGTATACCTAATTCTAAGGGTATGTATGAAAGCATCAAAGCCTCTGTTCAAGGGGTTCCAGTTTTTGTTGATGAAGCAATTCTCTCTAAAATCATTGAAGTTAGGGCTGAGGGTGCAACCTTCATTCCTGGGTGGGAAATGAAGAATGGTGGGCACAAGGTGTTTACAAAGATGTTGTATGGAACAAAAGAACCCAAATGCATGGATTCCAAGTTCATGCTGGAGAAAGTCAGAGTTCTTCATGCTATCTTAGGGTGTGCAATAATCCCTAAGAGTGGAAGCAGAAACCATGTCTTAGAAATGGAAAGGTTCTGTCTGATTCACCTGGTTCAGAAAAGGAAAGTCAAACTCCCAAGCAGAAGAGGATTCGAGACTCTGCTGGAAACTTTCCCCACAACACTTTCATCATGAAGGTACTTATGCATTTTAAAGTACCTATTGAAAGATTATTTGACCATAAATCTCATGTGTTCTTTGGTGAGACAAACCTGAAGAGCATGCAAATTAAGCTCACTCCACGACCTCCATCTCCTACTCTGAAGGAGAGTATTCTCATGGAGAAGGCCTAAAAAAGAGGAACCACCATTGAGCTTCTTGAGAAAGAGCTTCAGGGGGATATCAGAAAAGAAGAGTTCAAGCCCTCCAAGCCCTCCCCTCAACAGAAAAGGAAGAAGCTCCCTGTCAGAAGCTCAGCAAAGGTGTCTCTGGCAGCTATGAACTTGCACACTCAGACATCTGAACCTGTTCAGAAGGCTTCGCAAAATCCATCTGAAATTGTGGGTCAGAACTCTGAAGGTGAAACAACTCTTACTCCTAAGCCTACTTCTGAAACAGAAGGAAAGGCTCATGAGGAAGAGGTAGCTGAGATTGCTGATCCTGAGGCTTTGGTAGCAGCACCTCTGGCTGCATGTCCTTCTGATCCTGAGCTTATTCAAGTAGTAGCACTTGCTACAGCTTTGGAGCATGAAGAAATGGAGCAAAGGGCTGAGCAAGAAAAGTCTGATTATGCTTTTGCAGTAGCCTCTCAGCTAGCTATTGCTGAAGATGAAAGGCTGGCTTCCATTGCTCAGGGGACCAAGAAGAGAAGAAGGTCCAGTGCACAACAAAGAAGGAGAGTAAAAATCAAGTTAATTCAGACAGCTCCTGAACCATCTGTTAGAATCACAAGGAGCAAGGTAAGTCAACTGGAAGAAATGGATGAGGCTGGCAAGTATCAAAACTTTGTCAAAGCAAACTTGTACTTCAAGAAGAGAAGAGAAGCAAGTTGAAAAAGAAAAGGAGAAGGAACCTGAGAAAACTAAACCTCCCGTGAAAAGAATCAGGGTAAGGTTTGATAATGTGACTCCATCACCACCTTCATCACCATCATCATCTTCAGAATCCACTCAGTCTGAATACCCCACAAATGAACATCAGCAAGGTGACAGCTCTGAAGTATGGAAAGGAAGCATGCTACCTGAGCATATAAGGCTAGGACCCAAAAGTAGGGACCTCTTCACAAAGCCTACATTTGATCCTTATGCTTTTCCTTTCACCAAGAACCAATATGGTGAAGCTACTGAAGTACCCCACAGAAAGTACGAGGAACCTTTCCTTGAGAGGGTCAGAGTCCCCAAGTTCCCCAACTCATTTGAAGAACTTCAGTTTTTCAGAAATGATCCCCCCATCTCTCTTCACCATGGGCTTATAAAAGCACACTGCTGCTGAAGAAAGGGCAAAGCATCAAGGAAGTTCAGATGAGCGTTATTCAGGACAGCTTGGAAAGACCAGAAAGGGTGTGGTTCCACCTGCTCATAAGTGGGCTCCATTTAACCCCTTCTTTGGTGACTCTCTCAGATTGTCTCATGATGAATGGTGTTTTGTAAGGCAACTTTCTACAGAGGCTAAACTTTTTGAAAGGGACTACCTGAGGTCTGTAGGTATGAGAGGCTATAGGCCACCTAGAACAAGCTCCATCAGGCCAACCACAGAGATTCTGGTGCAACCTGACAGGATTGTTCCTAAGTACCCCCTGGAAGAAGGTCCTGCTGACAAGTTCAAGGAACCTAAGCCTTTAACTCCAACAGAATGGGAGAAGCTACCTGCTCTGATCAAAGAACAAGGTGGAGGGTTAGATCACAGCTACAGGGATTGGGTGTGGTCATCCTACAGGAATATCAGAGAGGATGTTGGATCCTCTTCTGGAACTACAGGACAAGATGATGACTCCATGACATACTGTGGTGTCTCCATAAATGTGCAATATCAGTATATCAGAGGCAGATTCCCCATGTCTGAACCCTTCAATAAAGATTGGAAGCTAATCTGCCCTATCAGAACTTTCTACTTTGCTGTGAGTCATCCAGAAGACTATGGGCTGCATTCAGGATTCAATCTATTCAGATTCTGCTGTAAGCACATTCATATCATTCTATATGAGGTGGAACTGGATCCTGAGGAAGAGAACAAGATGCTGAAGCTTCAAGTAAAGAGGTTGGAGAAAAGAAATGCTACCCTTGCCGCTAAGCAAGATCAAATCCTTCAAGAGCAACAGCAAATCAGAACTGGGCAAGAAGAATTGAAGGCTACTGTCATTTCTCAGATTGACAAGGCAAAGGAACAATTGTTTTCTTTAATCAAAGAGGCCTTGCTGAAGAAAGATGGATAGTCTGTGATGTTTAGCCCTGTTTGATGTTACCTTCATTTTGAGTGATTAATTTCTGACTCTTTTGTGTGAACTCTTTTTGTTTACCTTGTTAATACACTCAGTCTTTTCTCATACCTGTTTTTATCCCAATATTTTTACTGTGATTGTTTTTTTTGGTTATGCTCTGAAATTCCCTTTTGATTGATGACAAAAGGGGGAGTATTAAAACTAACAAACAATTCTGAAGTAATTACAGGTCTCAGAGGGAGAAATTGATCAGAATCTCTTTATCTTGAGAAATCATTATCTGAGGGGGAGTTATCTCTTTTTAAATTTATCTTCTTTAAAACTCCTTTCAGATTTCTTTATTTTAAACAAATTTGTCATCATTAAAAAGTGGGAGAATGTTGAGTCTCAAAAATATCATAAGGTAAATTATGATGTTTTAAGATAGCTCACTTCCCAGGTTTTAATGTTTAACAAATTTGGGTTAAAATACTTATCATAGATACATAAATGTTTAATGACTTATCTATGATTTCAGCAAGCCATGCTAAACTTATATAAAGACTGTCTGAAGTGCTTTCAACCTATCTGAAGTGTTGAAGCCATCTGAAGTGCGCAACCCGTCTGAAGTATTGAAGTCATTTGAAGTCTCATTTATGACGTGGCACTCTTTGCTGAAGTGTGTGAAGACATCTCTAAAATTCTGCTGAGTCAAGCGTTCTCTGCTGCACGAACCTTTTCAAGAATATTTATAGCAAGGGACACAGAGACCTTTCCTAGTACATTTGAATTTCATACACCACTGAGGAAATCCCTGCAACGCAGTCTTTGCAGCAACAACAGTGGTAGCTTTTGTTGTCTTTTGTCAGCAGCAACCTTGTACTGTGTCAGAAATATCAGATCTCTCAGAAGCATGTCTCACAACGGATTAAATAGCATTTAATGCTATCTCTAAATTGTGGTATTTCAACGGATTGAAGATTGGTTATAAATACCCTTTCATGAAGACCTTCAACAGTTAGTGATTCAATATACAAGAAAGTCTAAGAGAAAAATCATGCTGCAAGTTTTTATTCCGTAAAAACATTGTTATTATTTTCATTGTACATCATTTGTATATCCGGAGCATACCTCAGTTTATTGTACACCGTCTCTGTTTAAGCTTCAAACTTGTGTAGTTTAAAAGCTTAGACATATCTCTTTGAAAAATCTTGGTTGTTGAGCCTGAAGAGGCTTGTCTGTAAAAGAATACTTGGTTGTTGAGCCTGAAGAGGCTTGTCTGTAAAAGAATACTTGTAATCTTGGTTAAGATTAAGAGAAAATCCAAGTGCTAGTTGGCATTGGTACTGGACGTAGCTCACAGTGGTAGTGAGTGAACCAGGATAATTTCCTTGGCTAAGTTTTCCTTCCCTTATCTCTTGTCAATTTATTTATACTAATCTAAGGGTGTTGAAAACTGTTCTGATAATTTTAAAAGCAAGAAACCTTTTAAAAGATCTTTTCAGAAGCTTTTTTAAGAAACTTCAGACAACCTCTTAAACTTGTCTGAAACTTTTCAAAACTTAGCCGTTTGCAAAAAGCTTCCATAAATTATTAAGAAACACTATTCAACCCCCCTTCTAGTGTTTCCCTGTGTTTCTACAACTTCCACTATCAACAATTAGGGAACAAATGCATCCCTCTACCATGCATCTAGTATGGAAGACAGTTTGCCTTTGTTCATCTTCTCTAATTATTTGATTTCCTAAGAACCTTCTAACCATGCATAGTTTTCCTTCGGCCCTATATACCTCTTTCTTAATTTCATTTTCTTCTTCACTAGTTTCCTTTTCCTCATCTTCACTTTGTTCATTTTCACTCGCACTAGTGTACTCTTCATTTTCCTTAACCAATATCGGCCTTCTATTTGGGCATTGGGAAGCTATGTGTCCCTTTCTATCACACTTGAAGCATTTGATGTTTCTTGTGGAAGTAGAGGGATCCTCCATTTTAGTAGAAGTTGTTGGGTTAGAAGTAACCCTAGAACCCTTAGGTTCTTCCTTCTCTTGGCTCTTTCCCTCATCTTTCTTTAGGGTTTCTTTTATCCTAGTTGTATAACTAGTGTTACCTCTTTTATAACTACCATTTCTTTTTAGTTGAGTTTCAAGTTTAATGGCTTGGTGTACCAAGTCCTCCATTTCAACATAAGGATGCAACTCCACTATGTCCCTTATTTCGAAATTAAGTCTATTGATAAACCTAGACATAATTGCTTTACTATCCTCAACTATGTTGGCCCTTATCAAAGCAAGTTCCATTTCCTTAAAGTATTCATCTACACTTTTAGGACCTTGCTTAAGAGTTTGGAGTTTAAGGTGTAACTCCCTAGTGTAATGTTGAGGTATGAACCTCTTTCTCATGATGGACTTCATTTCCTCCCAAGAGGAAACCAAAGGAGCATTGCACCTTCTTCTATTAGCTTGAAGCTGATGCCACCAAACTAAGGCATAATTTTTAAATTCAAGAGAGGCAATCTTAACCTTTTCTTCTTCCCTATACCTATGGCAACTAAAGATTTGTTCAATTTTAAGTTCCCACTTTAGGTATTGTTCTACATCATTCATTCCATTAAAGGTTGGGACTTCTATTTTTACCCCTTTAAACCCTTGTTCCCTCCTAGGCTATTCTTCTCTCCTATGCTCTCTCCTATGCCTCCTAGGGTTTTCTTCATAATACTCTTCTCTTTCCCTTGTAGGTGATTCCTCATAGTAGTCTTCTCTAAACCCTCTAGGTTCCTCACGCCTTCTAGGCCTTCTATGCCCTCTTTCCCTTTCCCTTCTCCTATAGGTATGGCTAGAGTGTCTTTCTCCTTCACTACTCTCAGCATGGTACCTATCTTCACTTCTCACTATGCTACATCTACTCTCACTTCCTCCTTCACGAGAAGAGTGTCTTCTCTCCCTCCTATTCCCACTTAGCTCTTTCCTAAGTTAACTTATTTCATGCCTCATCATTCTGGCCATATCGTGAATTGCATGTTGCAATTCGGCCCTATACGTCAAAGTTCTAGGCGAAGGAGGTGGTGAGTTCCTACTACCCATTGTTTTTAAGTTTTTGATTTTTTAAGAATTTTGGACCTTTCCACTCACTAAGTGTTTACACTCAATGAAATGCAACACTCGTGTATGTCACTCTTTGTAGGCTTTTTCTATAATGAGACTCTCTTGCCTCTTCTACTCGGTTGAGGTTGGTTAGATCTTGCAAAGACCAACGACGAGACTAAGTCTTAACCCTTCCCAAATAGAAGCGCACTAACAAAGAAAATACCTACTGAAAGAAGATTGGAAAATCCTAAGACAAAACAAGGAAATGATATGCCAAGCGAGAAAAGTAAGCACTCAAAAACGCTTATACAAAAGAGTGGAAAGCAAACAAGACAAGACGGAAAGAAATTGCAAAGAGAATTGTTTTTGGTTATGTTTGAAAAGACTAGCCTAAATTGTCGTTTTTGGAAAAACAGCAAATTCAACTCAATTACGGTATACAGGGAAATGAAAAAGAAAATTACAGTAAAACTGTCACTGTATTGTTGGGAAATCTCTTTGTTTTTATTTTTCTATTTTTCTAAATTTTTTTATTTTTTTTACTTTTGGGTGTGTTTTTGACTTTTTCTCCTTGTAGTTGACTTTGCACCCTTTTTTGCTTTTTATACATTTTTTTTGTATTTTTGGCACGTACGTACTTTTGTATTTTTCTTGCCTTTTTCTTTCTTTTTTTGTCTTTTTCCCCAACAGAAAATTACAGAAATTTGTACAAAATGAAAAGAAAATAAACTGTAACTACTGTAATTTTTTTGAAATTTTCTGACAGTAAACTGGTCCAAGTGGAACCAGAAAAGCAAAAATAATGAATAAACTGAAATCTAAAAACTGTGAAAACATAATGGCAATTTGATTTCAAAAATGGCCAAAAAAATTTGTTTAGCACTTTCTTGTTGATTATACAAAAGCGGTACGGTCACAAAAATGCGCTTGGTTCAATTTTAAGAATGGAATTAAAATTTGAAGGAAAATCAACAATTAGAATTTGTTGATCTTCTTCCAATACTATGAACCAAAAAAAGAGCCTATAGGTGAGCGTTTTGCACAATCAAACAAAGAAAGTCCAATGTAGAGATAGCAGTCAATCCAAATTTGCAATCAAAATGCCAAACAGTCAAACATAACGGGAGTAGAAAATTTAACAAAACAAGGCCAGAAAAATGCGCATAAATTGGCAAAATTAAGAAGGAAATTTTCGCAAAATAAATGGCACGAAAATAAAAGGGGGAAACTGAAATTAAAAGGATGGGGAGGACAGAAATGTAAATGGAAGAAAGTAGAAGGGGATGGCAGAAAGTAAAAGGATGGGGAAAGCAGAAAAGTAAATGACTGAAATGTAAAGGGGATGGCAGAAATTAAAAGGATGGGGAGGACTGAAATTAAATGACTGAAAGTAAAGGGGGAAGCAGAAAGTAAAAGGATGGGGAAGAAAGAAATGTAAATGGCAGAATGTAAAGGGGAGAGCACAAATTAAAAGGATGGGGAGAAGCGGAAATTAAAAGCGGAAAGTAAAGAGATGAATATGGGGGATGAACAATTAATGGTGAAGGGGAGAAAATTTAGGTGAATGATGCAGCTGAATGCCCGGGAAATGTCGACTCTGTGTTAAGTAGTAGATGGCAAGTGGTATGATGTGTTGCCGAGTGGTAACATGGAGGGAGGTCCCGGGAATATTGAGTCTTCGACGCCAAAGATTCATGACGATGAGGAAAATGACGAGGGCGAGGTTGGCGAGGAAACCCGTGAACAGGTGCAACAGGTTACTACCGAGGATATTCCTTCTTCAGAGGCGGCTGGTGGTGGCACTTGATCAAGGGCCGGAATTCCGGTCGTACTTGTAATCTTTTGTTGTATTTCTGATGTATATCTGGCCTGGTGCCCAACTTCCAAACATATGTCGGATTTACTTGAACATTTGTGTTTTATCTAATTCTGCTTGTCATCACATGTTTATTTTCCTCGCAGCGGAGTGCATAGTGTGCCCTGTCGGGGCCTCTAACGTTGTTTAACGCTTTGAGAATCGAGTTCAAGATCGTCAAGGGACTAAGCCCGAAATAATTCGGGGAGCGTATCCGCGATCGTTGAGGGACTACGCCCGAGGTGTCGAGGGACTAAGCCCAAAATAATTCGTGGAGCGTATCCGCGATCATCGAGGGACTAAGCTCGAAATAATTATGTCGTCGAAACAGTACTTTGATTGACAGGAATTTCAAATCTATTCATTCTGTAATAACAAGAGGAGTTACATAATGACCATTACATCAAACGAATCAACTAAAATACCTGCGGAGTTTATCCGCATTCCACGTCCGGGGTATGAGTTCCCCGGGGAATGTCTCCAGTTGATAGGCTCTGGTGCCAGTGCTTGAGATGACCCGTTATGGTCCTTCTCAGTTTTCCGCGAGCTTCCCTTGGGAGGCATTCTTGTTGCCAACATCTGCCCGTCTCAAGACCAAATCCCCGATGCCAAAGGTACGCGGTATCACGGATTTGTCATGACGCCTTGCCGACTGTAGCTTGATCGCGGCTTCACGGATTGAGGCTTTTTCGCGAATCTCCTCTATTAAGTCCAGCTCTTCTCGCATCCGTTCGTCATTGAACCCTGGATCATATGCGTGAAGCCTGAAATTCTGCTCTCCGACTTCGACTGGTATGACTGCATCCACCCCGTACGCTAATCGGAAGGGTGTTTCTCCTGTGGTGGAATGAGGCGTGGTATGGTAAGCCCAAAGGTTGTTGGGGAGTTGCTCTACCCACAATCCCTTAGTTGTGTCAAGTCTCTTCTTGAGGCCCTTCAATACTACTTTTATTGGAGGCCTCTGCTTGCCCATTAGTCTGGGGATGCTCCACGGATGAAAATCTGTGAGTGATATGGAAATCCGCCATCATTTCTCGAAAGTCTTTGTCTGTGAATTGGGTGCCGTTGTCTGTGACCACATTATTCGGGATTCCAAACCTGCAGATCACAAACCGGTAGAAGAACTTGGAGAGGTTTTTCGCCGTGATCTTTGCCAATGGTTGTGCTTCAATCTACTTTGTAAAGTAATCCACAGCCACCGCTAGATATTTAAGTTGTCCTAGGGCCCGAGGGAATGGTCTGAGAATATCAACCCCCACCATGAGAAGGGCCAAGGTGCTGCAATTGACCATAAGGCTCCGGCTGGTGCGCGATGAATGTCGGCATGTCTCTGGCATGAAGGACATTTCCTAACGTAGGCGATGGAATCGGCTTCCATTGCCGGTCAATAATACCCGGCCCTTAGGATTTTTCGTGCCAGGGAGTGTCCCCTTGGATGGTGGCCACAGATCCCCTCATGGACTTCGGCCATTACATAACTGACGAGGTCGCCTGAGATGCACTTCATAAGCGGTTGAGCTAAACCTCTTCTATACAGATTTTCATCAATGAGGCAATAGCGGGCTGCTTGTCTTTGGGCGCGTCTTGCTTCATCTGGGTTAGCTGGTAACGAACCGTCTTGTAGGTATCTTTGGATGTCCGAGTACCAACATTCCTTGGAGTCAACCATCATTATCATGGTGGTGCCCAAATCACCTGCGCAACACCTTCCCCATTTCCCAACAGCCACCAAATTGTATCATACAGACTCAAACTCACTACCAACACCTTAATCCCTGCCACTGGTAGGTCTTGCCACTATCGCCTAACTGTTCCGACTACCTCATCCAAATCGCACCCTCCTTCGTCATCCCTGTACTAAATCACCTATGTCCATCTTCCTCTCAGCTTCTTGCCGTTGTAACAAACCACTTCGTCACTCTATCCTCGATCATCGCAACGCACAAACCCCTCACCAATTGAAACCAATCCTAGCCACCTTCGTTTAGTCCCTGTCGCCAGGGCACAAGGACACTGTGTCACATGATATAGGTTTATTTTATGGCATGAGTTAGACCTATTTAAAGTCTGACTTCATAAAAGCCTTGCTTAAAAGTAAAAACATGTTTTATAGTAAGGTGCTTGAATATCATAACCATGTATTTGAATAGACTTATAAACTCAAATGTTTTATGAAAGACAACATACTTATATATTTACACGAGCTAACAAATATATAATTATAAGATAATATATACAAAACTTTATAATAATAATCAATATATAAAATACCAGTATTTCATTTATATATAGTTAAATAAATCGATCTATTGGCTCAAAAGGTTTTTTTAACCTTTTTTGCAATATATACTTTTAAAAAAGAGTAAACTAGCAAATTGGTCCCTGACTTTTTTAGGGTCATGCAGTTTAGTCCCTAAGAAATAAAAAACCCCAATATAGTCCCTGACTTCTTATTTTTCCTTTCACTATAGTCCAACTGTGTGTTTCCCGTTAATTTCTTTATGATGTGTCACGTTTCGTGACACTGTATCACACTATTTGCTATTGGGGCACAAAAATAACGTCATTGGTGTTGAGACCTTCCAATGAAAAAGGAGGAGAAGAGAGAAAAAGGGAAAACAGGGAAGCACATAACATTTGAAGTTAAAGCCTTTCAAGCTTTAAATTTGACAAACTACATCACTTTTGTGTCATAGTAGACACTATAGTGACAAACAGTGAGAGAGAGTGCCACTAAACGTGACACATCATGAAAAAATTAACGGAAACACACAGTTAGACTATAGTGAAAGAAAAACCAAAAGTCAGGGACTATATTGGGGTTTTCTATTTCTTAGGGACTAAACTGCATGACCCTGAAAAAGTCAGTGACCAAGCTGAGTTAGTCTGTAGCGATGGGAATAGGCCGAGCCGAGTTAGACTTTGCAAGGCCTGAGTCTGGCCTGCACCTTAAACTCATGGCCTGAGCCTGACCTGTTACCTGACATAAGCTTTATTTTATGGTCTGAGTCTGGCCTATTTAAAACATGAGAAGGCTTGAAAGCCTGTTTAAAAGCCTGTTTAAAAACCTGTTTTATAGTAAGGTACTTGAATATATCATAAGCATATATATGAATAGACTTATAGGCTCAAGTTTTTAACATACTTAAATGTTTATACAAGCTAATAAGTATATAATTAAAAGGAAAAATAATAAAAAAATATTTATAATAATAATAACAATATAAAAAATATTAATATTTTATTTATATTCAGTTAAATAGATCTGCCTGATAGCCTCAAAAGGTGGCCTTAAGCCGCTTTTGAAGAATCTTTGGCCTGCTCAATTTAATAAATTCCTCGGACCTTGGCTTGATGTTGGTCGTGTAGCCGGCCCTTCACGAGCTGTCTGGCGTGTTCCCACCAGATTGTTCTGGTACAATGTACTTCATTCTATAGACCTCACTAGTGGTTTCGTGTGTTCCCATCCCTAGCGGTGAACATGTGAAAAACTGTTCTTTTTTCCTCCACTGTGCGCGCGCGAGCTATCTCGCTTTTTCATAGTTCTCTTCCCATTACGCTCACTGTTTCGTTCCACCGGAGAAGGGGGCTGTGCCTTGTGATCGCAGGAAATGGTGCGCATTTGGTCGCCGTTCGTTCGCATGGAGGTCGCTGAAACTGTTCCCGCTGCGCGCGCACGAAGAAGCCGTTCTGCCCCGTAACTGCATCGCGCCGGAGATCGCCGGAACTTCCTCGCTGCGCCTCTGCAGTGGCTGAATTGGTGCTCTGTTAAGCTTGCTGTGATTGCAGGTGAAACAAGGGTTTCACAGAAATATGTGTTTAGGTCCCATTTAATGCAACGGTTTTAAACAGTGTATTCATGTGGTGAACAAACTACGGTGTGAGTAAATTTTAATCTATTAACGGGTTATGATTGCCGATTTCTGTTTGTTAGGTTTTGCATAGGGTAAGATTTTGCAAACATGTGAAGTGACACCATTTGGGATTTTTCATAGAGTAAGAGGTATCTTTCTGTTTTCTCTGACAGTAATATTGACTCAATGAGTTTTGTTTTAGCACAAGTGATTATGTTGTTCTAGCATGAAATAAACGGAAAAAAATACGATGATTTATGATATAATATTTGATGGCAACTAATTCAACTGATAAAGATGCCCTTTTATGGGGGTTTAACAGGGACCCACTAATGAGTTTCATATACATGAGAGAGCAGACTTAATATCAACTGAGTTTCAATCTTCAAGGAGATTTGGAAATGGCATGTTTGCTTTGATTCTATCCTTCGGGCTTCTTCTTTCAGCATTGAGAAGAAAAAAAGCAAGGTCTTGGCAATATGGATCTGGTAAGATTTGTGAAATTTTAGAGATGTTTACTTGTGCATTTGCATCATCAACATGACAAATAAGAAAACCTATGATTTTCCTTCACTTATAGTCAGTTTGTGGATTGTTGACAAAAGTTGCAGAAATACTAAGTTCTTCCATTAGAATGTGTATTCTTTGTTAAAAGAAGTATTTAAGAGAAGCTGATAAGCTAATAATTTTCATGATGCTGAATCTTGCATTCACATAGATATGCTTGAAGTCATGAGTTTGATTTGATCCTGCCCTACCCCCTTTTCTCCCCCCTCTCTCAGTCTGTAGATTTAAGGTTTAGGATTTAGGGCAAGAAGTCATAGATATGCAAATCCTCAGTCCTTGTTGATTACATGAAAAGAATAGATAGCTGCTGTGTGTGTAAGGTCTCCCATCCCATGTGACAAAAATAAAATAAAATAAAATAACAGAAATGCTGATTGTAGAAGAGAGCAGCCACAGGAACTTTGTTGTTGAGGGGTCTTGGATTTCAGCAAGCATTCCATTAAGAAAGAGTTGCTTTTGATGTTAGTTGCTTTTGATGTTACTAACTAAATTTTTAATGATATGTAAATCAAATGCTGCCTGAAGAACATTCCAAAAAATGTCTTTAAAGCTTTAGAAATTTCAAAGATATGAACTTCTGTCTCGATGAAAATTCGTTTGCTTCTCTTAAAATTGATTTCGTAAGATGACTTCTCTTTAATCCATGAAAAGGCTTAAATCCATAATATGTATAGCGTTATATATAAGTTTGTAAAGATCCACCAATTTTACATTGGAAAGCAAATCATCTGGATTCTGGATGTTAAATCTGATCAACAAGGACTGACGATTTGTATTTTACTTTAAAATACCTAAAAATATATCTATTTGTTTCATCTTTTGACTAAGTTCTTTCATAATGCTTTAGTAGAGTTTTTAGATTTATTTTCCCCTGTTACAGGATGTTTATAGCAGATTATGGTGTCCCCTTGATGGGTCTATTATGGACTTCTATTTCTTATATACCAGCTTCAAGTATTCCTAAAGGAATCCCTAGGCGCCTATTAAGTCCAAATCCTTGGTCTCCCTGGTGCATATGAAAATTGGACTGTCATAAAGGTATGGCTACTCTAGGTATTCCTACTCCTGTTTATACATTATTTTAGAGATACGCAATGAAGTATATAAATCCTTGCAACGTACAATCATGTATTAATTTATGTATTGATTTTATTGATGAAGTGAGATACAATACAAAAGAGACATCAAATCTCCGAAGCGAAAGGAAATTAATTAAAAAGAGAGCACACCACTTATGACTAGATTGGAAGCCAACTTAAGAACACATTTAATGGATTACATGTGCTAACAAATTAAACTCTATAAGAGTTCAGTTGTAGTCAGGATTGGCCAAGACATAACCCTCAATGGCCTTGAAAAGAGCATCACCCCTGGCCTTACCTTCCTTAAGTTCCTCTTCACTGGGTTCAGCATTTCCTTTGGTTTGGTATTTGACAGTGAGCTTTCCAATAGAACCACCGTTGGGGCCTGCAACCAATTGGGCCTCAAATGAGACCTTCTCCATTGTTTCTGGCAACCCCACTCCCCCAACTATGCTGTAGTTATATCCAAAGTTAGCTTCATCAATTGCTTCAATTTTGTGCAACACATACTTGCTTTCCTCACCTGACATCACATTCAGAAATTAACATCATCAGCTTATTAATTAATTAATTTGGTATATCAATTAATGTTTTCATTAATTAATTTGTTGTGTGTAAATTATATGCTACAGATAATCATGTGTGTATAAAGAAAAATGTATGTATGTAGAAGTAGAACTAATAAATATTACTGACCCTCAAGGAAAGTGAGCTTCTTGATGGTTCCAGGGCCACCATTTCCCTCAACGGTTTCGATGCTCTGGATGGCCTCAACAGCCTTTGGGATGATGTTATCAGCATCTTTTACCAGAGCTTTGTAAAGCTTAGCAGGAGCCACAGCAGAGGTAGTTTCATCCTGGAATGTGAAAATACCCATGGCTGATAATATTACTAAGTTTGAGAACTAGATGTTAATGGCTAACTGCTGTGTGTGTGTTTTGCTCATGAGCAGAGTAGAGCCCTATATTTATAGGCACTGGGGCTGGTGGTGCCCCATTGTGTGAAGGTGCTTACTGCATATATTTTTATGAAAATTCGTCTTAGTGCGTAATTTTATTTTGAAAAATGTACCTTTTGATATATTAACATATGAATTTTCATTTCATGCGGTCTTTCTTGTCTTTATTTTAGTACCTATATTTGGAAAGGAAGACTGTATGACTCTTGGGGCAAGCATTCGGTCAACTTAACTACACCAATTTTTGAATAGTAAAATTACATACACACAATCACAACACAAGTAAGAATGTTTTTGATTCATAAACATATATTAAATATCTACAAAAAAATTAAAAATTATAACATGTTATATATGTTATTATGCAACATTGTAATTTATACATATTAAGATGTTTGATATCTAAATAATAGTTTAAATATTCTTGAAACTTAATAAATGAAAAAAGTTAATTACTAAGTTTAGTAATTTCAAAAAGTTGCTCTGTTAGACGGGTAGTCTATGTAATATTTCAATCACTTCTTTTTCTTGGTAATTAATTTAGGTGTTGTCTTTAGTGTTCAATATCTTTAGTTTAATTCCATGCGCTAGCTTGTCAAATATTGCGATTTGGAAGCCTTCAAATTCAAATAAGTTAAACATGTGAGCTCACATTCAACGGTGGTGTACTGTTTACATCAATTTGTGGATGCGGTTGCGTTTAATGTAGACGGAAATTTGCAGACGCCCTTCCAGAAGAACACCCCTCTTTTCATGATAAATTGAACTTTCAGTTCATATATATATATATACATATATATATATATGTATGGTTTATTTTTAATTTAGTATTGATATTTTTTAAGTCGACCCTGATACTTACTGATCTTCCACCAATTCACGGGTTGGATTCTGCGACGTACGACAGCGGCGAACGACGGTGCGGACGGCTGATCCACGGCGGAGCAGGGTGTACCTGCAGGGACTCCGATGCTTAACGTAAGTGAGGATTATGACAGAGTAACAATATGGAATAGTATGCGTACCTGAAAACAGTGAAGTCCCTGATATTTATAGGCTATTTTGAGCGGGAAAGGCCGTTAAGCAATTACAACGGTCTCCGCAATTTGCGGCGTGACGTGCCCACAAGCGAGTGTTATCACGCGCTGAATGATATCGGGTTTATATGCCGGAACGTCGGATGTTATGGCGGTGCATTGATGTCGTTTATACTTTAGCAGTCATCAACTGACGGTATAGTATGTCGGATTCCTCAAAAGGTTTTTCACGGATGATTCCACCACGAATTTGTCTCTGGCATGTCGGATACTCATCCGCTACCTCTGGCGAATGCCGGCTGCCTTTGGCCCTTTATCCAGGATGCTAGGCCGGGGTACTAAAATGCTCCAGAACAGTTGCCCCCCAAGTCGATGAGCCCATTCTGGGATGGCCGGCTTGTTTACCCGGGATCAGCGATTTGGCTGGCCCGCAAGGCGTGTTTCGGATCCGGAAATTTTCCCGCGTAAAATCCGTGGTAACGTCCGCGGTGTTGTCGTTTGATTTTCCTGAGTAACAGATATTATTTTTAAATCAATGTCTCTTCGACTTCTGTGACACAAGTCACAATCTGGTGACTTTGGGCCCATGGGCCTTGCTAGCTGGTGCGATTTGAGCCGTTGGCCATGATGTCTCAATTTTTCTTGGCCGCTACCCGGGATCTCTCCGCCTTCCTCCTGATGAAGCAAGAACTGGAGAAGGTGACCGCCAAACTAGAGTCTGGCGAGTTAATGATACAAAAGGCCTTGGCCGATGTGAAGATGCTCACGTCGGAAAGGGATGGCCTGCTGGAGAGCAATTCCTCCCTCAGCAAGCAGGTGGAGACCCTGACTGCTGCCAAAGAGAATGTCGAGGCTTCGTGATGAGAACAAGGAGAGCCAAGGAAGCTTTACAACAAGTGTTGGTAGCCCTTACTAAAGTAGAACCAAACCTTGAAGAATTGAAGCTCAAGTTAATCAATTGCACTATCCTTAAAGAGGAGGACACATGGCTTTAATTGGAGGGGTAGTTTGAAGGAGTGTATGCTGAATGGGCGACCATCAATTATTTTAATAAGATGGCTGAGTTATTTTTGTTTCAAATAAAATTGCATGTGGCTGTTATATTTGAGCTTAAATGTTGCGGCCACTTATGCTAAGTTTAGTAGGATGAATTATGCACAAATAAAAGTTTATTTGGCTGTTACATTCTTCATTTTAATAGGCGGCCAGATTGCTATTTTGGTGGGCTGCACTATTATTGTTTTGGGCAATTTTGTTTACAATTTAAATTAGACAAATTAGTGGTTTTTATTCTTAATGTAAAGAGGCATATGGCTAGGTGAGTCAGACCTATATTATGTGCTCAGCTCATTGGAAAAGACAGATTATGATTTTGAAGAAAAACTGAGTTGTGAGAAGTGACTTCTCTTTGGGTTCTTGTGATCCAACAATTGAGATTTATCAAAGGTTTTCACTCCTTTGTGCGTGTAATCTCTTAGACATAGCTTGCATCCTTGGAAGTGTGACGTCTATCACCTATTCATTCCATTTTCTTTCTCTTCCATACACGCATATTCTGCCCCGTTTTTACTCCATTTATGCGCTGAATTGGAGTTAAAATTCTACACCCATTTTGCACGCTGGCTACACCTCTTGTGTGCTATTTGATCGCTGAATTTGATCATACTAATATTGCACATTTGGAACCTAATTGGTGCATGTTTAATTCATATTTCTCGCATATATTCTGCACCTTTGATTAATGTTTTCACATTCAAAATCTGCACCTGCTGGATATTCATTTGTGCGCATAATTTATGCCAAAGAATGCACTGAATTTTGGGTTCACATTGTACTCTGATTTGACTAACAATTCTGCACCTATTCAAGCTCTTGTTGCACGCTGAATTTACCTTCAAATTGTGTCATTTCTTTGTTTTAATTTCTTGTTTCAATTCTGAATTTTGTTGTGCGCATAACTCTCTCTTTCTTTGCCTAATTTGTCAAGTCAGCAAGCATAAATTCCTAGAGGTCCTAATCCGAATCCTAAACCACCCTCTTGGATTCACATCATTTGGTAATCAGAGCTCCGGTTCTAGGAATTGCAAGGCTGCACTCCGGGTAATTTCTTTCCTTGATTCTATATCAATAATATTACCTTTTTATCAATTTTCTTAGGCTGAACCATTGCAAAAGTTAGGCCTTAAAAAAATCTGTATTTAAAAAAAAAATAGAACAAAAATAGAAGTGAAAGAAAGTATGCAAAATGAGTTAAAAAAATTGGCTGAATGGTTCATGCTAAGCTCATTCTTTAAGGTGATATTGGGGTTGATTTAAGGATGAAATTCTGCACCTTGTTAGTTGTAAAATTCTGAATTATTGGCTGCACTTATTGGCTGCAAATTGCACTCAATTTCACTCTGTTTGGCTGCACCTTTGTTGGTTAAAATTTGCGCACAAATTCTGTCTTTGCTTGCACCTACTTACTCAATATTCTATTTGTGGCTGCACCTAATTTACTCGAAAAAAAATTCTGCTTGTGGCTGCACCTTTGTTGAGTTAGTTTTGTGCAATTTTTCAGTGTCTTTGTGGCTGTTTTGTGTCCTTGTTTGTGCGCTAGTTTTGTCCTATTTTTGTTGGTTCCTTTCTTTTTATTTTGAGTCAAATTCTTTTCCTTGTTTGTGTAAAAAAAAAATTCTGAGTTTGCTATCCAGTTTGGTTCTTGTGTGTTTGTTTGATTTTCAATTCAAAAGAGTCCTTGTTATTTTGCACAAAATTCTGGTTGTTGTCCTAGTGTTTAATTCCTTTTTTTTTTCCATCTTTTGAGTCTTTTTGTTAGCTTTTCTTGTGTTTATTGGCTGCACACAAATTGGTGGAATTATTGTGTTTTCTCTTCTTGGTTTGATAAGAACTCAAGGAGGAATAGAGGGAAAAGGCAAGAGTGTTTCATTTTTGTAAAAGACTAAATTGTGTGCAAACACTTGAGTGGGTAAGGTTTCTCAAACAGCAAATATATGTTATCTTGTAACTTTTAATTTGTTTGATTTACAATGGCAGATTCTAAAGGGATCTTCTTTTCAAGGTGTTTATGTAGGAAAACACAGGGAAACACTAGAAGGGGGGTTGAATAGTGTTTCAATGGAAACTTTTTAACTTTTATAAATATAGATGAAAATGCTCTTTTGAAATAATTTAGATGATAAGTTTTATCGTCTGAAGTTTTTTGGTTCGTCTGAACCCGAGTTCAGATGCAAAAGAAACTTAGATAAGTAAAACAGATTTTCACAAAAGGTCGTTTTCCAGAAATACTTTTCAATCCCTTCGGTTAGTTTATTAAAACTGAATTGACAGAGAGTTGGGGATGAAAGAAAACTTAGCCAAGATATATCCTGGTTCACTCACTACCACTGTGAGCTACGTCCAGTCCCAGAGGCAAACCACCACTGGATTTCCACTATTCTTGCAAGAATTACAAGTATTCTTTTCTATCAAGCCTCTTTAGGCTCTACCACAAGTATTCTTTCTTCCACCAAGCCTCTTCAGGCTCTCAGACACTTAACCAAGTGTTGTACTCAAGTATTCTTTAAACAGAAAGCCTCTCCAGGCTCAGTAAACCAAACTGTTTTAAGTTTAAAACAGAAGAAGTTCACTCAACTATCACAGACGATAGGATGAACACAAAGATGTACAATCAACTGAGATAACACTCAGAATCTGAAAAGAATTGCGTACAAAGAATTTCAAACAGAGTTTTAGCAGCGTAAGAGTTCTGATAATTCTTGATATATTCTCTATCTTCATTTCGCTTTGCATGAGGGTATTTATAGGATGAAAAGCTTTAACCTTTATCTCAGGCAACATTAAATGCATTCCAGAAGACGTTGCGACTCATTTATCCTTAAAGAGTGCTGAACGGCTTCACAGTAGCATGCGCAGACAGTGTCAGATGGGCAGAGCAGCAACATTTCCATAAATGTGCAAATCATTTGAACGAGGTAGGAAAGCTTTTCTGACATAGATGATGAAAATAGTTAGACCAGAGGTAGGACGTCCTTCAAACGCAGCAACGTCTCTTAGCATGGTCAACTTTGAAAGGATAGGTTCAGCTTCCAATGCAAAACTTCAAATGATATATAAGTCTTCAGATGCACAAGCAATCTTCAAACGATCTGAAACCTTCAGATGCAAAAGCATTCTTCAGACGATCTGAAACAGAACAGAAGATACATGATAGTTTATTTGTTCATTTTAAATGACCTTCTGACTTTTATATTTGTTATCCATCAAAACAATTTAGAGTATGAGACTTTAGAAAGTATTCATTTACTGACATACTTTATTTGAGACTCAACAGTTTAGTGGAAGGTAATGTGTGTTTGATTGCATTCGATTACGGAAGCTACAACAATGTTGTGAGCCAAAGGTTGGTGGAGAAACTCAACTTACCAACACATCTTCATCCTAGGCAAACAAAGTTTGGATTCATTATTGGGAAATACGTAGATGAAGTTTCATGTGAAATCGCTCCCATGGAATCATGTCATTTTCTCTTGGGATGGTCTTAGCTGCGAAATAAAAAGCTTAATCCCGATATGCTTTCACTTTCTTTGCGTCTTAATTTGTACAAGTTGTGTTTGATCCAGGAGGATGGATTGGTTTCAATCATGTAATAGGGGGAACATCAATATAAGTGTTAATTTCAACATGATTGACTTTAATCTCTTTTTTATGCAGATGTTGATGTTTCTGATTTGAGGACAAATCCTCTTTAAGAGGGGGGGATGATGAGAACAAGGAGAACCAAGGAAGCTTTACAACAAGTGTTGGTAGCCCTTACTAAAGTAGAACCAAACCTTGAAGAATTGAAGCTCAAGTTGATCAATTGCACTATCCTTAAAGAGGAGGACACATGGCTTTAATTGGAGGGGCAGTTTGAAGGAGCGTTTGCTGAATGAGCGATCATCAATTATTTTAAAAAGATGGCTGAGTTATTTTTGTTTCAAATAAAATTGCACGTGGCTGTTATATTTGAGCTTAAATGTTGCGGCCACTTATGCTAAGTTTAGTAGGCTGAATTATGCACAAATAAAAGTTTATTTGGATGTTACATTCTTCATTTTAATAGGCGGCCAAATTGCTATTTTGGTGGGTTGCGCTATTATTGTTTTGGGAAGTTTTGTTTACAATTTAAATTAGACAAATTAGTGGTTTTTATTCTGAATGTAAAGAGGCATATGGCTAGGTGAGTCAGACCTATATTATGTGCTCAGCTCATTGGAAAAGACAGATTATGATTTTGAAGAAAAACTGAGTTGTGAGAAGTGACTTCTCTTTGGGTTCTTGTAATCCAACAATTGAGATTTATCAAAGGTTTTCACTCCTTTGTGCGTGCAATCTCTTAGACATAGCTTCCATCCTTGGAAGTGTGACGTCTATCACCTATCCATTACATTTTCTTTTTCTTACATACACGCATATTCTGCCAGTTTTTACTCCATTTATGCGCTGAATTGGAGTTAAAATTCTGCACCCATTTTACACACTGGCTACACCTCTTGTGTGCTATTTGATCGCTGAATTTGATCATACTAATATTGCACATTTGGAACCTAATTGGTGTTAGAATTCTGCACGTTTAATTCATATTTCTCGCATATATTTTGCACCTTTGATTAATGTTTTCACATTCAAAATCTGCACCTGCTGGATATTCATTTGTGCGCATAATTTATGCCAAAGACTGCACTGAATTTTGGGTTCACATTGTACTCTGATTTGACTAACAATTCTGCACCTATTCAAGCTCTTGTTGCACGCTGAATTTACCTTCAAATTGTGTCATTTCTTTGTTTTAATTTCTCGTTTCAATTCTGAATTTTGTTGTGCGCATAACTCTCTCTTTCTTTGCCTAATTTGTCAAGTCAGCAAGCGTAAATTTCTAGAGGTCCTAATCCGAATCCTAAACCACCCCCTTGGATTCACATCACTTCGGTGAAGTCGGCTGCGAATGAGGCCAAGACGACCAAGGAGGAGGCCGAGAAGGCTCGGGAAGAAGCAAATGCGGCCAAACTTGCCCAGGTTGAAATTTCTAATCTGCAGGCCAGGGTGAGAGAGCTAGAGGCCCAGGTGGAGGAGGAGAGGGCGGAGAAGGAGAAGACTGAGCAACTATGGATTGATGCTTCCGCGATCTACTTCTATGCCGCCATCAAGCAAATGAAATACTTGAATCCCGAGGTGCAGCTGAATGCCCGGGAAATGTCCACTTTGTGTTCAGTAGTAGATGGCAAGTGGTATGATGTGTTGCCGACTGGTCACATGGAGGGAGTTCCCGGGAATATTGAGTCGTCGACGTCGAAGATTCATAACGATGAGGAAAATGACGAGGGCAAGGTTGGCGAGGAAACCCGTGAAGAGGTGCAATAGGTTACTACCGAGGATATTCCTTCTTCAGAGGCGGCTGGTGGCAGCGCTTGATCAAGGGCCGGAATGCCGGTCGTACTTGTAATCTTTTGTTGTATTTCTGATGTATATCTGGCCTGGTGCCCTGTAGGAACACAGGGAAACACTAGAAGGGGGTTGAATAGTGTTTCTAAATATTTTAGAAAGCTTTTCGCAAACAGGTTCTCAAAACAGAATTTCAGACAAGCTTTTGGAGAGCTGTCTGAAGTTTTTCAGATGGTTTGTAAAAATTGTTTTTAAAAGATATTTTGTGCCTTTTAAAATATTAGATTAATTACTCAGACCCCTTGATTAGTTTAAATTGAATTTACAAGAGATAAGGGTAAGAAAACTTAGCCACAGAAATTATCCTGGTTCACTCACTACCACTTGTGAGCTACGTCCAGTCCCAATGCCAACTAGCAATTGGATTTTCTCTTAATCTTTCAAGATTACAAGTATTCTTTTACAGACAAGCCTCTTCAGGCTCTACAACCAAGTATTCTTTTTCAGACAAGCCTCTCCAGGCTCAACAACCAAGTATTCTTTTTCAGACAAGCCTCTCCAGGCTCAAAAACCAAGTATTCTTTTTCAGACAAGCCTCTCCAGGCTCAAAAGCAAATACAAATGAGAGAAATGCTTAAGCTCACAAACTATATCAGTTTTGAGACTTAAACAGTTACAGATTGTACAGAAATTACTGAGGTATGCTCAGAATAAAACAATATGTGTGTACAAAGATAAAATATTTATCAGAGTGTTGCAGCGAAAAACTTGCAGAGTTTTTGTTCTTTTTCAATTCTTCTCTCTTCTGATGGTCTTCAAGGATGGGGGTATTTATACCCAAATATTAGTCCGTTGGAGAAAACCACCGTTTGTGAAATACATGAATTCCGTTGTGAGACAACCTGTTGTATGCACAGAATATTTTCTGACAGATCTGACACGTTGCAGTTTTTGCTCCTGCCAAAAAGCTGCTATTTGTTGTTGCTGCAAAGGCTGCGTAGCAGAGGACACATTGTGGCAGAGAACGTGCTTGAAATGCAACGAGGAGTGCCAGCTGTTGTAGCAGAGATCGTGCGTGATTCAAAATGAGATTCAGACAGGTCTTCACAAATTCAGACAAGAGATGCCACATCATCAAGGGACTTCAGACAGCCTTGATGCTTCAGACAGGGTGCACTGCTTCAGACAGCTTCTGCACTTAGTCTTTTTATATGAACTTTTAATGGCTCTTGCTGAAATCATAGATGAAAGATTTAATTATATGAGAATCTATGATAAGTATTTAAAGCCAAATTTGCTATTCATTAAAACTTAGGAATATTTCTGTCTTAAAACATCATAAACCATTTTATGATATTTTTGAGACTCAACATGTCCAACTTCCAAACATATGTCAGATTTACTTGAACATTTGTGTTTTATCTAATACTGCTTGTCATCACATATTTATTTTCCTCACAGCGGAGTGCATAACGTGCCCTGTCGGGGCCTCTAACGTCGTTTAACGCTTTGAGAATCGAGTTCAAGCTCGTCAAGGGACTAAGCCCGAAATAATTCGTGGAGCGTATTCGCGATCGTTGAGGGACTATGCCCGAGGTGTCGAGGGACTAAGCCCGAAATAATTCGTGGAGGGTATCCGCGGTTGTCGAGGGACTAAGCCCGAAATAATTCGTGGAGCGTATCCGCGATCGTCGAGGGACTAAGCCCGAAAAAATTCGTGGAGTGTATCCGCGATCGTCGAGGGACTAAGCCCGAAATAATTCGTGGAGCGTAGCCGCGATCGTCGAGGGACTAAGCCCGAAATAATTATGTCATCAAAACAGTACTTTGATTGACAGGAATTTCAAATCTATTCATTCTGTAATAACAAAAGGAGTTACATAATGACCATTACATCAAACGAATCAACTAAAATACCTGCGGAGTTTATCCGCATTCCACGTCCGGGGTATGAGTTCCCCGGGCAATGTCTCCAGTCGATAGGCTCCGGTGCCAGTGCTTGAGATGACCCGGTATGGTCCTTCCCAGTTTTTCGCGACCTTCCCTTGGGAGGCATTCTTGTTGCCGACATCTCCCCGTCTCAAGACCAAATCCCCGATGCCAAAGGTACGCGATATCACGGATTTGTCATGACGCCTTGCCGACTGTAGCTTGATCACGACTTCACGGATTGAGGCTTTTTCGCGAATCTCCTCTATTAAGTCCAACTCTTCTAGCATCTGTTCGTCATTGAACCCTGGATCATACGCGTGAAGCCTGAAACTCTGCTCTCCGACTTCGACTGGTATGACTGCATCCACCCCGTACGCTAATCGGAAGGGTGTTTCTCCTGTGTGGAATGAGGCGTGGTATGGTAAGCCCAAAGGTTGTTGGGGTGTTGCTCTACCCACAATCCCTTAGCTTTGTCAAGTCTCTTCTTGAGGCCCTTCAATACTACTTTTATTGGCGGTCTCTGCTTGCCCATTAGTCTGGGGATGCTCCACGGATGAAAATCTGTGAGTGATATGGAAATCCGCCATAATTTCTTGAAAGCCTTTGTCTGTGAATTGGGTACCGTTGTCTGTGACCACGATATTCGGGATTCCAAACCTGCAGATCACAAACCGATAGATGAACTTGGAGAGGTTTTTCGCCGTGATCTTTGCCAGTGGTTGTGCTTCAATCCACTTTGTAAAGTAATCCACAGCCACCGCTAGATATTTAAGTTGTCCTGGGGCCCGAGGGAATGGTCTGAGAATATCAACCCCCCACCATGAGAAGGGCCAAGGTGCTGCAATTGACCATAAGGCTCCGGCTGGTGCGCGATGAATGTCGGCATGTCTCTGGCATGAAGGACATTTCCTAACGTAGGCGATGGAATCGACTTCCATTGTCGGCCAATAATACCCGACCCTTAGGATTTTCCGTGCCAGGGAGTGTCCCCCTGGATGGTGGCCACAGATCCCCTCATGGACTTCGGCCATTACATAACTGACGAGGTCGCCTGAGATGCACTTCATAAGCGGTTGAGCTAAACCTCTTCTACACAGATTTCCGACAATGAGGCAATAGCGGGCTGCTTGTCTTTGGGTGCGTCTTGTTTCATCTGGGTTAGCTGGTAACGAACCGTCTTGTAGGTATCTTTGGATGTCCGAGTACCAACATTCCTCGGAGTCAACCATCATTATCATGGTGGTGCCCAAATCACCTGCGCAACACCTTCCCATTTCCCAACAGCCACCAAATTGTATCCTACAGACTCAAACTCACTATCGGCACCTTAATCCCTGCCACTGGTAGGTCTTGCCACTATCGCCTAACCGTTCCGACTACCTCATCCAAATCGCACCCTCCTTCGTCATCCCTGTACCAAATCACCTATGTCCATCTTCCTCTCAGCTTCTCGCCGTTGTAACAAACCACTTCGTCACTCTATCCTCGGTCATCGCAACGCACAAACCCCTCACCAATTGAAACCAATCCTAGCCACCTTCGTTTAGTTCCTGTCGCCAGCGCACAAGGACACTGTGTCACTTGATATAGGTTTATTTTATGGCATGAGTTAGACCTATTTAAAGTCTGACTTCATAAAAGCCTTGCTTAAAAGTAAAAACCTGTTTTATAGTAAGGTGCTTGAATATCATAACCATGTATTTGAATAGACTTATAAACTCAAATGTTTTATGAAAGACAACATACTTATATATTTACACAAGCTAACAAATATATAATTATAAGATAATATATAAAAAACTTTATAATAATAATAACAATATATAAAATACTAGAATTTCATTTATATATAGTTAAATAAATCGATCTATAGGCTCAAAAGGTTTTTTTAACCTTTTTTGCAATATATACTTTTGAAAAAAGATTAAACTAGCAAATTGGTCCCTGACTTTTTTAGGGTCATGCAGTTTAGTCCCTAAGAAATAAAAAAACCCCAATATAGTTTCTGACTTCTTGTTTTTTCTTTCACTATAATCCAACTGTGTGTTTCCCGTTAATTTCTTTATGATGTGTCACGTTTCGTGACACTGTATCACATTATTTGCTATCGGGGCACAAAAATAACGTCATTGGAGTTGAGACCTTCCAATGAAAAAGGAGGGGAAGAGAGAAAAGGGGAAAATAGGGAAGCACATAACAGTTGAAGTTAAAGCCTTTCAAGCTATAAATTTGACAAACTACATCACTTTGTGTCATAGTGGACACTATAGTGACAAACAGTGAGAGAGAGTGCCACTAAACGTGACACGTCATGAAACAATTAACGGGAAACACACAGTTGGACTATAGTGAAAGAAAAAACCAAAAGTCAGGGACTATATTGGGGTTTTCTATTTCTTAGGGACTAAACTGCATGACCCTGAAAAAATCAGGGACCAAGCCGAGTTAGTCTGTAGGGATGGGAATAGGTCGAGCCGAGTTAGACTTTGCAAGGCCTGAGCCTGGCCTGCACCTTAAACTCATGGCCTGAGCCTGACCTGTTATCTGACATAGGCTTTATTTTATGGTCTGAGTCTGGCTATTTAAAGCATGACAAGGCCTGAAAGTCTGTTTTATAGTAAGGTACTTTAATATATCATAAGCATATATATGAATAGACTTATAGGCTCAAGTTTTTAACATACTTAAATGTTTATACAAGCTAATAAGTATATAATTAAAAGGAAAAGTAATAAAAAAATATTTATAATAATAATAGCAATATAAAAAATATTAGTATTTTATTTATATTTAGTTAAATAGACCGGCCTGATAGGCTCAAGAGGTTTTTTCGATGGTATTAACCTGACCTGTTTTGCTATATAGACTTTTGAAAAATCCTTAAACTACTCAATTTAATAAATTGGCCTGAACTTAGCCAGATTTCGGTCTGGTAGCAGGCCCTCGAGTAGCGGTCTTCCCACCCAATTGTTCTGGTACGATGTACTTCATGCTATAGACCTCACTAGTGGTTTCGTGTGTTCCCATCCCTAGCGGTGAAAATG
Organism: Sesbania bispinosa; assembly: GCA_026901365.1. Lineage (NCBI taxonomy): Eukaryota > Viridiplantae > Streptophyta > Magnoliopsida > Fabales > Fabaceae > Sesbania > Sesbania bispinosa. The sequence goes on along the minus strand of QLOH01000069.1, from coordinate 565,293 downwards.
TGAAAAACTGTTCTTTTTTCCTCCACTGTTCTTTTTTCCACCAATTTTACATTGGAAAGCAAATCATCTGGATTCTGGATGTTAAATCTGATCAACAAGGACTGAGGATTTGTATTTTACTTTAAAATACCTAAAAATATATCTATTTGTTTCATCTTTTGACTAAGTTCTTTCATAATGCTTTAGTAGAGTTTTTAGATTTATTTTCCCCTGTTACAGGATGTTTATAGCAGATTATGGTGTCCCCTTGATGGGTCTATTATGGACTTCTATTTCTTATATACCAGCTTGAAGTATTCCTAAAGGAATCCCTAGGCGCCTATTAAGTCCAAATCCTTGGTCTCCCTGGTGCATATGAAAATTGGACTGTCATAAAGGTATGGCTACTCTAGGTATTCCTACTCCTGTTTATACATTATTTTAGAGATACGCAATGAAGTATATAAATCCTTGCAACGTACAATCATGTAATAATTTATGTATTGATTTTATTGATGAAGTGAGATACAATACAAAAGAGACATCAAATCTCCGAAGCGAAAGGAAATTAATTAAAAAGAGAACACACCCTTATGACTAGATTGGAAGCCAACTTAAGAACACATTTAATGGATTACATGTGCTAACAAATTAAACTCTATAAGAGTTCAGTTGTAGTCAGGATTGGCCAAGACATAACCCTCAATGGCCTTGAAAAGAGCATCACCCCTGGCCTTACCTTCCTTAAGTTCCTCTTCACTGGGTTCAGCATTTCCTTTGGTTTGGTATTTGACAGTGAGCTTTCCAATAGAACCACCGTTGGGGCCTGCAACCAATTTGGCCTCAAATGAGACCTTCTCCATTGTTTCTGGCAACCCCACTCCCCCAACTATGCTGTAGTTATATCCAAAGTTAGCCTCATCAATTGCTTCAATTTTGTGCAACACATACTTGCTTTCCCCACCTGACATCACATTCACAAACATCATCAGCTTATTAATTAATTAATTTGGTATATCAATAATATGTTTTCATTAATTAATTTGTTGTGTGTAAATTATATGCTACAGATAATTATGTGTGTATAAAGAAAAATATATTTATGTAGAAGTAGAACTAATAAATATTACTGACCCTCAAGGAAAGTGAGCTTCTTGATGGTTCCAGGGCCACCATTTCCCTCAACGGTTTCGATGCTCTGGATGGCCTCAACAGCCTTTGGGATGATGTTATCAGCATCTTTTACCAGAGCTTTGTAAAGCTTAGCAGGAGCCACAGCAGAGGTAGTTTCATCCTGGAATGTGAAAACACCCATGGTTGATAATTTGAGAATTTAAGATATATGGAAATAATATTACTAAGTTTGAGAACTAGATGTTAATGGCTAGCTGCTGTGTGTGTTTGGCTCATGAGCAGAGTAGAGCCCTGTATTTATAGGCACTGGGGCTGGTGGTGCCCCATTGTGTGAAGGTGCTTACTGCATATATTTAATTTTTATGAAAATTTGTCTTAGTGCGTAATTTTTCATTTTTGAAAAATGTACCTTTTGATATATTTACATATGAATTTTCATTTCATGCGGTCTTTCTTGTCTTTATTTTAGTACCTATATTTGGAATGGAAGACTGTATGACTCTTGGGGCAAGCATTCGGTCAACTTAACTACACCAATATTTGAATAGTAAAATTACATACACATATATTAAATATCTAAAAAAATTAAAAATTATATATGTTATTATACAAAATTGCAATTTATACATTTTAAGATGTTTGATATCTAAATAATAATTTTAAATATTATTGAAACTTAATAAAAGGAAAAAGTTACTAAGAGTTTAGTAATTTCAAAGGTTGATTTGTTGACTGGGGTAGTCTATATAGTATTTCAAAAACTTCTTTTTCTTGGTAATTAAAGGGACAAAGTTAATTTAGGTGTTCTCTTTAGTGTTCAATGTCCTTTAGTTTAATTCCATGCGCTAGCTTGTCAAATATTGCGATTTGGAAGCCTTCAATTCAAATAAGTTAAACAGCTGAGCTCACATTCAACGGTGGTGTACTGTTTACATCAATTTGTGGATGCGGTTGTGTTTAATGTGGATGGAAATTTGCAGACGCCCTTCCAGAAGAACACCCTCTTTTCATGATAAATTGAACTTTTAGTTCTTATATATCTGACTTATTTTTAATGAATTTAATAGCTATAAGTTGTGTAAAGAAAAATGTATAAGTTCATTAAAAAAATAACAAATGAAGATAGGAATAGTAACTAAATGATTTATTATTCAAATAAATATGTAACTTTAAATTTTAATAATATATTTAACATGTTTAATACATGTAAATATTAAATCATAAGATTAATTAATTTTTAATATTTAATTTGATATTTGTTAGTAGATTAGGAATATAACAAACTAATAAAGTAAAATAGATTTGGAAACATGAAATAGTCAAATCTAATAATTAAAAATGATTGCTTCATTTAAATTTTTTGAAACATTTTCTTGTAGACAATATTTTTTATAACATAACAACACTTAAAGTTGTCATCACATATAAGAATCTAAGTCTTTGTTGAGACTTAACCCTAGATACAACAACATATAATTGACCATGCATGAGAGAAAACAGGCCTTGATAAATACACACCAATATGTGACAATGTATGGCCTTGACTTTTATTAATGGTCAAAGCAAAGCAAAGAAAAATGGAAATGGTCTTCGTTGAAACTTTAATGGGTGTGAGATTTTCAGATGGAATTAAATTCATTCGATAAATGAATACCTTTGTTCCCAAATGTGCTCATGTAATAACTGTTTCTCCAATAACATTAAAACCTAACTAATAAACTATTAATCTAGTTCCATTGCAAAGTCCAACAAATATATCAAGATTAGTCATTAGCATAACAGTCACTTCAATCTTTAACACCAACTTGTGATCATGGAGCCCAGAGCACCTAATATCAGTTAAGAATTCAGTTGCTAACCAATCAGCTTCAATATATACCAACTTCCTGATCCACCTTCCATATAGTATCAGAACTCAAGTACATCCTTTCTTCTCTTGGAAATAATGTCATGACATATTCATTGATGGAGTAAACAACATCCAATGTAGGAGCAAAAATTGCTTTATATTGAAATAATTCTATGTTTTCAACATTTTATAGCAAATTAGGATAGGCAAAGGAAACTGTAACTCCAATTGTATTACCTGTAGACTCTATCAGTAAATCCTCTGGTATTTCAATATCAGTTTGACCATCAATAATTCATATCAATATTATATGACATGTAATCTTGTTCAATATAAATTTAATACTACATATAGATCTAAAATTAAAGGTTTATTTCATGTATCACATTTTAAAATTATTTTAATATAAAAATGAGATATTCATCCATTTTGAGTACTTAGAGTTTAATACGATGTCTAAAAGAATAAAAAATTATATTCCAATAATAAATAAATTGATAAAAATAATTGGGAAGTAGTCTTTTTGTTAATTTATCATCTAACATGTTTCTTACTTGATATGTATATAAATGATCTTTAATTGTGACCACAATTGTAAAGGTTTGACACTAAACCCAACTCATCCATTTCAAGTTAAAGCTCGTATGACATTTATTAATTTTAAAATAAAAATGTCATTAGAAGAAAGAAACATTGAAAAAGAGAATCACAAAATCTTATAAAATGAAGAAAAATAAAAAAAAATAGAATATTATTACACGATCGACAAATATTAACACAAATATTATTTTTAAAATTATATTAACAAATAGATCTATTGACATTTGTTGCAACGGGTAACACGATTTTTTTAATTTTCATATATAATTTAAATATCACAGTAATTATTTTATAAAATAATGAAATTGTAAGAAAAATAAATTAAAATTAAATATATTTCTATCTTAAAAAATATTATGTTTTTTAATATAAGATAAATTATATTTTTTGGTTAACTTTAGACTTTGTCCCTGACTTTTACAGCCTTTTATTTTATATCCTTGTACTTTAAAACATTATAATCGTAGAATCATAGTGTCTGACATTGGGTTCTGGATTATGTTCATTTTTACATATATTACTAAATTTTATAATAAAATTAATTTATGATATAATCATAGGTGAAGTTTACGGTACACAAGTTTTAAACTTGTGTATCGATACACAAGTTTTTGTGGCCGTTGATTTAGTGTTATGGTCAACGGATGGCAAGGAATAACACTACATCAACGGCCACAAAAACTTGTGTACGGGTACACAAGTTTAAGTTTAAAACTTGTGTACCGTAAACTTCACCTATAATCATATGCATCAATTATTGTAGAATGTGAATATCATATTATTATCATGTTTATAGAAAATAATAACAAATACATCATTAATATAATAAATTTAAAATATATTCATATTTCAGATCTCATAATGCAATCATTTCAAAACTATATAAAAGTGTATGGAAAAAATCATTATTGGGAGAGCTAACCTCATTATGATGTCGATATTCATGATCGGAGCAAGACTAATTTCGATTGAGGGTATTTATAATTTATCAAGTACTATATTGAATATATAATAAATCAAATACAATATAATAATTTTATTCAAGTAAAAGAAAATAATTATAAATTTTATAATTCTAATTTGAAATTTTGTCCATAAAAATTATAATCAAACGTCATAAAAATAATTATAAATTTAAATTATATTGGTATTTGAGATCTCTCATCTTAGTCACCTAAAATCTATATAAAGTGTGTAACATCTCAACTTTTGATAAGTTAATTGTGAGGTTTTATAGGTTTTAATGTGGTTTGAATCTTAGGAACTAAGTGTAAGGGGTAGGGATGGATAAGGTAAGTCAAGTAACTCATTTTGAACTAAACCCTTGAGTTTGGGCCACTGGTAATCGATTACAGAGAGCTGGTAATCGATTACCAGAGAGTTTGAAAAATGGTAATCGATTACAGAGAGTTAGTAATCGATTACCAGAGAGTTTGAAAAATGGTAATCGATTACATAACCCTTGTAATCGATTACCAGCAGCCTGGAAACTCAGTAATCGATTACAAGAGATGGTAATCGATTACCAGGTTCCCAGAATAGGTTCTTAGGCTAATTTTGCCTTCAGTAATCGATTACCAGGATTTGGTAATCGATTACTGAGCGAAAATATAAATACCCAGGACGCGAAATTCATCAGAATTTTGGGGGAAAAACTCAGTTTTAGAGAGAGAGAGTGTGAGTCTAGAGAGAGAAAGTGCCAGAACGAGGTAGGAACGCCGGAACGGAGCTAGGAATCTCAATCCTTCCATCTAATTACTTGAATTGCTACATTTGGTGAGTAAATTCTCACTTAAATTGTTAGACTTAGGACATTGGTCTCTAAACCCTTGAACCCACTTCTCTCTCTCTCCCATTCTCTGATTATACTTGATTATTGATGTTGATTGTGATTGTGTTTGATGATTGATTACTGGGGAACGATTTTAATCGGTTAGAACGGATCGATTCTTGATAATCGTTAGTTTCGAAAGTTTCGAAACTCTCGAAAAGTCGAAACGTTCCGTTTTCTCCAATTAATCTTGTTCCGAAAGATAGACTAAGGTTGAGAACTTATTTCGAAATTAGGAATTGATGAATATGTAGACTTGGTGACAATTGAGTGTCGAATTGCGTTCGTTTCGAAAGGTTCGAATTATCGAAAGTGTCGAAACTGACGAAATTCGTGATATTTATCAATTCTTGATTGTCGAATTAGTTATTCAAGTTAGTTCTGAACGATTACTGGACTTCGGTCAAATACTGTAGGGTGGGATTCGTCACCTGGGGAGATATCCCCAGTAGTCTGAGCTCAGGTCTAACTCTAGACTGTGATTGTACATGGCCTAGTGGCAAGCATTTTAAGCATACCATTGCATAAGTTAAATGGAGACTGTTATAGTAAGTTAAAGCTTGAATTGCCATGAGATATATGTTTTGCATACATGCATGAGATTTGCTCACTGAGATTGTATCTCACCACAAGTTATGTGGGTTTTGTTTAGATGTTCAGGTTCCTCCTCCTCATTATAATGAGCCTCGGAGATGATTTTGGAAAGCTGAAGATTTAATGTTCGTTGTATATATATTTAGTGGATGGCCTACTTTATCTATGTCTTTTGTAATAGTTAGACTCGTTGTGTGTTTCGGGATTTCATTCTGAACGTGTAGTAACTCCTTGGATTAGAAATGTAAAATGGACTGTATGACTTTTCATGGTTGGGTAAATTACTTGATGTAGTTAAAAAGAATGAGATTAGAAAGAATGGGTATTATAACTTGTGTTGAACCAAACTCTTAAGTTTAGGTCACTGGTAATCGATTACAGAAGGCCTGTAATCGATTACCAGAGAACCTTTCCACTGGTAATCGATTACAGAAGGTCTGTAATCGATTACCAGAGAACCTTGCCAATTGTACTCGATTACAGACTTAATTCTCTATGGTTTGATGTAAATTATCCTTTTGTGTTGGGATTGCGATAATTTATAGAACAGGTCGATATTTAAAGTATAATATTCTAAATTCTGGGTTAGGAATTTGGTTTCCAACGGACTAAATTCCTGCTTGAGAATTTAGGGTGTTACATTTTGGTATCAGAGCAGTTCAATCCAATTGGACTGTGAGATTAGGATTTCTGTGGTTTGTTAATAATTTTATATGTATTATTTTGTGAATTGAGAGACTGATCACCTCGATATTTGCTTTATGATATGTAGAGAATTATGGCAGGCAACAGGAAGGGTAGGGTCGAGGGTAGATCGTTCTTCTCCACCTTCTTCATCTTCTCCTGAAATGATCCCAGATCCGATGGTGGCAGCCCTCCAGGCACTCACTCGGATGATGGGGAATCAAGCAGCTACCAACACGGCAATCTTGCAAGAGTTGGCTAGGCAACGACCGGAGCAACCACCACCCACCTTGGACGTATTCTCGGTTGGATTGTCGGAGTTCAGGAAACACAATCCTCCACAATTCAATGGAGAGTATGATCCCGATGTGGCGGCAAGGTGGCTCAAGGACCTGAATAGAATTTTTGAGGCCATGAAGTGTGTTGATGAAGTCAAGGTGAGTTTGGCGGTGTATATGATGAGAGGAGAGGCTGAGGATTGGTGGAGGACGGCTAGACTACAAACGGCGGGGGGCGGAGGCTCCTTTAACTTGGAGGCTTTCAAAATTTGTTCTTAGAGAAGTACTTCCCGGCGACCATCAAGAGGCAGAAAGAAGCAGAGTTTCTACAACTTCAACAAGGGGAGATGTCAGTTGGGCAGTATGTATCAAGGTTCGAAGAATTGTCAAAATTCTCTCGGTACCCTTCAGGCGGTAAATGACGAGGAGTGGAGATGCACCCAGTTTGAAGGAGGCTTGAGGCCGGAAATAATCGATCGAGTAGCGGCCCTGGAAATCAGAAATTTTTCTACCTTAGTGAGCAAATGCTACATTGTTGAGAGAATTGTAAGGGAGTAACGTCTTCTGTGGCACCACAAGATAACAAGGGGAAGAGGAAAGTGGAACTTGGGATTTCAAACCGGAACTTCAAACCTAAGTGGCAAGGAAAACAAACTGTGGTAGTACAACCTCCGCAACACAAAGATGCTAGAGTATGTTCAAAATGTGGAAGGAGCATGGGGGAGAGTGCTTAGTGGGAAGGAAAGTATGTTATTTTGCAAGCAACCCGGTCACTATCAAAGGGACTGCCCCAAGATCAAAGGGACCCCAGAAACCTCAATCAACTGGAAGGGTTTTTACCCTCAGTGGTCAAGTGGCAGCTTCCTCAGATAATTTGTTAAAAGGTAATTGCACCTTAGGAGAGGAGACTTTAATTGTATTGTATGATTCAGGAGCATCCCATTCCTTTGTTTCTTTTGAATGTGTAAATAATTTGAATTTGTCTACCGTTTCCTTACCTTATATTCTAAATGTTGTTACCCCCCCAGTTAAGGAAACAATATCCACTTCTCTTGTGTGTATGGACTGTCCCTTGATCATACAAGATAGAACTTTTGTTGTTGATTTGATTTGCTTGCCTTTGATTGGTATTGACGTTATTCTGGGAATGAACTGGTTATCTTTCAAGCAGGTGTTGTTGGACTGTTTTAATAGAAAGGTTGTTTTTCCTGATTTTTCTGTTCCTTCTAAGGAAAGGTTACCCACTCTATTGTCTAGTGTTTCGCAAGTTTCCCAGTGTATCAATGACGGGGGTGAATGTTTTCTGTTGTTACTTTCCTCAATTTTAGAAACAAAATTTGATTTGAGTAGTGTGGCTACGGTTCGGGAGTTCCAAGATGTTTTTCGTAATGAAATTCTTACCTTACCACCTGAGCGAGAAATAGAGTTCACCATAGATTTGATGCCCGGTTCAGGACCCATTTCTAAGGCACCCTATAGGATGTCCCCCTTAGAACTTAGTGAACTCAAGAGGCAATTAGAAGAGTTGTTAAAAAAGGGGTTTATTAGGCCTAGTGTCTCTCTGTGGGGGGCTCCAGTGTTGTTAGTAAAGAAAAAGGATGGGAGCATGAGGTTATGTGTGGATTTTAGGCAATTGAATAAAATAACAATTAAGAATAGGTATCCATTGCCTAGGATAGATGACCTACTAGATCAACTTAGAGGTGCTTCTGTGTTTTCCAAAATAGATTTGAAATCAGGATATCATCAAATCAGGATAAGGAAGGAAGATATTCATAAAACTGCTTTTCGAACTAGATATGGACACTACGAATACTTAGTAATGCCATTTGGTGTTACTAATGCTCCGGCAGTGTTCATGGATTACATGAATCGAATCTTCCGACCTTTTCTAGATAAATTTGTGGTTGTATTCATTGATGATATTTTGATTTACTCTTCTAGTATGGAAGATCATGAGAAACACTTGAGGTTGGTGTTGGAAGTTTTGAGGGAAAGGAAATTGTTTGCCAATCCGAACAAATGTGAGTTTTGGCTAAACAAAGTCCATTTCTTAGGTCATGTAATTTCAGGGGAAGGGGTCTCAGTTGACCCTAACAAGGTAGAGTCTGTTCTTGAGTGGGAAAGGCCTAGAACTGTTACAGAAATTAGAAGCTTTCTAGGATTAGCTGGCTATTACAGGAGATTCATTAAGGGTTTCTCCCGTTTGGCATTGCCTCTTACCAAGCTAACCAGAAAAGGTCAAGCCTTTGTGTGGGATAGTGATTGTGAGCATAGTTTTTTGGAGCTAAAACATAGATTGACCAGTGCCCCGGTGTTAGCATTACCTGATGTGTCTAGAACCTTTGAGGTATTTTGTGATGCCTCGGGGAAGGGGTTAGGAGGTGTTCTAATGCAGGATAGAAAGGTTGTAGCTTATACATCTAGGCAGTTAAGGCCTCATGAGGAGAATTATCCTACCCATGACTTAGAATTAGCTGTTGTGGTTTTTGCCTTAAAAATTTGGAGGCATTACTTGTTTGGTGTAAGGTTTGAGGTCTTTAGTGATCATAAGAGCTTGAAGTATCTTTTTGATCAAAAAGAACTCAACATGAGGCAAAGAAGATGGATGGAGTTTTTGAAGGATTTCGACTTTGAGTTGAAATACCACCCAGGTAAGGCCAATGTAGTGGCTGATGCTCTTAGCAGGAAATCCCTGCATGTGTCATCATTGATGATACAAGAGATGAATCTCCTAGAGAAGTTTAGAGATTTGAACTTAGGTGTGGAGATTGGGGGTAGGTAGCATTCAGATGTACAGGTTAGAAATTTCCAATGAGTTTCAAACCTTGATTAAGGAGGTTCAGGATTTGGATCCTGATCTTCAGGGTAAGATGGGTCAGGTAGGATTTTCCAGGTCAGGTGAGGGATTAATTCTTTTTCAGGGAAGGATTTGTATCCCTAAAGGAAGTAGAGTTAAACAGCAAGTACTAGAGGAAGTTCATAAGGGTAAGATGTCTATACATCCTGGTTCTACCAAGATGTATCCGGATTTGAAGAAAAGGTTTTGGTGGGTAGGTATGAAGAGAGAAATAGCTGAGTTTGTGTCTAAGTGCCTAACTTGTTAACAAGTGAAGGTGGAACATCAGAAACCATCTGGAGTTCTATTACCCTTAGAGATCCCTGAGTGGAAGTGGGAAAGCATAGCTATGGACTTTGTGGTGGGTTTACCTCGAGTCCAATCAGGGTTTGATTCAATATGGGTCATAGTCGACCGTTTAACCAAGTCAGCCCATTTCCTTCCAGTTAAGAATACCTTCTCCCTGAATAAGTTAGCTGAGTTGTATGTCAGAGAGATTGTCAGGTTACATGGCATTCCTTCTAGCATCATTTCTGATAGGGACCCCAGGTTTACTTCAAGGTTCTGGAACGCACTACACCAGTCGTTCGGGACTAAACTTAGGTTTAGCACCGCTTACCACCCTCAGACTGATGGTCAGTCTGAGAGAACCATCCAAACCTTAGAAGACATGTTAAGAGCCTGTTCTCTAGAAGAGTCGGGCAGTTGGGATAAGTACCTACCACTAGTAGAGTTTGCCTACAATAACAGCTTTCATAGTAGCATAGGCATGGCTCCATATGAAGCCTTGTATGGTAGGAAGTGTAGGTCCCCTATTTGTTGGCATGAGGTGGGTGAGAAAGCCCTGTTGGGCCCAGATTTGGTTCAAGAAACTTCTGATAAGATTAGAATGATTAGGGAAAAACTTGTAACTGCCCAGAGCCGTCAGAAAAGTTATGCTGATAAAAGGAGAAAGGAACTAGAATTTGAGGAAGGAGAACATGTATTTCTTAGAGTAACTCCTGTCATTGGTCTAGGGAAGTCTGTGAAATCCAGGAAACTGAGTCCTCGATACATTGGTCCCTTTCAAATCTTGCAAAGAATTGGTCCTCTTGCATACAAATTAGCTCTTCCACCGTATCTTTCCAAGGTCCATAATGTTTTTCATGTATCTAAGTTAAGAAAATATGTGTTTGATCCTTCTCATGTCTTGTCTTCTGAACCAATACAATTAAAGGACAACCTCACACTACCTGCAAAACCTATACAGATTGTTGACAGAAGTGCCAAGACTCTGAGGAATAGAAATATTCCCTTAGTTAAGGTAGTTTGGGAAGGTCTATCCTTGGGTGAAGCTACTTGGGAGAAGGAAGAAGTTATCAAGAATCATTCCCTGTGTTGTTTGAGTAATGGTAAGATTTCATATCTCTCACTTAGTAAAATTTTGAGGGCAAAATTTCTTTAAGGAGGGTAGAATGTAACATCTCAACTTTTGATAAGTTAATTGTGAGGTTTATAGGTTTTAATGTGGTTTGAATCTTAGGAACTAAGTGTAAGGGGGTAGGGATGGGTAAGGTAAGTCAAGTAACTCATTTTGAACTAAACCCTTGAGTTTGGGCCACTGGTAATCGATTACAGAGAGCTGGTAATCGATTACCAGAGAGTTTGAAAAATGGTAATCGATTACAGAGAGTTAGTAATCGATTACCAGAGAGTTTGAAAAATGGTAATCGATTACATAACCCTTGTAATCGATTACCAGCAGCCTGGAAACTCAGTAATCGATTACAAGAGATGGTAATCGATTACCAGGTTCCCAGAATGGGTTCTTAGGCTAATTTTGCCTTCAGTAATCGATTACCAGGATTTGGTAATCGATTACTGAGCGAAAATATAAATACCTAGGACGTGAAATTCATCAGAATTTTGGGGAAAAACTCAGTTTTAGAGAGAGAGAGTGTGAGTCTAGAGAGAGAAAGTGCCAGAACGAGGTAGGAACGCCGGAACGGAGCTAGGAATCTCAATCCTTCCATCTAAATAATTGAATTGCTACATTTGGTGAGTAAATTCTCACTTAAATTGTTAGACTTAGGACATTGGTCTCTAAACCCTTGAACCCACTTCTCTCTCTCTCCTATTCTCTGATTATACTTGATTATTGATGTTGATTGTGGTTGTGTTTGATGATTGATTACTGGGGAACGATTTTAATCGGTTAGAACGGATCGATTCTTGATAATCGTTAGTTTCGAAACTTTCGAAACTCTCGAAAGTTTCGAAACTCTCGAAAAGTCGAAACGTTCCACTTTCTCCAATTAATCTTGTTCCGAAAGATAGACTAAGGTTGAGAACTTATTTCGAAATTAGGAATTGATGAATATGTAGACTTGGTGACAATTGAGTGTCGAATTGCGTTCGTTTCGAAAGGTTCGAATTATCGAAAGTGTCGAAACTGACGAAATTCGTGATATTTATCAATTCTTGATTGTCGAATTAGTTATTCAAGTTAGTTCTGAACGATTACTGGACTTCGGTCAAATACTGTAGGGTGGGATTCGTCCCCTGGGGAGATATCCCCTGTAGTCTGAGCTCAGGTCTAACTCTAGACTATGATTGTACATGGCCTAGTGGCAAGCATTTTAAGCATACCATTGCATAAGTTAAATGGAGACTGTTATAGTAAGTTAAAGCTTGAATTGCCATGAGATATATGTTTTGCATACATGCATGAGATTTGCTCACTGAGATTGTATCTCACCACAAGTTATGTGGGTTTTGTTTAGATGTTCAGGTTCCTCCTCCTCATTATAATGAGCCTCGGAGATGATTTTGGAAAGCTGAAGATTTAATGTTCGTTTGTATATATATTTAGTGGATGGCCTACTTTTATCTATGTCTTTTGTAATAGTTAGACTCGTTGTGTTTTCGGGATTTCATTCTGAACGTGTAGTAACTCCTTGGATTAGAAATGTAAAATGGACTGTATGACTTTTCATGGTTGGGTAAATTACTTGATGTAGTTAAAAGAATGAGATTAGAAAGAATGGGTATTATAACTTGTGTTGAACCAAACTCTTAAGTTTAGGTCACTGGTAATCGATTACAGAAGGCCTGTAATCGATTACCAGAGAACCTTTCCACTGGTAATCGATTACAGAAGGTCTGTAATCGATTACCAGAGAACCTTGCCAATTGTAATCGATTACAGACTTAATTCTCTATGGTTTGATGTAAATTATCCTTTTGTGTTGGGATTGCGATAATTATAGAACAGGTCGATATTTAAAGTATAATATTCTAAATTCTGGGTTAGGAATTTGGTTTCCAACGGACTAAATTCCTGCTTGAGAATTTAGGGTGTTACAAAGTGTATGGACAAAAACCGTTGTGGAAGAGTTAGTCTCATCATTATATAGATGTTCATCGAAGGAACATGTCTGCCTCATGTGGAGAGTACTTGGGGTCACAAAAAAATTACTTTATTGAAGTGAGAATAAAAAATCTAAAAAAATCTAAATAATGAATGTAAGGAAAATGTGACATGTGTACCGAGCGAAAAAAATTTAATATAGAGTAGATAGAATAATAAGAGAGATAATAAGTGAAATAATTAATGAATAAAATAGAGAGATATAATTATTTTAATATAATAATAAAAAGAAAATGAAAATGTGATAAAAAAAATAAAAATAAAATAGAAGAAAACAACTAGAGAATGATTGCCTCACATGGAAGATAGTTGTATGGTTCGTAAAAAATATCACTTTACTGTATTGTTAATAAAAAAATTAAAAAACGCAAGTGAGAAAACATGACACGTGTTATGGATGAGCATTTTTAGTATAGAATAAATAGATAAATAGAATAGATAAGTGAGACAATAAATGAAACATTAATGAATAAAATAAAGAGATAAATGATATATTGAAATATCATGTTAAATTTAATGTAAATCAATATATTTATCGTATTGCTTAATTTGAGTTTTTAGTAATGAAACAGATAAATAGGAATAAATAATGAGAGAAATTATTTTAAGATAATAATAAAAGAAAATTAAAGTGTGATAGAAAAAGGAAAAAATGTAGGAGGAAAACTGCTTCACATATACCCATGGTTTATAAAAATATCACTTTTATAAAGAAACAAATTAATATGAACGAATAATGAGAGGAAATGTTTTAATATAATAACAATAAAAAGTTAATTTATGAAAAAAAGAAAATAAAAAGAAAAAAACAACATGAGCAAAACTGTCTGCCGTGAAGGATAAATATGGTTCATAAAAATATCACTTTACAGAAAAGAGAATAAAAACTTGAGAAGATGCAGATGAAAAAATAACACGTGTACTGTGAGAATAATTTTAATATAGAGTAAATGGAAGTAAATTGATAGATAGTATAAATAAGAGAGATAATAAGTGAAACATTTATTGAATATAAAATAGAGAGATAAATAATATATTGAAAAAATACATTAAAGTTGATGTAAACAAACTCATCGTATTTCTCTATGTGAGTTTTATGTAATGAAATAGATAAACATAAATGGATAATGAGAAAATTTGTTTCAATATAATAATTATAAAAAATAAAAATTAAAGTGTGATTAAAAAATAAAAAAAAAGACAGGAGCCAAACTGTTTCCTATGGTTCATAAAAAAATTAAAGTGTGAAAAAAGAAAAAAAATATAGGATCAAAACACGTGGAGGATACTCATAATTTATAAAAATATCACTTTTATAATGAAACAAAATAATATCAACGAATAATGAAAAAAATGGTTTAATATAATAACAATAAAAAATGAAATTGTGAAAAGAAACAAAAAGAAAAAGAAAAAGAAAAAAAAACGATAAGAGCAAGACTGTCTCCCGTGAAGGATAAATGTGGTTCGTAAAAATAACTTTACAAAAAAGAGAATAAAAAATTTTGAAAAAAATGCAATTGGGTACATGTAAAGGGTACATGTTAATAGGACTATCTCCCGTAAAGGATGCATGTAATTCATAAAGTCATTACCTACAATGTATATGAATCGGTCCAACGTAAATGTACAATGTAACGTCCTAATTTCTAAATTCCGAAATAATCCCTGTTGGAAGCACTAATCCTGAATCCGTGAAATTTTTTCACTCATTACTGATATCGTCATACATATATACATTGCAATTGCTTATAGGTAATTCCAACACTTACTTAAGCGGAAAAAAAAATCAATCATTCGTAATGGCATCAATATATTTCCTATGTAGGCTCATAGTACATGCCTCAAGTAAATAGGCGAGAGAGGGATGGGAGAAACATATGTCCTGGAAATATAAGAACATCCCCTGGCCCCACATGTACATCTCTACTCCATCAAAATAAAACATTCTAAACCCATGCTACAACAAAATTAGGATATAAGAGCACCTACTTTAGGGCGTTCCCATGTGAATTATCATTTGTATGATTTTTTTAAGCTTAGGGCGCTTATAATCTGGGCAAGAGCGCCCTGCATATTTAATATTGTTTCCAGTTAGGGTGCTCATATGAGCGCCCCGTAATTTATCTTTATTTATTTTTCTATTTATCTTATCAGGGCGCTCGTACGAGCGCCCTGGTCAATTTTTTTATTATTAGGGCTCTTACGGAGCGCCCCTCCTTACCTTTCTGTTAGGGCGCTTCCTGAGCACCCTCTCTCTATAATTTTTCTGTATTCGTTAGGGTGCTTCCTGAGCGCCCTCCACTTGCTTTCCTTTAGGGCGCTTCCTGAGCGCCCTCCAACTACAATTATTTTTTATTGTTTAGGGCGCTTCCTGAGTGCCCTCTTTGTATTATTCTTTAGGGTGCTTCGAGAGCGCCCTCCTTCACGGAATAAAATCAATTTCAGTTTTATTTTTCACTCTCGCGTCTCTCACACCTCCCTCTCTTTAAACCCTCACGTTTTCCATATCTCTCTCTTTGTCCGTGAGCTCTCTGGAGGGAACAAAATAAATTTGGTGAAAATTCAAAAAACCATTTCCATCTCTCCCTCCTTCCTGCAGAAAATAGTTTTGGGAATATCCTTATAAGACTAAAAAAACCCTTGTTATTATTGTTTCTCCTTCTCCCAAACAAAACCACTCAGATACCACGAAATGGCGCAATCCAACAAGAAGCTTCCCTGCGACCAGAAACTGACCATGTCGCCGCCCCTGCTCCCTCCGCCGGCGACTTCGTCTCCGCCATCTGTGCGCCATTCAGTCCGCCTCTGTTCCTTCTGTATGCAGTTACGTGAGAGACCTGTCACAGTCAGTAGTTCATTTTATTTTACCTATTTGTGCTAATTAATTGTTCTTTTCAACATTTTAAGCTGATTTTGTTTTTTGTTTCTTTCCATTTCAATTTTTCAGACGCCTTGTGGTCACAATTTATGTTTGAAATGCTTTGAAAAATGGATCGGCCTAGGTAAATGCCGTAGGGAAATTCCTGCTAAGATGTCGAGCAGTCCGCAAATCAATTCGCAGCTAGCCATTGCCATTCGAGTTGCCAAAATGGCAAGATCTGGTAACTCGTGTTACCACAAACAAGGTTTATGGTGCTCAGTCTGTGGCCCTTTCTATTGGTTACATTGATGATGAGGACCATGGTGAGTGGTTCCTCTATACTGGTATTGGTGGGAGAGATCTCAGTGGTAACAAAGGACCAACAAGCAGAGGGAAATGTTCTTTTGAATTTTTACCATTTTTATTTCGTTCCCTCATTTCTTTTCGCTATCTGAAATTCAAATTTTTTTAATTAGCCTGAACAGTATGCTTAGGGCGCTCACATGGAGTGCCCTTGTTCATAAAAATTAGGGCGCTTGCTTGGAGCGCCCTCTAGGATGCATTGTTTGGCCATAACGCTGAGGGCGCTTTCGTGTTTTTTTTAAGCGCTCTGAATTGACCTCCATCAGGGCGTTTCCAGAAACGCTCTTCTCTCAACGACCAATATAAAGTAGTTTCTATTAGTGCACACGGGAGCACCCTTTTATGTGGAACGGGAGCGCCCTTATTGGCCTTTTTTGGCATAGTGCATACAAGGCATTACAATCAAAGAATCCACCAACGGCTAGGAGGATTGGGCCATCATGAGAACCAACCTACAGGCTACACCTACCACTCCTTGTGACACCCTTCTACCCCATACTCTTAGATGTTTAATAAATCTAAGTTTAGAAAAGGTAATGTCCCACGATGGGTAAAAAGGTTCACAAACGCTCTTATTAAAAACCTTATGAGTTCTAAAACACTTAATTAAATGAAAGTAAACATCGAATATAATCCAACAATTATGCAGCGGAATCTCTAAAGAAATGAAACAACTAAAATGACCTACTTTCCGAACAAGGTATCCAAAAATAGTTCATAAAATACTCCTAACTAGAAACATAATAAAGACTCCCAAGTACACCATGATGTCACATCTATCAGAGCACATCCCTTAATCAAACTCGACACCCATTGTGTCCTCATCAACACCTGTAAAAAATATATCCACAGAATACGGTGAGGAAAAAGATACTACTCATATACACACATAGGAAATGCCCTATCCTCACCCACAGATAAACAACATCATCACAAATCATACTACCAATACATCAGATAAACCATCATATAACAATTATCCCAAAACTCAGCATCTAGCTATTCATCTATATCAACATATATATTTTATACCATCATTCACATTTATACACATAATACATCCATCATGTATTCACCAAACCCATCATCATCATAATATAACTCGAATATCACATCAGATATCACACATATACATCCAACATGTATGCACCAAAACTCATTATTACATGAATCAATTCCATCGTTGAGTATTCCAAATTATCATATGCACCAAAATTCATTAGAATATAACTCAATTCCATCGTTGAGTATTCCAAATCTCATCACCTACCCAAAGATCATGACTTGGAACTCTGCACAATGGGTGCACCTCGTCAATCACTCTAGTTAGTACCAAGATAGTCTACCGGAGTCACCAAACACAATCCGATAGGTTGTACCCCCTCTATGGGCCCGCACAACGACATTCAACCCTAGGTTGCACCCCCTCTATGGGCCCGTGCATCGAATGCCCCATCTTGATCCCCTGAGTTGTACCCCCTCTATGGGCCTGCACAATCCAAGTCTCATCACATATGCTCAAGGCATCTCTCTTAAGTTGTACCCCCTCTATGGGCCCGCACAACTCAAGTAACATCATCATTAATTATATCGCATGTTCACCAACCACATGCATTCCAAATAACATAGCATATTAACCAACCATATGCATTCCAACATATCTTAAGTTGTACCCCCTCTATGGGCCCGCACAACTCAAGTAACATCATCATTAATTATATCGATCGCATGTTCACCAACCACATGCATTCCAAATAACATAGCATATTAACCAACCATATGCATTCCAACATAACATCAATTATATCGCATATAAACCAACCATATGCATTCCAAAATATCATACATCATATTGCATAATCACCAAACATATGCATTCCAAATAACATCAAATATATTAGGCATATTCACCAACATATGCATTCCAAATAACATCAATATATTAAGCATATTCACCAACAAATGCATTCCAAATAACATCAAAGATATTAAGCATATTCACCAACATATGCATTCCAAATAATATCAAATATATAGCATAATTACCAAACATATGCATTCCAAAACATCAAATATATTAAGCATCATTAAGCACTTGGGCTCTCAAAATCCACTCTGGTAATCGATTACCAACCTCTAGTAATCGATTACCCGCAAACAAAGTCTCTGGTAATCGATTACAACCACCTTGTAATCGATTACCTGCAAGCAAACACTCTGGTAATCGATTACAGCACCCCTGTAATCGATTACCTGCAAACAAACTCTCTGGTAATCGATTACCGCAATCCTGTAATCGATTACCAGTGAACACACAACACTTCTGGGTTGCCCAGAACACCCTGGTAATCGATTACCACACCTGGTAATCGATTACCCGCGACGCAGATCGTAGATTTCACGATTTCAAACATCTCTAAACCCTTCCGATCAATCTCTAATCGATCCCTTTCGATCAAAGATCATTCATAATCATAAACATTCATCAAACTCATCAAAATCATCAATCTTTAACAGTTTTACATGGATTTCCCATCAAAACCCCAAATCATCAAACCCTTATTTAACCCCTTTTCACTATTCTCATTATTATCATTCTAACCACTCAAGATTCATCAAGAATCATTCCAAACAACCATAAATCACAGTTTATATCTACATTCTCAGTTATAACATACATTCATACAGATTTCTAATCTTAAATTACTACCCAGACACCCCTACATGCATATACAAGCAGCACCCTCTTCCCCACCGTACCTTAAGCGAAGCTCAATCACAGCAAGGAAGTCCCTTTTTGGTTCTTGATGTTCACTCCACAACAACTCTCTCTTGAGACTCAGTTTCTCCCCTCCTTGGCGTTTCGCTCTATGACGATAATACGAATAAGGATTAGGGTGCTATGTTAACCCCTCCTTACTAAAATGTCTAATTGAGCTTGGGTCCACTCCCAACCCCTTATCCTCTTTTAAATTAAAACTACCTTTACGAAATAAAACTCATAATAACATTAGTCCTATTATTTATTTTCTTATTTAATTAATTATTCCCTTTACTTAACTATTTAATTTAACTAATATTTATCCTAATAAAATTTAGGATGTTACAACTCTCCCCTCCTTGAAAGAAAATTCGTCCTCGAATTTTACCTGAAGCGAAAAGCTCTGGATAAGACTCCTTCATCTTCTCCTCAAGTTCCCAAGTAGCACTCTCGGGTGTAGGTCCTCCCCAGATCACCTTCACTAAAGGAATCTCTTTACCTCGAAGTTGTTTCACCCTCCGATCCTCAAGTTCCCATATGGTACTCCTCTACTGCTCTTTCTGCTCCCTCTGCTGCTCCATCTTATTTTACTAAGACAAACATTGACTTTTAATTGTTCACACCAAATTCATTTCGATAAATTGTTTTTATACAACAATTATGTATAAAAGTTATGTATAATTAAGAAAGAGATTTAAAAAGAAGAGAGAGAAGTGTGAGATATGGATGAATTGTTGAATGAATTTATTATCTCGGCATTATTTCTTCGTGACCTACTTTAATAGAAAAAGAATCAAAAGTTTTAAATATAATTCATTGATTGATAGATTCAAATACAATACAAGTATGGGCCGGGAAATGACAATTATATGTTGACAAAGATACGCCAACTTATTATAACAATAGGAAGGAATCGATCCTATAAAATTTGGTACTAGATAGTGGGATAGGAAGCATGCATAGCAATGCCACAAAGACCTTCAGGTTGACCACTTTCCCTAAGCAACCTCATGTAGCCTCCCTCACCCCAACTAGTACCCCAAGAATTCTTGACCAACCAATACTTAGTGCCATCTTCGCTCGTCCCATAACCAACGGCAGTAACGTAATGGTCAAAGTTTGTGGTTCCACATGTTCCTCTAAATATCCCTCCTGCGTATGATTGAAAGTCATTACTGAGAGTGATGCCAACTGCCACTGGTTGTTGTGCCACAGCTTGAAGTAGTTGTTGTTCATCATTGGCAGGTACATTTACATAACTAGTTATTTTTGCAGCGGCTGCCATCCCATTACGACAGGTTCCATCGCTCCCTTGGTATGGGTAATCAGATTCGCTAGCAATGCCATTGTTTTGTATGATAAAATTGAAGGCTTTGTTTACATAACCTCCACGACACCCTGCGTTCTCCTTAGCACAGTCCAAGAGTTGTTGTGGTGACAATGTCATCAAATTCCCTGTTTTTATTTTCATAATTCCTTCGACTGCAGCCACGGTGGTAAATGCCCAACATGCTCCTACAAATTAAATTAAATTAAATGTAAAAAATAAGTTGATATTTTATATAAGGGTTAAATATGTTTTTGGTCCCTTAACTTTCACCCGAATTTGGTTAACATAGGGGTGACGACAGAGACTAATTTCAATGATCTGAAAACGTTAGGGACCAAAACCAAATTCGGGTGAAAATTTAGGGACAAAAAACATATTTAACCCTTTATATAATTAAAAATAAAATAAAAAATATTTTCTAAAAGCTAACTATATATGTATTTATTTTTTATGGGATTATTTTGGTGTTAATTTTTCATAAGAAAAGGTAATATTATATATTTACCACATTTGCCTTGGTCCTTAACATCGGTGACAGCCCCTTGCTCTCTCCAGTCTAAATTTGTTGGAATATTATCATCACTGAGGTCTAAGGACGCCGTGTTGATGTTGGATGAATATGGTATACTTGAGAATTTGGCTCCTGTATATGAAGCAAAAAACTCCTCTGTAGTTAAATCAGAAAATCGATTCAAGCCCAACTTGTAACTTGTATTCCCAGCATTGTTGAACTCCTCAATGTATTCCAAGTTGCCCACAAATATGTTGAAACGTTTCTCCCTCTCCGCTTCGCTTGCATAGGAGCGTCCATATTGCGACATCCATTGCTCGTGTTTTTAGCAACGGATGATTCATACAGCGTTCGGGACTTTGCTGAGTATGCACATACCCATAACATAACGCAAACTGCAGCAATAACATGCTTCATTTCAACACTAGTAATAGCCATCTTAATTTTTGCAGATAGAAGGATCGAGATTGTTCTATACCACGATATGGCTCTTGCTGAGTTTGTTTCTGAGAATGTAAGCACAAATATGAGGTATTTATAGAATTTGAAATCCCATTTCTAGCGATAATCTCGGCACATGTGATAAGCAAGTCATAATGTTTGTCTCAATCCATCAATCGGCTACATTATATTATAGCTTCAATTTACGGCATGCCAAAGACATTATGAAAAATTGAAAGTAATTGATATATATTCTGAAAATATATAAAAAAAACATTTAATGTTAATTTTATGTCATCGGTCCTACTCTTATTCCCTCTTATATATGCTTTTAAAGTTGGCATGGCTTTCAACGTGAAACTCATTATTCTAATAATGGCAAAAATATTTTTTATATGTACAAGGAATTCAAAGAAGTTTAAACTTAAGATTTAAACTTGATACTCGTGGGTTAGTAATGGCAAGTTTGTTGTTGTAATTTTGTTCAATGAGATTAATTTTTCAATTAGTTAATATATAATAATTTTTAATTTACTTAAAGCATTTTTTAATGTTTACAGGATACAATCTAAGCAAGTCATAATGAGCTTGCTATCTTAAAAAGGGTAAAATCATTTCAGTTCTCAGACATTAATTACGCCCGCATTTTATGAGAAAAAGGAAAACAAAAATAGTGTTCAAATCAAGTTTGATCAATACATACGAATACGATATTGGGTATATATCTAATTTTAATGGGACGCGGCAAGGCAATGTGTGTCACGAACATTGATGGAAGCTTCAAAACTATCGATGCATGCATGAATTAGCATAAAGCCATAAAACGCTGCAGCATATATAAATAGACTCATCAAATCAAATTCAGTTCTCACTTTAAAGAAAAAAAATTAATTATTCATGAAAAATTTATAACTAATATTATATATGTATGCATATCTATGCATAACTAAATTAATTATAAATTTATTAAAATTTATCCTACTATTTTTTCAGTTAAGGGCTGAGATGTTTATTTTTTAAAGTTATTAATTTTCATTTTAAAGAGTTGGGACTATAAGCAAGACATTAATTTATTTTTTATTTTAATTATTCAGTTTAATTATATTTTTGGTTCCCTATTATAGTTTTTTTCGTGATTTTGGTTCTTTAAAATTTATTTTAATTTGCTAAAGTCCTAAAAAATTTGATCTCCTTTGGCTCCATGTATGTGTAAGATAAACCGTTAATTCATCAAAATAAGTTAAAGGAATCAAAATTGGATGAAAAGTGCAACTAACCTTAATTATTTAAAAAATATACATGTTCCTACGTTATCCTCAAAAATTAATGGTGACTTCTAACATGACCGAGGTATATATAGTTGTCGTGGTTCAGGACGAAAAATGCTTACCCGTATCAACACTTACATGAGAGTGCAAATCCTCTCCAATGAAGAAACGTGGATCTTTTTGTTGTTTCTGGTAATGACACATGGCTTAATAAATATCAACGGTCAAGATTTACTTTTTTTAATTCAATAGAAAAAACTGAAGAATATAACACAACTATCTAAGAAAACTCTCTTGTCCATGACAGTGAAAAGTCTCCCTTTCTCTCCAACTCAAACCTGGTACAGTACCCGCTGCTCTTTCTGGCCATTGTCGTCGTTCCCGGCCCGCAAATGTCTCATCGTCGTAGTCGTCGTTCCTTGCCAATGTGTCGCTTCCGCCCTTCCTGTCACTGTGTCGTTGTTGCCCTTCCTAGCATTGTGCCCACCATCAAATTCCATAAAGTTCTTGTCTCCGACTAAACAAACCTATATCAACAAATAGATCCCAATTCATCAGTTCCAATGTCGTTCTTCCCTGTCTCTTTCTCATAACCTCTTGATGAACACATTTTTATTCACACTTTGCATAATTAATCTTAGTTTTCTTAAATTATAATTGTGATTAAATCCACTGTTTTAATTGGAATTTACCTAATTGGGCTTATTTGGACTTTAACTGTGAATGTTGTTTAAATTCAGATTTTTTTGCCTATTGACCTACCTGTGCGACACCCCTAGTTCTACTACTAAGAATATCACATATGTTACACGTGACCAACGGACTTACTGTTTTTAAAAACGTTAAAAATGCGGAATTTTTTTTTTTTGAAAAGGGTTTAGTCGTTATCAACCTACTACATCTCTAATTTCATTTTAAGTATTTATGAAATATCCTTTCCTTATTTTTGAAACTTGTTTTCCAAAAACGTCTAGACGATTATTACCTCGTGCACATACACAACATACACATTAAAAGAAATCAGCATAAGGAAATAGAAACGTCATGAAATATATACATACATGCATAACGGTAGTGTACCTCTCGAGTCACCCAAATATCTACATCAAAATATGAGTTCTAGTAGTAAGCCAAAATAAACAAGACCTCAAACAAAATACAAA
This sequence comes from Sesbania bispinosa, assembly GCA_026901365.1. NCBI lineage: Eukaryota > Viridiplantae > Streptophyta > Magnoliopsida > Fabales > Fabaceae > Sesbania > Sesbania bispinosa. The sequence goes on along the minus strand of QLOH01000069.1, from coordinate 541,396 downwards.
AGAAGAGGTCGCTAAATCAGAGCTGCTACTACCTAGACTCAAACCATACTAGTCCTACTCGTCGCTAGAAGAATCCTCCTCCGGCTCCTCCTCTGGGTCCTCCTCCGGGGCCTCCTCCTCTTCCAAAGTATCGTCAATAACAATCAGCTCTAACTCACTTGAGAGAGAGCGGCCTTGCGCATCAGGACGCATAGGCTGAGAATCAGATGCCTCGGAAGAAGGTGAGTACCTAGGGGAGTCTGGTCCAACCATATCCGCCATCCGCGATGACCATGATGACGACGAAGAAGCAGGACGACGACGTGAAGGACGATAAGTCATATGGCGCACCAAGTTAGGTGGCGTTGGAAACTCGAGGGTCATAGGTACGATGAAGTCTAACTCTGGTACAAGCGGAAGTCCGAGATGAGTGATGATGACGCGGACCTCCCCGGTAAACTCACATCTACGAGGGATGTCCGTCACCCTCCAAGTTCCTCGGGGCATCCACTGCAGCTTCACTCTCATCGATGTCATAGTGGAAGTCTCCGATGCCAGCTATCGACGTAACGAGAAGAATACAACAACCAAAGATAGAAAGGAAGGGTAAGAACATCGCATGAACTCACAAAATGTAGGATATAATGAAATAGAGCACACACACAGAATTTCCACACAAATCAATCAACAAGCAATCACAAACACATCATCATAGCACACTCATGTGAGTGCGACCTTGTAACTATAATGCAATGCCTAATGCATGATGGCCCGGGGAAAACATCACCATCCACAGAGCACACAACAACTGCCCGACCATATATGTACAACGTATCAGGAGTTAGAGTCTGTACTAGCAATCAGTACAAGGAGCATTGCTCATTAATTTTCTTTTAGCCAAATCTTTTATGCGTCCTTCCAGACAATCTCAACTGACCCCGAAACCATGAGAGCGACAGGATAGCTAAGCTTGTACCCCTTCGGACTCGACAGTAGGGAGCTAGCCTACGTCTCATGATGTCCTTTCTGGTATATATAGTTGTCGTGATTAATGGTACTTCTAATTTATGGTACTTCTAACATGACCGAGGTATATATAGTTGTCGTGATTCAGGACGAAAAATGTAATATCCCAGAAATTGGAACCTAGGAAACAAAAGAAAAGCCTTAGGTGGTGAACTTAGCCAAGAGAGGGAAGTTAGAAGTAGGGTGAGAATTTAGCGGTTAAGTGTGATTTCAGACAAGAAATTAGGGAATTGATTTATCAAGAATTAGAGTGGGGAAGGGTTTGGATGGGAAGAACTAAGTTAGAATAAGGTTTTCGGTAGAGATACGGTGGCAAAATTAATTTGAAGGGTGTAAAGAGAAAAAAGGGGGGGCCGCAGCTATAGCCGGCAAAATGGGTTAGCCCGACCGGGCCTGCCCGCAAAAGCGTAGGGCTCAGACACTTATTTTAGAATCCCGAATAACTTTCGGGATTTTTAGCCCATCCCGATACCCGCAAAAAACCGCCAAAAAAACGGGCTACCTGCAAAAAGCCCGCAAAAGGGTAGGGCTCAGGCATCTATTTTAGAAGCCCCGAATAACTTCCGGGATCTTTAGCCCAGTCCGATAAAGCCCGCTACCCGCATCAATGCGGGTCGGGCCGGGTAGCCCGGATTGCCACCTATAGCTGCAACCCTTGTTGGTGCGCTGCAGCACACCATATTGTGCTTCAGCGCAAGGCTTATTAGCCATTATGTTATGCGCTCCAACCTTGTTGCTATGCGCTTCAGCCCCTCATTTTGCGCTTCAGCCCCCATTTTGCGCTTCAGCGCATAAGGCTCATTAGCCTCCTTAGTGCGCCCCAGCCCCCTTAATGTGCGCCCCAGCGCACGAGGGGCTACAGCGTGTTTTAAAGACATGAATCGTGCCTCCTTCTTCCTCGTTTTTCTTTCTTTCTTCTTCGTCCAACATAGGTTAGAGAGAAAGTGAGGAAGTTTAGAGAGAGAGAGTGCTAGGGAGAAGAGGGAGAAGAAGATCAAGGAGAAACTCCACCATTTTTTAAGCTTGGGTTCACCTCCACTCTTCTCCTTCACCTCCATTTCACCATTCCTCTTCCTCCTTGGTTCTCCATTTGAGGTGAGTGTGGTTCTCCCTCACTTGTTTGCTTGGTTGTCTCCTATGTATGCTCCCTATTCTCTCTCCCCTTGCTATTATTGATGACTATTCTTGAGTTTATGCAAAGCTAGGGTTTGATTGTTAGATTGGTTGATTATATGATTTTTGGCTCAAACCCTAGGTTAGAGGATTTGGGGATTTTGTGAAATTGTGGATTGTTGATGTTGAAATCTTGAAATGTTGTTCATTCATACATATAATCTTGTTCATAGAATCATTGTCATCTTTCCTGCCCCATTCATGAACGTTTTTGGAAAAGAAGGAAATTGGGTCTTAGGACCTCATGTTTTATTGTAAAAAGAATTTTTGGGTCTTTTAGATCTCATGTTGAAATCAATGACTTTCGAATCCTTGGACTTCATGTTTGAAAATAATTATTTTGGGTCCTTGGATTTCATGTTTAACTTGATCATGTTACACACTCAGACTTTTGGTCCCTGGACTCATGTTTCTGAGACTTTGTCTCCGGTTCTTGGATTCATGTTGCAAGAGAGGCAATCACATTTACCTCTAGGCCAAGGGATATATGGGATTCCTCAATTAAAAATGAATTATACATGTTTATTAATAAAACTTAATGAGGGTGGCCCTGGACGACGATCCTTGGTCATATGGCTGAGCGTTCAAAAGAGGTAACAGTGAAAAGACCCCGTGGGTGTTCGAGTTATAACACTTGAGGACTGACTCTGCATTGATTGCTTACGTGACTGACTAATGATTCTTGCTCTCATTTTCAAGGTGTATTTACTTGATATTCGAAAGTTATATATTTTGTGTTGTGATGACTTTTCATGCATCCATGTACATATTTGTTGAATATACAATGACCTGTCTTTCCCCCACACTACATACACTGTTATCAGACTCACTGGGACGTAGTCTCATCCCACGCTGTGGGAAATATCTTTCAGTGTGCAGGTCATTGTTCTGGTAATTAGCAAAGGAGCTGAGGACTGACTTGAGGTAGATTATGAAGACGGTCATTGGAGTTCTTTTAGTGTAGATATTGGTTTAATGATGTAAATTGATATAATTCTTCAGTAAAGGATTAAGTGTAGTTACAGTTAATTGGTAATTGGTGTAGAAACCCGTAGTTGGCCACGAAGGCCCATTTTCTGGGGAATTGATTAGAAATCATGTTATTATGAACTATATTGGTGGTTTTTGCTGGTTTTCAGGTGAAGCCAAAAATTTGGAAACATCCAGTTTTTAGGTGAAACTCTGCCGGATTTCCGGTAGGAGTTTTGGGGAACCATAACACTTCGTTCTAGGTTCATTTCCCTTAGAGTTGAATATAATGTTTCATGTTGTATTGTAGATTAAATTGTAGTGAAGGCTTAAGTAAGTGTTGGATTACCTAAGCGATTGTATGATTTGTTCACCGATATAAAAAATGACGCGAAATAATTTCGGAAATTCAGGAATAGTGTTTCCAACGGACATTATGCTTGGATTTAGAAATTAGGACATTACAAAAAATGCTTACCCGTATCAACACTTACATGAGAGTGCAAATCCTCTCCATTTCATGAAGAAATGGAGATCTCCAGTTTGTTGTTTCTGGTAATGACATGTGGCCTAATAAATATGAACGGTTAAGATTTACTTTTTTAATTCCATAGAAAAAAAAATGAAGAATATAACACAACTATCTAAGAAAACTCTTATGTCCCTGACAACGAAAAGTCTCCCTGTCTATCCAACTCAAACCTGGTACCTCTTCTGTAGAAGTTTTCCTGTGAGTCGAGACAGCATCTTGTTGCCACCTAAAATTCTGATTCTGGTAACTTCCCCAGTCCTGCGAAAAATTGTCAGAATAATTATTGTAGGTAGAGAAGTTACCATGAATCAGTATGTTGGAGAAGTATTTTGGTTCTTGCTGCCTAACATAATCTCCAAGGGTTCTTCTTGGTGGATTTTGATAACCTCCAAGCGTTCTTCTTGTTGAATTTTGCCATTCAGTAGCCATTATTCAACATTACTTCACTTGGGGTGGTTGGACAGAGAGTGTTGAGATTGTCTCCTTGTGCTTATTCTTGCCCCTTTTTCTGTTTCTACTTTTGTTCCTTCTAGATGTCCCTTCTGATCAAATATCAATTAATATTGAGACACCTGTCCTCAAGAGCAATCATCAAGAAGCTCAAACAAATGTTTGCTCGGAAGAGGAGAACAAAAGAACAAAAATAATATTTTTTTATATAAAAAAAAAATTTATTAAAAAATTAAAAAAAATTTGTATTCTAAATAAAAAAAGAATTAAAATAAAATAATTAAAAATTAATATTTCTAATAATAAAATAAAATATTTTTGTTTTCTTCTCGGCTCTCCATCGTCTCCTTCTCTTGTTTTCGCTCCTGTTCCTTCTAGATGTCCTGTCTATTTTTGGATTACATCGCAATTGATTTGGGGACACCTGACCTTGCAAAAACATAAATCAAGAAACTAGAAAAAGGGTAAGTGTGGAAGAGAATTTTAAAATTAAAATTAAAAATAAAAATTAAAACTTTCCTAAAAATCCTAAAAAATAAAAATCCTAAAAAATAAAAGATCAAATATATAACTTGATAGAATTGACCTCCTAAGTCTTTACAAATTGATACACTGTTCCCCGGTAACGACGCCAAAAATACTTGTTGAAATTCTGGCAAGTGAACCAAAATCCCAGCAATATAATAGTAAGTAAGAGTATCGTATCCACAGGGAACGGTTCAACTTATAAGGATTAGTTGTCACAACTATCAAGTAATAGCGTATGGTTGTTTGTTGAGAATTATGCAAGTAAATAAAATTGAACTTAAATGAGAGAGATATAAACAGTTACTTGGACTAGGATTGAACTTCGTATCATCGCACCCTTTCGTATGTGAACCCCAATAATATTTATGAATATATAATTATGATACCTTAGCCAAACTATATTATTCCGCGTAGGTTACCCGGATCGCGAAATACTCAGAAATAATTCATGCGGGTTCTCCCAGGCGACAAATTACCCCAGCTTTAATGATCTACTTTTTCGTTTGTTTTCGGTTCGTCCTATAGCTCGATCCCATAGTTATTACTTTGAGTACTTTTACCAATAAGAGTTCAAGTTTCCTAAGTATCGGCTCCCCCAAACTCGCTATTGACTTCATAAAACCATTTACCAATACATCTTATAAAATCAACCTATAACTCCGACACACAGGCGGAAGCTACGCATTAAGCAAAGAATAAAAATACCGATATCATAAAAATAGGGATTCATAAATATTAAAGAGAATTAACAGTTCAATCTTATTGGAGAGTTTAGCTACACATGGTAGCCATTACAACCCAATGGAGAAACTGTCACGCTTTTCTCTAATCCTTGCTATGCTCTGCCGTCTCCCAAAAAACTGCTTTGATCTTTGCAAAAGGTTCTATTTATAGAGGTTGGAAAGCCATATGAAATTTGGAACGAATTTGATTTGAAATCCTTTGAAAAACTAATCCGTATTCCTATGCTTCATCCTACGCTCAGCGCGTTTGAAGCGCCGGATCCAGAAAGCAACTTTTAATGCTGCGCTCCACCTACGCATAGCGCAGGTGGAGCGCGAGTTACGTTCCAACTTTCCTTGATTCTCTCCTTTTTAACTTGATCTCTTCCTGATCTTATTCTTGTTTGATCTGCTTTCCTTATTTCCTTCTTTTTAGCTTGATCTTGTGCTGATTTGATCTTAAATTTGAATTTAGAATTAAATCTACAGAATCTTTATCCCAATAATTGCTGATCTTATCCTAATCAGCTGCCATTTAAATCCTCATCTTGCAGATTCTCCTTTCAAATAAATGCTATCTTGTTTCTTCATTTAAATTCTTCTATTTTATCTGCAAAATCAAAAGATTTTCTATTAAAATAGCATCATATTCAAATTCAAATCAAATATTCACAAACTATGCATTTATTACTAAAAAGAGGTAATTTGGGGCATAAAATTACTATTTTACCCTTGATAGGTGCAATAATTATATAGTAAATTATCATATAATTTTCACTTATCAATGACTCGTGTGAACACACGGGTACCCTACTAGTATTTGTATAGAAATAAGTAGACTTTATAAATATATTTTGGTAGAAATTTGTATATTAATTATGAAAGACTTTATTTAATTTATTATTAATTCTGATTCCATTATGATTGTAGTTTGGGTTGTAATTTCCTTTATTAGTTCTAGCTAGACTCCATAAGTTAAATAATTCTGATTGATGAATAATTATAAATGTACACTCACATTTAATTTGTCATAAATATGTATTTGTATTTATCAATGTTTTAAAAACCGAATCGGTAATTGAACCGGTAAAGGCACTGGTTCACGGTTCAATGGTTCAACCGTGGTTGAACCATGGTTGAACCGTGGTCGAACCGGTATTAATTAAATATATATTTTAAATATTATATAATATTTTAATTAATAAAATAACACAAAATTATAAGAAATTAAGATATATGAAGTTATAAACTTGTTTAAACAACCTTATTATAAGGTTTATAAAACAAAAAAACAAAAATAATTGATAAAATAATAAATATCTATGTGTAATTCTCAAACATATGTTTTTATTTATCTTAAAAGTATTTTAAATTAAATAAAAACTAAAAAATAAAAAAATAGATTTTTTTAAGAAAGGCCGGTTCAACCGGTTTTTTACCGGTTTGCCCGGTTTACCAGTTTTTTGACCGGTTTTTTACAGCACCGGTTCACTGGTTTATTTGGACCGGACACAGGACCGGTTCACCGGTTTACCGGTCGGACTGGCCGGTCCGGTCCGATTTTCAAAACTATGGTATTTATACTAGACAAATATAAATGTTAGTTAAATATTTGTCTTTGATATAATTTTTTATATTTGTATAGAAATAAATAAACTTTTATAAATATATTCTGATAGAAATTTGTTAATTAATTCTAATAGACTTTATTTTATTTATTATTAATTCTGATTTTATTATGATAGTAGTTTACATTTATATTTGTAATTTTCTTTATAAATTCTAGATTCAAAAAGTTAAATAATTCTGATAGATAAATAATTATAAATGTAAACTCACATTTAATTTGTCATACATGTATATTTATATTTATATCAGACAAATATAAATGTGAGTTAAATTTATTTGTCTTTTTATATAAATTTGTATATATATTTTTATAGAAATAAATAAACTTTTATAAGTTTTTGTCTTTGATATAAATTTGTATATATTTTTTTTGTTCCTTATATACCACAGTAAATATAATATATACTTAGTTTATGTACAAATCAATTCTCTATATTATAATTTTGAGACCCCATCTTAGAGTGTGAGATACACACACACTCACTCACTCACTCACTCTACTCTTCCTCTCAATTAATTTTTTACATTCTCTCTCTTTCTCTCATTGAATGGTGAATTTCACTCACACTTATGATAGTGAGATTCTCCTTCTCAATCATTAATATTATGTTTCTTTCCTATTTGAATTTTTAAATGTTAATATATGTAAATCTTAAAATTTGAAATTTATTAAGATTCAAAATCTTATCATATTATTTTCTATTTCAATCTTTTTTAATGAATAAACTAGCAAATTCATCCCTGACTTTTTTAGGGTCATGCAGTTTAGTTTCTAATAAATAGAAAACCCCAATATAGTCCCCGACTTCTTGCTTTTTCTGTCACTATAGTCCAACTGTGTGCTTCCCATTAATTTTTTTATGACGTGTCACGTTTAGTGACACTGTGTCACACTATTTGCCATCTGAGCACAAAAATAACATCGTTGGGGTTAGGACCTTCCAATGAAGAAAGGGAAGAAGAGAGAAAAGGGGAGAACAAGGAAGCATACGACTGTTGGAGTTGAAGTCTTTCAGGTTATAAGTTTGGCAAAACCATATCATTTTTGTGCCATAGTGGACATTATAGTGACTAACAGTGTGACATGGTGTTACTAAACGAGACACGTCATTGGGGTTGGGACCTTCCAATGAAGAAGGGGAAGAAGAGAGAAAATGGGAGAATAGGGAAGCACACGATTGTTGGAGTTGAAGCCTTTCAAGTTATAAATTTGACAAAACCATATCATTTTTGTACTACAGTGGACACTATAGTGACAAACAGTGTGACATAGTGTTATTGAACGAGTCACGTCATTGAAAAATTATGTTGGTTTGCTCTCTTCTTTCCTCACCACTTCTTTGTTAGGTTTGGATTGGTAACTCAAAGTTGAGCGTCTATAACTTCCCTTCCTCTTAAGTTGGGTTTCTACCTTTATAGCTTGGTGAACAAAGTCATCTATTTCAACATAAGGGTGCAATTCCACTATGCCCTTATGTCAAAATTTAGGCCATTGATAAACCTTGTGATGACACGTTGCTTGTGGAAGCAACTAGAGTTAAGGGAGCCTGGACTAGCAAGGCTAGTATTGGGGCGCATGAAGGCGCAAGCAAGGAGAGTTGAATTTCTTAAGTCAACATTGACCATATTAATCTTGGTCATCACCATCCATTTTCTTCAATTTTAATTGTAATTTTAATTCCCTAAAATAGAGGACTAACTAGTCATAACCTCTAATCCATAGCTTGATAGGATTTACTTGTATTTCATTTTGAGTTGTATTTTCCTCCATACTACTCTCATTTGAGTGTTATTTTAGAGTTTTACGTGGCTAAGATGAAGCTAGACTAATTGGGGTAGGAGTCATGGGTTCAAAACCCAAGTTAGGAAGTTTTTAGTCTTCTTTATTTTTCCTTTTCATGAGTTGGCCGCCTTTAGCTCTATAAAAGTGGTTCTTGATCTCCTCACTTGTATGTTAGAGTGTGTTTGGATTGTCAATTCAGCTAGCTGAAAATTGAAAATAGTAGCTGAAATCATTTCAGCAGTGTTTGGGAAGGTAGCTTTTTTGGGTAGCTACAAGCTTTTCTTAGAAAGCTACTTGGGGTAGCTTTTTTAAAAAAAAAAAGCTCCAATTTTCAGCTACTAGCTGAAAATTAATTACAAGTTTATCCCTCAACAACCCCCACTTATCATTATTTAATAATTAATGTTATCCTTAAATGTCATTTCACCATTTTCAACTAGTTTTACCAAACACATTCAATAGCTTTTCAGCTTTCAGCTAGCTTTAAGCTTTCAGCGAGCTTTTCAGCTTTCAACTAGCTTTAAGCTTTCACCTAGCTTTTTAGCTAGTTTTACCAAAAACACTCTTAATCAACATTATGTAATAGAGCTTATGCTTGTATTTTCCCTTGTGCGGTTGAGAGGCTTGATGGTTCTTACTTAAACCATTGTGATTTTTATTCGGTTCCACGAGCTGGTGGCGAATCTACACTATTGGCTTATGTAACGTCCAAAATTCTAAATTCAAGAATAATGTCCGTTGGAGACACTATTCCCAAATTTCCTGAAATTATTCCGCATCATTACCGATATCTTCACATACACAATCATAAAATACTTACGTAACTCCAACGATTACATAAGTCCAAACAATAAACTTAAACACTATAATATAAATGCCACTTCATGGCTCAGAAATTAATACATTATCCTTGATTATAGAGATTCCTAATCTAACTTAACATAGCATAAATTTAATACTCCCTCCGACCCTTATTATAAGACCCTTCCAATCGTTTCATAGTTTAAAAAAAGTTGATTAATGCATTGATCTTTTTTAAAAAATAATAACATTCCAAATCTACCCCATATTTAAAAGTCACTATATTTTAGAGACATTAATTGTCACATGGTGGAAGACTCCAAAAGTCACTTTCCAATGGTGTAGTTCAGCATGTGGATAAAATTTCATTAATTATTCACACTCAACAATATATGTAAATTAAAAAAGTTAAACATTAATGAAGGGCAAACATGGAAAAAATAATTAATTTACATAAAAATCTGCAAAGGGTCTTATATTAAGGGACACTCAATTCTTCTAGAAGGGGTCTTATAAATAGGGACGGAGGGAGTGTTAGGGCCACAAGAAACACTAGAAGGGGGGTTGAATAGTGTTTTATAATCTTTATAGATTTTATGAAAACCTTTCGAAAACAAGCAAGACGATTTGAAGTATTTGGTCAACCTTCCAAAACTGGAGTGCTCAGCAGCCTGCTGATGCAACTCGGAAGGTTGAATAAAAACGTTTTGAAGTTATTTTCCCTTTTAAAGAAAAGATTGTATTCTGCTTAGATTGATAAAACGACTTTTCTTTAACCCTCCTTGGTTAGATTAAAACAAATATCAGCGAAAAGTAAAGAGGTAGGGAAGAGAGAACTTAACACCGAGATTTATACTGGTTCACCCACTAACCTAGTGAGCTACATCCAGTCCCAGGGCAAACCATCACTGGATTTTCCACTAATCCCGCAAGATTACAAACAAGTATTCTTTGTTTTCAACTGCCTCTCCAGGCAACTCAATGAGTATTCTTTGCACACCTGGCCTCTTGAGGCCCAACAAGTATTCTTTGCACACCTGGCCTCTCCAGGCCCAACGAGTATTCTTTGTTTTCAACTGCCTCTCCAGGCAACACATGCAGTATTCTTTTACAGACAAGCCTCTTCAGGCTCAATGAGTATTCTTTTACAGTCGAGCCTCTCCAGGCTCAACAAGTATTCTTTATTCCACCAAGCCTCTCCATGCTCTCAGACACCTAAAGTGTTTACAACATAAAGTTTACGTTTCTTAGAAACTTAAACCAGAGTTCATCTTGTACAAAGAGGTTACTGAGTACTACTCAGGATTACAACAGGTGAATTCAAAGTATAAAGAAATTGGTTACAACAGAGTATTTTGGGTATATTTGGATTTCTCTCTTGACTTGGCCCTTCCACTCTTTTGCTTGGATTTTTCTTCTCTTCTCTTCTAGAGAGCTTCTCTATCTTTTCATGCTTTCTTAATCCTCTTTTCCTGAGCAATTCACCTTTCTGTGAGATTTTCTATATATTGCTCGCTCTCTCTCATTTGTTAGCAGCTTCAATATATTTCGTTGGAGAATACGGTCGACCGCTTCAAAGTCTTGAAAGAAGCTATTTATAGAGACCAGAAATGTAACCGTTGAGGTTATCTTGGTTACCGTTGAGAGATGGCCTATAGCTTTGGATAGCTTGTAGAGCAGGTGCTGCAGCAACTGGATGGCAGTAGCACAGTCCTCACTTTTTCTGCACAAGTGCACTTTACAACTGGCATAACAGTCCTTTCTCAAGTACTATGTTTCGGTGAGTGCAGAAAGAACTTTATTGACTTCTTTGTTGTGTACGCTTTGCAGAAGACGTTTAGAGATTTTTAAGTCTTTGTGCTGAGAGTCTTTTGATCCTGGAAATATTAACGTTGAGCGTCTTTAGTGATGCAGCTCTTCAGAAGGTTGAATAAGTCTTCAGTATGCCCAAACACTTTGGAGAGTCTTTCATTTCAGTAGATTCATGTTGTCATGTCACCATATGACTATTCGGAGAGTGTGTGTTCGGCAGGTACACACACACACACACAATTTCAACAGGCTAATCATTCTTTAGATGATTGCTTCAATTTTTCCGCGAGTTGATCAAACCTTAGGTAGATGCTTTAGCTTGAGTGTATTCTTTTCTGAGTTCCTGAAATAAAAGTAAAATGCCTTTCTCAGTAGCATCCACTTCTTTTGCAATCAAATTTGTTAAACATTAAAACCATGGGAAATGAGTGTTGAGTTAAATTGAATACTTAATTTTTATTGAGACTCAACATTCTCCCTATTTTTAATGATGACAAATTTGATATGAATAACAAATATCTGAAGTGCTTAAAGAAATGTTAATGAGAAATTCTTAAGAGAAATTGTTCTCCCCCTCATTCAGATGCTTGATTGAATTTCAAACTCCCCCTAAACCAAAGACCGTTTTAAACTCAATTATTTCAGATGCTTCTCCCCCTTTGTCATTATTTAGAAGGGTTCAAACAACTTAACCAATAGATAAGATTAATGAAATCAGGAAATAAGTAGCAGTGAATAGTAGAAATAAAATCATACACTGAGAGATCGTTCGAGAAGTTGAAAATTTCATTAAGAAAGTTTGAAACAGGTGTTTTTAATTCAAAAGATAAGAACTGTGAAATGTCTCCTTAAAGAATTAATGGCTATCAGTAGGCTCAGTCTCAGCATTGGCACCATCCTTTTTAGTTTTTATCTTTAACAACTCCTTCTGAGTTTCCCTCAGCTTCTTTGCCAACCGATTGACACGAGCATGCAGCCTTCTCAAATTATAGGCTCCAAACACTTTCCTTATATTTCCATGAGCACCAAGAGGATGTGAGATTCTGGTTCTTCGTCTTCTGACCGGGAGTGATGCAGGAGGGTTTTAAGAAGTCCCAGCTATGTCTTCTTTTTCTTCATTCTCCTCAAGAGTTATACCCTTCATCTGTTCATAATCAGCAGGTGTGAAGAAGGGAGGAGGCGCTTGATTTAGGAGTCCATTTATTTGAAAGCCATTGTGAATCAAAATCTTCATAATTAAGTTATTGTGTGGGAAGAGATTTACCACATTCGGTTTTTCTCTAAAAATCATTTGATAGAGAAGGACCCATGGTAAGTTGATCTTTTTCTTCATTAGCAGATGACCCAGTACAATCCTTTCAAGTTCTTTGATATTATCACTTCCTTTCAGAAGGATACAATAGTTAAGAACAACCAGAAGAACTCTTGGGATTTCCAGAAGATGGGAAGATTCAGTAGGAGGGAAACGTCTTTTTCCAAACAGCAATAGGTCAAAAGGTAGAAATCCTCCTCCAAAACATGCTTCCCAGTTTTGACAGACAAGTTCTTCTCTGGAAGGTACACCAATCACTTCTCCCAGTAGCTTGCAGTCCATAAAAAGTGATCTGCCCATTATGGTAATTTTGATGCCTGTAGAGTCATCATTTGAAATGACCTCTGAGTTGTTCCAGAATTCCAAAACACTCTCCTCATGCCAGAGAGAAGAAATGTTGTTGAAGAAAGGGGTCCATCCTATAGCCTCGAAATACTCAGAAATATTGTATCCAGCTTCATCAAATTCTAAGAGATTTACTATTTTAGTAGGAATGATTCGTTCATCAAAGGAGGTTGGAGCAGGGGTGTAAGAGGCAACCGATTCATCGGCATTTGAATTGTTTTGAAGTAGAGGAACTATTGAATTTCTTGGGAAGAGAGAAAGTTCTCAGGGGATTTTCTTGATTGCAGGGAATGTGTAGTCCTTATGATGATTCCTCAGTTTCTATAAATAGGCACCTTTGAAGCATGGAAAATAGCGGTTACAATAACTGCGCAAACATGGAGAGTCGTGCATCGTGGCGCTTTGAGTGGACATATGATGAGCCATTAGTTTTCAAGGGCTAGTTTACACCATTTTTCAGAAACGGTTGAACTTAAAGCTTTTTAAATTTCATAATAAATTAATTGTTTTAAAATAATTTTTCAGCACATATACGTATCAGAAGGATTATCACAAAGACATCAATCAAGATAATTCAGAGAATACACATCATTCAGGCAATACTTTCAGAGAGTTTAAGATAGGAATGATGTTACCATAGGATGACGTCTAAGTACGGTTGAGACTCATCATTGCTTTCTGAATTTCTTCAGCAGGTCGAGCTTAGAGCTCTCAGCATGTATACTCTCTTTTCATTCAGTTTTTCCACTCATCCATTCTTCTTTGGTAATTCTTGAAGTTTTCTTTTCCTTGTTGAGAATATCTGCAAGAGAAATAATGGACAATTTTGGTACCCATACTTTCTTGGGTCCACCAGGGTCAGTTATAGGAACGGGTTCCTCATTTTTCTTACTTTCAAACTTGAACAGAGTATTTTTATCACAGTGAGGATACCCATCAACCTCTTTCTTTTCCTTTTACGGCTTATCGAAATCATAATTTGAAGTTTTAGGTGATAGTTTTCTAGAGAATCCTAGACCTATTTTATCATTTAGTCTTTTCTGAGATTTTAATAATCTATCAAGATTATTTGAACCTTCAGAAAAGTTTTCCAGGTATTTAGTAAGTTCTAAAGTCTTTCCTTGAAGATCATGCTTTGCTTCAAGTAGACTTTTAAGCTTACTATTCTCTTGCATCAGAAGCTCTTCTTTAAGTATAAGATTTTCATTTTCATTTTCAAGCTTCTTATTTTTAGAGAATACAGCAACAAAGTCACTAGATAGCTTCTTATACTTTCTGAAGAGTTCTTTAGTTCCATGAACTAAATCATCATAATTATCAAGAAGAGTTAGTGATAATACCTTAGAATCAGCATCTTTTGATTGATTTGCCATGAAGCATTGATTTTCTTCTCCTGATAAATACTCTTCTCTTTTAGTGGATTGTTCCTTTGTTACTTCAAAATCTTCACCTCCATTAAGAGAGTACAAAGCTAGCCAGGCCGATATTTCCTTGGCAGAGATGAATACTTTTACCAACTCATACTCATTTTTATTCAGAGAACAAACCAAGTAGAACTTGGCCTGAGCATTGAATTGAGTTTTGATCTTTTTGCTTAGAGGACCAATCAACTTTAGAAAGTTGTATTCCACTTCTCATAGGAATATAATTACCATTAGCAACTATATCCCAGAGGTCTAGATTATTTGACTCCATGAATAGCTTTATATGCTCTTTCCAGAAAACATAATCTTTTCTGTTGAAGATTGGGGGTCTTGTTTTAGATGCTCCTTCCAGGATGTAGACACCATAGCTTGTTGAGGTTTCCATCTGGATCTACTCCTTCAACACAGTTAGATGCTCAACCCAAAGGTGAGCTCTGATACCAACTATTAGGGCCACATGAAACACTAGAAGGGGGGTTGAATAGTGTTTTATAATCTTTACAAATTTTTCGTGAAAACCTTTCGAAAACAAGCAAGACAATTTAAAGTATTTGGTCAACCTTCCGAAAATGGAGTGTTCAGCAACCTGTTGATGCAACTCGGAAGGTTGAATAAAAACGTTTTGAAATTATTTTTCCTTTTAAAGAAAAGATTGTATTTTGCTTAGATTGATAAAACGACTTTTCTTTAACCCTCCTTGGTTAGATTAAAACAGATATTAGCGGAAAGTAAAGAGGTAAGGGAAGAGAGAACTTAACACAAAGATTTATACTGGTTCACCCACTAACCCAGTGAGCTACATCCAGTCCCAGGGCAAACCACCACTGGATTTTCCAATAATCTCGCAAGATTACAAACAAGTATTCTTTGTTTTCAACTGCCTCTCTAGGAAACTCAATGAGTATTCTTTGCACACGTGGCCTCTCCATGCCCAACGAGTATTCTTTGCACATCTGGCCTCTCCAGGCCCAACGAGTATTCTTTGCACACCTGGCCTTTCAAGGCCCAATGAGTATTCTTTGTTTTCAACTGCCTCTCCAGGCAACACATGCAATATTCTTTTACAGACAAGCCTCTCCAGTCTCAACGAGTATTCTTTTACAGTCCAGCTTTTCCAGGCTAACCAAGTATTCTTTATTCCACCAAGCCTCTCCAGGGTCTCAGACACATAAAGTGTTTACAACATAAAGTTAAACATTAATGAAGGGCAAACATGGAAAAAATAATTAATTTACATAAGAATCTGCAAATGGTCTTATATTAAGGGACACTCAATTCTTCTAGAAGGGGTCTTATAAATAGGGACGAAGGGAGTGTTAGGGCCACAAGAAACACTATAAGGGGGGTTGAATAGTGTTTTATAATCTTCACAGATTTTTTGTGAAAACCTTTCGAAAACAAGCAAGACGATTTGAAGTATTTGGTCAACCTTCCAAAACTGGAGTGTTCAGCAACCTGCTGATGCAACTCGGAAGGTTGAATAAAAACGTTTTGAAGTTATTTTCCCTTTTAAAGAAAAGATTGTATTCTGCTTAGATTGATAAAACGAATTTTCTTTAACCCTCCTTGGTTAGATTAAAACAGATATCAGCGGAAAGTAAAGAGGTAAGGGAAGAGAGAACTTAACACAGAGATTTATACTGGTTCACCCACTAACCCAGTGAGCTACATCCAGTCCCAGGGCAAACCACCACTGGATTTTCCAATAATCCCGCAAGATTACAAACAAGTATTCTTTGTTTTCAACTGCTTTTCCAGGCAACTCAATGAGTATTCTTTGCACACCTGACCTCTCGAGGCCCAACGAGTATTCTTTGCACACCTGGCCTCTCCAGGCCCAACGAGTATTCTTTGTTTTCAACTGCCTCTCCAGGCAACACATGCAATATTCTTTTACAGACAAGCCTCTCCAGGCTCAACGAGTATTCTTTTACATTCGAGCCTCTCCAAGCTCAACAAGTATTCTTTATTCCACCAAGCCTCGCCATGCTCTCAGACACATAAAGTGTTTACAACATAAAGTTTAAGTTTCTTAGAAACTTAAACCAGAGTTCATCTTGTACAAAGAGGTTATTGAGTACTACTCAGGATTACAACAGGTGAATTCAAAGTACAAGGAAATTGGTTACAACAGAGTATTTTGGCTATATTTGGATTTCTCTCTTGACTTGGCCCTTCCACTCTTTTGCTTGGATTTTTCTTCTCTTCTCTTCTAGAGAGCTTCTCTATCTGTTCATGCTTTCTTAATCCTCTTTTCCTAAGCAATTGACCTTTCTGTGAGATTTTTCTATATATTGCTCGCTCTCTCTCATTTGTCAGCAGCTTCAGTATATTTCGTTGGAGAATACGGTCGACCGCTTCAAAGTCTTGAAAGAAGCTATTTATAGAGACCAGAAATGTAACCGTTGAGGTTATCTTGGTTACCGTTGAGAGATGACCTATAGCTTTGGATAGCTTGTAGAGCAGGTGCAGCAGAAACTGGATGGCAGTAGCACAATCCTCACTTTTTCTGCACAAGTGCAATTACAGCTGACATAACAGTCCTTTCTCAAGTACTATATATGTTTCAGCGAGTGCAGAAAGAACTTCATGGACTTCCTTGTTGTGTACGCTTTGCAAAAGACGTTTAGAGATTTTTAAGTCTTTGTGCAGAGAGTCTTCTGATTCTGGAAATATTTACGTTGAGCGTCTTTAGTGATGCAGCTCTTCAGAAGGTTGAATAACTCTTCAGTAATCCCAAACACTTCTGAGAGTCTTTCATTTCAGTAGATTCATGTTTTCATGTCATCATATGACTATTCGGAGAGTGTGTGTTCAGCAGGTACACACAGACACACAGACACACACACACACACACACACACACACTTTCAGCAAGTTAATCATTCTTTAGATGATCGCTTCAATTTTTCCGCGAGTTAGTCAAACCTTGGGTAGTTGCTTTAGCTTGAGTGTATTCTTTTCTGAGTTCCTGAAATAAAAGTAAACTGCTTTTCTCAGTAGCATCTGCTTCTTTTGCAATCAATTTTGTTAAACATTAAAACCATGGGAAATGAGTCTTGAGTTAAATTGAATACTTAATTTTTATTGAGACTCAACAGGGAGTACAATAATTTCCATCAAGGAATACCAGATAAACAACTAGGGGTGGAATAATCCACTCTAAGAGCTTCAAACGCTACGACCAAGCATCCCTCCAGTTACTCCTGCATAACTAGAATGAACCCCGCAACATAGGGTGAGACTAATGTCCTAACAAGTATAACTATGCATGAAAGCAATGTGGGGAGGGCAAGCAAATGAGATGCAACATAGAGCTAAACCAATCATACGTAAACTATTTTAATCACAATTCACCATAGCATCATAATCTCAACTAAAATAATTATGATATGCATAATCTGCATTACCCAGTGATGGGTTTCTGGCAAACGAACCAAAAATCTAGTAGTATAATAGTAAGAAGAGTATCGTATCCACAAGGAACGGTCAATTCGCGTACAGTCGCGATCTATTTATCAAGGGAAAACAACGGAATTATGAGAGTATTGTTGTGCGGAAAATCTAAATAGCAATTTAATATTCAAAAGCAATAGAAAGGGAGAGTTGGAGACACATTACTTGGATTAGGATTGAACTTCGTATCATCACACCCTTCGTGTATGTAAAAACTATTTATTATTTTAGGTTTACTCTATAGTACTGTAGACAAACTATATTGATAAAGACCTCGAGTTACCAACAGCCTCACCACTCAAAGGTAATCTGTGCGGGCTCTCCCAGGCGACAAACTTACCCTCGGCTTATTTTGATTCTATTATTCCGTTTGGTAAAGAGTTATTAATAAACCATGCTTATCCTTTAGATGCCCTTCATTAGGATACTGTCACTACCCGTCAATCATTAGCAACGCCCATGTTTCAGGCACTGGTTACCGAGTACTCTTATTCACTCAGAGAATGAGTTTCTTCAGTATCCGCTCTCCCATCCTCAATCCTAGTCGAAACTAGCCTATAACTCCGGCGCAAGCGCGGAAGTTAGGAATTAAGCACAGAATAAGATTACCAATGTTATAGGTAGGGAGCTCACAAATAATAAAATAGAGTTTACATACACTTGGGGATAGAATCAACTACATTCAATCCTACTAGAGAGTTAGATACGCAGGGTAGCCATACAAACCGCTGAAGAAGCTGTCACCTTCTTCAATCCTCGTGCAGCGCTCCGCCTCTCCTATTCTAAAATTAAAGGTGGTGCATTATCACTAGAATATTATTGAATTACAATAATCGTGCATGCCTGATCTGGTGCAAGAAGGTCCTATTTATAGGCTAAGGAAAGACAAAGAAAATTGGGGAGAAATCTATCAAAAAACGGCAACAAGGCAAGAATCACGTATCCTCCGCTATAGCGCAGCTTGCAGCGCAGAAGTCAGAGAGCTGCGCTTCACCCTGCGCTACAGAGCAGGTTGAAGCGCGTAACGCGAGCTGTACAACTTCAATCTTTCTCTTTTTACTTGATTTCTCCCCGAGACTGGTTTTGGTTGATTTGTCTTTCCTTGTTTCCCTTTTCTTGATGAAATCTTGCATTTATTGAGCATCTTGGATTTAATTGGGAAGGTTGTCTGCAGAATCCTTGTTTAATTGGCAGTGATATCTCCATTAATTGCTCTCAAATAATCTTCAAATCTTCATTTATTGCCTTTAATTAAACTTCAAATCTTGCAGATATCTTCCTCATTTAATGCTATCTTTCCTTCATATCAAATCTTTGCAATATTCTGCAAAAATCAGCACAATTTATATCAAAATAGCATCAAATTCAAATTCAAGATTAATAAATACAATTTATCTAATATTTAATAAAAAGGGATTAATTAGGGGCAAAAATACCATTTTATCTTTGATAAGTGAACTAAAAAGTACTCTAATTTATCATATAATTTTCACTTATCAAAATACCCCCCAAACTTAACTTCTTGCTTGTCCTCAAGCAAGAGAAATCTTTGAAATAAAGATGAATTCTATCCCCTGTATAATTCAAACAATTAAAAAAACAAATTCAAGGAACTTTTCATCATCACTTTGTTAGGCAGCAGTCACTTTCCAAACATAAGAAAAAAATCAGGATTAAGAGATGTCATCAATCCTCAATCAGAATAGAACACAAACATCAGTCAAACTTCTCAATAATAGGAATTAAAGCAGTAAGTGGTAAACCAAGGAAATCTCTCATTCTCAGGGGTAAGTGTTTCCCTCAATCTTTTTCACCACCGTTGAACAACTAAAATTGATAGTCGTTTCCAACTTTTAAACCTGCAAACAGTCAATATGGATCAAAAGGTCTTTTCTTTGGTTGTAATGAGGCTGAACTATCAAGAAATCATGGTTTTTCTAGATATGCAAAGAACACTTTGAATAAAGAGCATCTTGTGATTGTGCTTGGGACTTCTCTCCATTCACCTGGTCATTCTTGAATTGTCACCCTTTTTCAGCTTGGCCTCTTTATTTGAAGAAGTACTCCCCCCAACTTATTCAATACCCATACTCTTTGTGCAGATATTTTTTAAACAATAACATAGAGAACTTATTTATGAAGGAGTATTCTTCTTTTAGATTTCTTGTGCCTGCTCTTTGAATCTCTATGACCTTTCAATTCACCAACCTCTTGTCCCATCTTGTTGTGGTGCACCTTGCTCTCTATCCCAAGTGTTAAGGGACAGGATATAATCCTTGAATATGGCTAGGGTGCATCAAAAGAAATATTAAAGGCTCAAATGGGCAATCAATAATTGGAAACATTCAATCAAGGTTGGCTATTTGGCACTGAGCAAAATTTTATAATCACAAAATATGCCTTTGTCACTTCCATATCTTCCATTAGCAAGACAAAATTCAAAAGCTCAAGCAATAACAGTTGACAAGCAGTGGTGAAAAGCTCTCAATTTCAGTGTTTGGGCTCTCAACTCACCGGTTATTGGCTAAAATTTCCTTGATAAAGCACTTACTGGTATTAATTAACTATCCTTATAGGTTCTCTTGAGAAGTATCCTAATTCTAACTGAGTATGGAATTAATCACAGAATCCTATCATCTTTCCTAATCTGGTTAGTTAAACTACCTAATTACATAGAATTAGAAAAAATTCCTTAAATCTTAATTTCCTAAGATCCTATTTTTTTTTAAAATCCAAAAATTTTTTAAAATTTAACAGAAAAATAGATGATAACTGAATATGCACTGCATAATATAAATGATGTATCAGTGGGGCAACAATATACAATACATATCAAAAGAAAAATAAAAGAAATAAGAAAATAAGAAGAAAATAAGAAGAAAAATAAAAAAATAAAATGAAAAAGAAAAAGAAAGAAAAGCACCAAATAGGAAAAAAAAGCAATCATCCTGGTCCATGTGAGCTGCTCCATCCTCAGCTCCAACTCCAGCTGCTCCATCCCCCCTAGGAAAATAGGCCTGTCCCCAGGCCACTGTAGGTACGCCTGAAACTGGTCAGGGGTCATGCCAAAGTGAGGGTCCACACGAGGCTGGTAATGTAGATCCTGAAAATGAACTGCTGCTTGGTGAATGGTGGATAGTTGAGCCATCATGTGAGTGTTTAGGGCCGCCAGATGTTGGGCCCATACAGGAGCATCTATGTATGCTGCTGCTGCTGGTGGTGGTGCCTGCTGCTGCTGCGGCTGCTGCTCATCCTCAACCTATAACTCCTCAGCTGGGATACAGTTGGCTTCTATGTATGCTCTAGTCATAGGAAGTGCAATGCGAACCGTGGGGTTCACATCCACACCCCTAGATTTGCAGAGTGTTGTGATAAGAGAGCGGAAGCCAAGTCTGATCCTGGAGTTAGGTCTCCTACACCTTACAGCAGATGCAAAGTCTGATATCTTCTGGGTGATGACCCATGAGACATCGACAACAGCGTCGGTGAGGATGGTGTATATGAGGTGGGCCATGGGCATAACTACGTCAGAAAAATGCCCTGTAGGATGAATGTTGGCCAATATCAGTACTGTCCACATCTGAGCTATACTCCTCATATCCTTCCTGTTGATCCTTGAAGCCTCCTAATAAGCGTTCCTCTCAAAGGAACGCCCTGGTAAACATAGCAGTTGGGCAGTCTCTATATCAACGGGATCATTACCATGAAGCCCCACAACCTTCATCCTCTCGTGGTATTGGCACTCCACGAGGTCCCTGTCTTCCTGTATGGGATGTCCTAAGAGTGCATTGATTGCATCGCAATCAAATCTGATAACCTGTCCTCGCACATAGGACTCCCTCCTATAGTCAACGCCGTGGTCTCCAATGGCGTTGGCATAAAACTCCCTGACGATCTCCGGGTCAAAGTAGTTGTCATGGCGACTGAGGCGGTCCCATCGCCTCCTATGAATCTCAGCAGCAAACTCCTCATATTCATCCTCCTCAAATAGGACTGGTCGCTCGAGGATGAAGTTGCACCTCTCCAAGGCAGTGTAGGCTTCAAAGGACTTAACGTCCTTGAAGCGGTGAGGGTCAAACTCAGGTTCCCTCTTGGGTGCTTTCCTCTTGGCACCCCCTGTGCCTCTCCTAGATGTACTAGGTGCCCTGACATTCTTTGTGCATGCCATCTGTGAAAAATAAATGCAAAACAAAATTATTTATGCAACATAATAATATTGAATTGCTCATAATTAATGAAATAAATGGCCAGTTAATTTCAATAATCAGAGCAAGCAATTAATCAATCAATTGTGCATAAAAAATTTGATTTTACACATTAACAATAATTGCCAATTAATTAATTAAGAACATGCTAAAGTGATCAATTAAAGCAAGTCTTAAACAATTCTAAATAGGCAAAGTGAGAATCAAACTCATGCTAAAAAAGCATGTCATCAGTAACATGCACTAAGGCATAATTATTGATGTATGGGCATGTAAAAATACCTTGGCAATTAATTAAGCATACATGTGCCAACAAAACAATTTGCAGAAATTATTGAGCACTCAAAAACTACCACCTAAGAAAACAAGAATTACTCACGATTAATCCTAGCAATATGCAATATAAACTAAAGCATCATGGACAATAATTTCTTTCCTAAAGGTTCCTAGAATCCTGATTTTCCTATCCTAAGGTTTTTGCTCAAACAAAGTAAAAAATCAAAATTTCAATCAGTTAAAAGTAAAGAAAACTATAAAAACATACCTTGTATAAGCTCAAAAATGGGAAAATGAAGGCTATAAGAGTGAAAAAGGAAAAACAAAGGGTCATGGATTCAGAGAAAAAGCACAAGAAAGACCGAGGGGAAGTTCAAATGAACTTGCCTCGTTCAAACGGTTCAATATATAGAACTCGCGTTCTGCGCTTCACCTTGCGCTACAGCGCAGGGTGGAGCGCGTGTCCCTGGAATTTGAAGCGCACCCGCTGCGCTTCACCCTGCACTACAGCGCATGGTGAAGCGCAGAAGTCAGAAACTCACTTTTCAATTTTTAATTCTGCACTTTACTTGCGCTACAACGCAGATTGAAGCGCATATCTGCACTGTATTTTTCTGCTTCATCTACTCCTAACTGTTTCCATGCATTCCTTTAAAATTAAATCCTTCATTGAACAATTTCCTAATTAAACAATTAATATCTAAAACTAAAATTTAACAAAATTGAAATTAAATGAAAAGTAAAACTTACAATGACTGGGTTGCCTCCCAGGAAGCGCTTGTTTAACATCTTTTAGCTCGACGCCTTGTTTTTCAACCCTTTTATGGTGGCCTCAAGTGGAGGATGATGTTTGGCTCCATTCCAATTCTTCCTTTGAGCTCCCATCCTCCATGCCAATTTTTGACTCTTCCATCACTGTCACTATCTTCCTCAGTATCAGATGTTGATCCCTTTCTTTTCTTAAACTGGAACTCCCATATTGACTCTGGCTGCTTTACTCTCATCCTAGGCTTCCTCAAAAATTTGGAGCCTGGCAGCTTTGTTTGAGTTTTGGAAATAGCATCAGTTTGTTGTAATTTGGGAATACCTCTATCAATATGAAACACAATACTTTCATCTTTTGAGCTTAATTCATATTTTCCCCGATCAACATCAATAATCATCTTAGCAACTTTCATGAAGGGTTTTCCTAAAATTAGGGGGACGTCAGTATCCTCCTCTTCTGTCTCTGCAATGTAGAAGTCTACGACATATGCAAACTTATCCACGTTGATTTGAACATCCTCTATTATCCCATAAGGGCATTGAGCGGATTTATCTACAAGAAGCAATTTCACCCTTGCAGGCTTGACCTTCACATTACCCAACATGTTAAAGTACGATAGCGGCATCAAATTGATGCTCGCTCCAAGATCTAATAAAGCTTGAGTAGAGGGTAAATTACTAATAGAGATGGGTATAGTAAACTTACCTGGGTCAAGTGACTTACTTGTGATATAGACCTTTTCTTCATGATGTTCTTCTTCCTCTTGTGATGCTTTTTCTTCATCTTGATGGGCAATTTCTTTGGATATTTCCTCTTGTGGCAGTTGTTCTTCAAAGATGATTTCTTCTTCCTCATCAGGTTCTTCCTCCTCTGACTTGTTGCCATCAGTAACAACCAAGTTGCATTGTTCCTTTGGGTTGGTTTGGGTTACAGCTGAGAAGTGATGTTGCCTGTGCTCTGCCATTTCAGTTGCTAGTTGGCCCACTTGGTTTTCTAGAGTCTTGATTGACGCCTCAGTGTTCTCCTTGAATCCATTGAACCCTTGTATGAGATCATCAATCTTTCCTTCCAGACTATTTAGTTTGTCATAGGTTAAAGGTTGCTGCTAATAAGGTGTTTGTCTAGATCCTCCATTCTGACCCCAACCTGAGTTGGTTTGGTTATTTCTCCATCCTTGTGAGTACTGGTTGTTGTTATTGGAGAAATTACCTTGCCTCCCCTGGTTTCCCATGAAATTGACTTGCTCTGGTTGCATCCCTTGATTAGAACATTGACCATTTAGATGGTGACCTCCACAAAAATCACAAATCAATGGTTGAGTTTGGATGGGTTGTGAGTGGACAGCCTTGAGTTGTTGAGGGAGTGCCTTTAACGTCTCAGTGAGTGCTTCTATTTGTCGTTTAATGAGCTTGTTCTCGGCTAACAGAGCATCACTTTGATTGAGTTCCAACATCCCTTTCTTTGGTAACTGAGCGAGTTGTCTTCCACTTTGAGCTTGTTGATCATTTTGTGCAAAATTAATAATGATTTCTAGTGCTCGATCAACTTCTGCGGATAAGATAGTTCCTCCTGCTGCAGTATCTATGAATGACTTTGAATCTGAACGGAGTCCCTTGCAGAATATGTTGAGTTGGGCTATATCCTCATAGCCATGATTGGGATAATTGCGCTGCATAGACTTGTATCTTTCCCATGCATCACACAGTGGCTCATCAATCCCTTGCCTGAATGTAGAAATATCTGCTTTGGCTTCAATCTGCTTCCTTGGTGGGAAGAATCTTGTCAAAAACTTTTCCTCAACTACACCCGAATTGGTTAGACTTTGATTTGGGTGTGATTGCAGCCATTCCTTAGCTTTACCTATCAGAGAGAAAGGAAATAAGCGTAAGTAAACAGATTCTAAACTACCTTCTTCGAAACCCATAATGCCAATTAATTCATAAAAGTTAGAGAGATGAGCGTTTGGATTCTCGTGATCCAATCCAGCGAATTGATGTGCACTGATGAGGTTGAGGTGCGCGATCTTCAACTCCAAAGCTCTGGCAGTTGGTGGTAACACAATGCTTGAGAAGTGTCGTGGCCCTTGATGAGTGATATAATCCCCTAGCGTCCTTCTTCTAGGTTCTCCTTCAACCATGTTTTTGGGTTCTTCTACAATTGTCTTTCTTCTCCTTCTCCCTTTTTTACCTCTGTTCCTCCGAGATGTGCTCTCTATTTTTGGATCGAATTGTAATTGATTGGGGGACACCTGGCCTCTCAGAAGCATAAACAAGAAACTTTGAAAAAGGTAAGTGTTGAAGAGAATTAATAATAATAGAAAAACTATAAATTTCCTAAGATAATAATAGGTCCTAAAAATAATAAGAAGAATAAATAAAAGATATCCTAAGAAAAATAAAGAAAATCCTAAGATAAATAAGAACTTGATAACTAGACTTTGGAGGTCTACACGAATTAGAAATTGTTCCCCGGCAACGGCGCCAAAAATATGTGATGGGTTTCTGGCAAGCAAACCAAAAATCCAGTAGTATAATAGTAAGAAGAGTATCGTATCCACAGGGAATGGTCAATTCGCGTATAGTCGTGATCTATTTATCAAGGGAAAACAACGGAATTATGAGAGTATTGTTGTGCGGAAAATCTAAATAGCAATTTAATATTCAAAAGCAATAGAAAGGGAGAGTTGGAGACACATTACTTGGATTAGGATTGAACTTCGTATCATCACACCCTTCGTGTATGTAAAAACTATTTATTATTTTAGGTTTACTCTATAACATTGTAGAAAAACTATATTGATAAAGACCCCGAGTTACCAGCAACCTCACCACTCAAAGGTAATCTGTGCAGGCTCTCCCAGGCAACAAACTTACCCTCGGCTTATTTTGCGTCTATTATTCCGTTTGTTAAAGGGTTATTAATAAACCATGCTTATCCTTTAGACTCCCTTCATTAGGATACTGTCACTACCCGTCAATCATTAGCAACGCCCATGTTTCAAGCACTAGTTACTGAGTACTCTTATTCACTCAAAGAATGAGCATCTTCAATATCCGTTCCCCCATCCCCAATCCTAGTCGAAACTAGCTTATAACTCCGGCGCAAGTGCGGAAGTTAGGAATTAAGCACAAAATAAGATTACCAATATTATAGATAGGGAGCTCACAAATAATAAAATAGAGTTTATATACACTTGGGGATAGAATCAACTACATTCAATCCTACTGGAGAGTTAGCTACGTACGGTAGCCATACAAACCACTGAAGAAGCTGTCACCTTCTTCAATCCTCGTGCAGCGCTCCGCCTCTCCTATTCTAAAATTAAAAGTGG
Organism: Sesbania bispinosa; assembly: GCA_026901365.1. Taxonomy (NCBI): domain Eukaryota; kingdom Viridiplantae; phylum Streptophyta; class Magnoliopsida; order Fabales; family Fabaceae; genus Sesbania; species Sesbania bispinosa. The sequence goes on along the minus strand of QLOH01000069.1, from coordinate 514,878 downwards.
TGCATTATCACTAGAATATTACTGAATTACAATAATCGTGCATGCCTGATCTGGTACAAGAAGGTCCTATTTATAGGCTAAGGAAAGACAAATAAAATTGGGGAGAAATCTATCTAAAAACGGAAACAAGGCAAGAATCACGTATTCTGCGCTACAGCGCAGCTTGCAGCGCAGAAGTCAGAGAGCTGCGCTTCACCCTGCGCTACAACGCAGGTTGAAGCGCGCAACGCGAGTTGCACAGCTTCAATCTTTCTCTTTTTATTTGATTTCTCTCCGAGACTGGTTTTGGTTGATTTGTCTTTCCTTGTTTCCCTTTTCTTGATGAAATCTTGCATTTATTGAGCATCTTGGATTTAATTGGGAAGGTTGTCTGCAGAATCCTTGTTTAATTGGCAGTGATATCTTCATTAATTGCTCTCAAATAATCTTCAAATATTCATTTATTGCCTTCAATTAAACTTCAAATCTTGCAGATATCTTCCTCATTTAATGCTATCTTTCCTTCATATCAAATCTTTGCAATATTCTGCAAAAATCATCACAATTTATATCAAAATAGCATCAAATTCAAATTCAAGATTAATAAATACAACTTATCTAATATTTAATAAAAAGGGATTAATTAGGGGCAAAAATACCATTTTATCCTTGATAAGTGAACTAAAAAGTACTCTAATTTATCATATAATTATTACTTATCACTCGGAAGACAGGGTCTTATTACTTTATAACTGTATGGCTAGACCTGATCTCGGAATAGGAGGAACGCCTTTCCTGGGTACTAATCACCACCACTGGGTACTAATCACCCTTAACAACGGGGCCAAAGCCAAATTCATTTTCAACTGGGAGCCGAAGCTCAAATTCATTTTCCGATTAACGGGGCCTAAGGGCCTTAATGCAAAAGCTCACAATTCATAATTACCACATACCCCATGTTAGATCATAAACCTTGTCATAGTAAATATAATACCCCGACATGTGAACCCTATAATAAACCCTCACAGTCATCAATATACACTTAGGATTTATGAGTATACCCAACAAGCAATAAGAGATAGTGAAACCCTAGCATACAAGCCCTAACTCATGCCTCTAATCATAACATTCATTCAAAAACCAAGCATAGAACATCAACAATCATACAAGGGCATACATGACTAGATGAAGGGGAAAAGAAGGATTAGGGTTCATTCAAAAGATTCAATCAAGAATGAGGGTGAGTGTGTAAGTTATACTTACCTCTATGGAACTCAAAAGTGAAGGGAAAAGGAGTGGAAGAGGTTAGGGCGAGGTCCTTGGCCTTGATCTCCTTTCTCCAAACTCCAAAGGAGTTTCCTCTCTCTAGAATTCTCTCTCTCTAAAATGAAGGGGAAAAGAAGAATGAATGAGAAAGCCCTAAAAATTGTGTTTATAAGGTGCCCTAAAATCACGCTCTCTCTCAGGCACGCTTGAGCGAGCCTGAGCGAGACGAGCAAGATTTCTGCTCGCGCTCGCTCGCTCGCTCAGCGCTCGCTCGAGCGAGCCTGAGCGAGTATGAGCTGAATTTCACACAGAAACCCCCAATTTCACTTTGTTTTTCTCGCTCAGTCCTTGCTCGAGCGAGCCTGAGCGAGGAAACTAGAATAAAATTCCCTCTTAATGCTGATATCCTCGCTCAGGCGCGCTCAAGCGAGTCTAAGCGAGAGTATCATGTTCCAAGTTCTTGATTTTAACTACTCTTTGATTCTAACTCAATTCTCTCCTACTCATTCCTAGTTCCTTTCTCTTAAACCCTCATTCTAACTTAGTTCTTCTCATCCAAATCTCTTCCTTCATTTCCGTCCATTCTCTAACAAATTTCTTCTTCCTAAATCTAATTCCCCCGTTCAACCGCCCTATGTTCGCTCTCATCTTTATACCTTACAATCCTCTCCGTCTTAAAATGTGGTTTCTTCTAAGCTTGTTGTACAGTTGTGTTTGACTTGACACCTGGTTCCCTTTCTTAATTCTCTTTAAACTCATAACTCTTAGTGCATTCCCTAATTCATGCTGAAATTCACATTCAAACCCCTAAGTTTTCATGCTACCACTAACCTCCCTCTTTTGGCCGGATCCACAGCCTAAAGCTCCCACTACAGTTCCTAGGCCCTAATTTTTGGGATGTTTACAGCTTATCAGTTGAAAGGGTTGCCTTCCTCAGTGGCGCCTACACCATCTCTATTCGCTTCCACTTTTCTTTCAATTTCTTTAATTTTCTTGCGTGAATTAACTTGCTGCCCAACTGATTATATTGCTTGATTTTCACTTCTAACCGATTGTTTTTGCTCAATTCTAGATCCACAACTTGTCTGCTATCAATTGGTCATCAGAGCTTTGTTGAATTGAGCAATTTGGGGGCTATTTAGAGGTGTTTAGGCCGTTGTATCCATGGTTATTTGGTGCAAAATTTTCATAAAAAATCTTGTGTAATTATTCATCTATTTCATTGTAATTCAGACTTAGACTATTTCCTAGGCCTGAGGTGCCTTTCTGTTGCTTTCTTCTTGCTTGAATTTCTTGCAATTGCTTGATTTAGAGGGGTTGTTGGTGCACATAATCCAACCCACTAGGTGTTTGATATATTGCCTATTCTAATTGCTCAGAACTTATTCTTGAGTGATTCTTGCAAATTAACTGTTTGTGTGTGGTGAATTGTGGTAAGTGGGAGCACTATTGCTTCCATTTTCCAAACATCGTTCACCTGCATTTCCTCCCCATCTTTTTACATTCTTGTTCATCTCCCCCATATAATTGTTTATCCATATTCATCTCTTTACTATTCTGCTTTCTAATTTTTAGGCATTTAAATTCCCCTTCTCCCATCATTTTAATTTTTGTCATCTCTTCTACTTTTTGGCATTTAAATTCTGTAATTTACTTTCAGTCTTGCCCATCCTTTTACTTTCACTTCTCCCCTTTACATTCTTGCTCTTTACATTTTGCGCACTTTTCTCCTCTTATTTTGCCATTTTATGCGAATTTTTTGGCTATGTTTTGTCCAATTTTTTGTGAAGTCTATAAATCAGTTTAAGTATTTACAACATCATTATAAGACTTAACATCCGTTATTTTTAATGATTAACAAATACGATTATATAAAGAACAAATAATACTATATAAAGAACAAATAAGATTATATAAAGAACCAATTAGATTATATAAACAGGTTCTACTGAGAAAGGTATTTGTTTGTTAATTATGTTTCAGGATGAAATACTCTTTAGAAGAAGAAGAAGATTTTGTGAACAGAATCAGAATCAGAAGAACAAGAGTGCAGAATCTGAAGAAGAATAATCCTTAACAGAGTTGAAGCAACTGAAGAATAGAAGTAAAGACTTGAAGACTGTCTGAAGAATTGAAGATTAGAAGACTATCTGAAGAATTGAAGACTTAGAAGACTATCTGAAGAACTGAAGGCAGAAGATATATGAAGAAGTACAGATTCAAATATACATCTGTCTGAAGAACAACAATGAACTGAAGAAATGAATACAAGATGAAGCGGACCTGAAGTATTGAAGCTGTCTGAAGTACGCAACATGTCCGAAGCATTGAAGCTGTCTGAAGTATGCAACATGTCTGAAGTACGTAACATGTCTGAAGCAACGAAGCTGTCTGAAAGACTTGAGCTGTCTGAAGTGGTCAACCTGTCTTAAGTATTGAAGCTGTCTGAAGAGCCAAACCCGTCTGAAGACTGGAACCCGTCTGAAGTTTGGAAACCGTCTGAAGCTTTAGTAATGACGTGGCATCTTTGCTGAAACCTTGCGTGAAGACTTTTCTAAGTCTCTGCTGCTCGTACGTTTTGAAACACATTTGTGGCAACAAACACAGAGGTCTTTCCTGGTGCATTTAAATTTCATACACCATTGAGGAAATCTCTGCAACGCAGCATTCGCAGCAACGACGGTGGCAGCTTTACTGCAGCACCATCGTTGTACTATGTCAGAACTTTCAAGAAGCGTGTCTCACAACGGATTAAAAAAAGACTTTTTGCTATCTCTAAACGATAGTATTTCAACGAGACATTTCTTCATTTGTGCAATATGGAACAGAGCAGAAGAAAAGCTCAGGAGACTAAGCAAAAGCAACAAAGAAGATGTTTGAATAAAATATATTCAATTCAACATCTTTATCTAAATCTCAAAAGAGGAATCTGCAAACAACGACTATTTGGTCAAGACATCTCATTCAAAGAAGTAATGGTGTCAGGAGCAAATGAAAAAAATAAGTATATGAAGAATAAGCAAAAAGACAAATTCAACGGATACCTACTCATATACACTCCCAAGAAAATCAGAGGCAATCTGAAGAAAGCAGATGAACGCAGAAGAAAGCAGAAGAAAATCAAGAGAGAGAATTAGCAGAAGAAAACAAGCAGATGCAAGCCGGACAAAACAGATAAAAGCAGATGCAAGCAGATGCAAGATAATGCAAGCTGGAGCAAGCAGATGCAAGCTGGATAAAACAAATGCAAGAAAGCAAAATAATTCAAGAGAGAGAATACACATAATCATCACATCTCTCAAAACAGAGCTCATCAATAGAAGTGTCAGAACGAGAGTATTCTGAACACTCAATATGCTTAAGGAGAAGCAACCGTTTGAGAAGCTATTACACAACGGCTATATCAGCCACATCATCAAAAGCTCAACGGTATTATGAATTATCTTCAACGGCTATACTCAAGCAGAACATATAAATAGCCTCAAGAAAGAAGTTGAAGATGTTGTTGTGGTGTACAACCAAGTTGGTCGGGCCAACCTGTTGTTGTGGTGAACAACCAAGCTGGTTGGTTGAAAGATCAATCAAGCCACAGTTGTTGTCCTCAACAATCAATCAGGTTGTTGGAAACAACCATGCAGCTGCTGTTGCAACCAAGTTGGTCAGAATGATCAACCAAGTTAGATCAATTGGGATTGTTTTTCAAGAAGGTTCTTGAAATCAATCAGGAGGAAAAGTGTTAACTAGGCTGAGTGTCTTACAGTTAACAAGAATTGACTCGAGCTTAAATACATCATGAAAAAGTCAACAACAATTGATTAGAGAGTTAATTCTCAATCGGGCTACTGATCAGCTGATCAGTTAGTTAGATTGTACAGTTGGTCTGTTGATCAAGTAAGTTGGTTGTCGGGAAGGCAATCATGTTGTACAAATGACTATCAAACCGGGTACGGTTTGAAGCTTTGAAGATACCTTGGAATTCCAATGATACAGGTGAGAATGTAGCCCATGGAAACCAATGGTTGGAGAATAAGGCCGGAGCTTAATTTCATATCTTAGTTAGCCTACTCTCAGAGGATGTATTCCTCATAGAAAAGACAGGGATTGTACTTAATTCAAACACTTGTATCACTGTCTATCCTTGTATTTAGTTTTGTAATGTCTGTATCCTGAGTATGTACTCAGTAATCTCTATGTACAAGAAGAATCTGAGTTGAGAGGTTCTTGCGAACATCTAGCTTAGATTGAGTAGTAATACTCAACACTTAGTTAAGTGTCCGAGAGCCTGGAGAGGCTTGGTGGAAGAAAGAATACTCGTGGTAGAGCCTGGAGAGGCTTGATAGAAAAGAATACTTGCTGTGTTGGCCTGGGGAGGTTAACATGTGTATCTGTGGTTTCAGATAGTGGAAATCCAGTGGTGGTTTGCCTCTGGGACTGGATGTAGCCCACGGGGTTTGTGGGTGAACCAGGATAAATTCTGTGTCTAAGTTTTCCTTCTCTTGATCTCTTTTATTTACAGTTTTATATTTACTATGGGGATTGAAAAGTACTTTTCATAACAAGCTTAACTCAAGGATTTCAATAAAACAAGTTTTCATACAAACATAACATCAAAACGTCTCTAGTGTAGGTTGAAGTATTATAGAAGAATATATTCAGAGGGATGTCTGAAATACCTGTCTGAAGTGAGCCCAACAGGAACTCAGTTCAGACACATGATATAGATGGTCTCTGATCATCTAAAGTATTTCAGAAACTGTTCTGAAGGTACTCTTAGTAATATTCTTCAGAAGACACTAAGAGAAGTTTGTTTAAAATCAAAACAATCTTAAGTGTAAGAGAAAGTTTTTTAATCTAAATCTTTCATATATTCCGCATGTATTTAAAATAACTCTGATCTTAAGATTGGTTTTGCACAATGATCACTTACATGATTGGTTTAAATTAAAGATTTCCAAAATAGTTTTAAAATTGTATAAAACACTATTCAACCCCCCTTCTAGTGTTGCCTGTGGTTCTAACATTTTTTGCTCTTGTTCTGTCTGTTATAATTGAAATCTGATTGCAAATTTTGATTGACCGCTAGCAGCACCTTAGCAAACGCTTGTTTGATTACGCAAAATGCATAATTGTAGGCTGGGTCTGTAGCTTAGAAAATAGGCAAAATTCACAAAACTTAATTGTTGAATTTTGACTATTTTGCAAGTCAAGTTTTAGAAAACAGACAATTCCTTTCAATTTTTGGTACTGTTTTGGTCGATTTTTAGACAGAATTCTTGCAAATTTTTATTTTAGATAGGATTCAATTTCTTGTAGTTTTGTAAAAATTTTTGTAATTTTCTGTTTGGGCAAAAGACAAAGAAAAAGTAAAGAAGAGAAAATAATTCAAAAAAATATATAGCCAAAAATACAAAAAAAGAGGTGCAAAAACCAAAAAAAGGTGCAAAAGTACAAAAAAATTGGAAAAGTCAAAAAGATACAAAAATAAAAAAATAGAAAAATAGAAAAAGGAAAAGAAAAATAGTAAAGAAAAGCTTAACAATACAGTTTCCAATTTACTATAATTTTTCTTTCATTTCCTTGTATCAGTTCAATTTTGAGTTGTAATCTACTATTTTTCTAAAAACTACTGTTTGGGCAACTCTTTATTGAATAAAAAATTAAACAAAAAACAATTCTCTTTGCAATTTCTTTGTGTGTTTTGTTTGTCTTGTTTGACCATCTATTCTTGTGTATAAGTTTTCTTCTAGCTAGCTTTTGTCAAATTGTATTCCAAGTTTTGTCTTTAGAAGTTTTCCTTTAAGCAATCCTAGATATATAACCAGTGTTGTTCGTTTTCAATCTCATCCAACTTGGGTAGGGAAAATAACTTTGGTCTTTGTAAGAACTAAAATCAATCCTAACCGGGTAGAAGAGGCTAGAGTGAACACATTATAAAAAAAACCCATAAAAAGAGTGACAAACATGAGTGGACACATTCTTTGAGTGTAAACACTTAGCTTGAGTGGAAAGGTCCTAAAAGTTTTTGAACTTAAAATTCACTTAGGTGTAATGGAAGGAAGGAGACTAGGGGTAAGGGAAAACTTAATGATGAGGAAAGACATAGAAATTCCCTTAGGAGAGGAAGATTCCCAAAGAGAGAACCTTTTTCATACTAGATGCCTAGTTGAGGGTAAGATTTGTACCATAATTGTAGATGGAGGGAGTAGTTGCAATCTAGCTGCCCAAAGGTTAGTAGATAAACTCAACCTACCCACTACCAAACACCCACAACCCTACACACTTCAATGGGTGAGTGAAGAGAATGAAATATTAGTGGTTGATAGGCAAGTAAGCGTTAAGTTTGCCATTGGGGTATATGAGGATGAGTTTACCTTTGACATAGCACCTTTAGATCATACCCATATTCTTTTAGGAAGACCTTGGCAATATGACAAAAGGGTTAAAAATGATGGCTTTACCAACATAATCAAATTCCTTAATAACGACACAAAGTTCATCCTTAAGCCTATGACCCTTAGAGAGGAAAGAGAAGACCAAGAAGCTCTTAGGGAATCCATCCAACAAGAAAAATTAGAAAAAGCCAAATTAGAGGAAGAAGCCTTAAAGGAAATCAAGTTAGAAAAAGAAAAACAAAAAAAAAGTGAAAGGGAAAAGGAAGAAGAAACTAAGAAAATTTTGAAAGCAAATAAAATAAAAAGAGAAAGAGTGTATTTGGTAAGGCAACCTACCTTATCTTGTAAACATTTGGATGCTAACCCTTTTAGTGAAAACATGAATAGGTTGATGGTGAATAAGTTGAATAGTGCAAGAAGGACAACTCGGGCTATTGAAAGGGAATTTCCTAAACTAACTTTCTTTATGCATGAAATGCCTCTTTCTATGCACAATTATATGCCTCAAAGCATTACATGTTTGAAAGAAATAAACAATGTTGATAATACTTTAAAACCTATTGCATGTATAGAAAAACCAACTAAGTTTAAGAGTACCATGAAACTTACTAAAGATGCATGTTTAGTAAATTCCTTTGGTCAATTTAGATTGCATGATAGGAATGATAACAAAGTTAGATTGAATATGCATGTACCTTTGGTTTGTATCTATAATGTGCATACACATTTTCGACCTAAAATAATTGTTTCATATAAAAATGTGTATTATGCTCTTGAACTAGTTAGCGAAAAGAATAAAACTTTGGATGAAGCTATCACATGTAGAAAAATTTATTTGACATCCATAACACTTGTTGATATGCCCCATGATATGCTTTCCTGAGATGATTCTTTAAATGTTTCACCTTGCATGCAAACATATGATAATGTTAATATGAGAAATGTGTTACCATCTATATACTTGAGTAAGTACATTTATGTAGACATACCTTTTTGTAAAAATAACTCATTGCATGCATATGATACACTTTATAGGCATGATGAACTTTTCAAATATATCAAAGAATTCGTGCCACATAGCTTTAACTGTGCATTCATTTGGAAACATGTTGTAGAATATATATTTTGATGGTTGCAAAACTTTGACACTATTATGGTACTTTTGTGACAATTTATTCTTATATCTTCCTTGTGACCATTTATTTCTTTTGCCTGCATGGGAATGCTTTAGGAGGATAGTCTTTGACTCGGGATCTAGAACCTTGATCTCTAAGAAATACAAGGGCTTGAGGGCTCACCCTTCATAGCACCAAGGACACCTTGCTGAGGAAAGAAATCTTGAATTCCTTGAAATTAAGGGAAGTTACTTCTTATTTCCTATGCAATTGTCATCCACTATTTCTTCCTACTTCTCATCTACTCACCTCTTCCTATTTTGTTGTAGGCCTTTATCTTTTCGATTTGAGGTTAAATCCTTTTCAAGGGGAGGGAATGATTGCACGCTGCATGTGGAAGCAGCTAGAGTCAAGGGAGCTTGGACTAGCAAGGCTAGTATTGGGGCGCATGAAGGCCCAAGCAAGGAGAGTTGACTTTCTTAAGTCAACATTGACCATACTAATTTTGGTCAACACGATCCATTTTCTTTTATTTTAATTGTAATTTTAATTCCCTAAAATAGAGGACCAACTAGTCATGGCCTCTAATCCATAGTTTGATAGGATTTACTTGTATTTCATTTTGAGTTGTATTTCCCCCTACTACTCTCATTTGGGCGCTATTTTAGAGTGTTTAAGAGGCTAAGATGAAGCTAGGCTAGTTGGGATAAGAGTCATGGGTTCAAAACCCAACTTAGGAGGTTTTTAGTCATCTTTATTTTTCCTTTCATGAGTTGGCCGCCCCTAGCTCTATAAAAGGGGGTCTTCTCCTCATTTGTAAGTTAATCAACATTTGTAATAATAGAGCTTATTCTTATATTCTCCCTTGTGAGGTTGAGAGGCATTATGGTTCTTGCTTAAACCATTGTGATTCTTATCTGGTTCCATGAGCTGGTGGCGAATCTACACTACTGGTTTATCTATTGAAGAGGTTGCCTTCCTCAGTGGCGCCTACACCATCTCTATTCTCTTCCACTTTTCTTTCATTTTCTCTCATTTTCTTTCATTTTTTCTGCGTGAATTAGCTTACTACCCAACCGATTATATTGCTTGATTTTCACTTCTAACCAATTGTTTTTTCTCAATTCTAGATCAACAACTTGTCTACCATCACCTTGCCATAGTCGTCTCATTATCCTCAACTATGTGGGCTCTAATTAGTGCAAGTTACATTTCTTTGTAGTATTCGTCGACCTTTTTATTATGTTGCTTTAGTTATTGGAGTTTTGTGTGCAACTCCCTAGTATAATAATGAGGTATGAACCTCTTCCTTATTATAGTCTTCATTTCCTCCCAAGAGGAAACTAAGGGTGCACCACACCTTCTTCTATCAGCTTGAAGTTGATGACACCATACAAGTGCATAATGTTTTAACTCTAAAGAAGCTATTTTGACCTTGTCTTCCTCATGATTCCCATGGAAACTAAAAATTTGTTCAATTTTAAGTTCACATTCTAGGTATTGCTCTACATCATTACGCCCATGGAAGGTTGGAATTTCTACCTTAACTCCTCTATGTCCTTGTTCTCTAAGTCCATGGGTAAAATAGTGCAGAGTTCAGTGCTAAAAATGAGAGGGAAAAGTGAAGAGGAAACTCAATAACAGATGGAGATTAAGGAATGGAAGACTTCAATAGGCAATCCCTTCTACAGATATGATCAATGCCATACACCATTTCTCTAAGAAATGGATATCTCCATTTCATCAATTGTACTATCGACATGTAATCAAAATAATCCAATGGTTGAGATTTGACAAAGTAATATGACAAAATACAACACCAACTTGTCTCCTTCTCTTTCCAACTTTGAGACCGAAATGTGGTTTTAGTCGCAGGGTGACAAAATTTGATCAACAATATAAAAGTAAAACTAAAAAACATAATTTCTATGTAAATGCAGATTAAAGAAGACATCAAAACATGTGGTTGAATTTAAACAAAGAAAACAACATCTAATAACCATTAGAAAGAATAAAGATATTGATCTTGAAAATTCCACATTTTTTTAGGATAACAAGCACAAACCAATTCCAATTATTGGGATACAACACAAATAATGCAACAACATTGTTCTTGTGAAGCATTTTGCCGGACATCTTACGAGCACCACTCAAATCCCCACTACAAGCATAAGGAAATTTGGTTACTCCATAAGAGCCAATGCCACTTGCATCAATTATCGAAATACAAACCGAAAAAGCCATGGCTAATTGCACTAAGTCCTGTTTGAATGGTGATGGAGATAGTTGCTTGATGAAACTGAATTGATTGTTTTTGTAGATCTAGAAAAGCTTTTTCCAGATCTGTTGTGACAAGGAGACAAGGCTATTGTGGGATTTAGAGGTGATTGAGGTTGTACTCAATCAAATAATATGAATTAAAATGTAGTGAGGATTAGATAACCCAAAGTCTTCTCTCAAGGATTTCAATTGCAATTCAGAATATCAGATTTCAGAAAGAGTTTAAGACCGCAGAACTTCAGACAGTAGCACTTCAAACAAGGTATCTTCAGATGGTTACTTCAGATAAGTACTTTAGAAGGTATACTTTTGTTTGTGGTGATAAAATTCAAATTCGAAAATTATCTTTTATCACTTTGAATCTAAGAACAATCTGGGGATTAGAATCAGATCCTCTTACGGGGCTCGTTTTAAAAAGTAGGTTTACAATGCTTTTTTATGAAATAATTTTCGAAAAGTTCAGTTTCTGGAAAAAATATACTAATTGGTACAAATTTTTACCAATTCAATCTTAAAATTGCAGAAATCCAGAAATGATATGTTTTAAGTTATTTTATTCAGAATTTTATCAAATTTCTCAAAAGTTTAGAACTATTTGATACAGAATTTCATCAAAGTTCCAAATTAGATTTTTAGAAATCAACTAAGAATTAAACTTTCAAAGAAAGTCAGAAAAAATTCAAAAGAAAGAAAAATGTACTGAATGTAAATTGCAGAATGTAAATTGCAGAAAGTAAGCAAAGAAAATAAAATTGAATTGTAAAAACAATATGCATAAATTAGAATGGATGGGTTCATCACATACTGTTACTCCTTGTAACCTGTTTGTCACTGCAAGATTGGACGTATAAAGTGGTTCAGAGTTTTGAGTATGAGTGATTTGCCAACCCTTATTACATAGAAAGTTCACCTATTTATAGATTTCTAATTCTAACAGCTAATTAATATACAATTGACACATCATCTATCCCTATGTGTTGGAAACATGCATGCCTGCCACGTTTTCTGCTAACCAGAAAACTGCGTCTAATCTTTGCACTTTTCAAAGTATCTCCATTGTGATATTGCCATCTGTCTTTGATCAGCAAACTTCTTTAACTTCCAATAATTGTTTTTTTCTGTCTCCTGTCTTCTCGAAATCTTCTTTTCTTCATTCAGAAATCTTCTAAGTCTTCAGATATCTTGTTTTCGAGTTTTCTGTATTTGTATGTCGAAATCTTGTTCTCTGATTTCTCGAAATCTTCTTTCTAGAATTTTGACTTCATGTACTCGAAATTTCTTCATCTTTGGCACTTGGCTTTTTCTTGATACTTGAACCTACTAAGTCTTTTCTTATTTCGAGATTTGACTACATTCTCTCATGTGCCACGTATCAAGCTTCATTTGGCCAAACCAAAGGTCATGAAGACCACCGGCCACCGTCCACTCAACTTCATTATGAAGGTTCTTCTTATTGGACGTTGAAATAGGCTCATTAGTGAACCTTAACTCTTTTGGCTCCTATAAATAGAGGTTCTATTTGAATTCATTCTTCAATCTTCTAAACCTTCTTCTTCTTTCTTCTAAATCCTTCAAAGAATATGAAGAAGTATATTCCTTTGGCTGTTGCGTCTAACCTAATCTGGAATCATTTCATTTTTTATAAGGTTAACACAATAGCCAAAGCTATAGGCTTTTTCAATCTTTCTTCTTGAAGAATTTCTTTTAGGTTAAACGTAACAGCCAAATATCAATTCATTTAGAAATAAATGAATTTGATTGTTAGTTCCCCAAGTGCACCTTCATTTGCACCCCAAGCACCAGAGTTATTCAACCAATTCGAGAAGAAATTCTTTTTGCCTTGGCTCTATCAAAGCTTGTGGGAGGGGAAGAAGAGAAAGAGGCCTGGTAGGCATGAGTCAAACTCATTCTAGTTTAGGATAGTTTCCTTTCTAATGTATGGAGCACATAGGATAGTTTCCTTTCTAATTTTGTATTTCCAATGTATTCGAACTTGTATAACTCGAATTTGGACCATGAATAAAAGAACTATCTTTTACTTTTCTGAATACCAGAAATATTATCTTCTCGAATTCACCTTTGTCTCCTTTTCGAATTTCTAAAGTTTTTTGAATTAACTTCAACCAATAACTTTCTAAGTTATCAAACTGTTTGTGAAACTCGAAAAGTTAGCTTCTAACATTTTCTGTACATTCGAAAAGTATAAGGAACTTACAACTTGTGAAATTCGAAATATCAGATATTCGAATCCCAAAAACTTCAGACGGTGAACTTCAGACGGTCTTGAGACAGAGTTTTAGACAGTACTTCAGATCACTGACTTCAGATGGTCCAAATTTCAAAGACTATCTTAAAAGTGCATAATTTCATAACGTAACAGAAACATGGGGTTTTGATTGTTGTTTAGGAATAGAATTTTGTAAACAAGGAAGTAAGAGTAAAACGATATAAGAAAATAGATTGATTCTCTTGTTCATTTACAATTGGATTCTTCATCAGCTAATATGCATCGATCTCAAATTCTAAAACATATTCGAATTAACCAAACAAGCGTTAATTAATTCATCAATTATTTCACTCAAGAACTAAGCGAACTTGCCAGAACTAAGCGAACTGGTGTGATATTTCTAATCCTTTGCCTCCTAAATTAAGCAAACAGTAGGTTGCTTAGAATTAATATAACTAAACTAGAATTCGAAGTGAAGAACAAAACTGAATTATCAACAAGCGTTCATATCCAATTCAAGATTCAAAACCAGAATTATAAAGGAGAAGGTGAAATTAAATCTATTGCAGAAATTGAAATACGAATTTAAATTGAAATAAACCTCAGAATCCAATGAAAAATCACTCAAGAATCAATCCTCAGTAGTTTAGCATTCCATGATGAAGAACAAAAAACGAAAATGCAAGAAGAAGAAGAAGAAGAACGAAAACCAGAAAACCAGAGAGACTCAAGCGTCCTCCAAAACTTTAATTTGTGAAAAATGAGAAAAGCTATCTAATAGAATTGTAACCGCCTCTATATATACTACTATCCTAAACCACAAGACTAACAAGTAACAAGCTCAAAATACTAAAACTACTTCAGAAGCTTGTTGTTTCCCGCTCAACTTCAAACAGCATCAGAATGTCAAATTCAAATTGCAACCTGCACCTCGTCCCTCAGTGGAATATAGCCATATATCATATCAAATTAAAGCCCTGTATCTTAGCTTTCCAATGCAGTTGTAATCACCCCAATCGGACACCTACAACTCCAGATATCATCAAAACAAGACAGGTAGGTCAATAGGCTTAAAAATCCGAATTTAAACAACATTTACAGTTAAAGCCTAAATAAGCCCAATTAGGTAAATTCGAATAAAAATAGTGGATTTAATCACAATTATAGTCCAAGAAAGCTAAGATTAATTATGCAAAGTGTGAATAAAAATGTGTTCATCAAATTCCCCCACACTTGCCCTTTTGCACTCCGGGCGAAATACCACATGAAGCCAAAAATCAACTAAGGAGCAAGATGCAAATACAAATGGAGTAATTATTGGTTGAAACAATGATGGCAACTGCCAGTGGAACTCTGAGCTGGAAGCGGAGCTGAAAGGGAGCCTGGGCCTGACTTGGGCGCATGGAGTTGGACCAAGCCTTGGTCAACCATGTTTTGGTCAAACCTCCCATGGTCAACCTTTGACCTTTGACCACCCTTGACCAAGTCAACAAGAAGACGTCATCTTAATTAGGAAGGATTAAATGAATAATTAGGATTAGTTGTTACTTAATTAGGATTTTAATTGTATTACGACATATTTGTAATTTTCTTATTTTATCCCTTGTAATGGGCGCTACATTAGTGAGGATTAGTTGTTAAGAGTTAGCTTAACCATTTAATTAGGAGGTCATGGGTTCAAGACTCATTTAGGATATTTTTCACTCATCTTGTATTTTCCTTCCCACCACCTAGCCACCTCTTTTTCCTATAAATAGGAGACCACCCCCCTTGTATTTTTAAGCTTGATTTTGAGAAAAGGCATTATGCCAAAATTCCTCCTCATTGTGAGTAGAGAAGGCTTGGTGGTTCTTGCATAAATCAACTAGAGACTTATCTGATTCTCCTTAATCAGTGGCATCTAGCACTGAACTTATCTGCTGTGGGGGTTGCCTGCACCAATGGCGTTTGACCATCTCTATTCTCTCCACTTTTTCTTTCACTTTCCCTCTTGTTCTTTCATTTTCTTATGATAGTTGCTGCCCTGCCGTGTAATTGCTTGAATATTCAATTCTAACCGGTTGTTTTTGCTCAATTCTAGATCCATATCCTTCCTTCTATCAATTGGTAATCAGAGCTTTGATGGATTGAGCAAATTGGGGCTGTCTTGGTGCAGAATTTTCACCAAAAAACTTGTGTAATTCTTCATCTATTTCATTTGTAATTTCGATTCTGAACTGTTCTCAGGCCCAAGGTGCCTTTTTGCTGCTTTGAGCTTGTTTGATTTGCTTGCAATTGCTTGAATTAGAGGGGCTTTTGGTGAGCTAAATACCACCCAATAGGTGTTTGATGAATTGTCTATTCTAATTGCTCATACTTGTTCTAGAGTGATTCTTGCAAATTAACTACTACAACTGTTGTTTGTGGTGGAGTGTGGTAAGTAGAGGCATTGTTGTCTTCGTTTTCCAAAGATCGTTCACCTACATTTTCTCCCCATTCCACCTCTTAATTGTTCATCCTCATGTCAATTGTTCATATACTCATCTCTTTACTTTTCGCTTTTAATTTTCCGCAATTTAATTTCAGCTTTTCCCCATCCTTTTAATTTCTGTCATCCCTTTTACATTCTCCCATTTACTTTCTGTCCTCCCCATCCTTTTAATTTCTGCCATTCCCTTTACATTCTGCCATTTACTTTCTGTTCTCCCCATCCTTTTAATTTCCGCCATCCCTCTGCCATTTACTTTCTATCCTCCCCATCCTTTCAATTTCTGCCATCCCCTCTACTTTCCGCCATTTACATTTTGCCATTTACTTTCTGTCCTCCTCATCCTTTTAATTTCATTTTCCCCCTTTACTTTCTTGTCATTTAATTTTGCGCAATTTTCTTCTTTATTTTTACCATTTTTGCGCATTTCTTGGGTGCTGTTTTTTTCAATTTGTTACTCCTATTCTGTCAGTCTTCTTGTCATTCTAATTGCAAATTTGAACTGTATGCCATTTCAACCTTTAGAATACCCTTTTGATTATGCAAAACGCTCACCTTTTCATCTATTTTTAGTTCACAAAGTTGGAAGAAGATCAACAAATTCCAATTGTTGATTTTCCTTCAAAAATTAATTCCCACTTTAAAATTAAACCAAGCACACTGTAAATATTGTTGTGTTTGTGTAATAAACAAGGAAAGGCTAAGCATTTTTTTTGGAATTTTTTTGAATCAGGTTGCCATTTCGTTTTAATCTACAATTTATTTTGTAATTTGGTACAAATTTCTGTAATTTTCTGTTGGGGCAAAAAGAAAAGAAAAAAAAAAGAAGCAAAAGAAATTCAAAAAAAATTATATTGCCAAAAATACAAAAAAAGGTGTAAAAAGCAAAAAGGGTGCAAAAGTCAATAACAAGAGAAAAATAATAAAAGAAATTCCAACAATACAGTTGACGTTTTACTATAACTTTTCATTTCATTTCCTTGTATACAGTAATTTTGAATTGTAATAGCTATTTTCACAAAACGACTGCTTGACAACTCTTTCAAAAACTAACCAAAAACAATTCTCTTTACAATTTCTTTCGTCTTGTCTTGTTTGTACTCCATTCTTGTGTATAAGCTTTCTTGAGTGCGTGGTTTTCTTGTTTGTCTTATTAATTCCTTGTTTTGTCTTAGACATTTCCTAATCCTTTTCAGTAGAAAATTCTTTTGCTCGTGAGCTTCTATTTGGGAAGGGTTAAGTTTAAGTCTCACTGTTGGTCTTTGCAAGATCAATCCAACCTTACTTGAGTAGAATAGGCAAGAGTGCTTCATTATAGAAAAAGCCAAAAAGAGTGACATACACGAGTGAATACATACTTTGAGTGTAAACACTTAGTGAGTGGCAAGGTCCTTAAAAGTTTTCAAATAAAATCAATTTAGGATGTCATATATAGTTTGGAGAAAAGAATTAGATGAAGATTCGAGAGAATTTAGAAGAGAAAAGGAAGTGAGAAGACACTCTTCTCATGAAGAAATTGATAAAAGATATAGGAAAGAAAAGGAAGTGAGAAGACATTCTTCTCATAATAAAATTGATGAAAGGTATAGGCAAGAAAGGAGAAGGTATGAGGAAGAAAGAAAATTTAGAAAATATGATGAAGAAAGGAAGAGTAGAAACCATGAAGAAGAGAGAAAACTTAGGAAGAATTATAAAGAAGGAGAGTATAGGAAAAAATATTATAGGGATAGTTATGAAAGGGAAGATAAAAGAAAAGAAAATTGAAAAACTTATTGGGAAAGAAAAATAGAAGAAATATGGAAACAATTAGAAAAAGAGGAAGAAGAAAAATTTTAAAATAAAAATGAGGAAAAAGAATTAAGAGTGCAAGAAGATAAATAATGCTTATCTTGTGATCATTTGAATGTTAACTCTTCTAGTTTGAACTTGAATAGGTTAATGGCAAATACATCTAGTGTTGCAAAGAGTACAATTCAAGTTGTTGAAAGGGATTTTCCTAAACTAACTCTCTTTATGCATGAAATGCCTCTTTCTTTGCACAATTATATGCCTCAAAGCATTACATTTTTAAAAGAAATAAACAATGTTGATAGTGATTTGAAACTTATTACATGTTTAGAAAAACCAACGAAGTTTAAGAGTACCATGGAACTTACTAAAGATGTACGTTTAGTCAATACCTTTGATCAATTTAGATTGCATGATTAGAATGATTACAAAGTTGGATTGAATATGCATGTACCTTTGGTTTGTATCTTAATGTACATACACATGTTGGACCTAAAATAATTGTGTCTTATAAAGATGTGTATTATGCTCTTGAACTAGTTAGTAAAAAGGATAAAAATTTGGATGAAGCTATCACATATGAGAAAACTTGTTTGACATCCATTTCACATGATAATGTGCTTCATAGTATGCTTGCTCAATGTGATTCTTTCGATGTTTTACCTTACATGAACATATATGATAATATGCGAAAGGTGTCATATTACTTGAGTGAGTGCATTAGAATGGATATGTCTCTTGAACAAACTTGCATGAATACCTCATGGCATGAACATATGCATTATCCTTTTGACAATCATACTCAATATGCATGTGTTATGTTCAATAAAAATATTGGGATGTTATTGAAAAATATTAAGACATTTATGCCACATAGTTTCACATGTGCATTTATTTGGGAACATAGTATAGAATACTTTGATGGATATCGTACATTGAAACACATTTTGTACTTGTGTGGAATTTATTTCCTAAGCCTTCTCCATGACCATTTACTTGTCTTACTTGCAAGGGAGAGCTTCAAAAGATTAGTCTTTGATCCAGGATCTAAATCCCAAGAATACATGGACAAGATGGTTCAATCTTCATTGAGGGAGTTTTCTAACCCTTATCTCAACTACGTCTTGTTCACATCCTATGTTTTTATTTTGCTAATCTTTATGATCCCCAAGTATTTTTGTTATGAGCCTTCACTTTGTTTGCTTTGGAATAATACTTATGGGTTTTCTTTTTGTTGTCTAGACTCAAGGAAGATGTTCAACTTGTGGACGTCTAGCTGTACCTAAGGCTAAGGGAAGTATCTTCTTACTTGCTCCTTTAGTCATCCATATCCTTCTTTCTACCCCTGTTCCTCTTCTTCTTATGGCTTCTTTATGATTTTTCAAATTTGAGGTCAAATCCTTTATAAGGGGGAGGGAATGATGGCAACAATGATGACAACTGCCAGTGGAACTTTGAGCTGGCAGCGGAGCTGAAGGGGAGCCTGGGCTTGACTTGGGCGCATGGAGCTGGACCAAGCCTCGGTCAACCATGATTTGGTCAAACCTCCCATGGTAAACCTTTGACCTTTGAGCACCCTTGACCAAGTCAACAAGAAGACTTCATCTTAATTTGGAAGGATTAAATAAATAATTAGGATTACTTGTTACTTAATTAGGATTTAAATTGTATTAGGATATATTTGTAATTTTCTTATTTCCTCCCTTGTATTGGGCGCTACATTAGTGAGGATTAGTGGTTAAGAGTTACCTTAACCATTTAACTAGGAGGTCATGGGTTCAAGACTCATTTAGGATAGTTTTCACTCATCTTGTATTTTCCTTCCCTCCACCTAGCCACCTCCTTATCCTATAAATAGGAGCCCACCCCCTTGTATTTTTAAGCTTGATTTTGAGTAAAGGAATCATACCAAAAATCCTCTTCATTGTGAGTAGAGAAGGCTTGGTGGTTCTTTCTTAAACCAACTAGAGACTCATCTGATTCTCCTTAATTAGTGGCGTCTAGCACTTGAACTTATCTCCTGTGGGGGCTGCATGCACCAGTGGCGTTTTACCATCTCTATTCTCTCCACTTTTTCTTTCACTTTTCCTCTTGTTCTTTCATTTTCTTGCGCTATATTAGCTGCTGCCCAGTCGTGTAATTGCTTGAATTTTCAATTCTAACCGGTTGTTTTTGCTCAATTCTAGATCTGTATCCTTCCTGCTATCAATTATCAAGAGATCCAAGGAATGCATAGGAGTAGGCAGAATACAACATCGAAGGAATCATGGAATCAAGAAAAATGTGAATGGAATTCTCAATAAATAAGTAAACAAGAAGGTAGATCAGATCAAAGGGGTGAATCAAGAGAGATAGAATCCTCACGAGACAAACTCTCCAACTCTCAAGTGTTTAGGCTTGTATATTGTAACGTCCTAATTTCTTAATTCAAGAATAATGTCCGTTGGAAAACACTATTCCGAATTTCTGAAATTATTTCGCGCCATTTCTGATATCGGCATACAAATAACACAATTGCTTAAGCAATCCAACGTTTGCTTACACTTCAACAAAACTCATACATTATAGCATTCAATACAAACCTTATAAAAACCTAGGGAATGAACCTACACATTGGGGTGTTATGGTTCGTTAAACTCCTACCCAAAATCCGACAGAGTTTCCCCTAAAAATTGGACATTTCCCAATTTTTTCTTCACCTGAAAACCAGCAAATTCCCAGTACAATTCATAATGACAAGAGTACTAATCTAGTCCAAAGAAGAAATAGGCCTCCATGGCCAACCTAAAGGTTTCTATATCAATTACTAATTAATTAAAGACTACACTTAACCATATGATGAAATCTCTATTTAATTACATTATTAACGATTATTTACAATGGATAATGCTTCATAATTACTATCTGGTCTCAAGAAGTGTAGGTCTACTACAAAAGCTCCTCTTCATCTCTGGACAAAGGCTAGAATACCCTGCATAAACTAAAATATATCCCCGAAACGTGGGGTGAGACTACGGTCTCAGCGAGTAAAACATGCAACAGGCAGTGTGGGGAGTCTCACTCAAATGCAATGCAACACACAACAAATACTCATAAATCTAGTAGTCTGAATACATAATAATTCTGAATCAAGTATAATTAAACATCCTAACATACTCGTTAATTCTGTCATGCATCATAATTCTAAAATACATAATAATTCTAAAATACCTATAATTCTGAAATACATAATAATCTGAGAATCTCTGAAGTATATATATGATGCATGAACTGCTTTCCTGGTAGTACAGGTTCTTTTCACTAATTCTGGGGCTAGACCTGAGCACAGACTACAAGGAACGTCTTCCTTAGGGACGTATCCCACCATTATTCTGGGGACCAAAGTCCAAGTTTTACTCTGGGGACCGAAGTCCAATTACTCTGGGGCTCTAGAAGGCGTCAATGTGGCTAATACTCACATCACGACTACAACCCCCTTTTTGGGCTATGCCTGGATCAGAGTATTAACAACTTGACTTGTCCACCCCCCTAAGGTGAATCATTCTCCGAAGAGAACCTTCCATGCCTGACCCAAAAGCCTAGGGACTCGGCCCGTGGGTCCTCTGATAATCTGTGGGTCTTAAGAGGCGTCAGTGAGGTCGATACTCAAATCCCAACTATGACCACTACCTCTTGGCCCTTGTCCGGATATGAGTATCAACGACCTGAACTTCTCCACCCCCTAAGGTGGATTATTCTCTAAGGAGAACCTCCCTTAACCGAATCCAAGACCTACTGGGACTTGGCCCTGAACCCATGTGGAATTAAGTGTGTCTTTTAGATAATGCAAATGCATGGAAAAATATTTCTAACAACACATAATAATATAATCCTCAAAGCATAACATTATACAAGTTCCCTAATTAAAAGCCCTAAATTAATTTCTCCACATAGACCCTAGTTTCATGTTCCTATGCATAACCATGTCAAAATCACATATACATCCACAAAATCATTAAAAAATACAATAAATCATCAAGAGAAACATGCCTTAGCAACCATTCATAAGAAATCACAAAGTTCCCAATTTATAGCAAATCTCAAACCCTAATCTAGAAATCCCTAACCACTAGCTCTAATCAATTTCCAATACAAAAATCAATCGGTATAAATCATCAAAAATCACAAGAAATAGCAAGAAATAGGAGAGGAACAGGTGGGAGCATGTAAGAAAATCACCCAAGAATGAAAGTGAGGTGTGTGGCTTTACTCACCTTGAAGGAAGAACAAAGAAGAGAAAATGAGGGAAGGGAAGATGGATCCAAGCCTTGGGAAGAAGAGGACTTCTTCAATCAAGCCCTCTCTCTAACTCTCCTTCAATCCCTCTTACGAACCCTAACCTTCTCTCTTGAGCTCTTGGAAGAAAGGGGAAAAGAAATGAAATCGAATGAGACATGAAGCGGAGTTTGGGTATAAAACCCGTAAGTGTGCGCTTCAGCCCACTTAAAGGGCGTTGTAGCCCACTTCATACATTGCCAATATGTGTTAGCGCACAAGGGAGGGAGGTAGAGTGCGCTGAAGCCCCCCAGGGTGTGCTGCAGCCCCCAAAGTGTGCTGCAGCCCCAGAACGTGCTGAAGCGTGCTTGCCAAGCCCCTGATGCTCACTAAATCTAGTGCGCTGAAGCGCCCTCTGAGTGTGTTGCAACCCCTAGAGCGTGCCCAAGCCCCCAGTGCGTGCTGAAGCGCACTCCCTCACATCCAAAACTCCTCTCTTTCTCCACTTAGTTCTCCTTCTAATTTCCCTTCTAACTCAGTTCTTCTTCTCCTGATCGGATCCATAACTTAAGACTTTCACTATACCCTTTTAGGTTCAAATCTTGGGATGTTACATATATACACTCAAAGCTCATGTAAGAAAACACAACCATAAGCTTGGAAAGACTCTAATATCCACAATAATTGAAACACACGCAAACACAGATCAACAGGACTTCATAAAGGATGTGATGGGGCCAAGGTAAAGGTAGGGAAAATGAAAGTTAAGAAGCTAAAACCCAAAGAGAATAGCGGAGCAATGGGGAATAAATGCAAGAATAAATGCAAGATGCATACATCTCAAGATTACAATTAAACTTCTCTTTTCTACCTTTTGACCCATTTTTTATTTTAAGAACACTTTATTTCTTTGCTTTTTTTTACACTTTTCTTTTGAGCTTTTCTTTATTTTTTCTTCTCTTTTTTTTTAATTTTCTATCTTTCCTTTTCCATTTTTTCTTTATTTTTTAACTAGCCAAAGGTCAATAATATGATATCCACATGAGGAGATAAGAAAAGAAATTGAAGTACACCCCCACACTTGTTCAAGAACCTATTCCCAAAACAATTCCAAAGCTCCATTATCCTCTAAGGTAAGGACAATCATGGGTTTTCACTTTTAAGGCTTGTAATGAGCTTTTAAAAACAATAAATGGGATCCACAGGCTCAAAGGGGCTAACAAGTGGAAAATCATCAAGGTAGGCTAATATGGCTAGTAGCTCAATTATCAACAAAAATGCCTCAATCATCTCAATTCATGCATGTGAACAAAGTTACAAATTAAAGATCAAGCCAAGTTCTAGAGAACAAGCAAACATGAGTGAAATCACAAGAAAAAGAGAGAATGGCATAGAATGGTGCATCCACATTAAGGCTCAAAATCTCACCAAGGACAACTCCATCACAAAAGATTCAACCCAATAATTATCAAAACCAACTTATTCACCAAATTAGAAGGAATCCAATCAAAATAAGTCAAGAAACCAATTATCCAAGAATGATGTAAATGCCAACCACTAACACAAATCCTAAAAATCCAATGAAAAACATGTCAAATGTATTATTTTCCTACTGTCAAAATTCTATATTTGCTGTAAAATACAGATAACTGTCAAAATTCAGCTGTAAAATGAAATTCTGCTGTAAAAAAATTGTTGTATAACATTCTGCTGTAAACAACAATAGTAAAAATGCAACAGCAGCTACAGTAACGCATAAACAGCAACAGTAAAATAGACAGTTTACAGTAATTTCAGACAACAACTTCAGATAGTAGTAGCTAAAGAATAGCTACACAATAGCTAATAGCTTCAAATAACAACAATTTCATACAAAAAACTATTAGTATATGCACTAGAGAGTTATATTTTTTGAAACATCCATCACTTGTATCATATTATTTTATAAAGGCAATTCATTCTTTTAGAATATAATTATTTTCCTTAGAATAATTAGCTTAAACTTCATAAGAAATCAAGTAGATGATTTGATCGTGAGATCTTATGAAGAACTATTCTTAAAATAGTCCATAGTCAAGTATCATCTTAGGACAAAGATGCATTTAGACTAGTATATGAGTTCATTGATGGTCACATCTCACGGATCATGGATATGAGATATCATGTGCTCACATAGGTACACATTAAGAGTAATGGTGTACTGGATAAACCCACCATAAGAACGTTGCATGGATTGTTACATAAGTGTCATGAACGTTTCTTATGTTCATAAATGTTATATGAAGTCCTTTAACCTGAAATCACTACGACTCCTACATAAGGAATTATGTGTTTTAAGTATCATCAAATGTTGCATGTAACAAGGTGATCATAAAGTTGGTATTTGGACATATAATAAATTATGTGGTGGAATGTGAGTGCCCTAGATGGGATTTGTCCCTTCTATGTAACAGGAGTTATATCTATAGGCCTCTTGATAAAGTGAGACTACAAAATGCATGGCCATGCTCAGGAGGATAAACATGAGATGTTTATTTTATGTACAATCTACTTGGGGATCAAGAAAACATAAATTGAACTATAGAAGGTTGACACATTCCATGCCCTTGTGTTCAATTAGATATTTGGACACAGGGACAGATCATATAAATTATCATAAAATAGGATTCGTCAAAGTTGTTGATAATCTCAATATTTGGATAGTGATGTATTGCTAGATACCGCTCACTATTTATGATATTAAATAAAAAAAATGGTTTATTTTAATATCATAACCAAATATTAAAAGTCTATTGGGTCATACGCATACAACAATCCGCTAGGAAAAGATAATAATTCTAATTTGATTAGAATTATAACATAATGGGCCAGACCTATAAGTGTTAGGGTTAATAGAATGAAGGGTAAAACCCTAGCCACCACTCTATAAATATAGCATGAGATGCATTACCCAAGGGATACACACACATATGAGCAGTCGCTCTTACTCTCTAAAGACTTAGCAATGTTGAGGAGGATTTCCTAGTTTGGCTGTTGGCGTGGACACCACTAGAGACGTGGCTGCTATTGCCTCGTTCGTAATCCTTAAAAGGTACGACCTTTTGTTTTATAGCTTTTATGCCTTGACTCGTGTTTTCGCATTAACGATCATAACAAGGGAGGGAATCCATTTAATTCGCTGCACCCTGACCACATGCTTGATTCCCTTCAAAAACAATAAATTTCAGACGACGGTTTTTTCTCTTTTTGCAAAAACAACAAACAATATTTATTTTTCCTATTAACATACTAATTCCTAAAGTCCTAAACTACAAATCTCCTCCCTCACACTTAAGTCACACATTGTCCTCAATGTAAAAATAATCAAATTAGACAACAAGAGACATAGTGCAATGAAAAAGTGGGGAAAGAGACTCCCTCATCAAGGTGGAAATATTTGCACTCAAGCGTCCTCCAAAACTCCAATATGTGAAAAATGAGAAAAAGCTCTCTAACAGAATTGTAACTGCCTCTATATATACTACTCTACTAAACAACAAGATTAATCTTATCAAAGTGGTAGTTGGGCCTTGGCTAACAAGTATCAGACCCAAAATACTAAAACTACTTCAGAAGCTTGTTGTGTCCCGTTCAACTTCAGACAACATCAAAACGTCAACTTCAAATTGAAAACTACACCTCGTCCCTCAGTGGAATATAGCCTTATAGCCTATCAAATTAAAGCCCCAGATCTTGGATTTCCAACACAACTGGAATAACCCAAATCGGACACTTATAGCTCCAGATATCATCAAAACAAGACAGATTGTAACACCCGCGTTTTTACCGTTTTGCCGTATTGTGTGTTTTATTGAATTTTGAGTGATTAAAATTATTTTTAATCATCAAAAATTTTATTTTTGGGTTTAGGAATGAATTTCCTATTTTTCTAGAATTTCTGGGGATTTTTGAATTTTTTTGAGAAAAATGACCTTTTTACCCTTACTGTCTCTTAAATCGGGCCCGAATACTCTTGATCCGGGCCAGAAAAATTGCACAAACCTTCCCTTTTCTTCTCATGCAAGTCGTGCATGTGGGAGAGTCTTGCATGAGAGACACATGTCTTCTTCTTTCTTTTTCTCCAAGACATGTGTGTAAGGTGTAGGCTTTTATGGCATTTAAAACACCAAAACCTTTTATTCTTTCTTTTCTTCCACACATGAAAGCTTCATTTTTCTCTCATTTCTCTCTCTCTCTCCAAGCCAAGGCCGTGAGCTCTCTCCCATTTTCTCCCAAAATTTTTCAATTCTCCATCAAACACTTTCAAGTCAAGGTTCCATTTTTGAACCAAAGCTTTAAACACCTAGCCTTCAAGCATTGTTAGCTCTTGTTTGGTGATCAAAGGAGGGATTTTTGGGGCTGTCTTTGGAGCTGGTGCTGCACCATATTCTTGAGGAATTTCTCTAGGTAAAGGGGGGAGAACTTGAACTCTAGTAGGATTGGTGACTAGAGTCAAGGATTACCCTTGATCCTTGTCTTTAATCTTGTTTTTCCCTTGAAAAATGAGTTGTTGGAACCTATCTCTTGGGAGATATGGTTCGGCTATTTGATGATAGCCTTGTATGGTGATTTTAACTTGTTGTTGTTTCTTGAAATATGCTTGGATGATGTTTTGGGTTACATGCAAACCATGTCTTTGATTGAAAAAAAAAATCTCTCTTTTTCCCTTATATGGTTCGGCTATTTTTGGTTAATGGGGCTGCATGTCTCAAAAATTTTAATTGATGGTGGAAATGTGTTTGGATGATTGATTTATGAACATGCATGAAGTTGTTTGAATTTATGAAATTGTTTGGATGTTTGATTCTTGAAAAATGATGTTTATGAGCTTAGAAATAAAGATATGAACTTGACATTGTGTATGGATGATTTTGGGTGAATTAGTATGATGTTGGTTGTTTAGAATGCTTGTTGGTGATTGTGTTGAAATTTGGTAAAGTTTGGATGTTGTTGGAAATTTTGTGTTTTAATGAACATTCAAAGTGTTCATCTTGTTCTTGAGGTTGTTCTTGAGAAAACTCATCAAGAATTCATTTTGATCTTGAAATGATCAAGTAAAGTTGAAAAGATGTTTTTGGGCCTTAGTGGTCCAATAGGTCAAGAAGCTAAATTTACTAAAAGGATTTTAATTTAAATAATAAATTTTGAAAAATATCAAAAGAATTAAATTCGGATTTCAAGTTTAATCCAAATAAAAGTCATCACAAAAGTCAACATTTTGAGTAGTCTTGTGTAAAAATGGGCTCCTAAGAGTCATCCAACCTTTGGGCCCTTGGTTCAGGCCCAAAACCTTCAAAAAAAAAAGAGTCAAAGGACTCATCAAAAGTCAACCAAAAATAATTCATGGAATTGGGCTTAGATTAGAGTTGGACTTCAACTCTAATCCAACCTATTAAAATTAAAACTTAGAAATTAATTAGTGGGCTTAGCTAATTTAATTATCTAAGTTAATTAATCTAATCTACTTAAGTTAATTAAGTAAAGAATAATTAATTAAGGATAAAGTTAATTAACCTTAATGAAGATTAATCTTAATCTTAGTCACTAATTACTAATGAGGTATTAATTAGGTAATTAAGCCTTAATGATGATTAAGAACTAATTAATTATGATTAACCTTAATCAAATGTAACTAAAAGCTTAATCCAAGATTAAGGAAGAGATTAAGGGATAATTAGGAATTAATTAGGACCTTAAGTAAGGATTAAGACTTAATTAAGGAGGATTAAGATTAATTATAGTTCAGTTAATGAAGACTAATTATAATTAAGGGTTAAACCTAATCTTAATTAGACATATAAGACGAATTAGGGTCGATAATGCTATCCATAAGACACAATCATAAGTCTTAGTAAATTGTAGGACTTAAGTGGAAATGATTATTGATTCAACGAAGAACATTAGTACAAACTACCTTAAAAGATTATAACCAACACACTCTTTCTACATAAGACTTGAGAAGCTTACTTAGAGAGTGCGGTTCCAATCCGAGGTGGGGTTGGTTTTCCTTGAAGGAAAAACATTGAATCGGGCCGTACCACGGTTCAGTGGTGACGTAGAATGATTCGATGGGCTTTGCCTGTAAGGACTGTGTATGCTGAGAAAGCATTGTTTGTTTTTCCTTGAAGGGAAGACATTGAATCGGGACGTACCACGGGAAGTGGTGACATAGAATGATTCAATGGGCTTTATCTGTAAGGACGTGTATGCTAGGAAGCATTGTTTATGTGACATGCATCATAAGGCATTAATGATTTTCAAGGTTGAAAACCTTACGACCTATATGGTAGTGACACTTTGGTACAGTGTGAAACTGGTTGGGAAGGGTGCACCGGGTTTTGCAAAGAACGCCAGCGGGTCCTCGAAAGGGACGCCAGCCCTGAGGATAGTCGAGTTCCAGAAAGGACATCATGAGACGTAGGCTAGCTCCCTACTGTCGAGTCCGAAGGGGTACAAGCTTAGTTATCCTGTCGCTCTCATGGTTTCGGGGTCAGTTGAGATTGTCTGGAAGGACGCATAAAAGATTTGGCTAAAAGAAAATGAATGAGCAATGCTCCTTGTACTGATTGCTAGTACAGACTCTAACTCCTGATACGTTGTACATATATGGTCGGGCAGTTGCTGTGTGCTCTGCGGATGGTGATGTTTTCCCCGGGCCCTCATGCATTAGGCATTGCATTATAGTTGCAAGGTCGCACTCACATGAGTGTGCTGTGATGATGTGTTTGTGATTGCTTGTTGATTGATTTGTGTGGAAATTCTGTGTGTGTGCTCTAGTTCATTATATCCTACATGTTGTGAGTTCATGCGATGTTCTCACCCTTCCTTTCTATCTTTGGTTGTTGTATTCTTCTCGTTACGTCGATAGCCGGAATCAGAGACTTCCACTATGACATCGATGAGAGTGAAGCTGCGGTGGATGCCCCGAGGAACTTGGAGGGTGACGGACGTCCCTCGTAGATGTGAGTTTACTGGGGAGGTCCGCGTCATCACCACTCATCCCGGACTTCCGCTTGTACCAGAGTTAGACTTCATCGTACCTGTGACCCTCGAGTTTCCAACGCCACCTAACTTGGTGCGCCATATGACTTACCGTCCTTCATGTCGTCGTCCTGCTTCTTCGTCGTCATCATGGTCATCGCGAATGGCGGATATGGTTGGACCAGACTCCCCTAGGTACTCACCTTCTTCCGAGGCATCTGATTCTCAGCCTATGCGTCCTGATGCGCAAGGCCGCTCTCTCTCAAGTGAGTTAGAGCTGATTGTTATTGGAGATACTTCGGAAGAGGAGGAGGCCCCGGAGAAGGATCCAGAGGAGGAGCCGGAGGAGGATTCTTCTAGCGACGAGTAGGACTAGTATGGTTTAAGTCTAGGTAGTAATAGCTCTGATTTAGCGACCTCTTCTTTTTTATTTTGTTTGAGGTCTTGTTTATTTTGGCTTACTACTAGAACTCATATTTTGATGTAGATATTTGGGTGACTCGAGAGGTACACTACCGTTATACATGTATGTATATATTTCATGACGTTTCTATTTCCTTATGCTGATTTCTTTTAATGTGTGTATGTGCACGAGGTAATAATCGTCTAGACGTTTTTGGAAAACAAGTTTCAAAAATAAGGAAAGGATATTTCATAAATACTTAAAATGAAATTAGAGATGTAGTAGGTTGATAACGACTAAACCCTTTTCAAAAAAAAATTCCGCATTTTTAACGTTTTTAAAAACAGTAAGTTCGTTGGTCACGTGTAACATATGTGATATTCTTAGTAGTAGAACTAGGGGTGTCGCATTTAGGTGGTATCAGAGATGTTCTTTGCTTTTGGCCTCGGGTATGGTCTATAATACCCTTCTCTCTGTGTTTACTCTGTGTTGATTGTTTTTTTGTGTGGATTGTTTGCCTTGTCTGAATTGTTTGCTCTTGTGTTACTAGTTGTACAAAGGTAGTAATATGAGAATCTGTGTAGCATCACTCATTCTTGCTTGAATGGTTCTGCATGAAACGGAAGAATCTTAATTGTTCTGTGAATGCAGGATTCCATGGCAGGAAGAGGTAACCCTGTGATGAACGATCTTCTGGGGAGAATCGTGAACGTGCTAGAGAACCAGCAGCAGACATTGGACGAGATCAATCAAGCCCGTAATCAGAATCAGAACAACATCCCTGACGCGTACCGTGGGCTGTCTACCTTCAAGAAGAACAACCCATCGCAATTTAAAGGAGGTCATGATCCTGATGGATCCCAGCTTTGGTTAGAAGAATTGGAGAAGATTTTCTTGCCTATGGGTTGTCCTGACGAGCAAAAGGTAACATTGGTTGTATTCATGATGGTTGGGGAAGCTCAGCACTGGTGGGAGTATGCCAGGCGTCAGTTAGAAGCTACTGGGAGACTGATTACCTGGAATCTGTTCAAGGAGACTTTTCTCCAGAAGTATTTTCCAACCGATCTGAGGAAACGCAAGGAAGGGGAATTTCTAAAATTGGAGCAAGGGAGCATGACTGTTGGGGAGTATGCAGCGAAGTTTGAGGAGTTGTCCAAGTTCTTCCCATACTTCCAAAACACTGTGGATGAGGGATCCAAGTGCTCTAAGTTCGAAAGTGGATTGAGGCCAGAAATCAAGCAAGCCATTGGCTATCAGCAGATCACTGAATTCTCTAAGATGGTCAACATGTGTCGTATCTTCGAGGATGATACCAAGGCAAGGCAAGCTCAGTGGAAGAATTCCAGCCCACAGAGGAACAAACCCAAAGTTACACAAGAAAGGAGAACGCCTTACTTCGTTCCTAGAAACAACTTTGGTTCGTCATCTGGAAGCGCGGTGAGACCGCAATCCATGATTGCTAGTGGGGGAAGTCCAGCAAGCAGTATCGGTAACAACTATGTTAGTTGTCCACATTGTAAGAAGAATCACGTCCTGAAGGACTGTCCGATCAAGAACCCAATTTCAAACCGGTCTAGCAAACGTGCATGCTTTCATTGTGGATAATCTGGCCATATCAAGAGGGATTGGCCTGCCTGAAAAGGAAGTGGTGGCGGTGTTGCAAGTGCACCTGTGTCAAGCCTGAATGCACAAGTGATGGGTTTCTGGCAAGCGAACCACAAATCCAGCAGTATAATTGTAAGAAGAGTATCGTATCCACAGGGAACGGTTAATCTATGAAGACTGTGATCTATTTATCAAGAGAAGCACGGTTTAGAGAGTATAGTTGCAGAATTGTAAATAGGAAGTAAATATCAATTGGAATTAGAAAGAAAGAGTTAGAGACACTTTACTTGGATTAGGATTGAACTTCATCTCATCGCACCCCTCATGTATGTCGAGACTACCTACTACTTATAGGCTTTGAATTATAACACTGTAGACAAACTATATTGCTAATGACCCCGAGTTACCAGGCGCCCCTCACACTCAAAGGTAATCCATGCGGGCTCTCCCAAGCGACAGACTTACCCTCGGCTTATTTTGCTCTCTTTTATTCCATTTGCTAAAGAGCTAATTGATAAACGAGGCCTAATGTTGTAGACGCACCTTCGCTCAAGTACTGTCACTACCCTCACTCATCAGGATACATCTATGCTCGGATCCTGGATTCACAATCAACTAACTCTTTGCTATCGGTTTATCAATACCAAGCTTAATGGTCGGATGCCCTTCATTATGGTACTCACACTACCCATCAATCATCAGTAAACACCCCTGTTTCAGTCAATGGTTAACCGAGTATTCTAATTCACTCAGAGGTTGAGTTTCCTATGTCTAGGCTCCCCCAAACTCAATCCTAGTCGTAACGTAAATTACAAACTAGCCAATAACTCCGGCGCAAGCGCGAAAGTTAGGAATAAGCACAGAACGAGATTACCAACACTATAATTAGGGAACTGCATAAATAAAATAGATAGAGTTCAACATACACTTGGGAATAGAATCGATTACATTCAATCCTAATGGAGAGTTAACTACACGAGGTAGCCATACAAACCACCGAAGATGCTGTCACCATCTTCAATCCTTGTGAAGCGTTCCTCCTCTCCTATTCTAAACTTAGCTTTGGTACATTATCATTGAAATATAGACTAGATTACAATGATCGTCCTTTGAATTGGTGCAAGAGGTTCCTATTTGTAGACTAAGGAAAGACAACGCAAATTGGGGAGAAATCTATCTAAAAACGGAAACAGGGAACAAATCAGCGTGAGCTGCGCTCCAGGCTGCGCTATAGCGCAGGATTGAGCGCAACTTCCAGAAGCGCAGGTAGCGTCCTGCAGCTCCAACTTTCTCTTTTTAATCTTGATCTCTCCCTGAGACTGGTTTTGGCATATTTGTCTTTCCTTGTTTCCCTTTATTTGATGATATCCTTGCATTTATTGAGCGATCCTTGATTTATTTGGGAAGCTTGTCTGCAGAATCCTTGATTGATTGGCAGTGATCTCCTCATTAATTGTATTATATCTTCTTCAAATCTTTATTAAATGTCTTCAATCAATCTCAAATCTTGCAGATATCTCCCTCATTTAATGCTATCTATCATTCAAATCAAATCTTTGCAATATCCTGCAAAAATCAGCAATATTTCTATCAAAATAGCATCAAATTCAAATCTTAGATTAATAAATACAATTTATCTAATATTTAATAAAAAGGGATTAAATTGGGGCAAAATTATCGTTTTATCCTTGATAAGTGAAATAAAAAGTGCTCTAATTTATCAACTAATTTTCACTTATCAACAAGCTGGAAGGACCAAAACCAGAGGTAGAGTGTTCACCATGAGTGGTGCTGCAGCTGCTGAATCCAAGGATCTGATCCAAGGTAAGTGTGTCATAAGTGGAAATCCTTTAATTGTATTGTACGATTCGAGTGTGACGCATTCTTTCATTTCTATGGATTGTGTGAAACAATTGAGAGTGCTTGTTGTTAAATTACCCTATGATCTTGTTGTTTCTACTCCTACTGCTAAACCTGTGATCACTTCATTAGCCTGTTTGAACTGTTCAATCACCATTGGTGATAAAACCTTCTCTGTTGATTTGATTTGTTTGCCTCTTTCTCAACTTGATATTGTTTTGGGAATGGACTGGTTATCTTCCAATTGAGTCCAACTTGACTTTTATCATAAATCTGTTGTGTTTGACTCTTCTTCTCCCTCTACTCTTAATCCTGTAAGTTTCAGATTCTTGTCCGCCAACCAAGTGAATGCTTCTTTGAGGGAAGGAGCTCAAGTCTACATGATACTTTCTTCTTTGGAAGAAAAGCGGGAATCTGACATCAGTGAACTTCCTGCGGTGAGAGAATTCGTTGAGGTGTTTTCGGAAGATATTCCTGGTGTGCCACCAGAGAAAGAGATGGAGTTTAACATAGATTTAGTACCTAGAACCGGACCTATTTCTATAGCTCCGTATAGGATGTTCCCATTAGAATTAGTTGAGTTGAAGAAACAGCTAGAAGAGTTGTTAGAAAAACAGTTTGTTAGGCCTAGTGTGTCCCTTGGGGAGCACCAATGTTGTTAGTTAAGAAGAAAGATGGTAGCATGAGGCTCTGTGTAGATTATCGTCAGCTTAATAAGGTGACGACAAAGAATAGGTATCCCTTGCCTAGGATAGACAACTTGATGGATCAATTAAGAGGAGCTAGAATTGATATAGAGAAGTTTAGAGACCTGAACTTAGATGTTGAATTTGCTCCTAAGAGTGTGAGATTAGGAATTTTGAAGATTTCGAATGATTTCTTAGGACAAGTTCGTTTAGCTCAAAGGGGTAGATCAACCTTTGCATGTTTTGAAGGATCTAGTCCCTAAGAAAGGAGAATCTGCGTTTCGTAAGGGCATTGATGGAATCGTTAGATTCAAGGGTAGGATATGTGTACCCAGTGATAAGGAGATAAGAAGATTGATTTTGGAAGAAGCCCATAAGAGTAGATTGAGAGTTCACCCTGGAGCAACTAAGATGTATCAAGATCTAAAGAAGATGTTTTGGTGGTTTGGAATGAAAAGAAGGTACCTGAGTATATAGCTTCTTGTTTGGTTTGTGATGGAATCCTGGAAAGTGTACCAAAAGTCCAGCAGTTATAGAGTAAGTAAGATATCGTATCCACAGGGAGCGATTTTAATTTGTAAAATAATAGCGATTGTATTTTCAATAAAAACGGTTTGTAAAATGGTTTGGTTGTTTTCGCGATAATAATAAAATAAAATAAAAGCAAACAGATAAATATGAGGAGAGTAATATTTCGGACTAGGATTTGACTTCGTTTCATCTCCCCCCTTGTGTATGCGAATCCCTTCCCTTAATTATGATCATACTCGTAATCACCTTAGCATTGTTTAATTACAATAATTATAAGGCATGCCTGGTAATTATCGTACCCGAAAATTCCCCTATAACATCATAATTAAACGCCAAAAGCTATTCTCTATAGGCATTCAAAGTGGCTTGGCGACCCCGAACATTCCCCGTATTTTGCAATCAGCGCTATCGATAGGTTCTCTTGAGAAGTACCCTAATCCTAACAGATTATGGAATTAATCACAAGACTCTATCATCTTTCCTAGATTGGTTAGTTAAACTACTTATTTACAGAGAATAAGGAAAAAGTTACCTTGATTCCTAATTTCCTAAAGTCCTAAAATCCTAAAAATTTTAATAGAAAAATACAAAAATAACTGGATAAGTACTGCATAATATATAAGTATCAGTGAGAATTAGATACAGTACAAATCAAAAGAAAAGAAAAAGAAAATAAAAAAAATAAAAGAAGAAAAATAAAAAGAAGCAAAAGGAAAAGGACCAAATAGGAAAGAAAAATCAGTCCTCGTGGTCCTGATCCATGTGAGCTGCTCCATTCTCAGCTCTGGCTGCTCCATCCCCCCTGGGGAAATAGGCCTGTCCCCAGGCCACTGTAAATAGTCATGAAAGTATGCGGGGATCATGGGGTCCACACCAGTCTGATAGTGACTACTCTGAAAGTGTAAAGCAGCTCGGTGAAGTGTGGACATCTGAACCATCATGTGAGCATGTTGGGCCCCAATTCGCTGGGCATATGCTGGAGCATCCATGTCTGGTGGTGGTGGTGGTGGTGGCTGCTGCTGCTGCTCATCCTCAACCTGTAACTCCGCAGTTGCGATACAGATGGCTTCAATATACGTTCTGGTCATAGGCGGTAGGATGCGAACCCTGGGGTTCACCTCCACTCCCCTAGATCTGCAGAGTGAAGTGATAAGAGAAGGAAAGCCAAGCCTGATCTTGGAGTTGGGTGTCCGACGCTCCAAAGTAGTAGCATAGTCTGCTATCTTATGAGTGATGATCTGTGAGACGTCGATAACAACATTGGTGAGGATGGAGTAGATGAGGTGGGCCATGGGCATAACCACATCTGAAACATGCCCAGTAGGGTAAATGTTGGCCAGTATCAGTACTGTACACATCTGTGAAATGCTCCTCATATCCTTCCTATAGATCCGAGCAGCATGCCGATATGCGTTCCTCTCAAAAGAACGCCCTGGTAAACAAAGCAGTTGAGCAGTCTCTGTGTCGAGGAGCTCATTACCGTTGACACCAATGGTCTCTATCCTTTCCTGGTATTGGAACTCCACCAGGTCTCTGTTCTCCTCTATGGGGTATCCTAGGAGTGCATTGATTGCATCGCAATCAAATCTGATTACCTGCCCCCGTACATAAGACTCCTTTCTGATGTTAACGCCTTGGTCTCCAATGGCATTAGCATAAAAGTCCCTGACGATATCTGGGTCAAAGTAGCTGTCAGGGCGGCTGAGGCAGCCCCAACGCCTCCTGTGAATCTCAGTAGAGAACTCCTCATACTCTCCCTCTTCAAGGACGACTGGTCGCTCCTTAATGAATTTGCAGTCTGCAATGTCAGTGTAGGCTTCAAAGGACTTGAGGTCTTTGAAGCGGTGAGGGTCGAACTCAGGTTCCCTCTTAGGGGCCTTCCTCTTGGCACCCCCTGTTCCCTTCCTAGAGGAACTGGGAGCACTCACGTTATTTGTGCGGACCATCTGCAAAAGAGAAACAAATCAAAATTATTTATGCATCATAAAATTCAACTACTCATAATTATGAAATAAATGGCCAATTTAATTTTAAAAATTAGAGCAATTTAATCAAACAATTGTGCATAAAAAATTTGATTTTAATTATTATCCAATAAATTCCAGTTAATTAATTAATACATGCTAAAGTGATTAGTTTAAGCAAGTCCTAAACAATCCTAATCAGGCAAAAGTGAGAATTGAACTCATGCTCAAAAATCATGTCATCAGTAACATGCAATAGGGCATAATTATTTTTGTAAGGGCATGCAAAAAAAAAAATATTAGAGCAATTGATCATGCATGCACTAACCCAAAATAATTTGCAGAAATTATTGAGCACTTTGAAAACTACCACCTAAGCAAACAGGAATATCTCACAAAAGATCCTAACCACATGCAAACTATTTTTAAACATTTATAAACAATTATTTCTTTCCTAAAGGGTCCTAAAATCCTAAACTTCCTATCCTAAGGTTATGCTCAAATAAAATAAAAAATCAAAATTCCAATCGGTTAGAAAGGAAGAAAATCATAAAAAACATACCTGGTGTGAAGCCGGAAACTGAAAATGAGGTTATATGAGTGAGAAACAGGCAAGGAAAGGGTTAGGAATATCAGAGAAAAGCGAGGGAAGGAATCTGAGGGAAGTTCGAAATGAACTCCCTCGTCCCAAAATTCAAAATTTAAACAGCGTTCCCTGCGCTATAGCGCAGGGTTGAGCGCGCATTGCTTCAGAAGTTGAAGCGTGCCGCTGCACTTCACCCTGCACTATAGCGTAGGGTGAAGCGCAGAATCCAGAGAGTCCTTTATTTCCAGTAAATTTTGCGCTTCATCCTGCGCTATAGCACAGGCTGAAGCGCAGATGTGCAGTATTCTCTCTGCTTCTGCTACTCCTACTTTATTCCATGCATTCCTTTTAAATTTATATCCCCAATTTAACAATCTCCTAATTACACAGGTAATTCCTAAAACTAAAAATTAACAAAAAGAAAAATAAAAATGAAAACAAGAATCACAAACACTGGGTTGCCTCCCAGGAAGCGCTTGTTTAACGTCTTTTAGCTCGACGTCTGGTTACATAATCTTTTATGGTGGCCTCAAGTGGAGGATGATGTTTGACTCCATACCAGTTCTACCTTTGATTTCCCATCCTCCATGCCAATCTGTGACTCTTCCTTCATTGTCACTGTCCTCCTCAGTATCAGATGTTGATCTCTTTCTCCTTTTGAACTTGAACTCCCAAATTGACTCTGGGTGCTTTATCCTCATCCTAGACTTCCTCAGAAATCCGGAGCCTGGCAGTTGTGAAGAGTTTTTGGAAATAGCGTCAGTTTGTTGTAACTGGGGTACACCCCTGTCAATATGAAACACAATGGTTTCATCCTTTGAGCTCAATGCATATTTCCCTCAATCAACATCAGTGATCATTTTAGCAGCCTTCATGAATGGTCTTCCTAAAATCGGGGGGACTTCAGTATCCTCCTCTCCTGTCTCTGCAATGTAGAAATCCACCACATATGCAAATTTATCCATACTTATTTGAATGTCCTCTACTATTCCATGTAGGCTTTGAGCAGATTTATTTGCAAGAAGCAATCTCACATTAGCAGGCTTGACCTTCACATTACTCAACTTGTTAAAATAAGATAGCGGCATCAAATTGATGCTCGCTCCAAGATCTAATAAAGCATGAGTAGAGGGTAGATTACCAATAGAGATGGGTATAGTAAACCTACCTGGGTCAAGTGAATTACCTGTAACCAAGAACTTCTCTTCATGAGGTTCCTCTTGTTGGGCTGCTTTTTCTTCATCTTGATGAACAGCTTCCTCTTGAAGCAATTGTTCTTCGAAGATGATTTCTTCTTCCTCATCAAGCTCCTCCTCCTCTGACTTGTTGCCATCACTAGCAATCAAGTTGCATTGTTCCTTTGGATTGGTTTGGGTCACCGCAGAGAAGTGTTGCTGCCGGTGCTATGCCATCTCATTTGCTAACTGACCCACTTGATTCTCTAGAGTTTTGATTGATGCCTCAGTGGTTATCTTGAATCCACTAAATCCTTGCACTAATTCATCAATCTTACCCTCCAAAGAATTCAATTTATCATATGTTGAGGGCTGTTGTTAGTAGGGTGGTTGCCTTCCTCCATTCTGACTCCACCCAGAGTTGGTTTGGTTATTTCTCCAACCTTGAGAGTACTGATTGTTGTTGTTATTAGAGAAATTCCCTTACCTTCCCTGGTTACCCATGTAGTTGACTTGCTCTTGCTGTGTTTCTTGTATAGCACATTGACCATTCTGATGGTCACCTCCACAGAAGTCGCAAATCAATGGTTGGGCTTGGACGGGTTGCGAGTAGACAGCTTTCAGTTGTTGAGGGAGTGCCTTCAATGTCTCAGTGAGTGCTACTATTTGACGTTTGATGAGCTTATTCTCTGCTAATAGAGCATCACTTTGATTGAGTTCGAGCATCCCTTTCCTTGGTAATTATGCAGGTTGTCTTCCACTTTGAGCTTGTTGATCATTCTGTGCGAAATTGTTGATAATTTCCAGAGCTTGATCAACGTCTGTGGATAAGATTGTTCCTCCTGCTACAACATCTATGAATGATTTGGAGTCTGAACGCAGTCCCTTGCAAAACATATTAAGTTGGGCTATGTCTTCAAAGCCATGGTTGGGACACTTGCGCGGCAAAGATTTGAATCTCTCCCAAGATTCACAAAATGGTTCATCATTCTCTTGTCTGAAGGTGGAAATATCTGCTTTGGCTTCAATTTGCTTCCCTAGTGGGAAGAATCTTGACAAGAATTTCTCCTCAACCACACCCAAATTAGTTAGACTTTGATTTGGGTTTGATTGCAACCATTCCTTAGCTTTACCTATCAAAGAGAAAGGAAACAAGCATAAGTAAACAGATTCCAAACTACCTTCATCGAAACCCATAGTACCAATCAATTCATAAAAATTAGAGAGATGAGTATTTGGATTTTCATGGTCCAATCCAGCGAATTGATGTGCACTAATGAGGTTAAGATGTGCAGTCTTCAACTGCAAAGCTCTTGCATTGGGTGGAAATACAATGCCGGAGAAGTGACGTGGTCCTTGATGGGAGATGTAATCTCCTAATGTCCTCCTTCTTAGAGCTTCCTCTTCTGCCATGTTTTTGGTTTCTTCAACAATTAATCTCCTTCTTCTCCTCCTCGAGTTTTTACCTCTATTACTTCGCGACGTCCTTTCGATTTCCGGGTCGAACTGAAGTTGATTAGGAGACGCCTGACCTCTCAGAAGCATAAACAAGAAACTTGAAAAGGGGTGAGTGTTGAAGAATTTTTTTTGTAATTATGATAATAAAATTAATATATTAATTAGTAATCCTAAAAAAAAAAGAAAAATAAATAATAAATTCCTAAGATAATAAAAAGAACACTTGATAACTAGACCGCCAAGGTCTACACAAATTGAAAACCGTTCCCCGGCAACGGCGCCAAAAATACTTGATGGGTTTCTGGCAAGCGAACCACAAATCCAGCAATATAATTGTAAGAAGAGTATCGTATCCACAAGGAGCGGTTAATCTATGTAGACTGTGATCTATTTATCAAGAGAAAGCACGGTTTAGAGAGTATAGTTGCGAAATTGTAAATAGGAAGTAAATATCAATTGGAATTAGAAAGGAAGAGTTAGAGATACTTTACTTGGATTAGGATTGAACTTCATCTCATCGCACCCCTCATGTATGTCCATACTACCTACTACTTATAGGCTTTGAATTATAACGCTGTAGTCAAACTATATTGCTAATGACCCCGAGTTACCAGGCACCCCTTACACTCAAAG
Source organism: Sesbania bispinosa (assembly GCA_026901365.1). Lineage (NCBI taxonomy): Eukaryota > Viridiplantae > Streptophyta > Magnoliopsida > Fabales > Fabaceae > Sesbania > Sesbania bispinosa. The sequence goes on along the minus strand of QLOH01000069.1, from coordinate 475,189 downwards.
GTAATCCATGCGGGCTCTCCCAAGCGACAGACTTACCCTCGACTTATTTTGCTCTCTTTTATTTCGTTTGTTAAAGAGCTAATTGATAAACGAGGCCTAATGCTGTAGACGCACCTTCTCTCAAGTACTGTCACTACCCTCACTCATCAGGATACATCTATGTTCGGATCCTGGATTCATAATCAACTAACTCTTTGCTATCGGTTTATCAATATCAAGATTAATGGTCGGATGCCCTTCATTATGGTACTCACACTACCCATCAATCATCAGTAAACACCCTTGTTTCAGACAATGGTTAACCGAGTATTCTCATTCACTCCGAGGTTGAGTTTCCTATGTCTAGGCTCCCCCAAACTCAATCCTAGTCGTAACGTAAATTACAAACTAGCCTATAACTCCGGCGCAAGCGCAGAAGTTAGGAATAAGCACAGAACGAGATTACCAGCACTATAATTAGGGAACTGCATAAATAAAATAGATATAGTTCAACATACACTTGGGAATGGAATCGATTACATTCAATCCTAATGGAGAGTTAACTACACGAGGTAGCCATACAAACCACCGAAGATGCTGTCACCATCTTCAATCCTTGTGAAGCGCTCCTCCTCTCCTACTCTAAACTTAGCTTTGGTACATTATCATTGAAATATAGACTGGATTACAATGATCGTCCTTTGAATTGGTGCAAGAGGTTCCTATTTATAGACTAAGGAAAGACAACGCAAATTGGGGAGAAATCTATCTAAAAACGGCAACAGGGAACAAATCAGCGTGAGCTGCGCTCCAGGCTGCGCTATAGTGCAGGATTGAGCGCAACTTCCAGAGAGTCTGCGCTGTAGCGCAGGTGAAGCGCAGGTAGCGTCCTGCAGCTCCAACTTTCTCTTTTTAATCTTGATCTCTCCCCGAGACTGGTTTTGGCATATTTGTCTTTCCTTGTTTCCCTTTATTTGATGATATCCTTGCATTTATTGAGCCATCCTTGATTTATTTGGGAAGCTTGTCTGCAGAATCCTTGATTGATTGGCAGTGATCTCCTCATTAATTGTATTATATCTTCTTCAAATCTTTATTAAATGTCTTCAATCAATCTCAAATCTTGCAGATATCTCCCTCATTTAATGCTATCTATTATTCAAATCAAATCTTTGCAATATCCTGCAAAAATCAGCAATATTTCTATCAAAATAGCATCAAATTCAAATCTTAGATTAATAAATACAATTTATCTAATATTTAATAAAAAGGGATTAAATTGGGGCAAAATTATCATTTTATCCTCGATAAGTGAAATAAAAAGTGCTCTAATTTATCAACTAATTTTCACTTATCAACAAGCTGGAAGGACCAGAACCAGAGGTAGAGTGTTCACCATGAGCGGTGCTGCAGCTGCTGAATCCAAGGATCTGATCCAAGGTAAGTGTGTCATAATTGGAAATCCTTTAATTGTATTGTATGATTCGAGTGCGACGCATTCTTTCATTTCTATGGATTGTGTGAAACAATTGAGAGTGCTTGTTGTTAAATTACCCTATGATCTTGTTGTTTCTACTCCTACTGCTAAACCTGTGATCACTTCATTAGCCTATTTGAACTGTTCAATCACCATTGGTGATAAAACCTTCTCTGTTGATTTGATTTGTTTGCCTCTTTCTCAGCTTGATATTGTTTTGGGAATGGACTGGTTATCTTCCAATCGAGTCAAACTTGACTTTTATCATAAATTTGTTGTGATTGACTCTTCTTCTCCCTCTACTCTTAATCCAGTAAGTATGAGATTCTTGTCCACCAACCAAGTGGATGCTTATTTAAGGGATGGAGCTCAAATCTACATGATACTTTCTTCTTTGGAAGAAGAGCGGGAATCTGACATCAGTAAACTGCCTGCGGTGAGAGAATTCGTTGAGGTGTTTTCGGAAGATATTCTTGGTGTGCCACCAGAGAAAGAGATGGAGTTTAACATAGATTTAGTACCTAGAACCGGACCTATTTCTATAGCTCCGTATAGGATGTCCCCATTAGAATTAGTTGAGTTGAAGAAACAGCTAGAAGAGTTGTTAGAAAAACAATTTGTTAGGCCTAGTGTGTCCCCTTGGGGAGCACCAATGTTGTTAGTTAAGAAGAAAGATGGTAGCATGTGGCTCTGTGTAGATTATCGTCAGCTTAATAAGGTGACGACAAAGAATAGATATCCCTTGCCTAGGATAGACAACTTGATGGATCAATTGAGAGGAGCTAGAATTGATATAGAGAAGTTTAGAGACCTGAACTTAGATGTTGAATTTGCTCCTAAGAGTGTGAGATTAGGAATTTTGAAGATTTCGAATGATTTCTTAGGACAAGTTCGTTTAGCTCAAAGGGGTAGATCAACCTTTGCAAGTTTTGAAGGATCTAGTCCCTAAGAAAGGAGAATCTGCGTTTCGTAAGGGCACTGATGGAATCGTTAGATTCAAGGGTAGGATATGTGTACCCATTGATAAGGAGATAAGAAGATTGATTTTGGAAGAAGCCCATAAGAGTAGATTGAGAGTTCACCCTGGAGCAACTAAGATGTATCAGGATCTAAAGAAGATGTTTTGGTGGTCTGGAATGAAAAAGAAGGTACCTGAGTATATAGCTTCTTGTTTGGTTTGTGATGGAATCCTGGCAAGTGTACCAAAAGTCCAGCAGTTATAGAGTAAGTAAGATATCGTATCCACAGGGAGCGGTTTTAATTTGTAAAATAATAGCGATTGTATTTTCAATAAAAACGGTTTGTAAAATGGTTTCGTTGTTTTCGCGATAATAATAAAATAAAATAAAAGCAAACGGATAAATATGAGGAGAGTAATATTTCGGACTAGGATTTGACTTCGTTTCATCTCCCCCCTTGTGTATGCGAATCCTTTCCCTTAATTATGATCATACTCGTAATCACCTTAGCATTGTTTAATTACAATAATTATAAGGCATGCCTGGTAATTATCGTACCCGCAAATTCCCCTATAACATCATCATTAAACGCCAAAAGTTATTCTCTACAGGCATTCAAAGTGGCTTGGCGACCCCGAACATTCCCCGTATTTTGCAATCAGCGCTATCGATTTAGTCATACTTTCATATAAGGCACCTATGAAGGGGTGTGTCACTCACTGAACATTCAATCGTTAGAATACAATCCTTATACTACGATATGACTAAACCGAGTATCTTCAGCAATCCGAGATTAAGCTTCATAGACATCTCCATGCTCACCTAACTCTGCTACTAGTCGGAGTTCCACTTTTTGTATCCAGAGCACTAGCCTACCACCCCGGCTCACGCGCGGAGGTGATGCATTACAAACAGCATAAAGATACCGATAAATTACAAATAGAGAATCATAATTAAAAAGAAAGAGAATTCTATATACACAAGGGGATTGAATCCACTACATCAAATCCTACTGGAGAGCTTAGCTACTCATAGTAGCCATTACAAACCACTGAGAAATCTGTCACCTTTCTCAATCCTAGAACTACTCTCTCTCTCTTTCTGTCTTTGTGATCTATGCAAAGGGCTCTATTTATAGTGTTGGAAAACCCTTTTCAAATTGGAAGAGATCAGGCTGTGATGTCACTTGCATGAAGCTTATCCAATCAGGAGCTGCCTTTTCATAAATTGACGTCACTTGCGGGAAGCCTATCCAATCAGGAGCTGACTTTCCATAAATTGACGTCACTTGCGCGAAGCCTATCAATCAGGAGCTGCGCTTCATGCGCGCTTAGCGTGTGTGAAGCCTAGTTAATCGGCTGCTGCGCTCCTAGTGCGCTTAGTGTAAGTGGAGCCTGATCAATTTGGATCTACGCTCCACATGCGCTTAGCGCGTATGGAGTGAGTTACACGCTGCAACTTTCCTTCAAATATGGATCTAACCTCTGGATCTCTTCTGATCTTATCTGTTTTTCCTTTATCCCTTTATCTGAATTATTTTTGTATTTATTTAATTTGAAATTGAATTGAAGAGGTTATCCACAAGATTCTCTGATTATCTCCTCTTTATTTGAATTTGAATTTGCAACAACCTCCTTTCTGATGCTATTTTCTCTCTCTTTCCAAATCTCCTGTAAATCTGCATAAAATAACAGATTTCTATTCAAAATAGCATCATATTCAAATTTGAACCAAATAAATACAAATATTGTAAATATTAATAAAAAGGGATATTTTGGCGCATAAATTACTATTTTAACCTTGATAAATGTAATAAAAACTATATGAAAATAACGCTAATTTTACACTTATCAAATACCCCCCAACTTAATTTCTTGCTTGTCCTCAAGCAAGACACCTTTGCAGTCAAAATTTCAACACACCCTTGACTATAATTCTCAAAATAACTACAAGGAAAAATTTTCATTATCTCTTTATTAGGCAGAAGTTACTTTCCAAACCAAGAAAAATCAAAATCAAGAGATATTACCATTGCTCAATCAGAATTAAAATACAATCAACAAGTTGATATTTCTCAGGAGTAGTAATTAAAGCAACAAACAAAATACCAAGGAATTTCACTCATGCTCACGGGTACTGTTTCCCTCAATATTTTCACCACAACTGAACAACTAAGATTGATAGTCGTTTCTAGTTCCTAAGCATGTTTATGGTTGATATGGATCAAAAGGTCTTTTTAAGGTTGTAATGAGGCTGGGTTATCAAGAAATTATGGTTTTTTCTGGATAAACAATGAACATCTAGAATAGAGAGCATCTTTGAATTTTGCTTTTGATTTTCTCTCCTTCCACCATTTCTTTCTTGATTTATTTCACTTCTTTGCAAGCCTCTTTCCTTGTTTGAAGATGCACTCCCCCCAACTTATTCAATTTATAAACTTTTTCTTTTTTATTTTAGGGGGAGTGATCTTCTTTTTGTTTCTTTGTACTTGCCCTCTGGATTTTCAACCTTTTCTTCCCATTATTTTTCACTTGCCACCTTGTTCTCTATCCCAAATGTGTAAGGGACAGGATGTGTATTTTTGTTTTGGCTTGGGTGAACAAGAATAATCAATTTAAAGCTCAAAATGGGTTATCAAGAAAAATTATACCAAGGTTGGCTTTTTGGCTTTGAGCAAATATATTGAAAAACAAAATTTTGCCTTTGTCATTTCCATATTTTCCATAAACAGCAAAAGATCAAAAACTCAATCAATAAAAGTTGACAGACAGCGGTGAAAAACTCTCAATTTAGTGTTTGGGATCTCAACTCACTGGTTACTTGGCTAAATTCCTTGATAAAATATTTATTGGTTTTAATTAACTACCCTAATTGATTCTCATGTGAAGTATCCTGATCTTAATTGATTATGGGATTAATCACAAGACTTTTTTCCTTCCTAATCTGGTTAGTTAAACAGCCTAATTTCAGAAATTTTGAAAAATTTTCCTTTTATTTCCTAAAGCCTAAGTACATACTAAAAAAAACTAATAAAAAAATAAAAGAAAAACTAAAAATAAAAGAAAAAGAAAACACCTAGTTTTAGTCTTCATCTTCTAAATTTAAAAAAAAAACTAATAAAAAAATAAAAGAAAAACTAAAAATAAAAGAAAAAGAAAACACCTAGTTTTAGTTTTCATCTTCTGAATTTCCTCCCCTCCTGTAAAAATTAGGCCTGTCCCTAGGCCATTCTACTTCCTCTTGGAAGCATTCTGGAGTCATGCCCGGATGCTGTCCTTGAACATTGTAATACAAGAATTCTTGAAGATGCATCATACTGGAATGGATTGATTTGACTTGGTCTGATAAATGTTCCATGAAATATTGGCCCGGTCTATCTGATGGTAGTGGTGGTGCAGGGACCTCATGAATGTCAATGATTGTTTCTTCTAGTGGGATGCACTGAGATTCTATATATTGCTGATTAATGAGTTTCCCAATAGGTGTGTTTGGGTGGACCCCAACACCCTTGTATTGGCATAAAGCTGTGATTAAAGCTGGGAATCCCAATTTCATTCGAGATTGTAATCTCCTTTCATCCTGAGATGCTTGGAATAAACATTCCAAATAGTCAGATATGACTAAAGCAATGTCAACCTGCTCCTTCTTCATTATGCAATGCATCAAATGTGCTGAAGGCATAGCTAAGGCGGAAAGACGTGGTGTAGGCATAATGTTGGCAATTATAAGATCCATCCAAATTTTGGACGCACCTTTCAAATGCTCTCTGGGTATCGATTCTGCTTCACAATACACATTTGTCTCATACGTTTTTCCATCCAAACACAAGCACTGAGCAGTCTGTGCAACAAGTATATCATTCCCATAAGGTCCAACTTCCTGCATCCTCTTAATATACCTGCAATGAGTGTCATCAATGACTTCTGGTGCAGGGCACTCCGAATTTTCATTAATTGCGTCCCTGTCATAGGACACCCAACATCCTTGTACAAAGCTTTTTCTTTCACCAGTACCATCTTCATTCCATAAGGCATTACTATAAAATTGTTTGACAATATCTGGGTCAAAATGTTTGTAAGGTTCCACCAGTACCCTCCATTGTCTTCTTTCAATTTCATAGTTAAACTCCTAATATTCTCCTTCTTTTAGTAGCACCTGTCGTTCCAACAAGAATTCACAATTTTTAATATAATTGTAATTCAATGCGGCTTCAGGGTCTTTAAATTTCCCTTCTCTTTCAAATGGATCGTCTGTCCTCCTTTTCTTCATTGGTGCAGAGGTGCTCTTCCTTGTAGTTATCAAGGTGCGAACCATCTACAAAGAAAAATAATAATGCATTGAGAAGAGGGAATCAAGAATCAAATACCCAAAGTCAAGAAGGAGCACCATCTTACTTGAAGTTCCATCAAGATTAATCAAAGAATCAAAGTTAAAATTCATACCTTGATGACTAGCTTCTTCTGAGAGACTAAAAATAGAGAATTTTTTAAAAAAACTTTCCCGCTCAAAACCTCTGAAAGTCACCGAGAGTGGTGATTTTCTTGGTTTCGGACGCTATTTATCGGTGTACAGGGATCTGCGCTTCATATGCGTTTAGCGCATATGAAGCGCGTGCTTCTGAATGATCTCGCACGCTATGATCACGCTACAGCGTATCACAAAGCGCATTTTCACGCTTTAACTTGCGCTTAGCGCGAGTAAAGTGTGAAACCCAGAGGCTTATGCTTCTTCTGCGCTTTAAGTGCGCTTAGCGGGCTTAAAACGCAGAAAGTTTTGAAAAAAAAATATTTTCTTTTTTTTTATGTTTTTCTAAAAATTTACTCCTATTCTAAAAAAAATACAAGAAAATATGCTGGGTTGCCTCCTAGAAAGTGCTTGTTTAACGTCTGATAGCTCGACGCCTGATTCGTTATGTGTCCATTAGCTGAATGACAGATTTGGATCTGTCAATTTCTCCTCCTAGGTAGGGCTTCAGCCTCTGGCCATTCACTACCCAACAGTTCCCTGTATCAGGGTCCTCCAATTCCACTGCTCCATATGATCTTACTTCCTTGATAATGAAGGGTCCTGTCCATTTGGATCTCAGTTTTGCAAGGAAAGAATTTTAATCTGGAGTTGAACAGTAATACTGATTGTACTGGGAAGAATTTTCTATTTAAGAGCTTCTTATCATGATATTCCTTTGTCTTTTCTTTATAGATCTTAGAAGACTCATAATCATTTAGCCGCATTTCTTCCAGTTCATTCAGCTGTAGAATCCTCTTTTGTCCCGCTGCTCTTTCATCCATATTCAGAACTTTGAGGGCCCAATATGCCTTATGCTCCAGTTCAACTGGTAGATGACAAGCCTTTCCATATACCATCTTGAAAGGAGAAAGCCCTGTAGTTGTCTTGAATGTTGTCCTGTATGCCCACAGTGCATCATCTAGCTTATAAGACCAGTCCCTTTTTTATGAATTTACTATTTTTTCGAGTATCTTCTTCAACTCTCTGTTAGATACTTCAGCTTGTCCATTTGTTTGAGGATGATAAGGTGATGCTACTTTGTGCTTCAGCCCATAACTCCTCAAAACATTTTGATTGCAGAAATGGGAACCACCATCACTGATCAATACTCTTGGTGTGCCAAACCTGGAGAATATATTTTTCTTCAAGAATTGTTCCATCGTTCTTGAGTCAGCTTTCACTGTGGCTTCAGCCTCTACCCATTTTGAAACATAGTCTACAGCTACCAGAATGTACTGCTTTCCATTTGAAGAAGGAAAAGGTCCCACAAAGTCTATCCCCCAACAGTCGAACACTTCAACTTCTAGAATATAGTTCCAGGGCATCTCATTCCTCTTTGATATTCCTCCAGTTCTTTGGCAATTATCACAGTGTAGAACATAGTCATGTGCATCCTTGAACAGAGTTGGCCAATAAAATCCAGACTGTAACACTTTTGCAGCAGTTCTATCCTTGTTGAAGTGCCCTCTATATGGTGAACCATGACAGTGCCATAAAATGTTCTGAACTTCTTCTCTTGGCACACATCTTCTCAGCAACCCATCAGTTCCAATCTTGAAGAGGTGCGGATCGTCCCACATATATTCCTTTGCAGAGTGCAAGAACTGTTTCTTTTCATTCCATGTCATCTCTTCTGGAAGTACTCCTGTTGCCTTAAAATTTGCGATGTCAGCAAACCATGGCCTTTCCTTGATCATCATGAGTTGTTCATCTGGAAAAGTTTCATGTACTTCCATTTGGGTGTCAGTCACTTCTTTATTCACCAATCTTGACAGGTGATTTTCTATGACATTCTCACTTCCTTTTTTATCCTTTATGACCAAATCAAATTCCTGCAAAAGCAAAATCCACCTTATTAGTCTTGGCTTAGAATCTGGTTTAGTTAAAAGATATTTTATTGCTGCATGGTCAGTATAGATGGTAACCGTAGAGCCTATTAAATATGGTCTAAACTTTTCTAATGCATACACTATGGCTAGCAATTCTTTTTCTGTGGTAGCATAATTTATTTGTGCCTCATTTAAAACCTTACTAGCATAGTGTATAACATGGAAAACTTTAGATTTTCTTTGTCCTAAAACTGCTCCTACAGCATAGTCACTAGCATCACACATCAATTCAAAACCATGGTTCCAATCAGGACCAACAATAACAGGTGCAGATATAAGTTTATGTTTCAAAAAATTAAAGGCAGCCAAACATTCATTATCAAATTTAAAGGATACATCCTTATTCAACAGATTGCTGAGAGGTTTGGCTATCTTTGAGAAGTCTTTGATGAAACGCCTGTAAAATCCTGCATGTCCAAGGAAACTTCTGATGCCTTTAACATTTACTGGAGGAGGTAGCTTTTCAATAACTTCAATCTTTGCTTTGTCTACCTCGATTCCTTTTGTTGAATTTTTATGCCCAAGGACCACTCCTCCTATCACCATAAACTGGCACTTTTCCCAGTTTAGTACGAGGTTAGTCTCTACACACCGCTTTAGTACAGTGTCTAGATTCTTTAGGCAGTGATCAAAGGAACTCCCAAATACTAAGAAGTCATCCATAAAAACCTCTATGCATTTCTCCACCAGATCTGAGAATATTGACAGCATGCATCTTTGAAAGGTTGCAGGAGCATTGCATAGTCCAAACGGCATTTTCCTGTATGCAAAAACACCAAAAGGACAAGTGAAAGCAGTCTTTTCTTGATCTTATGGTTTTACTGCTATTTGGTTATACCCAGAATATCCATTTAAGAAACAATAAAAAGCTTGTCCTGCTAATCTTTCCAACATTTGATCCATGAAAGGCAAAGGAAAATGACCTTTCCTAGTTGCTTGGTTTAATTTCCTATAGTCAATGCACATTCTCCATCCTGTTACTGTCGTAGTGGGTATTAATTCATTTTTTTCATTTTTAATAAAAGTCATACCCCCTTCTTAGGAACTACTTGAATTGGACTTACCCAATCACTATCATACCTGCCTCAAGAAGTTTCATCACCTCTTTTTTTACTACCTCTTTCATGACTGGATTTAATCTTCTTTGAGGTTGAGTAACAGGTTTGAAATCTTCCTCCATGTGAATTTTATGCATGCAATATAAAGGACTGATACCTTTGAGATCTGATAAAGACCATCCTAAAGCTCCTGCATTTTCTCTTAGCACAACAAGAAGCTTTTCCTCCTCTAGGGGAGTTAAAGCTTTGCTTATAACAACAGGTTTAGTCATGTCTTTATCTAAAATGGCATATTTGAGATGAGAGGGTAATACCTTAAGTTCCAGCTTCTGACTTTCAGTATTTTCCTCTTGCTTCAATGTCTCGTTGCCTTCTTCTCCTGGTGGAACAAAACCTGTTGAGTTAAGTTCCTTGAGGTAGTCCTTTCTTTCTTCCTCATCGAAAATATCTCTCACTCCTGTCAATACTTTCTCCAGAGGATCTGCTTTTAACAATCTTTGATCAAGGGAGACTTCTTCCATCACATCTAATTGAAGACATTGTTGTTTCTCTTTTGGATGTTTCATTGCTTTAAACACATTAAAAGTCACCTCATCATCTTGCATTCTTACTGTTAGGTTGCCATCATCCACATCAATGATTACTCTTGTTGTCTTCATGAATGGTTTGCCAAGAATGAGAGGTACCTCAGCATCTTCCTCTATGTCCATGATGACAAAGTCTACTGGAAATATGAACTTGTCCACTTGTACCAATACATCTTCTACAACTCCACTTGGAAACTTCATTGATCTGTCAGCTAGTTGTAGAGTCATCCTTGTGGGTTTGATTTCCATATTCCTAATTCTTTTCATCATTGATAAGGGCATTAGGTTGATGTTGGCTCCTAGATCAAGCAATGCTTTGCCCACTGGTTGAAATCCAATAGTTACAGGTATGGTGAAGCTTCCTGGATCTTTCGTCTTTTGTGGTAAAGATTTTTGTATGATTGCACTGCATCTGGCTTCCAATCCTACTGTCTCTGTTGTGAAGCTCCTCTTTTTGGTCATTACTTCCTTCATAAATTTGGAATAGGTAGGCATTTGCTCAAGGGCCTCCATTAAGGGAATATTGATCTGCACATTCTTCATTAGTCCCATGAAGTTCTTGAACTCCCTATCCATATCCTTTTTTGAAGGTTTCTTTGGGTATGGTAGACGCTTGTCTTGTGGTGCAGATGAGAAGACTTCAATCTTTTCCTGTGTCACCTCCTTTTCTTTTTCTGGCTCAATCTCTTCTTCTTGATCTTTCTGGCACTCAGCTTGTTGTTCCTTTCTTTCTAGGACTTCCCTTTCAACTACTAAATTTTCTCCTATTCCTCTTCCTATCTCCTTGCCACTTCTAGTGGAAATAGATCTGCAGAACTCTTGGTGCTCAACAAGCTGTTTATGGATGGTCTCTACCTAATCTGCTAGACTTTGGAATGCCATCTTCACTGCTTGTTGATTGTTGTTCATATCTCGCATGAGATTGTCGAGTTTTTTCTCAATTCTGACATAGATGTCTGGTACTGCTAAATCTTTGGCTGGTTCTGGAGATGACTCACACTTTGTCTGCAATCCTTCCAAGAAGTTGACTTGCTCTATTTGAAGTGTAGGGAGAGAGCAATGGCCATTTGGATGATTACCGTTGCAAAAATCACAAATCAATGTGATGCTTGGCTCTGGCGTTGCCATTTGGTTCTGCATTATGAGCTTGATTTTACCCAGCAACATATCCACTAACTCGGTTGATTCTTCCCTTGGCTCTGGATGTCTCCATAGCTGAGCTGATTGACAACTGAGTGCAGAATTCTCAATTATCTCAACTGCTCTTTCTGCGCTCACTGCTAAGATGGTTCCTCCTGTTGCTGCATTTATGAAGGTCTTGGAGTCTGATTTGAGTCCATTGCAAAAGATATTCACCTGGGTCAGGTCATTTTAACCATGGTTTGGACAATTGTGCAGCAATAGCTTGTATCTTTCCCAAGCTTGTCGAAGTGATTCATTGGTTTCTTGCTCAAATGTAGATATCTTCATTTGTGCCTGCAAGAACCGTGAAACCGAGTAAAACCTTCTGAGAAATCTTTCTTCTACTTCCTTCCAGCTGCTTAGATTTTGACTGGAATGTGTCTTCAACCATTCTTTTGCTTTTCCTGTTAAAGAGAAGGGAAAAAGACGTAAGTATACAGTTTCTAAGTCTCCTTCTTCAAATCCCAAAATGCTTATCAATTCATAGAAGTTAGAAAGATGATTATTAGGATCCTCATGATCCAATCCCGCAAATTGATTTGCACTTATGCGGTTGAGATGAGCAGCTTTCAACTCCAAGGTCCTTGCAGTTGTGGGTAGCACAATGCTGGAGTGATAGTGAGGGCCTTGATTTCTGACATAATCCCCTAAAGTCCTTCTGGGTTCTGCCATATCTTGAGGTTCGTTTGCTATTATCCTCCTTCATCTTCTTTGACTTCTTCTCTTCCTGGTTGTCCTCTCGATTTCTGGATCGAAAATCAGTTGCTTTGGAGACACCTGGCATCTTAAAAGCATAAACAAAGAATCTAGAGATTGGATGAGATAACAGATAAATAAATAATATTTTTTTATACAAAAAAAATAAAATAAAAATAAAATACGAAAATAAAAAATATGAAAATTTAAAATTTAAAATTTAAAATACACTTTTTGAAAATTTTGAAATAATTGAAAATTCAATCTACTAAAATTATACAAATTGAGACACCGCTCCCCGGCAACGGCGCCAAACACTTGATGGAATCCTAGCAAGTGTACCAAAAGTCCAGCAGTTATAGAGTAAGTAAGATATCGTATCCACAGGGAGCGGTTTTAATTTGTAAAATAGTAGCGATTATATTTTCAATAAAAACGGTTTGTAAAATGGTTTGGTTGTTTTCGCGATAATAATAAAATAAAATAAAAGCAAACAGATAAATACGAGGATAGTAATATTTCGGACTAGGATTTGACTTCGTTTCATCCCCCCCCTTGTGTATGTGAATCCCTTCCCTTAATTATGATCATACTCGTAATCACCTTAGCATTATTTAATTACAATAATTATAAGGCATGCCTGGTAATTATCGTACCCGTAAATTCCCCTATAACATCATAATTAAACGCCAAAAGCTATTCTCTACAGGCATTCAAAGTGGCTTGGCGACCCCGAACATTCCCCGTATTTTGCAATCAGCGCTATCAATTTAGTCATACTTTCATATAAGGCACCTATGAAGGGGTGTGTCACTCACTGAACCTTCAATCGTTAGAATACAATCCTTATACTACGATATGACTAAACCGAGTATCTTCAGCAATCCGAGATTAAGCTTCATAGACAGCTCCATGCTCACCTAACTCTGCTACTAGCCGGAGTTTCACTTTTTGTATCCAGAGCACTAGCCTACCACCCCGGCGCACGCGCGGAGGTGATGCATTACAAACAGCATAAAGATACCGATAAATTACAAAAAGAGAATCATAATTAAAAAGAAAGAGAATTCTATATACACAAGGGGATTGAATCCACTACATCAAATCCTACTGGAGAGCTTAGCTACTCATAGTAGCCATTACAAACCACTGAGAAATCCGTCACCTTTCTCAATCCTAAAACTACTCTCTCTCTCTCTATCTGTCTTTGTGACCTATGCAAAGGGCTCTATTTATAGAGTTGGAAAACCCTTTTCCAATTGGAAGAGATCAGGTTGTGATGTCACTTGCGTGAAGCTTATCCAATCAGGAGCTACCTTTTCATAAATTGACGTCACTTGCGCGAATCCTATCCAATCAAGAGCTGCCTTTCCCTAAATTGACGTCACTTGCGCGAAGCCTATCAATCAAAAGTTGCGCTTCATGCGCGCTTAGCGTGTGTGAAGCCTAGTTAATCGGCTGCTGCGCTCCACGTGCGCTTAGCGCAAGTGGAGCCTGATCAATCTGGATCTGCGCTCCACATGCACTTAGCGCGTATGGAGCGAGTTACACGCTGCAACTTTCCTTCAAATCTGGATCTAACCTCTGGATCTCTTTCTGATCTTATCTGGTTTTCCTTTATCCCTTTATCCGAATTATTTTTTGTATTTATTTAATTTGAAATTGAATTGAAGAGGTTATCCACAAGATTCTCTGATTATCTCCTCTTTATTTGAATTTGAATTTGCAACAACCTCCTTTCTGATGCTATTTTCTCTCTTTCCAAATCTCCTGTAAATCTGCATAAAATAACAGATTTCTATTCAAAATAGCATCATATTCAAATTTGAACCAAATAAATACAAATATTGTAAATATTAATAAAAAGGGATATTTTGGGGCATAAATTACTATTTTAACCTTGATAAGTTTAATAAAAACTATATGAAAATAACGCTAATTTTACACTTATCAGTTTGTCAGAGAGCTAAGATTGAACATCGAAGACCATTAGAGGAGTTACAGCCTTTAGATGTCCCTAAGTGGAAATGGGATAGCATTTTGATGGATTTCGTGGTAGGTTTATCTAGAACCCCGGTAGGTTTTAATGCTATATGAGTAATCGTTGATAGGCTAACAATATCTGCTCATTTTCTACCCATCAACATTAAGTTTTCCTTAGAAAAGTTAACTTGGTTGTACATTAAGGAGGTAATAAGGTTACATGTGATTCCGTCTAGCATAGTGTCAGATAGAGACCCTAGATTTACATTCAGACTTTAGGGTAGTCTACAGCAAGTATTAGGAACCAAGATTTAGATGATTTAGGAAAGGATGAGGATATCTCAAGAGCAGGCGAGGAAAAATTACTATGATCGGAGGAGGAAACCCCTTGAATACAAAGAAGGAGACCATGTCTTTTTAAGTGTTACACCGACGACTAGGGTTGGTAGGGCGATACGATCCCGAAAGCTTACACCTAAATTTGTTGGTCCCTACCAAATTTTAAAAAGAAACGGTCTTGTTGCTTACCAAATTGCTTTACCGCCTTTTCTTTCTAATCTTCATAATGTATTCCATGTGTCACAACTTCGAAAATATATTCCTGACCCTCCGCACGTCATAAGACCCGACGTAATACAATTAAAAGAAAATTTAACTTATGAGGTATTACCTGTGCGAATAGGAGACCGAAGGATTAAGCAGTTGAGAGGAAAAGAGATTTCGTTGGTTAAGGTTATTTGAAGCACAACTGATGAAGGAAATGCAACCTGGGAGTTGGAGGAGCAAATGAAGAAGTCCCATCCTCATTTATTTCAAGAAGGTATGCACAAATTTCGTGGACGAAATTTCTTTTTAGGAGGGGAGAGATGTAACACCCACGATTTTACCGTTTTGCTGTATTGTGTGTTTTATTGAATTTTGAGTGATTAAAATTATTTTTAATCATCAAAATTTATATTTTTGGGTTTAGGAATGAATTTCCTATTTTTATAGAATTTCTGGGGATTTTTGGAATTTTTCTGTGAAAAATGACCTTTTAACCCCTACTGTCTCTTAAACCGGGCCCAAATACTCTTGATCCGGGCCAGAAAAATTGCACAAACCTTCCCTTTTCTTCTCATGCAAGTCGTGCCTGCGGGAGAGTCTTGCATGAGAGACACGTCTTCTTCTTTCTTTTTCTCCAAGACATGTGTGTAAGGTGTAGGCTTTTATGGCATTTAAAACACCAAAACCCTTTATTCTTTCTTTTCTTCCACACATGCAAGCTTCATTTTTCTCTCATTTTTCTCTCTCTCTCTCCAAGCCAAGGCCGTGAGCTCTCTCCCATTTTCTCCCAAAATGTTTCAATTCTCCATCAAACACTTTCAAGCCAAGGTTCCATTTTTGAACCAAAGCTTTAAACACCTAGCCTTCAAGCATTGTTAGCTCTTGTTTGGTGATCAAAGGAGGGATTTTTGGGGCTGTCTTTGGAGCTGTTGCTGCACCATATTCTTGAGGAATTTCTCTAGGTAAAGGGGGGGAGAACTTGAACTCTAGTAGGATTGGTGACTAGAGTCAAGGATTACCCTTGATCCTTGTCTTTGATCTTGTTTTTCCCTTGAAAAATGAGTTGTTGGAACCTATCTCTTGGGAGATATGGTTCGGCTATTTGATGATAGCCTTGTATGGTGATTTTAACTTGTTATTGTTGCTTGAAATATGCTTGGATGATGTTTTGGGTTACATGCAAACCATGTCTTTGATTGAAAAAAATTCTCTTTTTTCCCTTATATGGTTCGGCTATTTTTGGTTAATGGGGCTGCATGTCTCAAAAATTTTAATTGATGGTGGAAATGTGTTTGGATGATTGATTTATGAACATGCATGAAGTTGTTTGAATTTATGAAATTGTTTGGATGTTTGATTCTTGAAAAATGATGTTTATGAGCTTAGAAATAAAGATATGAACTTGACATTGTGTATGGATGATTTTAGGTGAATTAGTATGATGTTGGTTGTTTAGAATGCTTGTTGGTGATTGTGTTGAAATTTGGTAAGGTTTGGATGTTGTTGGAAATTTTGTGTTTTGATGAACATTCAAAGTGTTCATCTTGTTCTTGAGGTTGTTCTTGAGAAAACTCATCAAGAATTCATTTTGATCTTGAAATGATCAAGTAAAGTTGAAAAAGATGTTTTTGGGCCTTAGTGGTCCAATAGGTCAAGAAGCTAAATTTACTAAAAGGATTTTAATTTAAATAATAAATTTTGAAAAATATCAAAAGAATTAAATTCGGATTTCAAGTTTAATCCAAATAAAAGTCATCACAAAAGTCAACATTTTGAGTAGTCTTGTGTAAAAATGGGCTCCTAAGAGTCATCCAACCTTTGGGCCCTTGGTTCAGGCCCAAAACCTTCAAAAAAAAGAGTCAAAGGACTCATCAAAAGTCAACCAAAAATAATTCATGGAATTGGGCTTAGATTAGAGTTGGACTTCAACTCTAATCCAACCTATTAAAATTAAAACTTAGAAATTAATTAGTGGGCTTAGCTAATTTAATTATCTAAGTTAATTAATCTAATCTACTTAAGTTAATTAAGTAAAGAATAATTAATTAAGGCTAAAGTTAATTAACCTTAATGAAGATTAATATTAATCTTAATCACTAATTACTAATGAGGTATTAATTAGGTAATTAAGCCTTAATAATGATTAAGAACTAATTAATTATGATTAACCTTAATCAAATGTAACTAAAAGCTTAATCCAAGATTAAGGAAGAGATTAAGGGATAATTAGGAATTAATTAGGACCTTAAGTAAGGATTAAGACTTAATTAAGGAGGATCAAGATTAATTATAGTTCAGTTAATGAAGACTAATTATAATTAAGGGTTAAACCTAATCTTAATTAGACATACAACACGAATTAGGGTCGGTAATGCTATCCATAAGACACAATCATAAGTCTTAGTAAATTGTAGGACTTAAGTGGAAATGATTATTGATTCAACGAAGAACATTAGTACAAACTACCTTAAAAGATTATAACCAACACACTCTTTCTACATAAGACTTGAGATGCTTACTGAGAGAGTGTGGTTCCAATCCGAGATGGGGTTGGTTTTCCTTGAAGGAAAGACATTGAATCGGGACGTACCACGGCTCAGTGGTGACGTAGAATGATTCGATGGGCTTTGCCTGTAAGGACTGTGTATGCTGAGAAAGCATTGTTTGTTTTTTCTTGAAGAGAAGACATTGAATCGGGTCGTACCACGGGAAGTGGTGACGTAGAATGATTCAATGGGCTTTACCTATAAGGACGTGTATGCTAGGAAGCATTGTTTATGTGACATGCATCATAAGGCATTAATGATTTTCAAGGTTGAAAACCTTACGACCTATATGGCAGTGACACTTTGGTACAGTGTGAAACTGGTTGGGAAGGGTACACTGAGTTTTGCAAAGAACGCCAACGGGTCCTCGAAAGGGACGCCAGCCCTGAGGATAGTCGAGTTCCAGAAAGGACATCATGAGACGTAGGCTAGCTCCCTATTGTCGAGTCCGAAGGGGTACAAGCTTAGCTATCCTGTCGCTCTCATGGTTTCGGGGTCAGTTGAGATTGTCTGGAAGGACGCATAAAAGATTTGGCTAAAAGAAAATTAATGAGCAATGCTCCTTGTACTGATTGCTAGTACAGACTCTAACTCCTGATACGTTGTACATATATGGTCGGGCAGTTGTTGTGTGCTCTGTGGATGGTGATGTTTTCCCCGGGCCATCATGCATTAGGCATTGCATTATAGTTACAAGGTCGCACTCACATGAGTGTGCTATGATGATGTGTTTGTGATTGCTTGTTGATTGATTTGTGTGGAAATTCTGTGTGTGTGCTCTATTTCATTATATCCTACATTTTGTGAGTTCATGCGATGTTCTTACCCTTCCTTTCTATCTTTGGTTGTTGTATTCTTCTCGTTACGTCGATAGCTGGCATCGGAGACTTCCACTATGACATCGATGAGAGTGAAGCTGCAGTGGATGCCCCGAGGAACTTGGAGGGTGACGGACATCCCTCGTAGATGTGAGTTTACCGGGGAGGTCCGCGTCATCATCACTCATCTCGGACTTCCGCTTGTACCAGAGTTAGACTTCATCGTACCTATGACCCTCGAGTTTCCAACGCCACCTAACTTGGTGCGCCATATGACTTATCGTCCTTCACGTCGTCGTCCTGCTTCTTCGTCGTCATCATGGTCATCGCGGATGGCGGATATGGTTGGACCAGACTCCCCTAGGTACTCACCTTCTTCCGAGGCATCTGATTCTCAGCCTATGCGTCCTGATGCGCAAGGCCGCTCTCTCTCAAGTGAGTTAGAGCTGATTGTTATTGACGATACTTTGGAAGAGGAGGAGGCCCCCGGAGGAGGACCCAGAGGAGGAGCCGGAGGAGGATTCTTCTAGCGACGAGTAGGACTAGTATGGTTTGAGTCTAGGTAGTAGCAGCTCTGATTTAGCGACCTCTTCTTTTGTATTTTGTTTGAGGTCTTGTTTATTTTGGCTTACTACTAGAACTCATATTTTGATGTAGATATTTGGGTGACTCGAGAGGTACACTACCGTTATGCATGTATGTATATATTTCATGACGTTTCTATTTCCTTATGCTGATTTCTTTTAATGTGTATGTTGTGTATGTGCACGAGGTAATAATCGTCTAGACGTTTTTGGAAAACAAGTTTCAAAAATAAGGAAAGGATATTTCATAAATACTTAAAATGAAATTAGAGATGTAGTAGGTTGATAACGACTAAACCCTTTTCAAAAAAAAAAAATTCCGCATTTTTAACGTTTTTAAAAACAGTAAGTCCGTTGGTCACGTGTAACATATGTGATATTCTTAGTAGTAGAACTAGGGGTGTCGCACAGGTAGGTCAATAGGCAAAAAAATCTGAATTTAAACAACATTCACAGTTAAAGTCCAAATAAGCCCAATTAGGTAAATTCCAATTAAAACAGTGGATTTAATCACAATTATAGTTTAAGAAAACTAAGATTAATTATGCAAAGTGTGAATAAAAATGTGTTCATCAAGAGGTTATGAGAAAGAGACAGGGAAGAACGACATTGGAACTGATGAATTGGGATCTATTTGTTGATATAGGTTTGTTTAGTCGGAGACAAGAACTTTATGGAATTTGATGGTGGGCACAATGCTAGGAAGGGCAACAACGACACAGTGACAGGAAGGGCGGAAGCGACACATTGGCAAGGAACGACGACTACGACGATGAGACATTTGCGGGCCGGGAACGACGACAATGGCCAGAAAGAGCAGCGGGTACTGTACCAGGTTTGAGTTGGAGAGAAAGGGAGACTTTTCACTGTCATGGACAAGAGAGTTTTCTTAGATAGTTGTGTTATATTCTTCAGTTTTTTCTATTGAATTAAAAAAAGTAAATCTTGACCGTTGATATTTATTAAGCCATGTGTCATTACCAGAAACAACAAAAAGATCCACGTTTCTTCATTGGAGAGGATTTGCACTCTCATGTAAGTGTTGATACGGGTAAGCATTTTTCGTCCTGAACCACGACAACTATATATACCTCGGTCATGTTAGAAGTCACCATTAATTTTTGAGGATAACGTAGGAACATGTATATTTTTTAAATAATTAAGGTTAGTTGCACTTTTCATCCAATTTTGATTCCTTTAACTTATTTTGATGAATTAACGGTTTATCTTACACATACATGGAGCCAAAGGAGATCAAATTTTTTAGGACTTTAGCAAATTAAAATAAATTTTAAAGAACCAAAATCACGAAAAAAACTATAATAGGGAACCAAAAATATAATTAAACTGAATAATTAAAATAAAAAATAAATTAATGTCTTGCTTATAGTCCCAACTCTTTAAAATGAAAATTAATAACTTTAAAAAATAAACATCTCAGCCCTTAACTGAAAAAATAGTAGGATAAATTTTAATAAATTTATAATTAATTTAGTTATGCATAGATATGCATACATATATAATATTAGTTATAAATTTTTCATGAATAATTAATTTTTTTTCTTTAAAGTGAGAACTGAATTTGATTTGATGAGTCTATTTATATATGCTGCAGCGTTTTATGGCTTTATGCTAATTCATGCATGCATCGATAGTTTTGAAGCTTCCATCAATGTTCGTGACACACATTGCCTTGCCGCGTCCCATTAAAATTAGATATATACCCAATATCGTATTCGTATGTATTGATCAAACTTGATTTGAACACTATTTTTGTTTTCCTTTTTCTCATAAAATGCGGGCGTAATTAATGTCTGAGAACTGAAATGATTTTACCCTTTTTAAGATAGCAAGCTCATTATGACTTGCTTAGATTGTATCCTGTAAACATTAAAAAATGCTTTAAGTAAATTAAAAATTATTATATATTAACTAATTGAAAAATTAATCTCATTGAACAAAATTACAACAACAAACTTGCCATTACTAACCCACGAGTATCAAGTTTAAATCTTAAGTTTAAACTTCTTTGAATTCCTTGTACATATAAAAATATTTTTGCCATTATTAGAATAATGAGTTTCACGTTGAAAGCCATGCCAACTTTAAAAGCATATATAAGAGGGAATAAGAGTAGGACCGATGACATAAAATTAACATTAAATGTTTTTTTTATATATTTTCAGAATATATATCAATTACTTTCAATTTTTCATAATGTCTTTGGCATGCCGTAAATTGAAGCTATAATATAATGTAGCCGATTGATGGATTGAGACAAACATTATGACTTGCTTATCACATGTGCCGAGATTATCGCTAGAAATGGGATTTCAAATTCTATAAATACCTCATATTTGTGCTTACATTCTCAGAAACAAACTCAGCAAGAGCCATATCGTGGTATAGAACAATCTCGATCCTTCTATCTGCAAAAATTAAGATGGCTATTACTAGTGTTGAAATGAAGCATGTTATTGCTGCAGTTTGCGTTATGTTATGGGTATGTGCATACTCAGCAAAGTCCCGAACGCTGTATGAATCATCCGTTGCTAAAAAACACGAGCAATGGATGTCGCAATATGGACGCTCCTATGCAAGCGAAGCGGAGAGGGAGAAACGTTTCAACATATTTGTGGGCAACTTGGAATACATTGAGGAGTTCAACAATGCTGGGAATACAAGTTACAAGTTGGGCTTGAATCGATTTTCTGATTTAACTACAGAGGAGTTTTTTGCTTCATATACAGGAGCCAAATTCTCAAGTATACCATATTCATCCAACATCAACACGGCGTCCTTAGACCTCAGTGATGATAATATTCCAACAAATTTAGACTGGAGAGAGCAAGGGGCTGTCACCGATGTTAAGGACCAAGGCAAATGTGGTAAATATATAATATTACCTTTTCTTATGAAAAATTAACACCAAAATAATCCCATAAAAAATAAATACATATATAGTTAGCTTTTAGAAAATATTTTTTATTTTATTTTTAATTATATAAAGGGTTAAATATGTTTTTTGTCCCTAAATTTTCACCCGAATTTGGTTTTGGTCCCTAACGTTTTCAGATCATTGAAATTAGTCTCTGTCGTCACCCCTATGTTAACCAAATTCGGGTGAAAGTTAAGGGACCAAAAACATATTTAACCCTTATATAAAATATCAACTTATTTTTTACATTTAATTTAATTTAATTTGTAGGAGCATGTTGGGCATTTACCACCGTGGCTGCAGTCGAAGGAATTATGAAAATAAAAACAGGGAATTTGATGACATTGTCACCACAACAACTCTTGGACTGTGCTAAGGAGAACGCAGGGTGTCGTGGAGGTTATGTAAACAAAGCCTTCAATTTTATCATACAAAACAATGGCATTGCTAGCGAATCTGATTACCCATACCAAGGGAGCGATGGAACCTGTCGTAATGGGATGGCAGCCGCTGCAAAAATAACTAGTTATGTAAATGTACCTGCCAATGATGAACAACAACTACTTCAAGCTGTGGCACAACAACCAGTGGCAGTTGGCATCACTCTCAGTAATGACTTTCAATCATACGCAGGAGGGATATTTAGAGGAACATGTGGAACCACAAACTTTGACCATTACGTTACTGCCGTTGGTTATGGGACGAGCGAAGATGGCACTAAGTATTGGTTGGTCAAGAATTCTTGGGGTACTAGTTGGGGTGAGGGAGGCTACATGAGGTTGCTTAGGGAAAGTGGTCAACCTGAAGGTCTTTGTGGCATTGCTATGCATGCTTCCTATCCCACTATCTAGTACCAAATTTTATAGGATCGATTCCTTCCTATTGTTATAATAAGTTGGCGTATCTTTGTCAACATATAATTGTCATTTCCCGGCCCATACTTGTATTGTATTTGAATCTATCAATCAATGAATTATATTTTAAAACTTTTGATTCTTTTTCTATTAAAGTAGGTCACGAAGAAATAATGCCGAGATAATAAATTCATTCAACAATTCATCCATATCTCACACTTCTCTCTCTTCTTTTTAAATCTCTTTCTTAATTATACATAACTTTTATACATAATTGTTGTATAAAAACAATTTATCGAAATGAATTTGGTGTGAACAATTAAAAGTCAATGTTTGTCTTAGTAAAATAAGATGGAGCAGCAGAGGGAGCAGAAAGAGCAGTAGAGGAGTACCATATGGGAACTTGAGGATCGGAGGGTGAAACAACTTCGAGGTAAAGAGATTCCTTTAGTGAAGGTGATCTGGGGAGGACCTACACCCGAGAGTGCTACTTGGGAACTTGAGGAGAAGATGAAGGAGTCTTATCCAGAGCTTTTCGCTTCAGGTAAAATTCGAGGACGAATTTTCTTTCAAGGAGGGGAGAGTTGTAACATCCTAAATTTTATTAGGATAAATATTAGTTAAATTAAATAGTTAAGTAAAGGGAATAATTAATTAAATAAGAAAATAAATAATAGGACTAATGTTATTATGAGTTTTATTTCGTAAAGGTAGTTTTAATTTAAAAGAGGATAAGGGGTTGGGAGTGGACCCAAGCTCAATTAGACATTTTAGTAAGGAGGGGTTAACATAGCACCCTAATCCTTATTCGTATTATCGTCATAGAGCGAAACGCCAAGGAGGGGAGAAACTGAGTCTCAAGAGAGAGTTGCTGTGGAGTGAACATCAAGAACCAAAAAGGGACTTCCTTGCTGTGATTGAGCTTCGCTTAAGGTACGGTGGGGAAGAGGGTGCTGCTTGTATATGCATGTAGGGGTGCCTGGGTAGTAATTTAAGATTAGAAATCTGTATGAATGTATGTTATAACTGAGAATGTAGATATAAACTGTGATTTATGGTTGTTTGGAATGATTCTTGATGAATCTTGAGTGGTTAGAATGATAATAATGAGAATAGTGAAAAGGGGTTAAATAAGGGTTTGATGATTTGGGGTTTTGATGGGAAATCCATGTAAAACTGTTAAAGATTGATGATTTTGATGAGTTTGATGAATGTTTATGATTATGAATGATCTTTGATCGAAAGGGATCGATTAGAGATTGATCGGAAGGGTTTAGAGATGTTTGAAATCGTGAAATCTACGATCTGCGTCGTGGGTAATCGATTACCAGGTGTGGTAATCGATTACCAGGGTGTTCTGGGCAACCCAGAAGTGTTGTGTGTTCACTGGTAATCGATTACAGGATTGCGGTAATCGATTACCAGAGAGTTTGTTTGCAGGTAATCGATTACAGGGGTGCTGTAATCGATTACCAGAGTGTTTGCTTGCAGGTAATCGATTACAAGGTGGTTGTAATCGATTACCAGAGACTTTGTTTGCGGGTAATCGATTACTAGAGGTTGGTAATCGATTACCAGAGTGGATTTTGAGAGCCCAAGTGCTTAATGATGCTTAATATATTTGATGTTTTGGAATGCATATGTTTGGTAATTATGCTATATATTTGATATTATTTGGAATGCATATGTTGGTGAATATGCTTAATATCTTTGATGTTATTTGGAATGCATTTGTTGGTGAATATGCTTAATATATTTGATGTTATTTGGAATGCATATGTTGGTGAATATGCCTAATATATTTGATGTTATTTGGAATGCATATGTTTGGTGATTATGCAATATGATGTATGATATTTTGGAATGCATATGGTTGGTTTATATGCGATATAATTGATGTTATGTTGGAATGCATATGGTTGGTTAATATGCTATGTTATTTGGAATGCATGTGGTTGGTGAACATGCGATCGATATAATTAATGATGATGTTACTTGAGTTGTGCGGGCCCATAGAGGGGGTACAACTTAAGATATGTTGGAATGCATATGGTTGGTTAATATGCTATGTTATTTGGAATGCATGTGGTTGGTGAACATGCGATATAATTAATGATGATGTTACTTGAGTTGTGCGGGCCCATAGAGGGGGTACAACTTAAGAGAGATGCCTTGAGCATATGTGATGAGACTTGGATTGTGCGGGCCTATAGAGGGGGTACAATTCGGGAAGTGAACTGAGTTGTGCAGGCCCATAGAGGGGGTACAACTCAGGGGATCAAGATGGGGCGTTCGATGCACGGGCCCATAGAGGGGGTGCAACCTAGGGTCGAATGTCGTTGTGCGGGCCCATAGAGGGGGTACAACCTATCGGATTGTGTTTGGTGACTCCGGTAGACTATCTTGGTACTAACTAGAGTGATTGACGAGGTGCACCCATTGTGCAGAGTTCCAAGTCATGATCTTTGGGTAGGTGATGAGATTTGGAATACTCAACGATGGAATTGAGTTATATTCTAATGAATTTTGGTGCATATGATAATTTGGAATACTCAACGATGGAATTGATTCATGTAATAATGAGTTTTGGTGCATACATGTTGGATGTATATGTGTGATATCTGATGTGATATTCGAGTTATATTATGATGATGATGGGTTTGGTGAATACATGATGGATGTATTATGTGTATAAATGTGAATGATGGTATAAAATATATATGTTGATATAGATGAATAGCTAGATGTTGAGTTTTGGGATAATTGTTATATGATGGTTTATCTGATGTATTGGTAGTGTGATTTGTGATGATGTTGTTTATCTGTGGGTGAGGATAGGGCATTTCCTATGTGTGTATATGAGTAGTATCTTTTTCCTCACCGTATTCTGTGGATATATTTTTTACAGGTGTTGATGAGGACACAATGGGTGTCGAGTTTGATTAAGGGATGTGCTCTGATAGATGTGACATCATGGTGTACTTGGGAGTCTTTATTATGTTTCTAGTTAGGAGTATTTTATGAACTATTTTTGGATACCTTGTTCGGAAAGTAGGTCATTTTAGTTGTTTCATTTCTTTAGAGATTCCGCTGCATAATTGTTGGATTATATTCGATGTTTACTTTCATTTAATTAAGTGTTTTAGAACTCATAAGGTTTTTAATAAGAGCGTTTGTGAACCTTTTTACCCATCGTGGGACATTACCTTTTCTAAACTTAGATTTATTAAACATCTAAGAGTATGGGGTAGAAGGGTGTCACAAGGAGTGGTAGGTGTAGCCTGTAGGTTGGTTCTCATGATGGCCCAATCCTCCTAGCCGTTGGTGGATTCTTTGATTGTAATGCCTTGTATGCACTATGCCAAAAAAGGCCAATAAGGGCGCTCCCGTTCCACATAAAAGGGTGCTCCCGTGTGCACTAATAGAAACTACTTTATATGGTCGTTGAGAGAAGAGCGTTTCTGGAAACGCCCTGATGGAGGTCAATTCAGAGCGCTTAAAAAAAACACGAAAGCGCCCTCAGCGTTATGGCCAAACAATGCATCCTAGAGGGCGCTCCAAGCAAGCGCCCTAATTTTTATGAACAAGGGCACTCCATGTGAGCGCCCTAAGCATACTGTTCAGGCTAATTAAAAAAATTT
The DNA here is from genome assembly GCA_026901365.1 of Sesbania bispinosa. NCBI lineage: Eukaryota > Viridiplantae > Streptophyta > Magnoliopsida > Fabales > Fabaceae > Sesbania > Sesbania bispinosa. The sequence continues at coordinate 448,946 of QLOH01000069.1, read as the reverse complement.
GAATTTCAGATAGCGAAAAGAAATGAGGGAACGAAATAAAAATGGTAAAAATTCAAAAGAACATTTCCCTCTGCTTGTTGGTCCTTTTGTTACCACTGAGATCTCTCCCACCAATACCAGTATAGAGGAACCACTCACCATGGTCCTCATCATCAATGTAACCAATAGAAAGGGCCACAGACTGAGCACCATAAACCTTGTTTGTGGTAACACGAGTTACCAGATCTTGCCATTTTGGCAACTCGAATGGCAATGGCTAGCTGCGAATTGATTTGCGGACTGCTCGACATCTTAGCAGGAATTTCCCTACGGCATTTACCTAGGCCGATCCATTTTTCAAAGCATTTCAAACATAAATTGTGACCACAAGGCGTCTGAAAAATTGAAATGGAAAGAAACAAAAAACAAAATCAGCTTAAAATGTTGAAAAGAACAATTAATTAGCACAAATAGGTAAAATAAAATGAACTACTGACTGTGACAGGTCTCTCACGTAACTGCATACAGAAGGAACAGAGGCGGACTGAATGGCGCACAGATGGCGGAGACGAAGTCGCCGGCGGAGGGAGCAGGGGCGGCGACATGGTCAGTTTCTGGTCGCAGGGAAGCTTCTTGTTGGATTGCGCCATTTCGTGGTATCTGAGTGGTTTTGTTTGGGAGAAGAGAAACAATAATAACAAGGGTTTTTTTAGTCTTATAAGGATATTCCCAAAACTATTTTCTGCAGGAAGGAGGGAGAGATGGAAATGGTTTTTTGAACGGCAGGGTGTCGTGGAGGTTATGTAAACAAAGCCTTCAATTTTATCATACAAAACAATGGCATTGCTAGCGAATCTGATTACCCATACCAAGGGAGCGATGGAACCTGTCGTAATGGGATGGCAGCCGCTGCAAAAATAACTAGTTATGTAAATGTACCTGCCAATGATGAACAACAACTACTTCAAGCTGTGGCACAACAACCAGTGGCAGTTGGCATCACTCTCAGTAATGACTTTCAATCATACGCAGGAGGGATATTTAGAGGAACATGTGGAACCACAAACTTTGACCATTACGTTACTGCCGTTGGTTATGGGACGAGCGAAGATGGCACTAAGTATTGGTTGGTCAAGAATTCTTGGGGTACTAGTTGGGGTGAGGGAGGCTACATGAGGTTGCTTAGGGAAAGTGGTCAACCTGAAGGTCTTTGTGGCATTGCTATGCATGCTTCCTATCCCACTATCTAGTACCAAATTTTATAGGATCGATTCCTTCCTATTGTTATAATAAGTTGGCGTATCTTTGTCAACATATAATTGTCATTTCCCGGCCCATACTTGTATTGTATTTGAATCTATCAATCAATGAATTATATTTTAAAACTTTTGATTCTTTTTCTATTAAAGTAGGTCACGAAGAAATAATGCCGAGATAATAAATTCATTCAACAATTCATCCATATCTCACACTTCTCTCTCTTCTTTTTAAATCTCTTTCTTAATTATACATAACTTTTATACATAATTGTTGTATAAAAACAATTTATCAAAATGAATTTGGTGTGAACAATTAAAAGTTAATGTTGGAGCGTAAAAAGATGGGAGCAAGAACACACAGTGAAAACTATGAGATGAAGTACGCTTTCCTGATTATTGACAAAAAAGTTAATTTTGATGAAGATAATTAAATGTTATTAGTTTTATGTATGCAGTGTTCACTCATGAAATACATGGATAATCTCTCTTTCTCTCACAAAAGATTTTCATAATGTAAATTAAGTTGTATGCAGTGTTCACTCGTTAGATAAGCAATAAAAAATTCTTTAATTGAAATTCAAGGCCCAATGATTTAAAGTCATTGGGTGATTTTGTTTCAAAAGGTATAAAATCATATTCCCAGGAATAATGTTCTCGGGAATCCTATTACCAGGAATGTTATTCCCGAGTAAAATTTATATATATGTATGTTTGGTATGTATTTAATATTCCCAAGAATATTTTTAAAAATGATTTACTTTAAAAAGTTTTAAAAAAATAGAAATATTATTGTAGAATTAAGTGGAAGTGAGAAATATAACTTCCATTCTCATGAGAATATAAGATTCTCACCCCTTACCATGGGAATAAAAAGTGGGTAAAGAAGGACTAAAATACATTCTCGGGAATCAATAATACATATACAAGGAATGTCTTCCTTGTGGCCTTTTAATCTTCTGGTTTAATTTAACATTCACATTTGCGTTTAAACCTTCATAATCTTGTTAGGCCAAAGACCCATTTTTCTCTTTGGACTGAAGCCCTCATTTAGTTTTCCTCTTGGTCAGGAGACCCATAAATTTTCCTCTTATACAGTTACACATATTCAGTTCATAAGGCAAGAGTAATCACAGTCAAACACATTCCTCAAGGCTCTAACATATAGGGTAGGGGAATAGGCAAAGGCATACAAATTTCTATTTCTTTTTCTCAAACCCTAACTATCTCCAAACCCTAAATGTCCAATTTATTCAACCATTCAATCAATACACATTTTATTTAATTCAAATACAAGCAATAAATAAGAGGAAGATAGAGGGGGGAGCATTTAAAGAGAATACACACAAGAATGGAGTGAGTGGGTGAACCACACTCACCTCAAGTAAGGAAATAGGGAGAATGGATAGGTGGGGATGGGGATTCCAAGCTCCGTGAAAGGTTTGGGGGACCTCCAACCAAGCTCTCCTTTCTCCTCCTCTCTCTTTCTCTCTCTACATTCCTTTTTCTCTCTCTAAAATGGCAAATCACTAAGTGATTAATGCCCTAGCAGAAAAAACCATTTAAAGCTTTCGTGTACTTTCGCTTAAGTGACGGTTTTCTCGCTTGAGCGAGGAAGAATATTCTCTCCTGATGCTCATTCTCGCTCAAGCAAGAGCCTTCTCGATTGAGCGAGAGCAAGTCAGAGAGTAACCCCTGATTCTGGATGGAATGCGCTTGAGCGAGCCTAATTGCGCTTGGGCGCAATTCCATAACAGAGAGCCCCCCAAAACAGCCCTCTCCCTCGCTCAAGCATGCCCTTCTCGCTTGAGCGAGGATGACAGAACGAAAATTTCCCTCTTTCTATCGATATGCTCATTCAAGCAAAACCTTATCGCTTGAGCGAGAGTATCAGAACCTAGAACTCCCATTTTTCACTTAGTTACTTTTTCCTAAATTTCTTTTATAAAATCCTTTTCCCTTACTAAATTGATTCATGAAAATAACTAGAATTTGGGATGTGACAATAAAAACATAAGATATGAACAAGTGGTAATTGAGATAAGGGTTAAGAGACTGTAGAAACATAGGAAAACACTAGAAAGTGGGTTGAATAGTGTTTTCATAAACTTTGCGTTTTTATGGGAACCTTTCGCAAAACTAAGTTTGAAAAGTTATCAGACAATGATTCAGACACTGTCTGAAGTACAAGTCTCTGTCTGAAGATTTCAGCCAAAGGTCTTTCAGAAAGCTCTTTATAAATATTTTTCTTAATAGTGCTTATAAAAACTTAGCAAAAATCCCTCTTCTTGTTAGCATGATTTGAAAGTGAAGCGTTAAGAGAAAGAGAAAGTACTCAACCAATTTATCCTGGTTCACCCAACACTGCCTTGGGCCCTTTCTATTGCAATTATCTTCTTCTTCTTTCTTTGTGTGCATAACTCTAACTTGAGGAGAGATTTTTTAGAGTTTAGTAATTTTTTAGGTACTAATATTTTTGGAGCATCAGTACTCTAGTCTTGATGAATCTCCCAAGAGTATTTATACTTGAACTAGAGAAGTCTGTCAAAAGAGACAATGAGAGATAGGATTTTCCCATTGTGAATCCTTTCTGACAGAAGTATGAGAATGTAGATGTCTTCCTAGCTTGTGCAGCTTGACTATAGAGAGCTTTCCTTATTTTTCTTAACCTTGGAGTTGTAGCTAAAAAGTTATCTCTAGCCTTATCTTTCTAGTGTTTTGAGGTTGCGTGTAGTTCTGGTACTCGCTTTTACTTTTCCATGTCAGATGCCCTTGTACTTCAGACAGACTTTGTTTTCAGATGGGAACCATCGTCTGAACCATTCCTTACTTCAGACAGATCCTTGATCTTCAAAACTTGATTCTTCAGAACTTGACCAACTTCATATCGTAGCTCGACTTCAGACAATCTTTTTTCAGATTCTAGGATGACTTTAGATACTTGCAAATCTTTAGACATACCGGTTTCTGATGATTCTTTGAGTGTGAGCTTGTTTGTATATCTGAATCATTAAAACATTTGAAAATCATTCTGTGAGGTTACCATTTAGTTTATTTTAGGTTTAAAGGGAATCAAGCATGTGGTCAGGGTGCAGCGGAAATAAATGGATTCCCTCCCTTGTTATGATCGTTATGTGAAAACATGAATCAAGGCATAAAACTATGAAACAAAAGGTCGTACCTTTTAAGGATTGCGAACGAGGCAATAGCAGCCATGTCTCTAGTGGTGTCCTCGCCAACAGCCGTACTAGGAAACCCTCCTCCACAATGCTAATAGTGTTTAGAGAGTAAGAGCGACTACTCATGTGTCTTGGGTATTGCATCTAATGCTCTATTTATAGAGTGGTGGCTAGGGTTTTACCCCTCACTCTATTAACCCTAACACATATGGGCATAGCCCATTAGGTTCTAATTCTAATTAAATTAGAATTATTATCTTTTCCTAGTGGCTTGTTGTATGCGTGTGACCCAATAGGCTTTTAAAATTTGGTTATGATATTAAAATAAAACCCTTTTATATTTAATATCATAAATAGTGAGCGGTATCTAGCAATACATCAATATCCAAATATTGAGGTTATCAACATCTTTGACGAATCCTATTTTATGATAATTTATATGATTTGTCCTTTTGTCCAAATATCTAATTGAACACAAGGGCATGGATTGTGTCAACCCTGTATAGTTCAATTTATGTTTTCTTGATCCCCAAGTAGACTGTACAAAAAATAAACATCTCATGTTTATCCTTCTGAGCATGGCCATGCATTTTACAGTCTCACTTTATCAAGAGGCTTACAGATATAACTCCTGTTACATAGGAGGGACAAATCCCATCTAGGTCACTCACATCCCACCACATAATTTATTATATGTCCAAATACTAACTTTATCATCACCCTGTTACAGGCAACGTTTGATGGTATTCAATTCAAAACACATAACTCCTTATGTAGGAATCGTAGTGATTTCAGGTCAAAGGATTTCATATAACATTTATCAATTATAAGAAACGTTTATGTAACAATCCATGCAACGTTCTTAAGGTGGGTCTGTCCAGTACACCATTACTCTTAATGTGTACCTATGTGATCACATGATATCTCATATCCATGATCCGTGAGATGTGATCATCAACGAACTCACATACTAGTCTAAATGCATCTTTGTCCTAAGATGATACTTGACTAGGGACTTATTTTAAGAATAGTTCTTCATAAGATCTCACGATCAAGTCATCTACTTGATTTCTTATGAAGTTTAAGTTTACTATTCTAAGGACAATAATTATATTCTAAAAGAATAAGTTGCCCTTATAAAATAACATGATACAAGTGATGGATGTTCATAAACATATAAGTCTCTAGTGTATATTCCTAACAATCTCCCACTTGCACTAGAGACATTCAGACATAACTCTTATGCCTAATGATCGAGTGTGCCCTTCATGCTTCTGCTGCACAAGGGTTTTTGTTAGTGTGGTAGAATCAGCGACTGTTTCCTACTTGGAACTTTTCCAGCTCACAGCGCCACCATTCAAACAAAACATATAACCTGATTGCGATCTTGAATCATCTTTGTTGGTTTGGAAGCTAGCATCAATGTAACCCTTTACAAGTAGCTCTTCCTCACCTCCGTATATCAAGAATGAATCCTTAGTTCTTCTTATGTACTTAAGGATGTTCTTGACTGTTGTCTAGTGACCTGTACCAAGATCAGACTGGTATCTGCTAGTCATGCTTAAAGCATATGATATTTCTAGTTGAGTACATAACATGGCAAACATGATAGACCCTATAACAGATGCATAAGAAATCTCACTCATGCGACCTCTCTCTTCTTTACTGGAAGGAGATTGAGCCTTAGATAGGCTTATACCATGTGACATAGGCAAAATTCCCTTCTTAGAATCTTGCATGTTAAACCATTTTAACACCTTATCTATGTATGTACTTTGACTTAGGTCAAGTAATCTTTGAGATCTATCTCTATATATCCTTATACCTAACACATAGGTCGCTTCGCCCAAATCTTTCATAGAAAAACAATTTCTTAACCAAGTCTTTACAGACTGAAGGGTATGAATGCTATTTCCTATGAGGAGTATGTCATCTACATACAAAACCAGAAAACAACTATGTTGTCACTAACCATTTTGTAGACACAAGGTTCATCTTCACTTTTAATGAAACCAAACTGCTTTATAGCTTCATCAAAATGAAGATTCCAGCTTCTAGAAGCTTGCTTTAATCCATAAATGGATCGTTGCAACTTATATACCTTTAGGTATAACAAAACCTTCAGGTTGTATCACATACATATCTTCAAGAAGGCTTCCATTTAGGAAGGTTGTCTTGACATCCACTTGCTAGATTTCATAATCATGGTAAGTTGCAATAGCAAGCAAGATCTGAATAGATTTGTCTGAATGGCAACTGGGGAAAAAGGTTTCATCATAGTTTACACCATGAATTTGCGTGAAACCCTTAGCCACAATCGTGCTTTAAAGGTACTTGCATTACAATCCATGTCAATTTTCTTTTTGAAAACCCACTTGCACCCTATGGGTTTTATCCCTTCGGGTGGCTTAATCAAGGTCCATACCTTATTAGTGTACATGGAATTCATTTCAGATCTTATGGCATCAAGCCATTTCTCAGATTCTGGACTCAAAAGAGCTTCTTGGTAAGTCATTGGTTCATCTTGATCCATTAACAATACATCCCCTTCCTAAGACACAAGAAAACCATATCTCTCAGGTTGATGACGTACCTTATCTGACCTACACAAGTAATTAGCGTAGGCCAAAAGCCCACGCTAAATGGGAAAAACGGACGCTAAACAGCAAATTAGCGTAGGCTTAGCGTCGGTGCCATGGCCCCCGCTAAAACGTTGGAAGCAAAAAATTGCGTCCAGGCTGACGCTAATTAGCGTAGGCCAGCCCACGCTAACACCGACGCTAAGTAGAAACCAAAAATTAACTAAAATGGCCGACGCTAACTATAGCGTAGGCCTGGCCTACGCTAATTAGTGTAGGCCTGGACTACACTATACTAGTTGGGCCTAGCTCACGCTAAAATCAGCCAAGGCTAAATTAGCTAGGGCTAGCCTACGCTAATATTAGCCAAGGTAACATCTCCCTGTAGGCTTCGGGCTTCCATCATCTCTTTATACCTTCCAAGTTGATAATAAAGCTTTACAGTTTGCTTTAGAGCTTTAAATCCCTTGGTAACATGAAAAATAAATATGACATGCATTACATAATTTATTATCGTTGTGGAAAGATTCAAATTTCTAAGACAATATCATAGTGCAGTACATGAAAGAGAAACAAAAACAAGGGAAGAGTTGCATGAAACAAACACATTAGAAGTATTAATTAATTATAATCTTGTTTCACCCAACTAAAAGGAAAGAGAAATATTCTTCGGGAAACACAAGTAAAGATCATTGAATTAACACTGATAAAGGCTACAGCACACAAAATTATATTACCATTATGTTCATTAATTCCAGCATCTATATCTTTTTTATTATGCAGCACTAAGAGAATATAGTTCTTACCATTCTGCCTTTTCTTGTTCCATGCGCACTACCTCAGCAAAACTAGCAAGTGCACCTTCTGGATCAGTTTCAACCAATCCTATAAACAAACAGAACAACAATGTCCAAAGAAGTCGGTATAAAAAATAGATCGACCAGCCTTGAACCACAAATTATGAAAAGCCAAATCTTACAACTTTTGCCAAAGAAATTTAAACATTTGAAATAAATCACTTTGTAGTTTATTTCCACAAGGAAGAAACACATCATAATTAAATCCAGATCAACAAGATAATGAATCAAATTTGTAGTTCCAACCATGATGCTCAAGTGTAATCAAATTTTTGTCAGAAAAATCCAATGATAAAATATCAACTTGAACAAATTAGTTTGTGACACAATCTAATTTCTAGGACTTCAAATTAAAATCCCAAGAATAAAGCAACTTTTCCTAATTAAAAAATGCTTAAAAGAAGTGAAAGTAATAATAGTTGTCGGAAATACCTTTTGAATTGTAATACTGATTCTCAATATCAACATCTTGCTCCTCTTGCTCCTCATCATAGTACTCAAATCCATAGTCCTCCACATCAGCATCTACAGAATAACAAAAGCAAACACTTTATGTATTTAAGTCAATTGGTAAAAAACTAAAATTGAAACCAACTATTATGACTACATCTTTTCAAACCTAGATAATGCCTTCACTTTTGATGTCATGAAATGTGACTACTTCAAATAAGCATAACTAGCGAATTTTTTAGGCAAAAGAACACCCATCTAACTACATTGTGGAATTATCCTTTCATATATAATTGGAGGATTTCAAATCACAGGATTTGTGGTACAAGGTCCAAACATATCACCTCAGAAAAATTAAGTAAAAAAATAACTAAAAGCAATGTCAAAAAGGTTCAACTAAGTTTTAAATCAATATTAGCAACAAAGCACCAATTAATACTTGATAATTGATTGAAGCCTACATGGAGATCTTGGAAGGTATAAGAGATGATGGAAGCCTACATGGAGATCTATGGTGGTTTGAATGACGAGCTATGCTGTAATACATTTTTCTTTTAAATTTAGAAATGGAATAACACAGTACTAGGTGCCTGCTGGCTAGTAAACTGATGCAATGCATATATAGGAACGGGAGCTTTTTAGTCATATTCATTTGTTTACATTTGTAAAGAATAACTATTACTATTTGTCAAGAATTGGTCTAACCTGAGCTACACAATGTGTGACTTCATACTATTGAAGATTAAAAAACATGGATCAGAAAAAAAAAGGAAAAAAAAAAACTGTATATGACAAGAGCAATCACTCCTGTAAGAATAAGATAATCAAACTCTTATCAGAACAACAATATTCAAATGAATCAATTAACATATTCAATTATTCATGATGAGCATTTATCAGCTCTAAGAGTCATTAAACTATCATTATGTTAAATCATTATATGATAACTAGAGAAAACATAAAAAAATCATTTCTTGCACCTTTGCATGTTCAAATAGCTTTGAGTTTGAGGGGATTTGTATTCTCTTTGCTTTGTGTTTATGATATCATCTGAGGCCAGTATCAAATCTTAAAGAAAATTAAAAAAAAAAATCTTGAAAGGGCATTATAAATTGATTTGTTATTAGCTCATTGGCTAGAAGCAAAAAGTTCAAGATCTCTATCTTTACAAAAAGAGATGTCTTACAATTATGGTTACCTCTGTGGTGTAATAATCATTTATTTTTCGTCTCTCATATTGTTACCGGTATTTTAGGCGCACTTTAGTGTATAATACTATAGTTTAACTTCATATTCTATTACTTGTTTCTAATCAAAAGGGAAGAAAAGAATAAGTATATTACAAACTAAACTGTCCCAACTGACCTGAATACTTAGCATCTTATGCACGTTGCACAACAACTCTAAGAGTCTTCGCATATATCATCTTTGGATTTCTCCGCTTACTTGAGGATATTTCGGATGCTGCAGATTGAATTAGTAAAGAAATAAGAAAAAGGCCATTTTTCAGCTGCCAAACAAAAAATTCAAATAAACAAACATATCATAAGTAAAAATTACACCTTGGCTTACATAAATTTATAACATAAGTATTGCCTCAACTAATGCATGAAAATTCAATTTTAAAAAATGATCTTACAGTGAGGAACTTCATCTGGTCTAAGTTTTGCAGTGTTTAATCCAATAAATTTGCAGAAGTTATACGATCTTTCTCCTTCTAACCAAGTATTTAACAATTTGATCCCTTCCTGGTAAGGTACAATACAATACCACTAATTAGAATCAAACACAAAATCCTCAGAGGATGTACACAGAAAAGAAAATTCAAATAGTGAATAAAGATTATCTAGCTCAATCATAACACAGTATCACATAGCAGTAAAAAGAATAAATGAATGCATAATAATATTTGTTTGACAAACATGCTAAATGTATCCTTAAATTCTCTAATTTCAGCAATGGATAATGCTCATTGATACAAAGAGCAATTCTTAACTTTTTTAAAGTTACAAAGGAATTTTCATTATTTCTTTCTTCTACTTTTTTTTCTCTCCTCATAATTTCTGTTTTTCTCTTTGTTCTGACACATTCCAGCTATTCATACTAAATAACTCAACTCAACAGCAATTAGGATTGAAACATCACTTAGTGAACCTTGAATGTAGCTTATTAAGATTAAGATTCTGGATCCAGAATGTTACAACTTTTTCTATAGTAGCAGAACAAGAAAGAGAAACGGTTAAAAAACAGAGAGACTAATCACTATTTAGTTAGATACTTAGATGATCCCTCTATACTATTTTTTATTTAAATTACTGCAACTATTAGCTGGACATATTTCTTTGTCGAAATCAAAACAGAGCTTCATCTCAATCTGGAACCACCATTCCCTCCTCCTTCTTCAGTATTTTCTTATGCATTGAACACCTCGATTCCCCCTTTCACTTCAACACAAGTCAAATTCAAAGTTTCAAACTCTATTCAAACTAATCAAGAAAGTAGTAAGACTAACCGCTGCTTCAGAAGCTGTATCAGTGAAAAACAAAGCCTCTGCTTCAAGGTCCTTGATCATGGCCCGGAGAGAACCAACCTGTGAATCTAAGGACTTCCCTCTTCGTCGCCTGTGTGAGGACCAACACCGCCCGCCGCGCCGGAGCTCCACCACGTCCTACTATATCGGTGCCGTTGGAGCAAGATCTGCTGCTTGCGCGAACAGCTCCGCTCCGCCACCAACCACACAACGGCGCGTCACCGTCAGATTCGCCACCTCTGCAGCGTGAGGTGCCGCCCGCGCGGGGGAGACTCGGCTGCGCCCCCATCCTCCGTTCACTTTCCCCCTCTGCCTCTCCCTCTCCCTCTCCCTCTCCCTCTCCCTCTCCTTTCTCTTCTTAGGTTTTCCTTTTTCCCCTTTTCTGTTTGTAGGTTATGTGTGTGAGAGTGAGAAGTGGGGTGTGAACCTAAGCATGCAGCGTAGGCCAGCCTTGGCTAAGAGAAAAAAATTAACCAAGGCCAGCCTACGCTAATGACTTTATTTAAAAAAGAAAAAATATGAAATAATAGCGTCCGCTTAGCCTACGCTACGAAAAAAAATTTAGCCAAGGCCTCGTGGCCTACGCTAATTTTTGCTGCTAAATAAGGTTTTTCTTGTAGCGAGTCTTGCGCTACTTGAGCAGGTGGCTCCACAACACTTTGTGGTATCTTCTCTTGTTCCATTATTGGCTCATTGCTACTATGTGGTACTTGAATTTCTTCAAGTTCTACTTTCCTTCCACTCATTTTATTAGAGACAGATTTCTTCTCTAAGAATACATCAGTCCTAGCGACAAACACTTTGTCTTTGCAAGGATTATAGAAGCAGTAACCCTTAGTTTCCTTTGGGTACCCCACAACTAAGCACTTATCTGACTTGGGTCCTAGCTTATCTGAAACTTAGCGTTTCACATAAGCTTAACAAGCCCAAATCTTCATAAAAGACATACTAAGTCGCTTCCCAGTCCATATCGCATATGGTGTCTTTATGATAGCCTTAGATGGAACACGGGTTAGTGTGAAGGCTATTGTTAACAAAGCATGACCCCAAAAGGAGTCGGGGAGATCAGTATGACTCATCATAGATCGAACCATATCTAATAAAGTTCGATTTCTCCTTTCTGAAACTCCATTCCATTGAGGTGTTCTAGGAGGAGTGAGTTGGGATATTATCCCACGATCTTTCAGATAGTCATCAAATTGTTGGCTCAAGTATTCTCCACCTCGATCTGATCGAAGTGTTTTAATAGTCTTGCCAAGTTGGTTTTGTACTTCATTCTTAAATTCGTTGAACTCTTCAAAGTACTCAGATTTGTGTTTCATTAGATACACAAATCCATATCTACTGAAATCATCAGTAAAAGTGATGAAGTATTGAAAACCTCCTCTAGCCATTGTGCCCATGGGCCCACATACATCACTATGTATGAGTCCAAGAAGATCACCGACCCTCTCACCTTTTCCGGTGAGTGGGGTTTTGGTCATCTTCCCCAATAGACAAGTTTCACATGTCTCAATTGAATCAAAATCAAAAGATTCCTAATAGCCATCTTGATGGAGTTTGGATATGTGTTTCTCATCTATGTGGCCAAAGCAACAATGCCAAAGATAAGTTGGGTTCAAATCTTTTGTTTTGACCCTCTTAGCACTTATGTTATAGATAGGCACTTCAAAGTCAGAGTTCAACTATGCACAACCATATCATTCAAATAAATTGAACAACTATTGTTCTTTATTATGAATGAAAAACCACTCTTGTCTATACAAGATACGGAATTAATATTCCTACTAATTGCAGGCACAAAATAACAATTATTTAGTCCAATAACTAGTCTAGTTGGCAAAGTTAAATAATAGGTTCCTACGGCTGAGGCAGCAACTCTTGCTCCATTTCTCACACGTAGGTCGACTTCTCCTTTAGCCAATGACCTACTACTTTTAGATCCTACACATTCATACAAATGTGAGATCCACATCCGGTATCCAATACCCAAGATGCGGAAGTACGTAAATTGACTTCTATAACATAGATACCTGAAGCCGAAGCCTCACTTCCCTTCTTCTTGATCTCTTCCAGGTACTTTACATAGTTATAATGTCCTGATTAGCCACAGTGGAAACATTTTCCTTCCTTAGCTATCCCGCCCATAGGCTTCAAAGCAGAGGTACTAGGCTTATCCTTGCCTTTGTCCTTGGTTTGAAATAGGGCTTCTTGAACTTCTTCTTGCCCTTGTCTTTTCCAGGTTAGACCATCAATATGGTCTTCCCTTTACCTTTATTAATGTTTTTCTCAGCTGTTCTTAACATGCTTAGCAATTCTGGCAGTGGTTTGTCAAATTCATTCATGTTGTAGTTCGTGACGAATTGACTATAGCTGTCCGGCAACGATTGCAGGACAAGGTCAGTGGCCAACTCTTGGCCTAATGGAAATCCAAGCCTTTCTAGGTTTTCAATGTACCCAATTATTTTGAGTACATGAGCACCAACAGGGCTTCCCTTTGCCGGTCTACATTGATAAAATTCCTTTGAGACTTCAAATCATTCAAGCCTAGCTTGTCCTCGACAAAGTCTCCTTTAAGTGTACGATCATATCGTACGCATCCATGTTCTCACACTGTTTTCAGCATTCATGGTAGCAAACATAAGGCAACCAACAACGAGAGCATCAGGAATGGGCTCTTTCAGAACATTTAGCCTTTTCTCATGCCTAAGGACAATCCTTAGGTTTCTATACTAGTCTAGAAAGTTAATTCCAGACAGTTTGTCCTTCTCAAGGACAGATCGCAATGAAAGGTTATTTGTTGTGTTCAAAAATTATGCACGTAAGTATCATATAAAAAAACATATTTAACAAGGTCTTTAAATAAATATGCCTCCCACTATTTTGATTCAAACAAGTACCCTCAATATAAAGAATCAGAAAATCCCATCACTAGATTTTCTAGTGGGCCAAGATCCATATTTTACCTGATCTTAAGTCACCTTTGGCTGATCGCTTAAGAAAAGGTATTTAGGTAGGAACACTCTTCCAATTACATCTCATACAACTCTTGGATAGTTAGGTGAATAACTCTTATTCTAATTCATCTTATGAATTAATGCCTAACTCAGTGCCTCTAGGTTCTTCAATCCTATTGAATAAACCTAGTTAAGTCAAAACCCAATGATTGACAACTAGATATTACTTTTATCCCATCGCGTCTCACTAGAATAGATAAATGCACCCTACTTTGGCAGACCCACACTTAATCGATTCTATCTTCGACGAGTGCCATACATTGGAAGACAAAGCATGACTTAATATTAGTGCCTTTAGGTTTTTCAATCCTATTGAATATACCCAATCAAAGACCAATGGTTGATAATCAGATATTACTTTTATCCTATCGTGTCTCACTAGAATAGATAAATGTACTCTGCTTTGGCAGACCCACACTTAATCGATTCTAGTCTTAACGAATGTCATCCATTGGAAGGCATACAAGCATTGAGGGATTTGATTGCTTTAATTTTATTCCTTTGTTAAACCATTTAACAAACATACAAGCATGAATCTCATACAAATAAACGATATGGTTATGGCCTCCTAAAATTCCAATACAAAATTACATCACATATAATCTTGAAGTCTCCATCCATATTTCTCCACATGCTCCATTGACTCCATGTCTTCCCAGATATATTACATAACAAGAAGAAACCTCATTTAACATACGAGGGGATAGAGATGAGAAAAGAATTACAAATAGAATATAAGAGACAAGGCACGACACGCAGGTCGTATGTAAATAAAACAACTAAGGCCATAACCAATTATCATGCAAAACCAACATCCACTTTGATTGTAAAACGAAGGATATATTTAGATTTATATATTGAGCGAGGTTTGATAACGTGCATACGAAAAACACACTAGGCAGTGTAGCACGGGGTTCCCGCCCCTTTGCGTGGTGCGGGGCAGCGCCCCGACTAAAAAATTGGATTTGATAAACACTCAACTAATCATCAATAAGTGTCTCGTATCAAATGAATACTTCACGAACCTGTAAACAGGTAAGTCCCTTGTATCATTCGAATACGTTCTTGTCAGCAATTTGATAAGTGGCATGTTTATCGCAGCCAATATTTGGGTCGAGACAAGGTTTCAACAATTGAACCCTTTGACGCCCAAGACATGAACTCTCCATGTTCCATGGGACCCTCTAACACCAGAACATATAAATATATATACATCGCACATAAAAACAATCAATAAAGGAATCAAAATAACTGAAACGCGCACCTGCGCTTTACCTGCGCCCAGCGAGGTTGAAGCGTAGGTTCCAGAATCAAATTCTGTAAGTTGCGCTTCACTTGCGCTCAGCGAAAGTGAAGCCCAGATTTCAGATTCAAAATCTGTAAGTTGCACTTCACTTGCGCTTCATCTGCACTTCATCTGCGCTTCACTTTCGCTCAGCGAAAGTGAAGCCCAGATTTCAGATTCAAAATCTGTAAGTTGCGCTTCACGTGCGCTTCATCTACACTTCACTTTCGCTCATCGAAAGTGAAGCCCAGATTTCATATTCAAAATTTGTATGTTGCGCTACACCTGCGCCCAGCGCAGATGAAGCGCAGATAAAAGCGAACAACTGCGTTTCTACGTTTTTCAAACAGTAAAACCAGAATATCACTATATTCAAACGACTAAAAGCCTAAAACGTGTTTACCTTTTAAGGATTGCGAACGAGGCAATCGCAGTCACGTCTCTAGTGGTGTCCACGCCAACAGCCGTATTAGGAAACCCTCCTCCACAATGCTAGTAGTGTTTAAAGAGTAAGAGCAAATGCTCATGTGTCTTGGGTATTGCATCTAATGCTCTATTTATAGAGTGGTGGCTAGGGTTTCACCCCTCACTCTATTAACCCTAACACATATGGGCATGGCCCATTAGGTTATAATTTTAATTAAATTAGAATTATTATCTTTTCCTAGTGGCTTGTTGTATGCGTATGACCCAATAGGCTTTTAATATTTGGTTATGATATTAAAATAAAACCCTTTTATATTTAATATCGTAAATAGTGAGCAGTATCTAGCAATACATCAATATCCAAATATTGAGATTATCAACATCTTTGACGAATCCTATTTTATGATAACTTATATGATCTGTCCCTTTGTCCAATATCTAATTGAACACAAGGGCATGGATTGTGTTAACCTTGTATAGTTCAATTTATGTTTTCTTGATCCCCAAGTAGACTGTACAGAAAATAAACATCTCATGTTTATCCTCCTGAGCATGGCCATGCATTTTGCAGTCTCACTTTATCAAGAGGTCTACAGATATAACTCCTGTTACATAGGAGGGGCAAATCCCATCAAGGTCACTATCATCCCACCACATAATTTATTATATGTCCAAATACCAACTTTATGATCACCCTGTTACTGGCAACGTTTGATGGTATTCAAACCACATAACTCCTTATGTAGGAATCATAGTGATTTCAGGTCAAAGGACTTCATATAACATTTATCAGTTATAAGAAACGTTCATGGCACTTATGTAACAATCCATGCAACGTTCTTAAGGTGGGTCTGTCCAGTACACCATTACTCTTAATGTGTACCTATGTGAGCACATGATATCTCATATCCATGATCCATGAGATGTGATCATCAACGAACTCACATACTAGTCTAAATGCATCTTTGTCCTAAAATGATACTTGACTAGGGACTTATTTTAAGAATAGTTCTTCATAAGATCTCACGATCAAGTCATCTACTTGATTTCTTATGAAGTTTAAGTTTACTATTCTAAGGACAATAATTATATTCTAAAAGAATAAGTTGCCTTTATAAAATAACATGATACAAGTGATGGATGTTCATAAACATATAAGTATCTAGTGCATATTCCTAACAAGGTTTGTATTCATCAAAACTTGAGACTCAACATAGACTCCCTCTTTAAAGATTGAACCATCTTATTCATGCATTTTGTAGAATCTAAGAGATTTGACCTTGGATCAAAGACCAATCTCTTGAAGCCTTCCCTTACAAGTAAAAGAATTGGGTGGTCATACGGAAGGCTTACAAATTGAATTATACAAAAGTAACAAGAAATTTTCAATTCATCAGAATATTTCATAGTAAGCTTCCAAATGAATGCACAATTAAAGCTATGTGGCATATATGTTTTATTCTTTTTCAAAAAAAAATCTCATCATGCCCATAAAATATAACACATGCATTTTGAGTGTGGTTGTCATATTGCATATTTTCATGCCACAGGATCCTCTTTCCTTATTCTGTGAAGAGGTTTAGAATAGAGGAAATCAGAGTGAGTAACTGGAATAGCTAGAACGGTTATTAAATTTTCAGAATCCTTCCTCGTTGGTTAGAAGCTCCCTAGAATTGAGGTGGGAATACTTCAACTCTCCCTAGGAAAACTGAGAGGAGCGGTTCACAGTGTTAGAGACATAATCTAGTGAAACTTTGGGAATAGGATCATGATAATGCTGAGAGAGTGACATGGGACTTGGAGCTTTCCTCAAGGGAGAGCTTTACTCCCTAGGGCGGGTAGTTCTTCCCCGGAGGAAAGTCGAGGAGGGGCAGACCAAAGATAGACAGGGTAGTCAATTGTAGGTAGGGATTAAGGGAGTAAACCCAATAATGTAATGAGGGTGAGTGAAATTGGAAACTTGGGTGGTCAATCAAGGTCAGTTCCTTTCATTTCTAGGGTTACTTGGCTGTCAGCACTTAAGGAATAAGGTTCCTTGTTGTTGAGTCAAAGTTTTTTTAGAGTAGAAGTTTTATAATTATTGGTTTCGTGCTTAATACATTGTTGTCTGTTTTCCACGTGTAAGCATTTTTTGTTACCTACGTTTAGGACTATGTTGTTAGTACCCGGTGAAGGGAATCAAGCATGTGGTCAGAGTGCAGTGGGATAAATGGATTCCCTCCCTTGTTATGATCATTAATGCTAAAAACACAAATCAAGGCATAAAAGCTATAAAAACAAAAGGTCGTACCTTTTAACGAGGCAATAGCAGCCACATCTCTAATGGTGTCCACGCCAACAGCCGAACTAGGAAACCCTCCTCCACTCTGCTAGTACTGTTTAGAGAGTAAGAGCGACTACTCATGTATGTATGTATATTGGGTAATGCATCTCATGCTCTATTTGTAGAGTGGTGGCTAGGGTTTTACCCTTTACTCTATTAACCCTAATACTTATGGGTCTGGCCCATTATGTTATAATTCTAATCAAATTAGAATAATTATGTTGACCAAAAAAAAGAATTATTATCTTTTCCTAGTGGCTTGTTGTATGCGTGTGACCCAATAGGCTTTTAATATTTGGTTATGATATTAAAATAAAACCCTTTTATATTTAATATCATATATAGTGAGCAGTATCTAGCAATTCATCACTACCCAAATATTGAGAATGTCAACAACTTTGACCAATCCTATTTTATGATATAATTTAGGCTTAAATAACTTTTTAGTCCCTGTAAAATATATGGTTTTTGCTTTTGGTCCTTATAAAATTATTTTTATTCTTTTGGTCCTCATAAAATTCAGAAACTTTGAAAAAGGTCCTTATTGCCACTTGTCATGCATCAAACCTTGCCACATAAGTAATCATGTTGAGGTGGCATATGATGTGGCGTGTCTAGATGCATGACATGTCATAAAAAATGATAATAAGGACCATTTTTAAAATTTTCAAATTTTATGAGGACCAAAAGAATAAAAATAATTTTATAAAGACCAAAAGAAAAAACCGAATATTTTGCAAGGACCAAAAAGTTATTTAAGCCTATAATTTATATGATTTGTCCTTTTGTCCAAATATCTAATTAAACACAAGGGCATGGAATGTGTCAACCTTGTATAGTTCAATTTATGTTTTCTTGATCCCCAAGTAGATTGTACAGAAAATAAACATCTCATGTTTATCCTCTTGAGCATGGCCATGCATTTTGCAGTCTCACTTTATCAAGAGGCCTACCTATATAACTCCTGTTACATAGGAGGGACAAATCCAATCTAGGACACTCACATTCAACCACATAATTTATTATATGTCCAAATACCAACTTTATGATCACCTTGTTACAGGAAACGTTTGATGATACTTAAAACACATAATTCCTTATGTAGGAATCGTAGTGATTTCAGGTCAAAAGACTTCATATAACATTTATCAATATAAGAAATGTTCATAACACTCATGTAACAATCCATGCAACGTTCTTATGGTGGGTTTGTCCAGTACACCATTACTCTTAATGTGTACCTATGTGAGTACACAATATCTCATATCCATGATCCGCGAGATGTGATCATCAATGAACTCACATACTAGTCTAAATGCATCTTTGTCCTAAGATGATACTTGACTAGGGACTATTTTAAGAATAGTTCTTCATAAGATCGCACGATCAAGTCATCTACTTGATTTCTTATGAAGTTTAAGCTTACTATTCTAAGGACATTAATTATATTCTAAAAGAATGAATTGCCTTCATAAAATAAAATGATACAAGTGATGGATAAGACATATAAGTCTCTAGTGCATATACCAACACCCGGGTAGTTACCTATTTTCTAATTCAACAGTTGTAGAGCTAAGTCCATAGGTTGGGCTCCTCAGTTTCTTCTTTGTCTGCTTCCTGGACGGAAGAACCCTGACCTTTATAGTCTATGGAAGAAGAAAACTCTTTCGAATTGGAATTGTTACTCAGTGCATATCTCCTACAAGGGTCAATGACCAATATCTAATTAAACTTTTGATAAGGATTAATGCTAAGTCTGGTGGACTGAATTCATTGTTAGGTGTTGAACAGTGAATTACTGTCGTTGGTTATGGGACGACCGAAGATGGCACTAAGTATTGGTTGGTTAAGAATTCTTGGGGTACTAGTTGGGGTGAGGGAGGCTACATGAGGTTGCTTAGGGAAAATGGTCAACCTGAAGGTCTTTGTGGCATTGCTATGCATGCTTCCTATCCAACTATCTAGTTTCAGAATACATTATTACTACCAAATTTATAGGATTGATTCCTTCCTATTGTTATAATAAGTTGACGTATCTTGGTCATCATATAATTGTCATTTCCCATACTTGTATTGAATTGGAATCTATCAATCAATGAATTATATATATTAATTTATTGATTTTTCAGGTTTGGTTCGTTAGTGCCATTAAAGTAAATGAAGATTGCCCACTTTAATTTTTCTCATATTTTAAAACTTGATCCTTTTTCTCTTGAAGTAGATCACGAAGAAATATTGAAAAGATAATAAACTCATACACCAAAAACGTACAACAAATCATTTTATGTATGTTTTCTCTCTATCTCTCATATAATTCATATCTCACTCTTCTCTCTCTTTTCTTAAATCTCTTACTTAGTTGTACATCAATTTTATACATAATTGTTGTATAAAAATAATATATTGAGAATGAATTTGGTGTGAACAATTAAAAGTTAATGTTTGCATCAAAGACTTCCAATCGATTAACCTCAAACCCTTGATGGAGCGTAAAAAGATGGGAGCAAGAACACACAGTGAAAACTGTGTGAGGAAATCTTTCCTGATTATTGACAAACAAGTTTTGATGAAGATAAATGTTATTAGCTTAATTAGTTTTATGTATGCGGTGTTCACTCATGAAATGCATTCATAATCTCTCTCTCTCAAGATTTTCAAAATGTAAAGCTCCATTCGGGTGGTTACGTGTTTTTAGTTTTTGGTTTTAAAAATTTTCAATCAAGTTTTTACAACTCAAAACTAAAAATTGAAAACCACAAAAAGTGATTTTCTAAATGTCTGTTTTCAAAACCACAAAAATAAGTTTTCAGTTTTGGTTTTGAATTGTAAACACTTGATTAAAAATTTTTAAAAACCAAAAACTGAAAACTCGCAACCACCCCGAACAGCCCCTAAATTAACCTAACTAAAGCAAACTAAAGAATAACATAAAATCTAAGTTAGATAATCAATAAAGAAGCCCTTTAATTGAAATTCAAGGCTCAATGATTTGAAGTTATGGGGTGAGTTTGTTTCAAGATATAAAATCATATTCTCGGGAATGATGTTCCCAGGATCCTATTACCAATAATGTTATTCCCAGGTAAAATTTATATGTATGTTTGGTATGTATATAATATTCCCAAGAATATTTTTAGAAATGGTTTACTTTAAAAATTTTAAAAATAGAAATATTATTGTAGAATTAAGTGGAAGTGGGAAATATAACTTCCATTCCCATGGGAATATAAAATTCCCACCTTTCACCATTGGAATAAAAAGTGGGTGAAGAAGGACTAAAATACATTCTTGGGAATCAATAATACTCATTAATGTTTTCCTAAAACTTGAATCAAACATGGAAAAATCATTTTGCCAAGTTTACTTTCCCGGAATTATTTTTCAGTTACCCCGAAACAAACACACTCATGAGAATTTGTTTCATATGTTGAATTTAAAGGTTTTGAAATAAAAAATAAGGGTGTAGGAAACACCTTAATCTATTACATGAGTTAGTTATTCAATCACTAACTATTTTGTCTCATTGTAATTGATAAATGTAGATTTTATATATTAATTATCCCCCATATCTAACCTCTTAAGACTTCTTATATGCTTAATTAAATGGTCATGATCATATTGAGTTTTGGATCATTTGGACTTAATTTGGATTTTATGCTAAATTTTAGATTTTGGGCCCTTTTATCTCTTGTGAAGGTCCTATCTGAAATTATATTTATCCAAATGGGTCATATTTTATGTCCTTGGACAACAACCAAAATGATCTACAACTTTGTCTCTAATCTCCAAGACTTACGGATGAAAAATGGGCCTAAAGTTGTAGTTAAGATTCTTTTCGCACAACATGACCTTTGTTGATGACAAGTGACTCAAAGAAAGGGGAATCATTCCCAAAGTCAACAAGTCAACATTGGTTCAAGGTCAACAAGAACCCAAGTCAAGGGTCAACTAGTGCTTGCACTGATAGGATGTGGCCTCAATTCCATGATTTGATGATTTTCTAAATCTTCTACCTTAGCTTATTTTCCATTAATGAGAGCCTTGGACATGTCATGGCCTCACATCTTTCATTTAATAGTTTTTACCATTTTACTAGTTTTATTTAGTATTTTTCCTAAAGAGGTCTTAGGTGTTCTGGCCTCAAAACATTCCTTTGATTGTAATTTTCATTTTAGTATTTTCCTTCTTATTTAGATGAGTGAGGCGCCATTTTAGGATTAGTTTATGGCCTAAAACTAGCTTAGGATAATTCTTATTTTTCCTTTTCATGGGATGCCCCTACTCCTATATATATGGAGCTTCCCATACTTGTATTCCTTTAGCTTGAATCTTAATACAATTAAATTGCAATTTTCCTCCACTTTGAGAGTTGAGAAGAGTTTATGGGGCTTGTTGAAACCACACTGAAATTTATTAAGCTCTAGAAGCTTGTGGCGTTTCCTCAGCCAAGCTTATCAGTCAGAGGGGTTGCCACTTTTTGCGGCGCTTGTTTGATCTCTATCTTACTCCATTTTCATTTTTATTCTTCATTTTATTCCTTTAATTCCGCATCCATACTCTGATTGTGCGCTAATTTTGATTACTTTTGTGGTTCCACGTCCATATTTGAAAGTTATGGTTTGTATAGCTATTGGACCATAAGTTGAGTATAGAAAACAATTTAGGATGAAACCAAATCCAATTGAAAGCAAACATCCATGTCTTCAAATAATTCAGAGCACCAAGAAATATCTACCCATTTGCATGGTAAGAAACATGGTTTAAGAAGAGTACAAAGAAGATAAGGAGACATTGTGATAAGGGTGATTGGATTATTGTGAATAATGGTGCATACACTACTAGAATATTGCTTAATAGAGACCGAAAATATTCAGCGCTATAGAGACCAATTTATAGACCAAATTCAAAGGTTTGTAACTAAAATCAAATTCATCTATTTAGTGACCAAATTAGAGACAGATTATTTAGTGATCGAAATGTCGGCCTCTATATTTTAGATAAAGACCGACTTAGAGAGAAAAATTAAAGGTTGTTCAACCAAAATAAACTTTATCTATTTAGAGACCGAATTAACGACCTATTATTTAGCGATCGAAATATCGGTCTCTAAATTTTAGATAGAGACCAAATTTAAAGGTTCTTAAACCAATTAAAATAAAGTCCATCAATTTAGTGAATGAATTAGAGACTGATTATTTAACGACCAAAATATCGGTCTCTAAGTTTTATATAGAGATCGATTTAGTGATCGAATTTGAAGTTTATTCAACCAAATTAAAGTTCATCAATTGAGTGTCCAAATTAGCGACTAAATATTTAGCGACTGAAATATCTCTCCCTAAATTTTTGAGAGACCGATTTAGAGATCGAATTTAACGGTTCTTCAACCAATTATTTAGCGAACGAAATATCAATCAGCTCTTTTAGAGAAATGTCGATTTAGAAACCAAAATTAAAGGTTTTTCAACCAGAATAAAATCTATCTATTTATAGACCGGTTATTTAGCGACCAAAATAACGGTCTAAATTATATGTGGAAACCGATTTAGAGACCAAATTTAAAGGTTCTTCAACCAAATTAAACTCCACATATTTAGAGACCGAATTATAGATTGATTTTTTGGCGGTCAAAATATCAGCCTCTAAATTTTAGATAAAGACCAATTTAGGGGCTGAATTTAAATGTTCTTAGCCAAAATAAAGTTGATCTATTTAGAGACCAAACTAGACATTGATTAGGAATTAGGTTAAAGAGGGTTAAAAGCTGTTAAAATGGGCATAACACTGTCTCTTTTTCGCTCAAGCGAGAAATGGGTTGCATGAGCGAATAGAAATGGAAATTTGATAATTCCATTCTATGAGATTTTCACTCAAGTGAGGCAATTTTCGCTTAAGCGAAAATATCAGCAAAACTGGGAAAAAACTTTCTGATATTTTCGTTTAAGCGAGAAATTTTGCGCTCAGGTAATAATAAAGCAGAGAGTAAGGGTTGATTTTGTCTGGTTTTCGTTTGAGCAAAAGGAACTCGCTCAAGCGAAAACCGGATTCTCGCTCAAGCGAGAATAAGGCAGAAAGCCCCTTACTTGATTCTCGCTCAAGCAAAAATATTTCGCTTGAGCGAGAATGCACGAATATGTTTTTTTAAATAGTTTTGAAATGAACCTCATTCTAAAACACTTTTCCCACCCATTGTGCCCTAATTGAGAGAAAAGAGAAGGAAGCTTGGAAGGATTCTCCAAGAAAGAAGAAAGAAGAGATTGACTGAGAACCTCCTCAAGCTCTTTCCCCACTACTACAGAGGAGAGTGTATACCACCCACTCACTCTCATCTTTCTTGGAATTCTCCAATGATCCCTCCTCTTGAATTCCCCTTCTTGAATTGTTTGTGAACGGTTGATTCTCAATGATTGTGGCTTGTTTGGTGATTATGTTTATGGTTTTGGTTGATTGGTTTGAAAAGCCTAAATTTCTAGGATTAGGGTTGTAATTGGCAAAGTCTCAAGAAGGGGGTTGAATTGAGATAAGTCTAACCCTGTCTGAAAATTTAAAACTCTTTTCTGAATTTGATTCTCAAGTCTTTCAACTTTGATGTGAAAGTTTTAGTAACGGTCAGAAGCAACAATGTCTAAGCAAATAAAAGACTTGTTCTGTTAAAAATAGCTTCTGATCTTTTTACCAAGTTGTTAATTGAAATATGTATGATTTGAGAAGCAGTTTCAAAGTAGTACAAGAAAGAGTAAAACATATATGAGTTAGGGTCAAAAGAGAATTGACACAGCAAAATTTATACTGGTTCACTCTTATCAACAAGAGCTACGTCCAGTCCCCACCTCAGTGAGATTTTCCACTAACTTCTCAAAGTTACAAGTATTATCCTTCACGAGCCTCTTCGGGATTCTAAGTATTTTCCTTCAAGAGCCTCTCCAGGCTTTTGAGTATTCTCCTTACAAAGCCTCTCCAAGCGTCTAAGTAGTTTTATACTAGCCTCTCCAAGCGTCTCCACTGAACACCAAAGTCCAGAAACACCTTTTGACTTGGTGGAGGAGTTACAACAGAATGAGATGAAAATAGAGTTGCTTAGCTTGAGGTTTAAACGCACAAAGTGTTAATCAAAATTTAGATACTCAAGCTAAGTTACAAATAACTATAGCCCACAAATAAACTCAGAGAGTTTGATAAACAATAGAGAATGTGTGGGTCAGAAGCAAATAGATAGATGAAACAATGAATAAACACTTGTGCAGCGTTTTGGCTCTTTTTAGCTTGATGTTCTCTCATTTTTTTTTTTGAGTTCCTCTTGGCCTATTTATAGGAGTGTGTTTGAATATGGTCGTTTTTAGCCATTGGAAATCCTCAACAACTATTTTCATTTGTGTCAGGAACTTTTTACACATCAGCACGGTGGACTTGCTTCTGTCTGAAGTATTATACTTCTGCATATGAGTTACTTTTCTACTTCTAACTTGAGATTTAGTTTCTGAGTTCTGTTTCTGATGATTTGCTTCTAGCTTCAAGCATATATTCTTCTAAGTACATTTTGTGTGAGACTTCAGCTTCTGTGTCTGAGTCTGACTTGATCTTCATCATTTGCGTCTAAGTCTTACTAACTTAATTCTGCATCTGACTCCATAAATTAATGATATAAGACTTTGATGTCTTTTGATGAATAAGTCTTTAAGCCTTTTGTATCTGCATCTTAACTCAGATTCTAATTTCTACATACTTAATCAAGCAGGTTAGAAGCAAATAGACTTAGAATGAAACTTGAATTTTTTTACTTAGTTAGTGTGGTTTCCAATCATTAAAACTTTAATCATTTGCGGGTTTTTCTTAACAAGGGTTTCATTTTCATGACTCAATGTATGCCTAGGGTTGAGAGGACGCCTACATGATTTCTATTATTCGTTTTATACTTTTGACATTACTTATATGCATGAATAAATTACTTAGTCTTACCAATATGGAAAAAGGAAAAAAGGATTTCAATGTTTATGATTGTTTGAAAATGATACGTGTTAAATGGAGGGGTCTAATGACCGTGGGGAAGACAGTCCCTACTCGGATACTAAGCTCATATATGGCCAATGGAAAAAGGATAAGTGAAATTAAAAGACCCCTTTTAATGATATTTTGGTTTTTATAATCGTGAATATGGCCATAGTGTGTGCTATGATATATGTTATCTTGATGCATTCATATTTGTGTATTTATCCTACATTGTATGCATGTGTGCACTCACTGGGACTTTTGTCTCACCACTCATTTTTGACTTTATTAGATATGCAGGGGTCTCAGCCGGATGCTTGACCGGAGAGCTTGGGAGTTCACAAGTGGATTCTTCCACCCATCTATTTCCCCTTTTTTGCTTTATAACTATATTTTAATGTATATGTATTGAATTTAATTTCAATTATCTATTTGTATATTTTGGGCCACTTAGTGGCATTTGAATTGTAATTATGAACATGTACTTAAGTGCATTGTTTGTGATTGTATGACAATATCGGTAATGTCGTGAAAAATAATTCTGTAAATTTTGGGAATATGCTTCCAACGAGCATTATTTCTAGGTTTACGGAATTAGGACGTTACAGAGAAGGCTTGGTGGTTCTTGCGTAAACCATGGTGGATCTTATCTGACTCCATGAGCTAGTGGTGATTCTGCACTCAATACTTATCTGATGAAGGGGTTGCCTTCACTAGTGGCGTCTTCACCATTCCTAAATCTCTCCAATTTCATTTTCATTCTTCTTTGTTCATTTTAATTTGGTTTAATAGTTGTTGCCCTTGTCATTTCATGTGTTTGGTTCCAATCTAAATCTGTTCTCGTACTGCTATGAATTGGTAATTAGATCTCTGTTGATTGGGACTTTCTTGGAGCATTTCCATGCCATTTTAGGGGATGCAAGAGGTGTAGTAGCAGTTATTTTTTCTGCATAATTTTCTTGTAATTCCTTTCAATTTCTTGTAATTTTGGGAATCCGAATTGTTCTTCGGGCCCGAGGTGTCTTATTGTTGCTTTAAGCACTTGTCTACTTGCTTGAATTTGCTTGATTCTTGCTAGAATGAGGTTACTGGTATGCACATTCACCCACCCCTTAGGTGTTTGATATTTTGCTTCTTACAATTGTTCATAACTTGTTCTTGAGTGTTCTTGAATTTCTACTTCTTTTGTGGTGGATTGTGGTAAGTGGAGGCATTGTTGTCTTCATTTTCCAAAGATCATTCACCTACATTCATTTCCCCAATCCACTTTAACTTTCTTGTCATTTAATTCAATTCATTTTACTTTCTGTCATTTAAATTCAAGTTCAACCCAATCTTTTTACTTTCAGCTAATCCCTTTTATATTTATGTCGTTTGAATTCTGTCAGCTCCCATCCTTTTAGTTTCAGCTCATCCCTTCTACATTTCAGTTCTTAATTTTGCACATTTTTTTTCCTCATTTCCTCATGTTTTGTCCAATTTCTTGCTTTTTTTCTGTTTGTCTGCCTAATTCTAATTGCAAATTTGAATTCGAGGCTACCAAATACTTAAGGAACATGTTCTTGATCGCTTAGAACGCTTAAGAATAGTTTGGGTTAGGCTTAGAAAATTTCATGAAATTCATGTTTATGTTGAAGTTCATGAGGTGAGTCAAAATTTAATCCACTAAAGTTTTAATCTGAATGCGCTTGTTTCTTGTACGACCACATGTTTGAGGATTAAACTATCAAAGGAAAATGCTATGCCATGGTAGAATTCATTCAAGTTGCCTAAAATTTTTACAAAGCTAAATTTTCCAATTTAGGATGCAAGCTTATTTTTATCAAATTTGTTCTGTAGGAACAACACTTTTGATCCAATTTCTAGGGGAGATACACATAATTTTTGTTTAGAATATAAATCTTTTCACAATTTCTGTAACTTCCAAGTTGAGGCAAAAGACAATTGTGAGAAAATACAAAAGCAAGAAAAGTCAAAAGAAAAGAAAATGTCAAAATAGTAGAAAAGTCAAAAAGAGCAAAAACTGGAAAATATGTGTAGATGAAAAGTAATCCTCGTCATTTAAAAAAAAAGAATTAAAAAAAGAAGCCCAACTCAGATTCCCTCTTTATGTTATTTTCAATTTCTGTTGTGTTCCCATTTCTGTTGTAATTTGTTGTTTTATGAGAATTTGGCAACTTAGGTTCTTAAAACTTGAATCAGACTATCAAACATTTCATTCTCTTTGAACCCAAATTTTGTATCTTCTTGTTTGTCATTCTATTCAAGTTTAGTTGCATAGCAACTTTGTTTGCTTGTCATGTTTTATTCTTAGTTTTGTCTTTGTCATTTTCTTCTTAGGAAATCTTAGATAATTAAGTATCGTTCATTCTAGCTTATTCGCGCTTGGGTACGGTCAAAGTTTTGGTTTTTGTAAGCCTAACCAAACCTTAATAGAGTAGAAAAGGCAAGAGCAAACATTTTAGAGAAAGCCTTAAAAAGTGTGACATACACGAGTGAATACATTCTTTGAGTGTAAACACTTAGTGAGAGGAAAGGTCCATAAAAGCTCTAACTAAATATCAATAAGGAGTCATGGAAGGGTGGAGGAAATAAGTAAGGGAATTAATGATGTTGAGGAAAGATTTTGAAAACTTCATGGGTGAGGAAGATACCCAAAGAGAGAAGTAGTTGAGGGTAAGTTTTGCATAGTAAACGTAGATGGAGGAAGTAGTTGTAATCTAGCAAGCCAAAGGCTAGTTGACAAACTCAACCTAAACACTACCAAAAACCCACAACCATACATGTAACGTCCTAAATCCGAAAACCTAGTGTTTAAGCGCGTTGGAAGCATAAGTCTCAAAACTTAACTGGGGACTAATACCCGCCATTACTGGGGACCGAAATCCATGTTTTAACTGGGGCCCGAAACCAAATCTTAACTGGGGCCCGAAACCAAAATCACTTAATTTTTTAACTTGGGACCGAAAATCAAATTCATTTTCTTGATAACCGGGGACAAAAACCCAAGAGTACTACTCATTCACAACGAATACCACTTGATTCATGAAGCATTATAGCAATAACATGGTTATGGCCAAAGTCCTAAATAAGGATAAATCCTAGTTCATGCTCCTAGGAATTTCAAACCATATAAATATGCATAAACATGGACAATACATTCAAGCAAACCAATCACAAGACAAAGAAGGGGGAATGAAATAATGGGGATCATAGGGGACTTTACATACAACACGGGGTGAGATTGTGTGAGCTATACTCACCTAAATCAAGCTCCAAGAGAGGAAGAGAGATGGTTGATGAGTGGTGAGAGCTCCTCCTCCTCCTCCTCCCCATTCAGAAGTTGATCAACCCTTCAGAAGCAAAAATGGTAGGAAGGGTAAGGAAGCTTCTCATACTAATAAAATCATTTATTATGAATGTAAACATCCAGGTCACATGAAGTTTGATTGTCCCAAGCTGAAAAAGCCTACCTTCATGAAAAAGAAGTTCTTCTAGAAGAAGAAGGGGCTACTGGCAACCTGAGAAGACCTTGATGACTAAACTTTTGAAGAGGAAGAAGAGTCAGCTAAAGAAGCCAACCTCTGTCTGATGGCAAGCTTGCCCTCTTCAGACAGCTCAAATTCTGAGGTAAGACCTCAATCTGGTCCTGATTTACAAGAGAGATATGATCATTTACTGGATAGTTCAAAAGAACTCTTCCAAAAATATAAAGATCTTTCAAGAGCATACACAAAAATGTGTAATAAAAGTGAGGCTCTTCAGAAAGAAAATCTTATACTCAAGGAAGAACTTGAGAACTGTAAGAGGGGTGGTTCTAAAGACCAGTCTGAAGAAATTTCAGAACTTCAGAAGAAGGTCAAAGAGCTCACCTTAGATCTTGCCAACTTTGTTAAAGGAACTAAAAACTTGAACAAACTGTTAGGAATTCATAAAGGTTCCAATAACAAGTGTAGGCTAGGATTCTCTGAAATTGAATCATCAGATACCTCTAATGTTAGAGTTAAAAATCCTAGAAAGGCTTTCAAGAAAGGTAAAGGGTGTTCTCATTGTGGCAAGCCTGGACACCATGTGTCTAAATGCAAGCACGAAGGGAAGGAAAAACCCAAAGCTAACCAAAAATGACACAAGAAGTTATGGGTACCTAAATCTTTGATTATTTCTGTTCCAGATGTGTTTAACAGGACAAAGGAAACACCACAAATGGTACCTGGACAGTGGCTACTCACGACACGTGACAAGCGAAAAGTCTTTGTTCCAAAACCCTAGATCAAAGAATGGTGGAATGGTCACCTTTGGTGGAAATCAATAAGGGAAGATAAGTGGAGTAGGTAAAGTAGGTATGGGACATTTGTTCTCTATTAAAAATGTCTTACTTGTTGAAGGACTTCAGCACAACCTACTGAGCATAAGCCAATCATGTGACAGTGGTTATGTAGTATCCTTCACCAAGGATGGATGCATAGTCAAGGACACCGATGATCAAATCCTCTTTACTACTAAGAGACACAACAATGTGTATAAGATTGATCTAGAGGAACTTGCAAATCAAAATATGAAATGTTTTCTCTCAGTTGAGGATGAAAAAAAGATCTGGAAACAAAGACTTGGGCATGCCAGCTTGAGATTTATCTCAAAGCTAACAAAACACAATCTTGTTAAAGGATTTCACAAGCTTTCTTTCAAATCTGACAATTTATGTGAGAGTTGTCTAAAACGAAAACAAACAAGAAGCTCATTTCAGAGCAATAATATTGTTTCCACTAACAGACCTTTGGAACTGCTTCACATTGATTTGCTTGGTCCAATTAGAACAGAAAGTCTTAGTGGTAAGAAATATGGATTGGTCATAGTTGATGACTATTCTAGATACACATGGGTGATATTCCTCAGAAGCAAGGATGAGACTTTTGAGAATTTCACAATATTTTGTATAAAGGTACAAAATAAAAAAGGATTATGTATTTCTTCAATCAGAAGTGACCATGGAGGAGAATTTGAAAACACAAACTCCAGATTGTTCTGTGAGAAGAATGGTATCTCTCACAATTTCTTTGTGGCTAGAACACCTCAACAAAATGGGGTTGCTAAGAGAAAGAATAGAAATTTGCAAGAGATGGGAAGAACCATGCTCATTTCAAGTACTCTTCCTAAGTCATTTTGGGCAGAAGTTGTTTACACAACCTGTTACCTTCAAAACAGAATATTGGTAAGACCAATTCTCAAAAAGACTCCCTATGAATTATGGAGAGGGAGGAAGCCCAACATATGATATTTCCATATCTTTGGATGTGAGTGTTTTATACTCAATACAAAATTATATTGGAAAATTTGATACTAAGTTTGATAAAGGATTTTTCATTTGATATTCTGAAACTTCTAAGGCCTACAGAGTGTAAAACTCTAGAACCTTAGCTGTTGAAGAATCAATCCATGTAAGATTCAATGACAAGAAAAAACTGATAGTGACCTATCATATCTAGAAGATGATTTTACAAGTATGGATCTGAATCAGCAGTCAGATTAGGCTAAAGCTGAAGACCTGTCTGAACCTGTGTCAGAAGGACCATCTTAAACCAAACCACTTCAGACAACCAATGTTGAGTCTTAGACTGAAGGCACATCTTCATTTAGAAATACTTGGAGATATTGGCTTCATCATCCTAAGGAGAAAATCATAGGTGATGCTTCAAAAGGAGTGAGAACAAGATCAAGACTTAGGGCGTGTTTGTGAGTTTAGAGAGGAGGGAAAGGAAAGGATTGGAGGGAGAAGGAAGGGGGAGAAGAGGAGGTAAAGACTTTGTAAAATACTCAAACTCACAAAACACAAAGGGGGGAAGGACTTCCAATAAACCCTTCCCTTCCCTCCTTTGCCCTCCAAAATTCAACTCACAAACATACCATTAGAGAAGTCAACAATCTTGCACTACTATCTAAAATTGAACCTAAGAACATTGATGAAGCTCTGTATGGTGAAGGGTGGACCCTAGACATGCAAGAAGAGTTGAATCAGTTTGCTAGGAGTGATGTCTGGACTCTGGGTCCTAAACCCCATGGGAAAATTATTATTGGAACCAAATGGGTGTTTAGAAAAAAGTTGGATGAAGATGGCAAGGTTGTCCGAAACAAGGCCAGACTAGTTGCACAAGGCTACAATCAGAAAGAAGGTATTGATTTCACTGAAACCTTTGCACCTGTAGCTACGCTTGAAGCCATTATGATTTCGCTCTCTTATACATAAATTAATGGTATCAAACTATATTAGACGGATGTTAAAAGTTCTTTCCTTAATGGACTCATTGTGGAATAAGTATTTGTTAGGAAACCCCCTGGTTTTGAAGATGTAGCCTTTCCAAATCATGTTTTTTAACTGAAAAATGCTCTCTATGGTCTGAAACAAGCTCCAAGAGCTTAGTACGACAGATTGAGTAGCTTTCTCATTAAAAAATAGTTTTGAAAGAAAAAAGGTTAACACAACTCTTTTTAGAAAAACTGCCAACAAAGACTTTATCCTAGTCCAGATATATGTTAATAACATTATCTTTGGTTCAACAAATTCCTCTTTATGAAAAGAGTTTTCTAAGCTTATGCAGTCTGAATTAGAAATGAGCATGATATGAGGATAAAAATTCTCCCTAGAACTCCAGATTAAGCCAGAATCTGATGGTATCTAGATCCATAAGGAAAAGTATACAAAAGAAATGTTTAAGAAGTTCAACAAGAATGAGTACAAACCTAGGTCAACTTCAATGCATCCTTCTGCAATCTTAAGTAAAGATGAAGAAGAAGAACTTGTTGACCAAACTATGTATAAAGGAATGATTGGTTCAATACTATATCTTACAGCAAGAAGACCTGACATCATGTTCATTGTTTGTTTGTGTGCAAGATTTCAGTCTGATCAAAGAATTACTCATTACAGCCTTTAACTTAGTCAAATTTAAAAGTTTATTTAAGTTTGTCATCATCAAAAAGAGGGAGAATGTTGAGTCTCAAGATTTTGAAAGTCTAAGACACCCCTATATTAAGATTTTGATGATTATAAACTTAAGATAAACTATTTAAGACTTCACACTCATACTGATGTAGTTCTGATACTTCAGATAAGCTTAACATCTTATATTCAAAGGCTGTTTGAAGTACACTCTGGTTCTGAAACAAGCCATGTCTGAAGTATCAAGGCGTTCTAAAACATATGGTTCTGAAGCATCTTCTAAAGCCTTAAGTGTTGTCTGAAGCCAAGAACATGTCTGACGTGGCAAGTCAAAGACTGGCTCATTCCTTCACACAACCTTAGAACACAAATCAGGAATGACAAAAGAACATTTTTGGATGGATTTTAAAAAACAAGCACAAATGAGGAAATACTGTGTTGCAAGAGTTTTAGAAGTCAAAACAACGCTACAACCCTGTACTTTGTCAGAGCTGTTTCTCAACGGTTTCAAGCTTGTTGAAGCCTATAAAAACCAGTGTTCTCTATGAAGCAAGTAGAAGTAACTCACGCGAAAAATCTTTGAAAGAAAACGCTGCAAAAATCTTTTTAGATTTTACTCTGATAAATCTTGTACAAAAACTTTCATACCCAGTGTTAAATCATTGTTTTCTTTGTACACACTTCTGAACGAAGAATTTTGTGTTCTAAGTTCACTTTCTTTGTAAACACTTAATATTTTTTAGCCTTAAGAGGCTAGGTTAGCAAACAATACTTGTAAAGAGCCTGGAGAGGCTAGGTGTGCAAACAATACTCATTGTTTAGAGCCTGAAGAGGCTTAACTGAAAAGAATACTTATAATCCATTCAGATTAGTGGAGAAATCTAGAAGCTTGTTGGCTCTAGGACTAGACGTAACTCACAGTGGTGGTGAGTAAACCAGGAAAATGCTTGGTTTAGTGCTTCTCTATCCCTTATCTCTTTTATTTTAGTCTAAGCTGACGAGAAGAGGGTTCTCAACCTGAGTTTGTTATAAAAACGTGTGAAAATATCTTAAGAAAACTTTTTCAGATCCATTGTCTAAAATATTTCAGACAGAGGTTAAAAATTCAAACAACTTCTAAAACCTGTCTGAAAGTTTGAAAGCTCAGTTTGCGAAAAAAGTTTCCAAAAACTACTAAATTTATAAAAACACTATTCAACCTCCTTCTAGTGTTTTCCTGTGTGTTCCTACAATTGCAAGCCAACAAACTTTCTCATCACTCACTAGGTAGTTTACTTAGGTTGATTCCTCTAAATGACTCTTATGTTCACTAGGCTCCAAAGGTGACACACTACCATGTGCTTAGGCTAGGGCTCCAGTTCTAGGGAATAGGTCTACGTGATTCTTCCTCCCTAATAGGTGGTTGGTACTAAACTTGCTAAGGAAACCTTCTAAATTTCCTAGCCAAGGTTTCCTATTCAATTCACTAACCATAATCCTTCATACAACGCACACAGTATAAGGGTATCGGTCCCTATAAGGTGTACGAGACACTATAGGATCATAGGAAGTCACAGGCAACTAGCCTAACCACAATCCAATGGATTGAACTGCTCTTTTTTTTTGGTTTCCCAGAGTATTCTCCCCCCGGTAGGTAAGAGACTAATCTCTCGGGGTACTGTCAGGCGCAAAGAGGGGACCCCTCCCTGTGAAGTCTATAAATCAGTTTAAGTATTTAAACATTACTATAAGACTTAACATCCTTAAGTTTTAATGATTAACAAATAAGATTATATTAAGGACAAATAAGTTTATATAAGAACTTTCTAAGATTAAGTAAACAGGTTCTAGTGAGAAAGGTATTTGTTTGTTGATTGTGTTTCAGGTTAGAATATTTATCTGAAGAAGAAAAGTAGAAGATCGGAATCAGAAGAACAGTATCAGAATCAAGAAGAATCAAAATCAGAAGATCGGAATCAGAAGAACGAAGTGCAGAATCTGAAGAAGAGTAATCATCAACAAGGTTGAAGCAATTGAAGAAGCAATCAACAGAAGACAGGCTTCGTATGAAGAATTGAAGACTTTGAAGACTCAGAACATCTGAAGACTATCTGAAGAACAGTCAAGAAATAAGAACAGCTATCATCTGAAGAATTGAAGATTTTGAAGACTCGGAAGATCTGAAGACCATCTGAAGACTTAAAGACAACAATGAAAGTTTAGCTATCATCTGAAGACGCAACTATCTGAAGAACAGACTTCGTCTGAAGAATTGAAGACTTTGAAGACTCAGAAGATCTGAAGACTATCTGAAGAACAGTCAAGAAATAAGAACAACTATCATCTGATGAATTGAAGATTTTGAAGACTCAGAAGATCTGAAGACCATCTGAAGACTTAAAGACAACAATGAAAGTTTAGCTATCATCTGAAGACGCAACTATCTGAAGAACAGCTATCATCTGAAGAAATGAAGACAATATGAAGCAGTTTATGACTGAACGTATCAGAATCCAGAAATAATCTCTTGGAGACGTTACAAAGAGTATGGCTCACTCCATCAGATGAATTATATACAAAAGTAAGACATGCTTTTCGACCAAAGTCTTGCACAAATAAGGAAACACTGCAAAGACTTTCTGCAATGCTGCCGCTCCTGCAACAAAAGGTATCTGCGAGCGCAGACCTACTGCACCAGTGTCTGCCATCGATCAGAACGGGACAGAAGACCAAGTAAAAACAACAAGAAAGATGTTTGAATAAAATATATATAATTCAACATCTTTATTCATATCAGAAGAAGAAGAAGAATGAAGCTGCAATCATCTGAAGATCAGAAGGCATATATCATAAGAAGAAGAAGAAGAATGAAGCTGCAATCATCTGAAGATCAGAAGGCATATCTCATAAGAAGAAGAAGAGGAATGAAGCTGATTTCAAAGAATTGAAAGCACTTCAAGCTGAAGAATTGAAATGAGCTTGAAATAATTCTGAGCACTTGTTGAAGCTGACGAACTAACAATATCAGAGTATATGTGAAGATTGAAGAGATCAATCATCTGAACATATCAACTCTCTGAATGCATGAAACAACTCTCAACACAGGAGAAAAGATTATATGATTAAATGCTTATAATATCAAATATCTTTATCCAAAGAAGAAACGACAACAACAGCTTTTGGACTAGACACCTCACTCAAAGAGGAAAGAAGAAATGGTGTCAGGAAGAATGTTGAAAAAGGAGTATACGCAGAATATGCAAAGGGACAAATCCAACGGATATTTCCTCATATACACTCTGAAGAAAATCAGAAGAAATCTGAAGAAAGTATAAGAAATCAGATGCAAGCAGAAGAAAGCAGAAGAAAGCAAAAGTAGATCAAGAGAGAGAAAGCAAGCATAAACATATCAGAATATCTCTCATAAAGAAGCACATAACGAGTGTCAGAACGGGATCGTCTGAACACCTATTCGCTTATGAAGAAGCAACCGTTTGAGGAGCTATTTCACAACGGCTATATGAGCCACATCATCATCAACTCAACGGTATTATGAATCATCTTCAACGACTATATTCAAGCAGAACATATAAATAGCCCCAAGATTGAATTTGAAGATGTTGTTGTTGTTGTTTATAACACAACCAGAGTGAAAGAGACATTGGCTGTGGTAGTTGTTCGGTTGAACAACCTACCATGTTGATCTGTTAGATCAATCAGGCTACTGACCTGTTGGTCAGTTAGTCATGTTTGTCAGTTGATCTGTTAGATCAATCAAGTTGGTTGTTGGTCTGAAGACAACCATGCTGAGAAAACTGACTATCAAACCTGGATTGGTTTGAAGCCTTGAACATACCTTGGTGTTCCAATGATACGGGTGAGAATGTAGCCCATGGAAACCAATGGATGGAGAATAAGGCTGGAGCTTAAATTCATATCTTAGATAGCCTACTCTCAGAGGATGGTATTCCTCATAGAAAAGACAGGTATTGTACTTAATTTCAAACAATTGTATCACTGTCTATCCTTGTACTTAGCTTGTAATGTCTGTATCCTGAGTGTGTACTCAGTAATCCCTATGTACAAGAAGAATCTGAGTTGAGAGGTTCTAGCGAACTTCTAGCTTAGGTTGAGTAGTAAAATACTCTTCACTTGGATAAGTGTCTGAGAGCTTGGAGAGGCTTGGTGGAAGAAAGAATACTTGGTAGAGCTTCGAGAGGCTTGATAGAAAAGACTACTCGGTAAGGTCTGGGTGACCTTGGGGTCTGGATGACCCTGTGTGTTAGGTCCGTGTGACCTGGGGTCTGGGTGACCCTGTGTGTTAGGTCTGGGTGACCTTGGGTCTGTGTGACCTGTATGATGGGGTCGGTGTGACTCTGTCTGACACCTGTGAGTGTTGATATTTGGTTAGTAGAAAATCCAGTGGTGGTTTGCCTCTGGGACTGGATGTAGCTCACGGGTTTGTGGGTGAACCAGGATAAATTCCGTGCCTAAGTTTTCTCATCCCTTAATCTCTTTTATTTACAGTCTTTACATTTACGTTGGGGATTGAAAAGTATTTTTCATAATAACCTTAACACACGATTTCAATAAAACAAGTTTTCAAACAAACATAACATAAAACATCTCTTATATCGTTTGAAGCATTACAAAGAATGTATGTTGAAGAACCTCTGAAATAACTGTCTGAGGTGAGTTCAAAAGGAGCTCAGTTCAGTAGTTAGAAACAAATGATCTCTGATCATCTGAAGTATTTCAGAAACAGTTCTGAAGGTACTCTTAGTAATAATCTTCAGAAGGTACTTAGAGAAGCGTTTCAATCAAAACAATCTTAAGTTTAAGAGAAAGATTTTCTATCTTTATCTTTCATATGTTCCGCAAGTTTTTAAAAGTAACTCTGATCTTAAGATTCGTTTTGCACGTTGATCACCCTACGTGATTGATTTAATCAAAGATTTCCAAAATATTTTAAAAAGATTAAAACACTATTCAACCCCCTCTTCTAGTGTTGTCTGTGGTTCTAACAAGTGGTATCAGAGCTCACCTTCGGGTTG
The DNA here is from genome assembly GCA_026901365.1 of Sesbania bispinosa. Lineage (NCBI taxonomy): Eukaryota > Viridiplantae > Streptophyta > Magnoliopsida > Fabales > Fabaceae > Sesbania > Sesbania bispinosa. Next base: position 411,112 of record QLOH01000069.1, on the reverse strand, counting down.
AGCATCTAACAAATGCAGAAGGAGTAGATCCTCAGAAGATGGAAATCTCACAAGCAGAAGCAACTCTGAAGAATGATAATGAGAATAAGAAAATTATTTTTCCAAAACTCATTATTCATGAAACTGAAGCGCAGGACATAACTGGAAAAGGAAAGTGTATCTATCTCTAGATCACAAATGGGTAACACCTTTCCTATCTAAATTTTAAATTTAAATTTAAATATAGTTACTTAACTGCCGTGTGTTTTGTTGAAATTGTTTGGTAAATATAGTATAAAAATGTATTGCATGATCTGTTTGATTGAAATCATTAATTCTTGTTATATATATATATAGTTGTGTGAAAATAAATTATTACATGCTAAGTGTTATATATATATATATATGTATTTATGTGAAAATAAATCATTGTATGCTAAGTGCCCTATATGCATATGCATATAAAAATTAATTGATATTAATTATTTGTTTTGTGTGTATATTTGTTGCATATTATCTGCACCATCTGTATGAATATATGTGTACATTCGTTTAAGTAGATGAAGAGTCATGTATGTTAATCATGTTGTTGATAAATGTGAAACGGCGCAATAAGAATCATTGAATCATTAACTGTTTCTCTCAATCGGGACGATGCACTACTCCCCACACCGGTTCAGTGCACTTAACCGTCCCTCATTAATGCCTGAAGCACACTCTCTTGCTTATATAAAAGGATTGGATGATCAACATGGAAATTACACTTCATTCAAATTCCTTCTCTAAAAGGCCAAGGATCTTCAAGTACTCTCATCTCAGAAAGATAAATTGTCCTATAGTATTCAGGGCAAATACTTCAGTATCATCAAGTAACTCTGGTCCCTCAGCTTTTTATGAGAGAATCATCCCATGTAAGATGGTAAAACTCTCAAAATTTGACGAGGCAGATTACAAGATTTCTGAATATTTTAATGTTGTTGGATGGACTCCATACTTCAATAACATTTCCTCCTCCTGGCATAAGGAAAGTGTAATGGAGTTTTGGGACAACATCAAGATCATATCTGAACCCAACAGAACTGGGATTGAGACGAAGGTGATGGGAAGATCACTGTCTGTGGACACCAAACTTATTTCTGAAGTTATAGGTGTTCCTGACAGCGGGGATCAATACTTCCAAAGATGGGAATCTCTGCATGGTGGAACATTCGTTCTTGACCAACATCTATTTGGAAGAAGAAGGATTTCCCCTTTCAGACCTTCTCAACTTCTGAGCACACCCAGAGCCCTCCTTACTGTACTAAACTGTTGCATTCTTCCCAGAGGAAGAAATAATGTGACTTTAAGTATGATGGAGAGGTTCGTATTGGGACTCTTGATGACAAAGAAGAAAATCAATCTCCCATGGGTACTGTTGTATCAGATGTGTTTCAGAGACGAGATGGGAAATGAGGACCTCTATCTTCACAACACCTTGATTATAAAAATTCTATTGCACAAGGGATTTCCTATGGAAAGTCTCTTTAACCAACCGTCACTTGACTTCTTCACTCCGGCTGAATATGTTGAGTTAAACCGGACTTTTACTGAAAGAGAAGAAGCTCCTGAGAATCAAGTGGTCATTCCTCCTCTTTTTGCTCCACGCATTGAAGAAGGAACTGAAGATACCAACTTGAAATCTCGTAAAAGGAAAATGATGACATTGGGTGCATATAATCTGAAGAAGGTGAATGATAGAGTAACTCGGCTAGCAAAGAAATTGAGAGCTGCGGAAAAAGAGCTTCAAAAGCTTAGGGCTAAAAAGGAAAAGGCTGATGAGAACCAATCTAATGATCAATGATATACTTGTGTCCTGTTTCAGAACCTTTGTTTCTTTGTCTTTGGGTTTATATTTTTAATGATATTGAAATTCTATTTTGTTTAAAGTCTCTCTGTTTCGATTCCTTTGTGTTAATATCTGTGCATAATTAGTTAAATCATGAACATAATTCTTTCCTAACAAATTAACAAATTGATTTAGTAAAAGATAAACTTAATTAACCTAATAAGAGAATTAAAATTAACCATCTTGATAAGATAACTTCTAGTTTTGATAAAATGTTATCTGAAATTTAAAATACTTAATTAAATAATTAACAAACTATAATCAGGTGCTACTAAAAGGTATTCTTAGTTTGTGTTTCAGAAAACAGGTTTTAAAGAAAGCTTTCTAAAGAGGATCATCACAAGGAAATAGCTTCTGAAAGGATGAGTCAAAGTAACATCATCTAAGAGGATGGATAGTGTGATAACATTTCCATTGTCTGAACCATGTTCAGAAAGTTCGAAATGAACTCACTGAAATTATGGGTTAAACAATGTTCAGATGATTAACACTCTATACATCTAGCCTAACTCAATCCTTGAGGATAGGTTAAGATGATTGTTCAAAGATTCTTTGGGAGCACAAAAGACAAAAGCATACTGGAACGTGCAGACATCAAGCGACCTCAGATGAAGAAAAAGTCTTCAAAGAAAGGAGCAATGTCAGAAAAGCACCTCTTCATCCAGAGAACAATAATCAGACCAGCGGTAACATCACTTCACCTTAAAACTTAAATATCTGTGAAAATTGTCTTTTAGTAAAACTCTTAAAACCTAAGATAATCAAACCATAATAGTTTCTCAGATACTTGCTTTTACAAAACTCTCTATCTTCTTTCTTTTCTCTATTTAACTTCTTTGCTTTTCTTTTCAAAAAGTTTTTTTATATTTTTTTTAATATTTTCTCTTAAAATATTTTCAATTCTTTCTCTTCGAAAAAAGTTTTCTAAATATGTTTTTATATTTTTTTTCCGAAAAACGCTTTCCAAAATTTACATTATCAATGCTAATAACTCAGTTTCCTATGGTACTTCATCAATGACCAATCAATGATGTATGTTTCATACTTCCAAGGTCTGAAACTGTCATCATAAAAGCTACCTGAGCCCATAGAGATCCCGTGAACAACAATTCAAGAAATTCAATCCTCTTACTTCTCTATTTTACCCTCGCTTCAAATTCCTATAAATTCACAAGAGCCTTTTTACAAACTCATCTCTTCAAAGTTCCTTTATAGCTTTGCCTAAGAGTCTGAGTGTGTTGCTCTCTGAAGGACAATGAAGAAGTAAAGGAAAATAGCAGGAGAATTTCTGGAACACGTTGAGGCAAATATCAAATCATCTTGGATGATGTATGGAATGAAGAGTAAGGGAAAGGGTTCATCTGAAAACCCGTTTCTCTATACTTGGACCATGGTGATCTTGTTGCATCACAGTGGGACTGGAAGACCACTGGGAGATCCCAGCACAGCCAATCTTATAAAGAGAACTACTGACAAAGTGGTTCTTGGAATTAAGGTGGTGGCTGATGGTCGAGACACTGTCCTAAATGATGCACCTCTCTTGTTTCAGGCGTCACAAGGGGATTGCGTGCAATATGCACGGTTGACAAGGGAGACTACTGGCTCAAGAGGCATCTCCGAGGCTTTTCAGCCGAAGGAGTGGAGGTGGTTTTGAGAGAGATGAAGCCTGATAAGGCTATGCCTCAGGCCTTCGAAGGAATCTCCGGTGTTAGCAATGATAATTGTATTTTCTTTTTTTGGCTTTTTTTTATGTTTTGTTTCTCTTCAAAATCTTGTATCTGAGTAACTGTAACAAATTTAATCTAATAAAATCTTCTTTTTGGTTAGTATTTTTTCGGCTTATAATAGTCTATATAACTAGTAGTTTAAAATGTTTATTCTGATTGTGCAAGATAAAAATGGGAAGAAATATAACAAGCTATTAAAAGAGGGAGAAAACTAATCACCAAACCTTTTTAATCAATGACAAAAGGGGGAGAAATATAAACTAACAAAATGCTAAAAAGAATGTAACAAAAAGGGAGAAATATAGGAAGAAACATAAATAGAAAAGAAATATAAAATACAGTAAGGAAACTCGGAAGATAACAAACTAAAAGTCATAACATCTGATAAGAACAACAATAAGTAAAATAAGGTAATAACAGAGTTTAGGTTCTCAGTAACATAGGTATCTGAAAAATCAAAACTATAAGTGTAACATAGTAACAATTAGTGTCTAAAAGATTAAGAGTAAAGATCAACATTTGGTATCTAAAAGATTTAATCAGAAAAAGTAATATCTAACAATTGGTATCTAAAAGATTTAATTAACAATTGATATCTAAAAGATTTAATTGGTTCAGGAGATAATTAAAAAATGTCTATGCCTGTCTCAGGGGGAGTAATATAGATAGGGGGAGTAATACAATTAATTAATTTGTTTATCATCTCTCGTTTCTCTTCTCTGTATACATTTTGTCATTAATATATAACTTATTTGTCATCATTAAAAAGGGGGAGTTGTGAAGTTTATAAATCAGTTTAAGTATTTAAACATTACTATAAGACTTAACATCCTTAAGTTTTAATGATTAACAAATAAGATTATATTAAGGACAAATAAGTTTATATAAGAACTTTATAAGATTAAGTAAACAGACTGAGAAAGGTATTTGTTTGTTGATTGTGTTTTAGGTTAGAATATTTATCTGAAGAAGAAAAGTAGAAGATCAAAATCAAAAGAACAGTATCAGAATCAAGAAGAATCAAAATCAGAAGATCGGAATCAGAAGAACAGTATCAGAATCAAGAAGAATCAAAATCAGAAGATCGGAATCAGAAGAACGAAGTGCAGAATCTGAAGAAGAGTAATTATCAACAAGGTTGAAGCAATTGAAGAAGCAATCAACTGAAGACAGACTTCGTCTGAAGAATTGAAGACTTTGAAGACTCAGAAGATCTGAAGACTATCTGAAGAACAGTCAAGAAATAAGAATAGCTATCATCTGAAGAATTGAAGATTTTGAAGACTCGGAAGATCTGAAGACCATCTGAAGACTTAAAGACAACAATGAAAGTTTAGCTATCATATGAAGACGCAACTATCTGAAGAACATACTTCGTCTGAAGAATTGAAGACTTTGAAGACTCGAAAGATATGAAGACTATATGAAGAACAGTCAAGAAATAAGAACAACTATCATCTGAAGAATTGAAGATTTTGAAGACTCGGAAGATCTGAAGACCATCTGAAGACTTAAAGACAACAATGAAAGTTTAGCTATCATCTGAAGACGCAACTATCTGAAGAACAACTATCATCTGAAGAAATGAAGTCAATATGAAGCAGTTTATGACTGAACGTATCAGAATCCAAAAATAATCTCTTGGAGACGTTACAAAGAGTATGGCTCACTCCATCAGATGAATTATATACAAAAATAAGACATGATTTTCGACCTCGACCAAAGTCTTGCACAAATAAGGAAACACTGCAAAGACTTTCTGCAATGCTGCCGCTCCTGCAACAAAAGGTATCTGCGAGCGCAGACCTACTGCACCAGTGTCTGCCATCGATCAGAACGGGACAGAAGACCAAGTAAAAACAACAAGAAAGATGTTTGAATAAAATACATATAATTCAACATCTTTATTCGTATCAGAAGAAGAAGAAGAATGAAGTTGCAATCATCTGAAGATCAGAAGGCATATATCATAAGAAGAAGAAGAAGAATGAAGCTGCAATCATCTGAAGATCAGAAGGCATATCTCATAAGAAGAAGAAGAGGAATGAAGTTGATATCAAAGAATTGAAAGCACTTCAAGCTGAAAAATTGAAATGAGCTTGATATAATTATGAGCACTTGTTGAAGCTGACGAACTAACAATATCAGAGTATATGTGAAGACTGAAGAGATCAATCATCTGAACAAATCAACTCTCTGAATGCATGAAACAGCTCTCAACACAGGAGAAAAGATTATATGATTAAATGCTTATAATATCATATATCTTTATCCAAAGAAGAAACGGCAACAACAGCTTTTGGACTAGACACCTCACTCAAAGAGGAAAGAAGAAATGGTGTCAGGAAGCATGTTGAAAAAGGAGTATACACAGAATATGCAAAGGGACAAATCCAACGGATATTTCCTCATATACACTCCGAAGAAAATCAGAAGAAATCTGAAGAAAGCAGAAGAAATCAGATGCAAGCAGAAGAAAGCAAAAGCAGATCAAGAGAGAGAAAGCAAGCATAAACATATAAGAATATCTCTCATAAAGAAGCACATAACGAGTGTCAGAACGGGATCGTCTGAACACCTATTCGCTTATGAAGAAGCAACCGTTTGAGGAGCTATTTCACAACGGCTATATGAGCCACATCATCATCAACTCAACGGTATTACGAATCATCTTCAACGGCTATATTCAAGCAGAACATATAAATAGCCCCAAGATTAAATTTGAAGATGTTGTTGTTGTTGTTTATAACACAACCAGAGTGAAAGAGACATTGGATGTGGTAGTTGTTCGGTTGAACAACCTACCATGTATAGATCAATCAGGCTACTGACCTGTTGGTCAGTTAGTCATGTTTGTCAGTTGATCTATTAGATCAATCAAGTTGGTTGTTGGTCTGAAGACAACCATGCTGAGCAAACTGACTATCAAACCTGGATTGGTTTGAAGCCTTGAACATACCTTGGTGTTCTAATGATACGGGTGAGAATGTAGCCCATGGAAACCAATGGATGGAGAATGAGGCTAGAGCTTAAATTCATATCTTAGTTAGCCTACTCTCAGAGGATGGTATTCCTCATATAAAAGACAGGGATTGTACTTAATTTCAAACACTTGTATCACTGTTTATCCTTGTACTTAGCTTGTAATGTCTGTATCCTGAGTGTGTACTCAGTAATCCCTATGTACAAAAGAATCTGAGTTGAAAGGTTCTAGCGAACTTCTAGCTTAGGTTGAGTAGTAAAATACTCTACACTTGGATAAGTGTCTGAGAGCCTGGAGAGGCTTGGTGGAAGAAAGAATACTCGGTAGTGCTTGGAAAGGCTTGATAGAAAAGACTACTCGGTAAGGTCTGGGTGACCTTGGGGTGTGGATGACCCTGTGTGTTAGGTCCGTGTGACCTGGGGTCTGGGTGACCCTATGTGTTAGGTCTAGGTGACCTTGGGTTTGTGTGACCTGTATGATGGGGTCGGTGTGACTCTGTCTGACAGCTGTGGGTGTTGATATTTGGTTAGTGGAAAATCCAGTGGTGGTTTGCCTCTGGGACTGGATGTAGCTCACGGGTTTGTGGGTGAACCAGGATAAATTCTGTGCCTAAGTTTTCTCATCCCTTAATCTCTTTTATTTACAGTCTTTACATTTACGTTGGGGATTGAAAAGTATTTTTCATAATAACCTTAACACACGATTTCAATAAAACAAGTTTTCAAACAAACATAACATAAAACATCTCTTATATCGTTTGAAGCATTACAAAGAATGTATGTTGAAGAACCTCTGAAATAACTGTCTGAGGTGAGTTCAAAAGGAGCTCAGTTCAGAAGTTAGAAACAAATGATCTCTGATCATCTGAAGTATTTCAGAAACAGTTCTGAAGGTACTCTTAGTAATAATCTTCAGAAGGTACTTAGAGAAGTGTTTCAATCAAAACAATCTTAAGTTTAAGAGAAAGATTTTCTATCTTTATCTTTCATATGTTCCGCAAGTTTTTAAAAGTAACTCTGATCTTAAGATTCGTTTTGCACGTTGATCACGCTAGGTGATTGATTTAATCAAAGATTTCCAAAATATTTTGAAAAGATTAAAACACTATTCAACCCCCCCCTTCTAGTGTTGCCTGTGGTTCTAACACTCCCAACAATATTTTTTCCATACACATGGATCCAAGGATCGAACCCAGGACCACATGCTTAAGGGACCCGAGCCCCTTCCACTCGGACCAATGGATTGAACTGCTCTGATACCATAATGTAACGTCCTAATTCCGAAAACCTGGGATTTAAGCATGTTGGAAGCATAAGTCTCAAATTTAGGGAATTATTTTTAGTGACATTAACAATATTAGTGAGCATACAATGATTTGTTTAAGTAATGTAACATGTGAATAAGCATAATCTGTATCAATAAACATAAACATGACTAGGATATTAACCTACATGTGTTCTCAAAAAATTAGAAATACCCAACAAGGGTTACACATGTACGATGATATCCCTCAAAAGAATCCATATCAAATGTATTGAAATGTCCAAAATAATAATGTGCTGAAGTACATAAAATAACATAAAACTTCAACAGCTCCAGCTCCCTCAACGGTCGTCCTGAGGGGGACCCTATGCATTTAGGGTATAGCCACAATCATGTAGTGAGACTATTGTCTCAATGAGCATAACTATGCACGCAGGCAGTGTAGGGAAACAAACATATGCTATGCAACAGTTATAATTCAATAACATGCATGAACAGGCTAATTCTAAACTCATAACAACACATGATACACATGACTTGCATTGCCTGACAAACGGGGTTTTCTCACTTTCACTGGGCTAGACCTGAGCTCAGACTACAAGGAATGTCTCCCTTAGGGACAAATACCCCCCATTACTGGGGACCGAAACCCATGTTTTAACTGGGGCCAAAACCCAAATCTTAACTGGAGGTCGAAACCCAAATCTTTACTGGGGGACGATACCAAAATCATAATTGGGGGACGATACCTATATTCATTTTCTTGATAATTGGAGGCTGAAATCCAAGAGTATAACTTTTTCACAACCAATACAACTTGATTCATGAAGCATTATAGCAATATCATGGTTATGGGCAAAGCCCTAAATAAGGATAAACCCTAGTTCATGCTCCTAGGAATTTCCAACCATACAAATTGGCATAAACATGGACAATGCATTCAAGCAAATCAATCACAAGACAAATAAGGGGGAATGAAAGAATGGAGATCATAGGAGACTTTTACATATAATATGGGGTGAGAGTGTGTGAGCTATACTCAACTAACTCAAGCTCCAAGAGAGGAAGGGTGGTTGATGAGTGGTCAGATCTCCTTGCTTCTCCTCCTCCTTCACTCCAAGCCTGGGTGCACTCTCTCTAGAATCTCTCTCTAGAGTGAGAGAGAGAGTGAGGAGTTAGAAATGGGGTCAAAACCATAACTTAAATGATTTTAAAAACGGGTCTCGTGCATTTTCGCTTAAGCGAAATATTTTTGCTTGAGCGAGAATCAAACAAAGGCAAATGTTGCACATTTTCGCTCAAGCGAAAGGATTTTCGCTTGAGTGAAAATCAAGAAAAAGCAAACCATTGTTTCTTCCAAAATTTTGCTCAAGGAAAGTATTTTAGCTTGAGCAAGAAAATCAGAACGTTTTCTATGAAATTTTCTTCTCATTTTTGCTCAAGCAAAAATTTCCAAATTCAGAACTACAATGTGAGCTGCATATCTCACAACTCAAACTTCGTATCAACGATCCGACCGTTTAAATTGAAGAATTCTATGTCTTGAACCTACTTTCAAAATGTCACCTCGATCCGACGATAAATGAATTCGCAGTTTTGAATTAGCGGAGGCAGCTCGGTGTGTGAGTGAACATGACTTTCTCTCTTAAATTGTTTATCTTTTAAATATATTAATATTACCCCACCTTATAACTCATTATTTAAATCATTGTAAAACATTATTTGACCTATTTCCTAACATTATTATCACCACTTTTTTAGTAACTTTATTTTTGTTTTAATTACGATCATCAAAATACATTATAAGTGTTTTGATTATAAATTATAGATTCTCGAATTTTGGGATGTTACAATTCTACCCCCTCCCCAAATAAATTTTGTCCTCAAAATATGCCTCATTATTCCTACCTTCTACTACCTCATGATAATATCATTAGGGATCGGGTGAGCTAGTCTAGTGTTCCCACCATCTACATTGTAAGGTTTGCTCCACGGGCCTAGGCTATTGGTCCTCAAGTGTAATCTCTACATACTTCCTGAAAACGTGCGACCTTCGTGATTACTAACCAATCAACTTCACATGTTAAGGATTATGACCTAACTAATTGAACGCATCTATTCTAACCCAAATCCTAGCCGGCAATTGGGATTGTAAGATGTCCATGAGTACTTTTCCCTAGTTTCACTATCAATTACATGTCTCTAAATCATTTTACTTCTAGCCCAACAACCCCTTTTCTAAGTCAAAATCATATCTCTACCCCTAATCCCTTAAGCCCAACCCCAAGGCTTCTAATCTTATCGAATTCTTATTCTAACGTCCATCTTACTCGTCCACATAGGTGGGGCTAAGGGTAAGGTTCATTCTCTATTTCTCCCGTTTCACTCTTAAATCCTGAGGGTGAAAATCATAAGCTTCCGCTAATTCCTAACTTTCCAAACCACAGACTTTCTGTCAGGAGATCCAATGACCACTCCTAACTCAAACATCCTGACGTTCGTGTGTTCTACTGCTCATTAGGCATTCTATTCCACTATCTTCTAATCATCCTAATTTCATATAGATTCTCCTAAACCAACCCTAATCCTGAGAGGTTTCCATTACCCGTCTCACACCCTCTACAACATTTTACATTACTCACCAGGAGGTGCATTGCAGGTGGCTATGCCTAGGGTACCTAGGTGACTGGCGATAAGGGAGGACCATAACCTGGAGGTAGGTACCTGTTCCAACTTTAGAAAGACATTGTAGGTCCTATATTCATACTTATAACTATAACCCGAGTCACCGGAGGCCTGGCGCATTTGTCTTGGTGGTAACGCAACTTGGGAGCAAGTAATTACCTGATCCAACTTGGTTGAGAAATCTCCCCTGGTAGAGTTAACTCTTTGAAGGGCTATGATTCCTTTGGAAAAGTTCAAGAATCCTAAAGGTACTCTAGCTTGTCACGTAGGATATCTTGAGATTCGGGACATGGTATGGCCATTCACCACAAGGATTCTAGTTTGGCTTCCACTGTGCACTCTAATTTTACTAACTAAGTGGGGGATATTACCGGTGGTTCAGCCTCTGGATCATTTGACTAAATTAAACATCAACTTGCCCCCTAAAGGTTCGAAATGTGGAGTTCCTAATCTAACAAAAGGGTTGCTAACCCCTAAGGGGTTTTCTAAGATTTTAAAATTTTAGGTCTCAAATAACTCCTAATTTGTTTAGCCTCACACTATGATTGGTCACTGTTAGGTTTAAAACTCAAGGATCTAATTCTCTACCGTTAAGTATGAACTTAACACCCTAGCTTTTGCTAAGATGTTGGTGAGGTTTCCAGGTGGTTCTAGTTGGTTTTTTAATTCACCTATTGTCTTTTTAACATCGCATTATTGGTTACGCCTACACCATCACTAACCCTGGATTCTTAACTTCGCCTTAGGAACAATTTAAGTCTTTCAGCTATACCCCAAATTTCACAACTATCAAGGTCTAGACACCTTGCACTCCTATCCTTAACCACGAAAGAAATCTAATTCAGATCTTGCCACAGGTTGGAAATTCCAAATCGCGTCGTAACTACCCTTGAAAGTCTCTGCACGATGCTACCCCCTTAAGGATAAGAACCTCTTTGGGAAGGTATTCATCCCCTCCCTAACTCTAATACTTAGTTATAGTTTCCTAGCTTGGAAATTTTAATACCACTGCTTAGGATAGTTTAATTAGGGCTCTCCCCTTCTATCAAAATGTATTTTCATACTATTACTCCTCCTTGTCACCTATGCTCGACTTCCTAGCTCCCTCGACTTCAACTCATGCACTAACATGGAGGTTGTATCTAAAGGCTTCCTACCACAGGTATCAATAGGTTCATATTGGGTCCATCTATGAGATGCTTTAACTTGTTGTAGTTAATAAATAATTCAGATTGAAGTTAGTTGAGAAGTTAGTTTGAGTTAGTTAGTATAAGTCTATATAATTGTTTCTTATGGACTATAAATGCATCTGTATGAATGATTTTTGAATAACAGAGAGACTTTTCTATTCCTTGTTCCTTTCAGTTTCCTGCAGTTGAGTTACATTTGAGTGAATTAGAGATAATTTCTCTAACAAATTGGTATCAAGAGCTTGAAGATCTTGGGGCCAAGAATATAGTTTTAAAGTTTCATAGCGAACACCATGACAGGTCTCAATGGTCACATCCCTGGAAATTTGCCCGTTCTCGATGGCAAGAATTGGGACAAATGGAGTGTGCAGATGAATGCGTTGTTTGGTTTCCAGGACGTTCTTGAAATTGTCAAGAATGGTTATGCACCACTTGTTGAACCCGCAACTGAAGTCCAGAGACAGACTTTCAAGGAGAATCGAAAGAAAGATTGTATGGCTTTGTTTTTCCTCCACCAATGTGTTGATGGTTCTCACTTTGAGAAGATTGCTTCCGCTGAAACCTCAAAAGCTGCGTGGGATGCCCTGGCTAAAGCTTGTTCCGGTGATGACAAGTTAAAGAAAGTGAAGTTGCAGACACTGACACGAAAATTTGAGCTGCTCCAAATGGAAAACAATGAGAAGATCGCGGATTATTTTTCAAGAATGCAAGTTCTTGTGAATCAAATGAAAGCGTGTGGTGCTACTGTTTCAAATCAGTTAATGGTGGAGAAAGTGATGCGGACTTTGAGTGCAAAGTTTGATTACATAGCTGTAGCTATTGAAGAATCCAAAGATCTCTCAATAATGAAGGTGGAGGAGTTGCAAGGAACTCTTGAAGCACATGAACAACGTTTGGTTGAAAGAGACCAACAACGAGAGTCTGACCGTGCATTGCAAGCCAAGGTTGGTTTCAAGAGAGATGCTGGCAAGAAACGGTGGAAGGGTAAAGAGAAAGTGCAGTATCACAAGGGTAGTGGCAGAGGAAATACCTCTAATAATGGTCATTCTGATGGTGATGAAGCTGAAACTTCAAAGAAGGGTGGTGGAAAGAAAATATGGAAAGGAAAAGGGAAGAAAAAATTTGATAAGTCCAAAGTTGAGTGTTATAATTATGGCAAACGTGGGCACTTTGCTGATGAGTGTTGGTCTGGCAAAGTCAAGCAGGGAAATGATGAGGCACATGTAGCAGAAGAAAAGGAGAGTTCAGATTCTGAGAATGTCATGCTTATGGCCACTACAGGATCAGAACCTGAGGATGACTTTTGGTATATTGACACAGGATGTTCCAATCAAATGACCGGACATAAGGAGTGGCTCATTGATCTCGATTCAAGCATCAAGAGTAAGGTTAGATTTGCTGATAATAGTTTTGTAATGGCTGAAGGACTTGGAAAAGTGTTAATCAAAGGGAAGAGTGGTAACACTGCATTAATTCATGATGTCTTGTATATTCCCTCTATGAAGAATAATCTGTTAAGTGTCGGACAGTTAGTTGAAAAAGGGTTTTCATTCAAAGTTAATGATGCTGGATTGAATTTATATGATCTACAACATAGACTTGTCTTGAAGGCTCCAATTGCTAAGAATAGGACTTTCAAGACAAACCTATCAACTGCCTCTGTTTCTAATTGTCTTATAGCTTCAGTGGATGATGTGAGGTGGTTGTGGCACCAGAGATATGGTCATCTGAACTTTAAAAGTTTAAAGCTGCTCAGTTCAAAGAAAATGGTGGTTGGATTGCCTAATATTCAGATACCTACAGCACTGTGTGAAGAATGTGTCATAAGTAAACAACCAAGGAAGCCTTTCAAATCTACTGCATTCCATAGAGCATGTTGTCCATTGGAGGTCATCTACTCAGATATTTGTGGGCCAATTGAGGTACCTACTATAGGTGGTTGCAAGTACTTCATTTCGTTTGTTGATGAGTTTACAAGGAAAATTTGGGTGTTTGTCATTGAAAGGAAGAGTGCTGCTTTCATAGTGTTTCAAAAGTGGAAGAAGCAGGTAGAGAAGGAAAGTGATAAATGTATCAAGTTCCTAAGAACTGATAGAGGTGGTGAGTTTACATCTGCTGAGTTTGAAGATTTTTGCAGTGAAAATGGTATCAAACATGAGGTTACACCTCCATATACTCCTCAACATAATGGGCTTGCTGAAAGGAGGAATATGTCACTGCTCAACATGGTAAGAAGCATGCTGAAAGGGAAGTCAGTTCCATCTGAATTTTGGGGTGAAGCTATAGTGACTGCAACTTATATTTTAAATAGATGTCCTACCAAGAAGCTTAGTGGCATGACACCTGAAGAGAAGTGGTCTGGGAAGAAGCCAAGTGTTGATCATTTCAGGATATTTGGTTCACTTTGTTATGTGCATGTGCCAAATCAAAGGAGAAAGAAACTGGATGACAAAGCTCAACCAATGCTATTGGTTGGTTATCACTCAACTGGTGGATACAAGCTGTACAATCCTGATACTAAAAAAGTAGTAGTGAGCAGAGATGTGACTTGTATTGAGAATGAAAGCTGGAAGTGGAAAGGTGCTGAAGAAAGTGTTAGAATTGCAAATAATTTGCCTCTGATTGATGAACTTGAGGATGAATTGTTTAATGAAATTGAAGTTGTAGGAACAACTCATGCAGTTCCTAATAGAAGGTCTCAGAGAACTAGAACTGAAAATGTCAAACTTGGTGATTATGTGAGGTTCTCTGATAATGCAGTAAATGAGGAAGGAGATTTGGTTCACCTAGCACTTGTTGCAGAAGCTGAGCCATTAGATTTCAATGAAGCAATGAAGAGTGAAGTGTGGAGAAGAGCTATGAAAGAAGAGTTACAAGCCATAGAGAAAAACCAGACTTGGGAGTTGGTGGATTTGCCTCCAAAGAACCAACCCATTGCTGTCAAATGGGTGTTCAAAGTGAAACTGCTTCCTGATGGATCAATCTCGAGGTACAAGGCAAGGTTAGTGGCAAAAGGTTTTCTACAAAAGGCTGGTGTTGACTATTTTGATGTTTGCACCAGTAGCCAGATTGGAAACAATAAGGTTAGTAGTTGCAGCTGCTGTTTCAAGAGGTTGGAAGTCTTTCCAGCTAGATGTGAAATCTGCCTTTCTCAATGGAGATTTGGAAGAGGAGGTATATGTAGAACAACCACCTGGTTTTACTCTTAAAGGGAAAGAGGATAAGGTATACAAGTTAAAGAAGGCATTGTATGGATTAAGGCAGGCTCCTAGAGCTTGGAATAAGAGAATTGACTCTTATCTGTTGCTGCTTGGTTTACCACCTGGTTTTACTCTTAAAGGGAAAGAGGATAAGGTATACAAGTTAAAGAAGGCATTGTATGGATTAAGGCAGGCTCCTAGAGCTTGGAATAAGAGAATTGACTCTTATCTGTTGCTGCTTGGTTTCAAAAAGGCTCGAATGGAGTATGGTGTTTATGTGAGAAAGAGCAGCATTGGCAACTTGTTGATAGTCTGTCTTTATGTTGATGACCTATTGGTCACTGGTTCTGATATTGCTGAGATTAATAAATTCAAGCTCACTATGAATTCAGAGTTTGAAATGACAGACTTGGGGACTCTATCCTACTTTTTAGGCATGGAGTTTGTGCATTGTCAGAGTGGTATCTTTCTTCATCAAGGAAGGTACATTATAGAAGTGTTGAAGAGGTTTGGAATGCTTGATTGTAATGCTGCAGCTACACCAGCTGAAGTAAACCTAAAAGTAGTGAAGGATGAAAACTCTAAGCAGACTGATAGTACACTTTACAAACAAATTGTAGGTTCTCTGAGGTTTATTTGCAATAGCAGACCAGACATTTGCTTTTCTGTTGGAGTTGCTAGTAGATTTATGGCTGATCCGAGGGTGACTCATATGGCTTTGGTCAAGAGAATTTTGAGATACTTGAAGGGAACTACAGATTATGGAATTCTCTTTCCTAAAGAATGCAAAGAAAAACTGGTTGGTTTCTGTGATAGTGACTGGTGTGGAGACAAGGAAGATAGAAAGAGCACCACTGGTTATCTTTTCATGTTTCAAGGTGCACCTATATCTTGGTGTTCTGAGAAACAACCAATAGTGGCTCTATCTAGCTGTGAAACAGAATATGTAGCAGCTGCTTACTGTGCCTGTCAAGGAATTTGGTTGAAATCTTTGGTAGCAGAACTGGGTTTGGATGATGAAGAGAAGGTGCAATTGTTTATTGATAATAAATCAGCAATTGAGCTAGCTAAGAATCCAGTAGCTCATGGGAGGTCAAAACATATTGAGGTCAGATTTCATTATCTTAGAGATCAAGTTTACAAAAGAAAGATTGAGCTGATTCATTGTAGAAGTGAAGTGCAACCAGCTGATGCTCTTACCAAGTCTATGAAGATTGAAAGATTTCTGGAGCTAAGGAAAATGCTTGGAGTTATTTCAGTGATTGAATCTGAATTAAAGGGGGTGTGTTGTAGTTAATAAATAATTCAGATTGAAGTTAGTTGAGAAGTTAGTTTGAGTTAGTTAGTATAAGTCTATATAATTGTTTCTTATGGACTATAAATGCATCTGTATGAATGATTTTTGAATAACAGAGAGACTTTTCTATTCCTTGTTCCTTTCAGTTTTCTGCAGTTGAGTTACATTTGAGTGAATTAGAGATAATTTCTCTAACATAACTCAGGTCCTCGTTCTAAGGAATTATGGTTTCTCCTATCGCCCCATGTGAATCCCCTGCTTACTGAAACCTCCCGCTCAGGCTTCCTTTCTATTTCTTTGCTAAATCTTACCTCCCATAAAGAGAAATGCACATACCGCAAGGGCCCACCATCTTTTCTCATTTCTCATATATTTCTTGCCCATATACCAAACTGGTGAAATAAATTAAGTGGCACGTATTTCTATCCTTCCCATCCTTTTTCTTGGCTATTTTGTGCTAACCAAATTGAGTGTAAATGAGGTGATAACACATAATCATATCACACAGTAAAAAAATTTTACCCTAAACTAAAGTCATTTTAGATTTTACAAACATTTGTATGTATCAGGGTCGACTTAAAAAACATCAATACTAGATTAAAAATAAGTCAGATATATTAGAACTAAAAGTTCAATTTATCATGAAAAGAGGGTGTTGATCTTCTGGAAGGGCGTCTGCAAATTTCCGTCCACATTAAACGCAACCGCTTCCACAAATTGATGTAAACAGTACACCACCGTTGAATGTGAGCTCAGCTGTTTAACTTATTTGAATTTGAAGGCTTCCAAATCGCAATATTTGACAAGCTAGCGCATGAAATTAAACTAAAGGACATTGAGCACTAAAGAGAACACCTAAATTAACTTTATCCCTTTACCAAGAAAAAGAAGTGTTTGAAATATTACATAGACTACCCGTCAACATCTTAATATGTAATCATTTATTAAGTTTCAATAATATTTAAATTATTATTTAGATATCAAACATTTTAATATGTATAAATTACAATGTTGCATAATAACATATATAACATGTTATAATTTTTAATTTTTTTTGTAGATATTTAATATATGTTTATGAATCAAAAACATTCTTATTTGTGATTGTGTGTATGTAATTTTACTAGAGAAGTGCTAACAACACACTCTTTTGAACACTCTCCCGTTAAAATTCACATGGGTTCCACTAAATTCGTGGGTGCCACTGGGACCCATATGAATTTTAACGAGAGAGTGTTCAAAAGAGTGTGTTGCTAGCATTTCTCATTTTACTATTCAAATATTCATGTAGTTAAGTTGACCGAATGCTTGCCCCAAGAGTCATACAGTCTTCCTTTCCAAATATAGGTACTAAAATAAAGACAAGAAAGACCGCATGAAATAAAAATTCATATTTTCTTCTCATTATTTGTAAATATATCAAGAGGTACATTTTTCAAAAATAAAAAAATTACGCACTAAGAAGAATTTTCATAAAAATATATGCAGTAAGCACCTTCACACAATGGGGCACCACCAGCCCCAGTGCCTATAAATACAGGGCTCTACTCTGCTCATGAGCCAAACACACACAAAGCAGATAGCCATTAACATCTAGTTCTCAAACTTAGTAATATTATTCCCATATATCTTAAATTCTCAAATTATCAACCATGGGTGTTTTCACATTCCAGGATGAAACTACCTCTGCTGTGGCTCCTGCTAAGCTTTACAAAGCTCTGGTAAAAGATGCTGATAACATCATCCCAAAGGCTGTTGAGGCCATCCAGAGCATCGAAACCGTTGAGGGAAATGGTGGCCCTGGAACCATCAAGAAGCTCACTTTCCTTGAGGGTCAGTAATATTTATTAGTTCTACTTCTACATAAATATATTTTTCTTTATACACACATGATTATCTGTAGCATATAATTTACACACAACAAATTAATTAATGAAAACATTAATTGATATACCAAATTAATTAATTAATAAGCTGATGATGTTAATTTCTGAATGTGATGTCAGGTGGGGAAAGCAAGTATGTGTTGCACAAAATTGAAGCAATTGATGAGGCTAACTTTGGATATAACTACAGCATAGTTGGGGGAGTGGGGTTGCCAGAAACAATGGAGAAGGTCTCATTTGAGGCCAAATTGGTTGCAGGCCCCAACGGTGGTTCTATTGGAAAGCTCACTGTCAAATACCAAACCAAAGGAAATGCTGAACCCAGTGAAGAGGAACTTAAGGAAGGTAAGGCCAGGGGTGATGCTCTTTTCAAGGCCATTGAGGGTTATGTCTTGGCCAATCCTGACTACAACTGAAGTCTTGTAGAGTTTAATTTGTTAGCACATGTAATCCACTAAATGTGTTCTTAAGTTGGCTTCCAATGTAGTCATAAGTGTTGTGTTCTCTTTTTAATTAATTTCCTTTCACTTCGGAGATTTGATGTCTCTTTTGTATTGTATTTCACTTCATCAATACAATAAATTAAATACAAATGAAATTAAATTCTCAGCACAGTTTTCTTCTTTTTTTCCACTTTGGGGGAAGGACTTGTATATTTACTGCATGCGAATTGTATTTTCCACTGCGTGTGTTCTTAAGTTGCCTTCCAATGTAGTCATAACCAATAAGTGTTGTATTGTATCCTTTCGCTGCGGAGATTTGATGTCTCCTTTGTATTGTATCTCTCTCCATCAATAAAATCAATACATAAAATAATACATGATTGTTACAAAGATTTATATACTTAATTACCTATCTCTAAAATAATGTATAAACAAGAATAGAAATATGAATTCTTGAGAGTTCGAGTTTTTCTTTGACATGAACACAAGCAACTAATATATGAAAAAAACTAAAACAAGCTCTTATTTATCAATATATGATCAATTATATTTGGTTTTTTGTTAGACATATCATAATTGACCCTGGTGGTCACAACGTTATATGCCAACACAACTAATAAGGACTCTATTAAACCAAAACATTAAAAAACCAAAAAAAGAAAAAAAAAACTATGATAAATAAATCCGTATTATCCATTAAAAATTAATAAAAAATGTAAGGAAACCATTTGAGGCTATGACAAATGGTTTGCTACCATAAAGGAAAAATATAGTCCCGTACTAAAAATTAATTGGGTGTGCTTTTTTTTTGGTCGAAAAATTGGGTGTGCTTGAGAAGTGTAGGAAAGAGAGATTAAAAAAATGAAATGAAAAGAGAGAAATTGACAGATATAATTAGAACCGAAAAAAATAAACTAGCCCGACCAGATCAGCTCGCAAAAACCCATAAAATTGTAGGAAACTTACAAACCGCAGTGGAAAATTAACCAGCAAATAAAACATGATTCCACAGCTGATGAGATATTTGAACCGCGGTACAAAAGTTTTTTTTTTTTAATTCTGCATTTTTTTCCTATATTGGACATCAAATAAAATTAATTATCTAATACAAAATCCTATTAATATTTGATTCATGTATTTAATATTGCAAAATTAATTCATCAACATGAGGGCAGAAAACATCATAAATCAAACTACTATCATCAACATGTATTTAATATTGGACTTATTAACTAGCCATACCTTCATGACAGTCCAATTTTCATATGCACCAGGAGACCAAGGATTTGGACTTAATAGGCGCCTAGGGATTCCTTTAGGAATACTTCCAGCTGGTATATAAGAAATAGAAGTCCATAATAGAACCATCAAGGGGACACCATAATCTGCTATAAACATCCTGTAACAGGGGAAAATAAATCTAAAAACTATACTGAAACATTATGAAAGAACTTGGTCAAAAGATGAAATGAATAGATATATTTTTAGTTATTTTAAAGTAAAATACAAATCCTCAGTCCTTGTTGATCAGATTTAACATCCAGAATCCAGATGATTTGCTTTCCAATGTAAAATTGGTGGATCTTTACAAACTTATAACGCTATACATATTATGGATTTAAGCCTTTTCATGGATTAAAGAGAAGTCATCTTACAAAATCAGTTTTAAGAGTAGCAAACGAATTTTTATCGAGATAGAAGTTCATATCTTTGAAAGTTCTAAGCTTTAAAGACAATTTTTGAAATGTTCTTCAGGCAGCATTTGATTTACAGATCACTAAAAGTTTAGTTAGTAACATCAAAAGCAACTCTTTCTTAATGGAATGCTTGCTGAAATCCAAGACCCCTCAACAACAATGTTCCTGTGGCTGCTCTCTTCTACAATCAGCATTTCTGTTATTTTATTTTTGTCACATGGGATGGGAGACCTTACACAGACCTGAGAGAGGGAGGAGAAAAGGGGGTAGGGCAGGATCAAATCAAACTCATGACTTCAAGCATATCTATGTGAATGCAAGATTCAGCATCATGAAAATTATTAGCTTATCAGCTTCTCTTAAATACTTCTTTCAACAAAGAATACACATTATAATGGAAGAACTTAGTATTTCTGCAACTTTTGTCAACAATCCACAAACTGACTATAAGTGAAGGAAAATCATAGGCTTTCTTATTTGTCATGTTGATGATGCAAATGCACAAGTAAACCTCTCTAAAATTTCACAAATCTTACCAGATCCATATTGCCAAGACCTTGCTTTTCTTCTTCTCAATGCTGAAAGCAGAAGCCCAAGGGATAGAATCAAAGCAAACATGCCATTTCCAAATCTCCTTAGTGGGTCCCTGTTAAACCCCCATCAGGCATCTTTATCAGTTGAATTAGTTTCCATCAAATATTATATCATAAATCATCTTATTTTTTCCGTTTATTTCATGCTAGAACAACATAATCACTTGTGCTAAAACAAAACTAGTCAATATTACTGTCAGAGAAAACAAAAAGATACCTCTTACTCTATGAAAAATCTCAAATGGTGTCATTCCACATGTTTGCAAAATCTTACCCTATGCAAAACCTAACAAACAGAAATCGGCAATCATAACCCGTTAATAGATTAAAATTTACTCACACCATATTTTGTTCACCACATGAATACACTGTTTAAAACCATTGCATTAAATGGGACCTAAATACATATTTCTGTGAAACCCTTGTTTCACCTGCAATAACAGCAAGCTTAACTGAGCACCAATTCAGCCACTGCAGAGGCGCAGCGAAGGAAGTTCCGGCAACAACGGCTCAAGGAAGTTCCGCCGATCTCCGGCGCGATGCAGATACGGGGCAGAACGGCTTCTTCGTGCGGGCGCAGCGGGAACAGTTTCAGCGACCAAATGCGGACGAACGGCGACCAAATGCGCTCCATTTCCCGCGATCACAAGGCACAGTCCCCTTCTCCGGTGCGACGAAACAGTGAGCGTAATGGGAAGAGAACTATGAAAAAGCGAGAGAGCTTCGCGCGCGCACAGTGGAGGAAAAAAGAACAGTTTTTCACATGTTCACCGTTAGGGGAGGGAACAGAATAAACCATTCGGGATCACCTACATCAGACTTAGGCCAATTTATTAAACAAATGTTAAGCCTTTTTCAAAAGTTTATGTAGTAAAAAAAGTCATGCCCAAGTCAAAAAAAAGTCTTTTTTTATTCTATCAAATCGATCTATTTAACTAAATATAAATGAAATATTAGTATTTCATATATTGTTATTATTATTATAAAGATTTTTATTATATTATCTTATAACTATATACTTATTAGTTTGTGTAAATATATAAGTATGTTATCTTTCATAAAACATTTGAGTTTATAAGTTTATTCTAGTGTTGTCATAACCGGATCGGATCGGTCGGTTCAACCGGTCCGACCGATAACCAGAAAATCGGATGTCTAGAAAATCGGTCAACAACCGGAAAAACCGGTCAAAAATCGATGAACCTGGTGAAAATCGGCGGTTAACGGTTCGAAACGGGTCGGAATCATGATTCCAGCAACTCCTTCCTCTTCCTCTCCCTCTCCCTGTTTGCCATGATCGTCGAAGTTCCGTCTCAGTTTAAAGCAGTGCGCTCTCATCTGTCTAATAGCAGCGTCACACACTTACCTGCTCCATCAGACTTGTAAGAGCGAGCTCTTAACTGCTCCTTCCACCCAGCTCTTCAAGCGCATTTGTCACACTATAAGGACTTGGAAGATACACTTACTGCACCGAAACACAGGCCTGGGATCAATCCCTTGTGGAAAAAATCGTATGAGAGAAGAGCGATTGCAGGAACGGCATTATTATAGCAAAAACGTCCTTAAGCTCAAATGGTCCTTCTCTTGGCACACAGACGATGCATTTTAAGGAGTGAATATCTCATATAGTCATATGGCTTTTGTACCGTTCAAAAGACATTTAAGAAAATTGAAGAAAAATGCGTAAAAGAAAAAATATCAAAAAGGCTGCAATTGAATTTTAAGTTCCAAGAATAATCATTACATATTTTTTTCTTTATTGCTTCTTTCACATATAACTATGCACGGTGATAGAGGCACAACTTTTTTGCTCCCAATTGCAGAGGCAAAGTGCTTTTTTCTCCCGATCAATCAATGTTACTATATTTTATTAATTATTATATATTTTTTCATGTGTTATCAATTTATATTTTTTATTATTTAATATATTATGTAATAAATTTAAATATATAAATATTATTTAATTATTACCGGTTCGACCACTGAACCTTGAACCAGTACTTTTAAGCAAGGCTTTCATGAAGTCGGGCTTTAAATAGGTCTAACTCAGGCCATAAAATAAAACCTGTATGTCAAGCGACGCAGTGTCCTTGTGCGCTGGCGACAGGGACTAAATGGAGGTGGCTAGGATTGGTTTCGATTGGTGAGGGGTTATGGGTTGCGATGACCACAGATAGAGTGAGGAAGTGGTTTGTTACAGCGGCGAGAAGCTGAGAGGATGATGGACATAGGGGATGTGGTACGGGGATGACGAAGGAGGGTGCGATTTGGATGAGGTACTCGGAACGACTAGGCGATAGTGGCAAGACCTACCAGTGGCTGGGATTAAGGTGCTGGTTGTGAGTTTGGGTCTGTAGGATACAATTTGGTGGTTGTTGGGAAATGGGGAAGGTGTTGCGTAGGTGATTTGGGCACCACTGCTTTTCGGCGTGGTGGTTGTGAATTGATACGATGGGACAAGGCTGTTATGGAAATGGACGTGGTTGTCGATGTGATTTGGTGGCGTGGAATTCATCCAGCAATCCACTTGATTCCACGTCCCTTCTTTCATATTAAAATATTTTAAAATTCTGTTGTAACCATCCATCCCTTCTTGTTTATGTTTCCTCCCCCAATTTTTATTTACTCGTTTGTGCCTTCAAGTTCAACCATTTATCTTCTCTTTGTCACCAGTATTTATGATCAAATGATTGGAACGCCATCAGACCCTGCGATAATGTGGTGAGCTGCGTGAGGTCAACAACAGCAGAGAGGTGGCCATCGATGGCGGAAGTAGTTGAGTGTCTTAAACTTGTGAGGAAGAGGATCCGTGCGTCACCGATATGGTGCAGATTGAGGCGGCCATCAATGGCGAGTTGCGTTGATGATCATTGCAGCCTCAATGCAGTTAGAGAAACTACATAATTTGTTGGCAACGTGTTGAGAACATAACCATGATTTAAGTCACTCACTTTTGTGTTTCATTAGATGGATTCGGTGTGCTTGGTGTGCTTGGAAGAGGATCACCATAATACTTTAAGTCACTCACCTAGCAAGAGGATCACCATAATAATTCAAAGCTTCAAAATCCTTTATCATGTACTTCATTGGAGATTAAAGAAAGATTCAGACCAACAATCTCGAGCTTCACATCGAAGGAAATACTCCTTGACCATATACAAAACCAAAGGCATCTCACTTTACAACATTAAATTATTATTGAAAGTTCTCAAGATTGTAATAGCTAGCCAGTTTAAATACTAAAACCTCTCTGACATTTAAACATATATTACTTATACTAACACACCACTATCTGATTTTAGCCAAAATAATTCTTTTTTGCTTCAGTCATTTTTGTCCTAACGGGAACTTCAAATTAGATCATAGTTTATTATTTGCATGATACAAATTAATGGTTTGTTTAATCAGAATATAACACCATATTGTAGCAAGATATTCTTGAACTGCAACTATAGAAGACAATAATCAAAGCATAAGACTCTACTAGAGTAGAGTTTTAAGTTTGTGTCTTTATTAATCTGTTTTTTATTAAAGGTAATTTTCTTTTTTAATTAAGAAGCTTCTGATATAATTCCTGTTTGTGGCTTCAGTCAATTGAAAAAAAAAACATCACCTTTGGATTTGGATAATTGATAAAAAAAAAATGGGAAGCCTTGAAAGCAAGAATGATATGAGTGTTGGAGTGTAAGTAGAAACCAAACAAAAAGAGAAGCGGTGATATTGGAGGGAAGCTAAAAAATGCATACCAAGTAAGACACACCTATGTTTTATTTGGCTACCCCTTATTTCTTCTTTCAATGAGTGACGTTGCAATATGTGGTTCATTTGATGCAGTTGTATGGGTAAGATTAATTTAACTACACCCAACTGCACCAAAGTTAAACTGCATCTAATCTTAATGACACCTTTTATAGGCAACAACTCATCCACCATGCACAACATACACAAATTTGGCTTAGAAATTTGTATTTGAATCAATGCTGACATGGAGATAGTATCCTTGAGCTCCACCTAGGAGTGCACCTCATTTAATTCACCCATTGAGTACTGCACCACCCACTCATACGGTACCGGTGCATATCTATGATATATTGCACCACCGAACACATAGGCTTCACTTCCCGCAATCGTGTTAGGTTTCACCACGCATAATAATGCCAAGAACAGATAATGTCGCGATTGTCCTCACCCCCTTGAATGTGGCGCTATATCTGCAACATCCATCTGACCACCATGCCCATGAGTACGACTATACAACTCATACAAACATAGCCATTACTTAAGTGAATCATTACTTTGGAAAAGTTTATGGAACACAAATATGTGATTTGTGTACCGATACCAAAGTTATATGCATTGTTGATATATGTATTTAATAAATGGATGGTTCAGATCTTTTACCGTAAACTTGATAAGTTGGATTTTAAAAGGTCTCCATATTTAACTATTAGTCCCTTTAACAGATTTTATTTGTTTTGTAAATTAAACCCTATTTGAAATAATTTTGTAACAAGGCTCTCATGGAAGCTTGGCCCGTGGGTGGTGGTTAGGGGTGGGAATCAGGTAGGCCAGGCCGAGCTTTGCATAAACAGGCCAGGCCTGTTTCTAAATATTAAAGCCTGAGTCTGGCCTTTTACCTGTGATAGGCTTTAATTAGTACCTAGGCCTGGTTCGTTTAAAGGCATGTTAAGCCTTAAAGGTCTACATGTGATGAAGGCCGG
The DNA here is from genome assembly GCA_026901365.1 of Sesbania bispinosa. Lineage (NCBI taxonomy): Eukaryota > Viridiplantae > Streptophyta > Magnoliopsida > Fabales > Fabaceae > Sesbania > Sesbania bispinosa. Next base: position 385,563 of record QLOH01000069.1, on the reverse strand, counting down.
TAAAAAGGCTTAAAGCCTATTTATATTCTTGGCTAATAGTAATAGGCTAGCAGGCCTACGAGCCTATTTAAAAGCCTACATGTGATGAAGGCCGGTAAAAAGGCTTAAAGCCTATTTATATTCTTGGCTAATAGGCTAGCAGGCCTACGAGCCTATTTAAAAGCCTATATATAATATACAAATCAACAATATGGCAGCAATTTAAAAGCCATTGGCAGCAACTTAAGAGCCTATTTAAAAGCCATTGCCAGCAATTTCACTTCTATAATATCACAATCACAATTTAGCAGCAATATGACAACAACAATAAGATATATACAACAAATCCACATTCAACATAGGCGAGTGTGTCCTAAATTTCTGAAAACATAATAATGCTTTTACCAACGAATTCTTGTTATGATGATCCTAAATTTTTTTCGTCTTCAGAGAGTCACACTTGGGAATTTGCAAGAAGCTCGACCTGCTCCAATAAATATCATAAAAAACAAAGAGAAAATTCTGATGTCAAAATTACGTGGTGATGATGCAAGAGAACAAAGTGGTAACACACCCCAATTTGATAAACTATGCATACATGTATAATTGCAGCAGCTACCTAACTCACAATATGATTGTTGAAATGGTAAACCTATAATTAGCAGGTATACTATAATGAAACATTTAGATGGAGATAGTTTATTAACTAACATTCAACTCCTATATCATAGGTAAAAAATCTACCACAACTCCATGACATCAGTTGTAAAGTGATGAGCATATATGGTAAAGAAGAAAAACTGACAGAGATAATCTGATAATCCATTAAGACAAGCTTTAGAATATTATTGACCCCCCCCCCCCAAAAAAGCTTTAGAATATGATATTCGAAAATAGAGCAGGGGGTCTAACTCTAACTATAGGCTCTTTCCTAAAGTAACACATTCTAATTCCTAAAGCCTATGTGGTGGGAACACGGTGAAGTCCATCTTCACTTTTATTGAATTCATTTCCACTTTGTTTCCAAAAGCAAAGTTTGTTGCTTAGGATCGACAAGCACCACGCATGGATTTTGTAAAGATCAATATAAAATGAAAATCTATTATATGGTTCCCAGTCAGTAGTTTACGGAACAGTTTATATTAAACATTGCTACTCATAAATAAGTCTCTCTTGCATCATAGGTCAAACAGAGAAGGCAATACTAACCGACAGAGGCAGAGTTGCAGACGGAGGGAAGATGACAGTCGACGGAGACGAAGACTGAGGCGAAGCACGGCGAGTCGGCGACGGTCGACGGAGACGGAGACGGAGACGCAGATCGGACGCCTAAGCCTAGCCTCGGAGACGAAGAACGAAATGGAGCCTTTGGGTGAGAGTTGGAGCCTTGGAGGCGGCAGTGTATCTGTGAGAGACAAAGAGAGAGGGATTAGGGTTTACTATCATCAAAATTTCAGAAAATAAAGTTTTAAAAATTAAAATTAAAAATAAACTATAAAAAATAATATATAAATATAAAATTATATTAATTAAATATTATTATATTTAAACAGACCGCCTGACAGGCTAAACAAGCTTTTAAACCTACCTGGGCCTGGCTTGTTTACATAAACAAACTTTAAAAAAGCCCAGGCCTATCTACCTAATAAACAGGCCAGACAGGCCAGGTAGCAGGCCCCTACCATGCGGCCTACCTGACTCTCACCCCTAGTGGTGGTCGACCGGAGTAGAGTTGGTCGGTGTGACGGGAGGTTGGTGTGTGAAGCTTGGAAGAGAGGGCGCCGTCAGAGGAGTCGGGGGCGCACCATCAGCGAGGGGTGGGTTAAGGACAAGCAGTGAGAGATGGGGTTGAAAATTAAGGGGCGAGAATACGAGGGATAAATTGTGGGTGGTGCGGTGGGGTGGGGTGGATGAGATTTTCCAGCGACAGTGATGGATTAGATGAGGAGGTTGTGGGAGAGGAAGGAAGGGTGGCAGAGAAAAAGGTGGTGGAGGAAGAAGAAACTTCCAATTGCTTGAGATGGATTGAAGTTCAAAGTTGTAGAATTGAACTGATTGGGATTTGGGAGTGCGAAAGAAAGTGGTTTTGTATTATGGTGGTTTGGGTTTTTCAATTTTTGTGAGTGGAAAGGATGGTCGAACAAGGAGAAAGAAGAAAGGGAAAGCTGCAGCATTGCATCACCAAATAGTGCTCATGGGAAATGATGTTTTGGGTAAAAGTAAATAATATGATAATAAAATAATTAATTGAAATAAAAGCTAAAAAATTAAAAACTGACTTGCTTTTTATTAATAAAAAAGAAAATAAAGCAATCAAAGCATAGAGAGGTCTCGAATTTTCGAGTCCAGATATGTAGTTCTCTTAGATATTCGGAGGGAGGGTTTTGCCGCATATGAGGTTCTATCCGGTTCAAATAGGAGTGTCTCTTGTAGAGCATACTTGTGGTTTTGTACAAAAAAAAATCAAAGCATAGATAAATGTTATGTGGATTCTCGTGACATTTTATAGGAAGGTGACAACACCAGTACCGGATTTTCTTTATGGGTATCGGTACATTGGACACATGGAAATAATATGTGGACACCTATTTTAGACATTTCACATTATGAGTAAGTTATGTTATTGCATTTTAAGTCTCATAGTTATTTTATTATTAATAGACTTTTTACTTTAAATAATTTTTTTTTATTTTACACATCCAATTCTTTTTTTATTTTCCAAAATACAATTTTTAAATACTTCTATTAAATTTCTAAATAGAAAAATTTTAAAAATATATATTTCTCTATTTACATTAAAAATAATAATAACATAATAATTATTAATAAAATCAAAAATAAAATAATAAAAATATTTATTAGAAAATATGACATTTTTTTGTCTCCAACCATTTTATCCGACTATTTTTTATCTCATGTTATCTGAAGCTTCCTTTGTTACTCTATAATAAAATTAGTACCAATCAATTATTCAACAAAAATGAATTAATGGTTATAAAGTGATGAAAAATAACTAAAAACATAAAAAAGACCCAAAAATCACCAAAAATGCTATCTGACATTTCCAATTTTTTTCATTTTCCATTAATTTAACATGAATTAATGGTTATAAAGTGATGAAAAACAACTAAAAAGTAAACAAGACCCAAAAAGATCACCAAAAATAGCTCTAATCACCTTGAATTGACTCTTGGTCCTCCAAGGAGGTTTCAGGTAATTTTGGTGATTTTTTAATTTATCTAAATTTTTAGTGAATTTTCTTCACTTTAAAACTAATAAATAACTATAAATTAGTGGAAATTGGAAAAATCATGGAATGTCCATTATTGTGTGTGTAAATAGTGTTAAGAGTTTGGGTTGGTTTTGACGAGAATGTGGTATCTCATCAAGAACATGCACACTCACATTATCCCTAACCACATGCACAACCCCGTGTAAGTAATTTCCATGAGACCGAAACTCGATACTACTTTGGGGGTGGTCATGACCACACTCCTAGTCCTCTAAGGATGTGTTGAATAAATTTTGGTGATTTTTCATATATATATAGTGAATTTTATTCACTTTAAAACAAATAATTCACTGTAATTAATGGAAGATGTGAAATAATCTGAAAAAAAATGGAATTCCTTTTTTTATGTGGGGAATTAATGGTGGGAGTTTATGGAGGTTTTGAGATGGTCGAAAAAAAGTGGACTTTTAAAGGGTTCACTTCCACACAAAGCACAAGTACAAACCATAACCCTAACCTAACAAACAACCTCGTGCAAATCATGTCAATGTGACCAAATCTTGATAACTACCCCATGATGGTCACGACCACACTCCTAGTCGTCCAATGAGGTTTTTCGGGTAATTTTAGGGATTTTTTTGGATTTATCTATAATTTTAGTGATTTTTTTTCACTTTAAAGCTAATAACTAACTATAAATTAGTGGAAAATTGGGGAAAAAATCCAAAAAAAAATCATGGAATACCTATTATTATGTGTGTAAACAGTGGTGAGGGTTTGGCTGGTTTTGACGTGGATACAATATCTCATCAAGCACATGCAAAACTCACACTAACCCCAACCAAATGCACAACCACATGCAAGTCATTTCCATGAGACTGAAACTTGATACTGCTTTGGGGTAGCCATGACCACACTCCTACTCCTCTAAGGAGGTGTTAGGTAAATTTTGGTAATTTTTTGGATTTATCTATATTTTTTAATGTATTTTATCCACTTTAAAGCCAATAAATAACTATAAATTAGTGGAAACTTGGAAAAATTCTGGAAAATCATGGAATTCCTATTTTTTGTGTGGATAAATAGTGGTGAGAGTTTGGGGTGATTTTGACGTGGACACGGTATCTCACCAAGCACATGCACATGCACATGCACACTCACACTAACCTCAGCCACATTCACAATCCCATGCAAGTTATTTCCATGTGACCAAAACTTGATATAGCTATGGGGTGGTCATGACCACATTTTTCGGATTTATCTATATTTTTAGTGAATTTTCTTCACTTTAAAATAAATAATTCACTATAATTAGTGAAAATGTGAAAAAAAATGAAATAATGGAACACATTTTTTTAGTGTGTGGAATCTATGGTGGGAGTTTTTAGGAGGTTTTGAGATGGTAAAAAAAAAGTGGACTTTTGAAGGGGTCACTTACATAAATAGTACAAGTATAGTAACCATAACTATAACCTTAACATAATGCATAACCTTATACAAGTTATATCAATGTGCCCAAAACTTGATACTACTCCGGGTTGGTCATCGCCACACTCCCAGTCCTCCAAGGAAGTATTGGGTAAATTTTGGTGATTTTTTGAATTTATTTATATTTTTAGTGAATTTTTAACTAGGCAGGAACACATGCTAAGCAACCAATCTTGAATGCAAGGGAGGACTAGTGTTTGGTGTGAAGATTGAAACGATTCATAGGAAATTGGGTAGGACCACAAGGTGAGAGAATCCGTTTGTGAATGTTAGATTTGAAGGGGGTGATAACCGTGTGTATTGATCAATTCTAACTAAGTGTCTCCATAGTAATGTGACGAATGTGTTAGGTGTGATATTCCTACCAACGAAGTTTAGGTATATTTTAATTTCTAATGTAATTATTGTTAATTATTTAGTGAATAATAATTAAATTTCTAGGAAAATAATTTCTTTCATGGAAAAATTAATGTAGGTAAATTCTTTTAGGGGAACCCTTGTTTGATGAGTTAGCCCCACCATGAAATGAATGTTCACAGCAGGAGCATGGTTGTCTCCCATAGAGAGTACCTGTAGTTAATTAAAACCAACACTTTAAACCTATAATTGAAAAATTGACTTAATTAAGTTTAAAATTTACTCTTGTATATAATGAAGCAAAATAAAAAAATAATCATGTTATTCAAGTAGATGAAAATAACATAATTATAAATTTTATAATTTTTATTAAAAATATTTTCCTAGAAAATAGTAACCAATACATCACAAATACACTACTAGAAAAATTGATTTTAGAGAGGGATTTTAGAGAGGGATTTATCCCTCTCTAACATGTAACACATGCAGATTTTTGAAATTTTGTGACGGAAACAGAGAGAGAGAAAATCCCTCTCTAAATTTCTGTATCTATTTCCGTCACATCTCCTCTCAGAATATTTAGAGAGGGAATTTGTGACAGAATAATTCCCTCTCTAAATAATCCGTCACAAAATCCCTCTCTATGTTAACAATAATTTTGAAATGGAATAATTCCCTCTCTATTTAGGGAGGGATTTCTAATTCCCTCCCTAATTAGAGAGGGATTCTCGATTCCGTCACTAATATTAGTAATTCCCCCCTAATTAGAGAGGGATTCTCGATTCCGTCACTAATATTAGTAGAATCTCATGCAGTTTAACTTGGGAGGGAAATTTTCCCTCTCTAATAGGGAGGGAATTTTTCCCCCTCTAATTCCCTCGCTAAATATTTTTTAAAAAATATATATTTAATTATTTAATAAATAAAAATAGTATAATATTAAAAAATGTGAAGAAATAACATAAATATATTTACTATATTATAATATTTATTAGTAGTGTTATATGCGAATAAAAATATAATTTGAAATCATTATTCAATTTTAATATGTAATAGTATTTATTAGCATTTGAAAAATTAAAAAGGAACATAGAGGATATTAATATTAAGGAATGAGAGGAGAATCTCACTCTCATAAGTTATATGTGAAATTCATCTTCAAGAATCAAAGGAGAGAAGAAATGTTAAAAATCATTAAGAAGGAGATCATAAGATGAGTGAGTGTCTCACTCTTCAAAGTGAGGTCTCAAATTTATAATAGAAAGAATTTATTATAATTACTATTCTATTTATTTATTAGAAAAATTAATATATTTAAAATATTAATTATATAAAATATTTATTTTTTTCTACAAAGTATAAAATAAAATAATATTCTCTTCTATCCTTTTTATAAGAAATAAAAAGGTATAATTTTTATCCTAAATATAAGAAGCATAATATTAATTTAAGTTTTATTAATTGGTAAGTTTGTTTTATAAATTTAATTTATTACAATATACTTTCACGTCACACTATTTTATAAACTTGGATATCATGTGTTAGAATTCTTCAAGATTAGTAAAAATTGATTATTAACACTAATTAGTCATATATTGTAAAGTAAAAAAATACACAAATAGATAGTTATAAAAATATATTTTTAATTTGTAATATATTATATATATTAATTTTAAAAAATGTATAAATATATTAGATATTTTAATAAAATTAATATATCCCCATATATAATTATATATGGTATTTTTATTAAATAATTATATATATGAGTGCGGATATAGGACGAGTTGGGTATTAAAGTACCCGTACCCGCGCCCGTCCCCATGAAAAAATGCGGGCTTTTGCCCATACCCGTTTTGCGGGTTTTTACCTTGCCCATTGCGGGTAATTTTTGCGGGTACCATGGGGTTTGGGCTCAATTGTCATTCTTACTAATATTAAGGGACACCCAATTTTTTAGAAGGGGTCTTATAAATAAAGCGGAGGGAGTAATTTGTAAACTATTTTTTTCAAAAGACTCAAACAAACAGATTTAATTTTTTAAAATTATTTTAAATAAAAAGGGAATGCCACTTTTTTTAATGTAAAAGATTTTTTTTTTGCTAAAGTGAGGTAGCGATGACAATTCTTGTAAGCTTTTAAAGTGAGGTAGCTATTGTAGTGAGACGGATAAACACACACTTACTCGTGTTAAAAAAAATTTCACTTTCCCCCAAATCAGAAATCCCCAATCTGAACTCAAAGTTCCGCTCTGCATCACACTACAAGCTGGTAAAAAAGAAAATCCCCAATTTGAACTCAGCTTCTTCGCTGTAGGTCCCTCAAAGTTCCGCTCTGCATCACAATACAAGCTGGTAATCTCTCACTTTCTCTCTCCCTCTTTCTCTCTCGGTGTGTGTTGTACAATGCTAGACTCACAATCTAGAGTTTTTACATGGTTATGATAGTGTTGAAAACTCCCCATTTTTTTTCATAGTTTGCTATACTCAAAGTAATATCTGCATCAGTGACTTGTGAGAGAGGGAGAACTAAGTGAATCTTTAGGGATAAAGTTAAGATGTTCGAAAATGTCAAACTAGGGGCATTTTTTTAATTGTTGCTTTTGTCTGCACATGATGCTTCACTTTCTACTTGTTATCAAGTTGGCTTTTATCTATTACTTGATTCCTTTAATTTATAACTAACTCCTCATGTTACCCCACCACCAACTATATAGGACAAGGAATTCAAATGGTCCCCAAATAAAACAAATAAATTAAACCCATTGTGCCTTTCTCTGTGCAATCGGAAAAATATAGAAAAGTAACACTTGTCAATTCTTACATGTATATACATCTCACTTAAATAGACAAAAAATAAAAGTGGGGTTTGTATCCACTTGGTGTTGCTGATTTTTGTTCAGATTGTTAGCTTTCCCTTGTTGTGCACATTAGTAAGCTTTCCCTGTCAATTCTATGCTTGTTGTTACATATATATATATATATATGCATAAAAATGAACTTCACTAATTAATTAACAATTAGCAAAATGGAAAAATAAATTAAAGAGGTCAATGAGATGGGTACGTACCTCAATGGCAGTGGGTGTAGAGTAGAGATACAATTACAATAGAAATGTGGTTGAGAGAGAAAAGGGGAGTGAATATATGTCTGTTATGTGTATGTTGTCATTTGACTAACTTGTTTATGTTGAATTTTTATTAAATTGCTTTCACTCTTATGATACTTTTATAATGAGCTTAATATAATTAAAAATCTACTGCAGAGGAAGTATAAGTGGCTTCCTGAGCATGAGAGGCAAATTAAGAAGGTGTTTGATCATAAAGCCTCGGATGGGCTAACAAATGCAATGTATAGAGTACGAAATAAAATTGATAACGAAAGTTGGATTCCTCCGGAAATTTGTGAGCAACTGGAACAAAAATGGAGTCAGGAGGATTGGAAGGCAAAGGCAAAAGTTAACACTGACAATAGAAGATGCTCTGACAGCCCACTACATACAGGAGGATCCATTCCTACAACTGAGCATTTTAAGAGATTAGTATGCAATATTTATATTAACTTTTACATTTCTTATGTAACCTATTTTAATTAACACTAACATATACCACTTTTTCAAAAAACATCCCCTGATTTAAGTCCAAGTTATTGGGATCTATTTCAGAAGACCCATAGAATAAAAAGTGATAGAACCAAATGGGTGTCCTCCAAATCAGAGATGATTGTTGTAAGTTCTTACAATGATTGTTGTTTTATTTCTATATTTATCTTTCACCAGAGATGATTATTTTGTAATTTTGTTAGAAGCATGAAAGTATACAAACTTGTAGTGTGTACCAATTTATTTTATAATTTTGTTAAAAGGATGAAAGCATACAAACCCTGCTTCTAAGATCTTTTATGGTAGTTTAACTAGTGTCTTTTATAATAATGTTGATTAATTGTTGCGATCTTGCTAATATGTTATAGGGTGGTGGTGGAGACTTGTATTTGTAAAGTGGTGGTGGTGACTTGTACTTATAAATTGGTGGTGGTGGTGGTCATAGGTACTTATAAATCTTCTTTGGGGGGGTGGACATAATAGATATAGTTGTTTGTTAAAATTTGAGAAGGCAAAGTGAGAGAGACCATTGACAATACAAAAATGAGATTAAAAGAGGCTATTAGAGATCCCATTTTCCCCTCAAATTCAAAATGGCTTTGGATGTGCTATTGGTAATGCCCCTTTATACAATTTCTTTCTTTACCAAAACACACCTACTATTAAACTTTACATATTTTTTTATTTGATCTTTTCAAACTTACCTTCTTAAGTTGTTATAATGGGCCATGTTAATTATTGGTTTTTAGACCAATGCAACTGAAGTGGATTTTTCATTAGAGACTATAATCTAATTATAAGCATCAAGAGAAAAGTAACTAGAAAATTAGCTATAATGTTTTTGTATGTTACCTTTATTTTGTTTGTAACAGAGAGTCACTAACCTTATTTGCAATATAATGTTTTTTTGGCTTTGGCTTGTTTTGTAAAAAGAAAAAAACTAAGGTAGCAATGTGATTAACATCTAAACCATAGCCTTTAACCTATTTACTATCAATGATTTCTTCTTTAAGGCATGCCAATTATAAATGTTAGTGATTTGTATAGTTCATTGTCGTTCTTGATAAGTTTGGAATTGGTGTTGGACTGGTTTGGTTGGCGCTAAACTTTATGTTCAAGACTGATAATTATGGCTCTGTATTTTGGTATAATTTTGGAACCTTTAGATAAGTTGTTAGTGTTGGTGCTGGTGGTTGTGAGTTCTATTGGGAGGGATGATTGCCTTGAGTTCATGCTAGTGGGAGAACTTGTACAACTTGTAGTAGCATTTAGTTTTTATAATATTCTTACTGTGAAGCTCATTAGCATGTTATCATTAGTTTGTGGGGGGGGGGGGGGGGGGTTGTTGTCCATACATGCCAAATGCTTATGTTGGATTTCTTGTGCATTTATTTGAATAATCTATTGTACAACTTGTAGTAGCATTTAGTTGGAGAATGGGTCTTTGGTTTTGGTGTCTATGTAAATAGAAATCTGATTTCTAATTTTAATTTTTTAAGGCAGGCATGTATTTAGCAAATTAGGTTGATTTTATAATGAGTTGGAGTACCCCTTGTACTCCTGTTTGTTGTGAAAATTTTCAATTAAAATCGAAAATGTTCTTGATTCTCAAAGTACAATCTGGGACTAGAATCTGAATCCTCTAAAGGTTCTTTTTAAAATCAGGTTTATTTAGAAAAACGCTTTCAAAGAGTAACATAATTTTGAATCAATTACTTCTTCAAGAAAAATGGTTTCTTCGAAAATCAGTTTTGAAAGATAAACATAATTTCAAAGAAATGAATGTTTTAAAGGACAAAGTGCAAGAATTGAAATTGCAAAATGTGAATAAAAGAAAGAGAGATTTGCTGAAAAGTAAATGCAGAATTTAAACAAATCAAAAGAAAAAGATGCAGAAATGTAAAGAACAGAATGTAAATCAAAGAAAGGAAAATGACTGAATCGTAAATGACATTAATTGAAAGATGGTATGGATACACATATTGGACACTCTCTTGAGTTAACCTCTTAGTCGTTTCAATGTTAGACGTTGGGTGTTTCAGAGAAGTTTCAGTAAATGGAATCCAACCCTTGTTACATCGTATTTTGAACTATTTATAGACTTCTATTCTAACAGACACTTAACCAGATTTTAACACGTTTACAAGCCTAGATTACGTGTCAAGTTTCTAAGTATGCCACGCGTTCAAATCAGCAGCATTCTTTAATCTTCAAATAACTGATTGCTTAAGATTTTGACACCTGTCTTCAAACAACAACGTCCACTAACTGCTTATTTGAAATTTGAACGCTCTTTGCACATTCTTTCAATAACTGCTCCATTTGAAATTTGAATATCTTCTGAATGATCTTCCAGTAACCGTCCTATTTGAAATTCAAATTTCCTTCGAAAAGGCTTTCAGTAACCGCTTCTGTCTTCATGAATTCTTCTAAGTTATTGGGTTCCTTTCAAAATGAACCAGCTTTCGATTTTGACTAACTGTCAACCCAGATTAGGAAACTTAACCAAACATTGACTGATTAATTTTCCTTAAGTTTCACGTGCTGCAAATCTTGGTTGATCAATTCAACGTTGAATTTGACCACCGACCACATGTGGGCTTAACTTTGAAATTGATTGGACCATTCAGTAGGCACATTAATGGCACCGTCCAATCTGATTGATATAAATAGGCATTGGCTTCAACGTTCTTCTTCATTCAGTTTTCTTCTTCGCCCATTTCTCTTGTTTAAAATGAAGAAATTTCTTCCTTTGGCTATTACGATCAACCTGATCTTTCTTGATTTCATCTTTGATGAGGTTGTCGAAATAGCCAAAGTTATAAGCTTCTTCAATCCTTATTAAGGATTTTCTTGGGTTGAACGTAATAGCAAATTAGAATTTCAATTCGTCTTCACCCCATCCTTCTCTCTTTTAAATTGATTTTTCTTTGTTACTTTCCCAAGCTTTCTTTGTTTCCTCCCCATGCATCAGAGGCTGCTCAAATAGAAAAAACTCAATGCGCTTGCCTTGGCTCAATCAAAGTCTGTGGAAGAAGAAGAAGGACGAGGAGGGTCAGATGAAGAACAGGAAGACATGAGTCAAGTTCTTTGAAGACCCAAGAAGACGGGAGTCAAGTTCTCTGAAGATTTAGAATAGCTTTTATTTTTATGTATTCTTTGTATTTTCATTCGAACCATGTAATTCGAATTCTATTGATACATGAATAAAAGACTTATACTTTTAAATCTCTTTATTCTTCAGATCTTTTCAATATATTGACTCTTTTTCCTTTCCTTCGTATTTAGAATACTTTTCGAATTCGAATAGGCATTTGATTAGAAATTTGTATCCCTTTCGAATACATACAACATGATGCCTTGCTTCTCGAATTCAGAAGTAAATATTCTAAACTTCACTAAGTTATAACCTCTCGATTTTAAATAAGCTTTTCGAATCTTCAAACGTATAGTTCAAATTCGAAGGTACAATTATTGTAATAACTTAGTAATTTTGTAAATTTTTCCCCAACAGATGCCCCCTTAAAATATTAGTTTCGAGGAATATCATAATTTCAAGAGAAACTAATATTTTAATAATTCATGAGGAATTTACTGAACAACAGTTTCTTTCAATTCGAAACTCCTTTTCGTTTTGAAAAGCATAGAATTGGCAACAACAGTTTTTTTTATTATTGTAGGCTCATTACTGCGCGCCACTTTTAAAATTGCAGTTACCACTTTTTTGTAACTGACTGAGCCCACTAACTTTTCAGCTATAAAAGGGAATGTGAACAGTTACCATTAGCTCCACGCTTTCTCTTTCTTCAAAACCGAAAGCTTCTTCTTCTTTCTCTGCTCGCACCTTTACTGTTCATCTTCTTCCTTGTTTCGCGTTTCTGCTGTGATTTCTGTGCCATTCAGCTCCATTTCTTCAAGGTAAAACTTCACCAACTCTATTTTGTTCTCATTCTTGATTCTAATCGCTCTCTCCATTGCAACATTTTTTGGTATTTGCAAAGAATATTTCTCTTTGAGCATCAAAATATTTTGCCCTAAATGCTGAATCTTTCACTTAAAAAGCTTTCTTTCTCAACCATTGCCAGGATTCTGTGTGAAATAAACAATCTTTTCCACAAACAAACATCTTCCTTTCCGAATCTTTTAATCTTTTTGAAGATTGTTCTATTCTTTTCTAAAATACCTTTTCTTTCTCAAGTCTTCAACTTTAACTTTAAGTTCTTTTGATATTTCAGAACATCCTTCAAATGGCTTCTCAAGATACTTTTGAGCGTTCTGAACCAGTTCCAAAGGCATTCATCAAGGGAAAGTTAATTGGATTGGACAACATCAACTATGTTCCTGAGCCAATAGAAGATTCTGACAATCTCCCTGTATGGAGAAAAGAATCTTTGATTCCTTTTTCCATTCAAAACAAGGACCATTGCTTTCTGGGACCTTATTTTCGACCTACCAAGCTCAATAAGTATCGTAGTTTCTTCCCTTGTCCTCCTGATGATAAACTGCTTGCCTTTCAAGATCCTATTAGAACAGATTTTCTTCCAAACCTTGTTAATATTTTTCGAATTGTTCCTCCAGTTAAGAAAAAGCCTTATTTGAGTTGGTTGAATAGGGTAGAAGCTAGTAAGGGAAACCACTGGAAAAAATTAGGAATTTATGACTTGATCCAACTGAGTAGATATGAGCTTTCATATGACCCTGTACTTTTGATTACTTCTTGCTTTTTCTGGGATCCAAAAACTCACACTTTTCACCTTCCTTATGGTATGATCACACCCACTCTATTTGATTTAGCTGCCATAACAGGTGTTAAGCCTGAAGGTGAAGTCTTTATTCCTACTGACTTTCCATTAGATAAGGAATTAGAGCCAAATTGGAAGAAATTCACTCATGCCCACTTCATTCAAAATAATAACAAAGTGACTGGTTCAGTTTCAAGAACTGAACATATAGCTTTTTTGATGATTTGGCTCTCTGGATTTTTTTTTCTGTTCCCGTTCACTTCAAATCCCAAAGTCTCTTTTGCCTATTGTTGTTGCTTTAAGCCAAAGCAAAATTCGAATCAACTTCAGTCATTTTCTCTTAGGTAGTCTTTATGATTGTTTAGATGAAGCTGTCTCAACCCTTCGAAAACCTGAACCTTTGAGAGTTTTGAGTGGTCCTTTCTGGCTCCTCCAATTATGGCTTAATGCCATTTTCAAAGATAATTTTGCAAGTGTTGAGCCAAAGACTTCTAAACTCCCTGATTGGATTGAAGGATTTCGATTATCCTTCTATACCCCCACATCTTGGAAGAGGGATCATTTTGCTTCTTTCAAAAGTTATTTCTCACTTTTCCTTGGCCTTACCAAACACAAACCTTCTCTTCCCCTTTCGCTTCTCGATCTCGTGGACCCACTTGGTTCACAAGAAAATTTCCTTGTGACTCCCCTGGTGATCAGGCTGAAAGCCTTGATGTATGGGAAGAATTCTTAACTTGGGGTCTTCTTTTCTTTGGATTTTTGATGAAAGATATGAAAGCATATTCTTACCAGCCAAACTTAGTGGCAAGACAGTTTGGTTTCTCTCAGTTTCGTCCTACTCCAATGAGTCGTTATGTTGAAGATGTCATTCGAGGACGAACAACTCCTGAGATTTAAACAATGAATAACTCGACCAATCACTTTGCTGAAATCAGCCCTACCTTGACTCCTTGTTCCTTCGAACCCTCATTCTATAGTACAGTTTCCTTCAAGGATTGGTGGTCATCCTATTATTCTGCTATTCAAGTATCTTTAGATACTTGCATAAGTAGAATGTCAACTCCATCTAAGAAGGAATCTTCAAAGAAAAGGACAAAGGTATGGACTTAGTTATTTCCTTTTCCAACTTCTTTCAAATCGAATTAGTCTTTTGATTTTGAATGGTTGCATTTTATCGCTTTTGTCTTATTCAGATCAAAAGACAAATACCAGTCAAGAAAGTGAATCTGGTGATGAGGAACAATCTACCAAAAAGAGAAAGTCTAAGGTAGCTTCACTTTGAATAATTTTCTTTTGATTATTATTATTTGACGTTTTCAAACATTACCTTAACCTTTTTCCATTTTCTAGTCTTCTGCTTCTCCTGAAGCTTCAAAGGTTAAGAAGGTCAAACCAGCTTCCTCTGCTAGAAAAAGCAAAAGAAAACAAGTCCAAGAGACTTCTGATTCTGCCACCCACAGTGACCCAAAGGTATTGTTCACTTCGAGTTCTTCTGTCTAAATAAATTTGGGTATTTCTTTCTAATTGAATCTTTTATCCTTTGTAAAGCTTAAGAAAAATTCTCCATCAGAGAATGATTCTTCAGACTCTCCTCTTCCTGCTTCCAATCCAAAAGCTAAAAGAAGATCTAAAGCTCGTTCTGATTCAAAGAGCTCCAAAGCCAATGAAGATTCAGATGAAAAAGATGGGAATGCTGATAAAGAATATCCTGAACTTCCCTCCAAATCAAAATCTGCTGAAACGGGATCTTCAAAGGTTATTAAGAAAAGAAAGTTGATGCTTCTTAGGTAAACTTCTCTTTCGAATTTAATGATTAGCATTCGAATATTTCATTCATCCATTCATACATCCTTTCATCTCAAATAGGTGGCTAGAAAATATTATGCACTTCGAGTGAAACATTTTGCTCCTAAGAGGCCAAGGCCAAAGAAACTATTAATTCCAGAAGGCATTGAGGTGGAATCTTCGAATTCCTTCCTTAATTTTTATAGATCCTTTTAATATGCTTCTTATTATCAAATTCACCATATGTAGGTTCATGTTATAAATTCATCTTCAAAATCAACAGCTGAACAAACATCTAATGAATCTGAACAGGAGGAATCTTCGAAAGAAGAGAGTGTAGAAAAAGAACAAAGTCTAAGTTTTCCTCCACCAACTTAGCTTAGAGATGAAAATCCTCAACAAGAATCAGGATCAAAGGAGGAAAATGAAGAAGGTGATGCCCAAGGTACTACCATGGAAGGAGTTGAATCGTGTTCGAAGGATAACATTGACAAAGAGTCTAATCCTGAGTCTTCTCAGTCGAAGGAGAAAGAAACAAAATCTGACTAAGGCAACTACTTCGAATGAGGATCCTCCCCAAGATCAATCTAAAGTTGACATCCCTTCAACTCCATTTAAAGAAACTCCAAACCCTCAAAATCCTTCAGAACTTCAAAGTGAGGGAGTTGCTACCCCTCAAAGTGTTCCTTTGAACACTTCAAAATCTATGCCAAGTTCTTCCAACAGATCTCCAACACCTTCAAGTTTACAAGAATGCCTGCATGTCTTGGATGAAAATCCTTTTTCTATTTTAGACCTTTTGACAGGCGAAGGTTCAATGTCCTCTACTCAATCTGATTCAAGATCTTATCAGCCATCAACCGAATCCCTTGAAGATTTGATTGAAGGCTTAAAGAACTTATTATTCCTTGATGATTTTCTTGATCTCTACAAGAAGGACGTTGAATACCAGTTTAAGGTGCAAAAGAAGCTTGAAGCAATTTATGCGCGTCAAAATGACCTATCTGCTACTCAATTGAAAGGACTAGATCCTTTCAAAAACATTTTCAGTAAAGTGACAAACATTTTGAGAGAGGATCAGTCAAATACCACAAAAGCTTTTGAAATTCGTGTTGAGACTGCAGACATGTTGGATAAATTGAAGGATTCGAAGACTAAAATGTCTAAACTTCAAGAAAGCATGGGGGCTTTAAATATTCAACTCTCTTCTGTTACAGAAAGACGTAAGAAGATTGAAGAACAAATTATAAAGCTTCAAGAAGATGACAAGGCTCTGGTCTTAGAGGAAAATACTTGCAAGACTTCAATGTCCAAACTTGAAACTAGAAAGCTCGAGCTCATTGAAGGAGTAAAGTATGTTTCAAGTGAATTGGTGAAATCAAATGAGCTCTTGACTAGTATTAATCAAAGGGACAAAGTCTTGACAAAGCAATATGAAGATTTGAGCCATCTTTATGAGCCTATGAAAAAGAATCCTCCTTTTTAACTTAGCTTCATTTATGTTTTGTAAGAACACATTTTGATTGGTGCTTTGGAGTCACCAATTAACTCATGCTTTTCAAACAATCTTGATTTCGTGCAAAGTTGGTGTGTATTTCTTTAAATATTTTCCATTTATGCTTATAATTCGATCATCACCTGACAATTCTCGAATTGAATACGCATTATTTGAAAATACCTTTTCAACTTCGAACGGTCCTTCCCAATTTGGGGACCACTTTCCAAATCGTTTAGATCTTTTATCAACAGGTAATATCAATTTCCAAACAAGATCTCCTTCATCAAAAGTCTTAACTTTTAATTTACGATTATAAATTCGAGAGACTTGTGCTTTCTGCCTGATGATATTCTCTAAGGCTCTTAATCTAAACTCATCTAATTCATTTAATTCATCCAACATCAAGTTATAATAATCTTGAGTGGGTAGATCGAATTGTCTTTGCACTCTCATTGATTGTAAATGAACTTCACTTGGTAAAACTGAATCATGACCATGGACCAACTTATAAGGTGTAAATTTTGTTGCATCTCGAGGGGAATTTCGATATGCCCACAAAATCTGACTTAAAGTTTTATGCCAATTTCGAGGTCGTTGGTCAAGATGTTTCTTAATCAAAGAAATAATTGTTTTATTTACAGCCTTAACTTGTCCATTTGCTTGTGCATAATAAGGAGTTGAAGTAAGAAGTTTGATTCCATTCTCTTGTGCAAACCTCTTAATCCTTTGGCCTGTAAACACAGTTCCTTGATCAGTTGAAACTGATTCAGGAAGTCCAAATCTAAAAACTATGTTTTCTTGGACGAACTTAATCACGTCTTCTTGAGTTACATCCTTTAATGGGATTGCTTCTACCCATTTTGTAAAATAATCTATAGCCACTATAATATATTTATGCCCCCTAGATAATGAAGGATGAATTTGACCAATCAAATCAATTGCCCATCCTCTAAAAGGCCATGACTTTATTATTGAATGTAACTCACTTGCAGGGATTTGTTGAATAAAACCATGTTTTTGACATTCTTCACAAGCTTTCAAAAAATCATTACAATCCTTAGCCATTGAAGGCCAATATAGATTTTGTCTTTTCAAAACCCATTCCATTTTTCGTCCTGCTTGATGAGCTCCACAGATCCCTTGATGAGTATCAATCAAAGCTTGATATGCTTCTGATTCACCTAAACATCGAAGTAAATTTCCATCAGGTGCTTTCTTATATAACTGATTGGCCAAAATTACATAATGTAAAGCCCTATATTTTAACTTTCGATCTACTTGCATATTTGGATTTTGCAAGTATTCAACTAAAGATTTTCTCCAATCATTCATATCTAAAGTTTCAATATCTAAAACTTCAAATTTCATAACTGGCATATTCTTTTCGAATCGAATCAATTCTTCGATTTTAGATTTACAAATTTTATAACCAGAAGCAATCTGTGCCAATTCATTGGCAACTTCATTATCAATTCGAGATACATGTTCGAATTCCACTTCATCAAAATATTTTAGTAGCTGAAAAGCTTTGAATAAATATTTTGACAATCTAGGATTCAAACATTTATATTGTTTAGTGACTTGTTTGATCACTAATTGTGAATCACCTCGAATTAACACTTGTTTAGCTTTGAATGATATTAAAATCTCCAATCCTAATAATAAAGCTTCGTATTCAGATTCATTATTTGAACGATCCATTCCTATTCGAAACTTTACTTTTGTTGGTAACCCTTTAGGTGAAATCAAAAGAATTCTGATCCCAACACCATGTTTGTGCTTCGATCCATCGAAATAAAACTTCCAAGGCTTTAAACCTATGAAGTCTAATTCGTTAATTCGAATAGGAGGATGATCAACTAAGAAATCAGCCATAACTTGGCCTTTCACAGCTTTTAATGGAAGATATGTTAGCGAAAATTCAGTTAAAGCTAACGCCCATTTTCCTACCCTATTGTGAAGAATAGGTTTCCATAACATGTGCTTTATTATATCATAATGAGAAATTACATAAACTTCAAAAGGTTTTACATAATACTTTAACTTAGTACAAGAAAAGTAAAGACATAAACATAATTTCTCAATAGCACGGTATCGAGTTTCAGCATCATTTATAGTTCTACTAAGATAATACACTGCTCTTTCAATTCCACTTTCGTCTTCTTGAGCAAGCATACTTCCCAAAGTCTCTTCAGATGCAGATATATATAATTTCAAAGGCTTTCCTTTGATTGGGGGTGTCATAATAGGAGAATTGGTAAGAATCCTCTTTATTTATTTGAATGCCACTTGGTGTTCCTCTTTCCATTCAAATTTCTCTTCTTTCTTGAGTTTCAACAGAGGAGAAAACACCTTAATCTTAGCTGACAGATTTGCAATAAATCTTCGAAGAAAATTGATTTTACCCAATAAAGACTGTAATTGTTTCTTGTTCGAAGGAGGATACGTTTCAAGAATTGCCTTTGCTTTATTTTTGTCAATCTCAACTCCCTTCTGATGAACCAAGAAACCCAAAAAATTACCTGCAGATACACCAAAAGCACACTTAATAGGATTCATTTTTAACTTATGTAATCTCATCCTTTCAAATGCTTCTTTCAAATTTGAAAGAGATCATTCTTTGATTTGGATTTTACCACTACATCATCAATATAAACTTGCATGAATCTTCCTATTAAATCATGAAAAATTGAATTCATGGCCCTTTGATAAGTAGCACCAGCATTTTTAAGGCCAAAAGGCATCATTACCCATTCATAAGTGCCTATTGCACCAGGACATCGAAAAGCAGTTTTCGAAATATCCTCTTCAGCAATAAAAATTTGGTTGTATCCTGAATAACCATCTAACATACTCAATATTTCATTTCCTGCTGCTGAATCTATTAACATATCAGCTACAGGCATGGGATATTCATCTTTAGGAGTTGCTTTATTCAAATCTCTAAAATCTATGCAAACTCTTAAAGAACCATTTTTCTTAATAATTGGTACTATATTAGAAATCCAGTCAACATACCTGGCAGTTCGAATGAACTTAGCTTTTAATAACCTCTCAATTTCACTTTTGATCTTCAATATAATTTCTGGTGCAAATCTTTGAGGTGCTTGCTTCACAGGTTTCTTATCAGGAAAGGTAGGTAATTTATATTCCACAAGCTCTTTACTTAGACCAGGCATTTCATGATAATCCCATGCAAAACAGTCTTTATATTCTCTAAGTAATTTGACCAACTTACACTTAAAATCTTCTGATAAATATTTACTTACAAAAGTTGGCCTTGGGTCTTTAGTATCTCCCAAATTTACTTCTTCAAGAGGATCTTGAGCCTCCATCTTTTCAATTCCATGAGACAAAGCTCTTTCGAACCCAAGAGGAGTATCATCATATATGCAATCAAGCTTTTCAAAAGATATTTCTTCCTCTTCAAGTCTCATGCTTGAATCTTCTATGTTTTCATGTTCAAAATCTTGTATGGCTACTGAAGCCATTTCAGAATTGTTTTTGAACTCTTGTTCAAAATTGGCCTCGGTCTCGAAGATCGTTTCACAATCTGCGGTTCAGCAGTATATGCTGAGGTTCGAGCTATGAAGCTCGAAATTACTCTTCTTCTGAAATCCATCCAATATTAGAGGTGGTCCCTGAAGGACCAGTTGCACTTTGAATGATCAAACCATATTAAAGATTGAAAAACGCTTTGTGTGGAATCTTACCAGGCATAAAACCACGCTTTTCAATTGTACAAGGTGTCTGATTCATTATCCATTTCTCACAGTTCCTTGCATTGACTGTGTCTTCTTCAACCTTGTAATATGTTTGATCAGCTTCAACATACTCTGGAATGCCATCATCATTCCATAAGCATAATTTTTTATGAACAGTTGAAGGAACTGCTCCTACACCATGTATCCATTCTCTACCAAGAAGCACATTATAATTTGCCTTCGACGGGACCACCACAAAAACAATGGGCCTTTTGACTGAACCAACAGTCACATCGAAACACAACAATCCCTCTGATTTTGAAGTCTTTCCACTGAAATCAGTAATGATCATATTGTGTGGCATCAAATCACACTTCTTTTTGTTGAATTTCTTCAACAGAGAACTTGGCAATAAATTGATTGCCGCTCCACCATCAACTAATACCTTACTTACAATGACCCCTTCGATTTGAGCCTGAATGAATAAAGGTTTTATATGAGAAACCATTCCAATAGAAGGTCTATCAAACAGTGCTGAATCTTGCTTAACAGCCTGAGTTGACAAACAAGTATAATACGTCTGTGGCTCTGATGATTCATCCTCTATGAAGTCATCCTCATAACCTTCTTCATACTCCTTTTCAAATTCTGCAGGCAGAATCGAAACTACACCACAAATATCTTCAATCCTGTCTGGGAGTCCAGTTTCAAAGTCATCAGTAAGTAAGTCTTCTTCAACCAAAACCTTTTTCTTTGGGACAATACTTAATTTGTCTTTCTGAAGGATTTGGGAATATGTTGGTTGACTGGAAGCCCCTTGCACTTGAATCAACTGTGCATTCTTCGCATTCAAATTCTTTGAAAAATTCGAAGAACTGCCCCCTTGTTCCATTGCGGCCTTTCGATAACGTTGGTTTCTCCTCCATTGTGTCTTAGTCATAAAAGGTTTTCCATTAAAGGAATTATTGTACTGCTTAAGTACTTGTGGATTTTGACGATATTCTTGACTATCTGTCACTCGAATCCACTTGTTAAGAGGAACGTTTGAAGGAGGCACATATGATTTAGGCTTATGGAACATGGGAGGTTGTACCTTATTCATTTCAGACTTCTTTTGAAAAGAAGGTCTCCAAACGTCAACATTTGAAACAGGTTTCGCTACCTTCTGAAACATTTGATTGAAAGTCTGTTGGTAATGTTTCTTGATTCCTGATGACTCAAAAGATCTGGCCACCGTTTGATCAAAGACTGCATTACAACGAGGACAAAGGGAAACATCAGTATTTTCCTCTTTCTTTCGAAGCAAAAAATCAACCAAAGTCTCATTACTCTTTGGAAAGATGTCTTTCACTTCTTTTTCGAATTCCTCAATTGCAATATCAATTGTTGTCTTCGAATCTACAGTAGGTTCAGCTCCTACCATATTGATTTCAACAGTATCAACATAGCTAGCATTGACATTCAAAGGGTCAGAGTCAACCTTCATTGCCATTTTTTGCTTTTCCTCAAATTTCAATCTGCCTTCTTTAATGGCCTCTTGAATGAGATCCTTGAAACGAATACAACTGTTAGTCCAATGTCCAAATGCATTGTGAAACTTACAGTATTTCTTTCCTTTTCTTTGTTCGAAAGAAGGAATTTTATGATCCTCACTAAGGACAATTTGTTTATCCTTTACTAATATATCAAAGATTTGTTCAGCTTTTGATATATCGAAACCATATGTCTTTTTGGGATATTTACTTTGTAAATTTTGATTCCCTGAACTACTATATGGTCTAAGGAATGAACATGCATAAGGAGGGTCCCGGTTTTAACTCAGCAACATCAATTTCGTTTTCTTCGAAATCTGAGTTTTCATCACTAAAATTTTCATTAACATCTACATAGGTAATTTTATCTCTTCTTCCTATCTTTTTGAGTTTCCTATGTTTCTCCTTTTCAAGTTTTAACTGTTCAATTTGCCTAACTCTTTCAGCCAATTGAGCCATATCTCTCAATTGTTGATTTACGAGTTTCTTTCGAATTGAATAGTCAAATCCTCCTGCTTCAATTTTAACTAATTGATTCTCAGGAATTGGCACCAGACACCTAGATCTCAATTGTCTAAATCTGTTCAAATAATCTTCAACAGATTCATCTGAAGTTCGTTTAACTGTAACCAAATCCATAAGACTAACTTTCGTTTCAGCTCTAAATAATTGTTCATGAAATTGTCTTTCTAACTGGTTCCAAGTGTGAATCGAACCAGGAGCCAAGGTTGTAAACCATGTAAAAGCATTCTTAGTTAGGGAACTTGGAAAATATTTCATTTTTAATTTCTCATTATTGGCTAAGTCCCCACATTCTACATGATACCTTGCAATGTGTTCAACTGTGGATTCATTAGCTTCTCCTGCAAACTTAGTAAATTTTGGGACTTTCCAACCCCTTGGTAACTCAGTTTGCAACACATAAGGTGTTAAAGGAGAGACAAAACGTGGTCTACCAGTTTGACCCACATCGAATCCATGTCTATTCAACACTAATTCAACTATATTTGCTATATTATTTTCTCCCCCAATATTGTTTTGCCTTATTCTTTCTAAAACATCATCAGCATTTTGATTCCTGTTCAAAACAAATGGTTGGGCATTCATATTTTGAACTGGTTCGAAAGACACGTTCATTATTCTCCTTTGGACCATTATTGTTTCCAGGATTCTAATTTTGGTTTTGATTTTGATCAAGGTCCATATTACCATGTTGCTGGTTTTCAGGGTATGGGGGTGCACCAAATACATCAACAATTCTAGCCATTTACCTGGTCAATGTATTATAATTTTGATTAGTGTTTTCAATGAGTGGATTTATCATTGTTTTCAATTGAGTGGACAACATGTTAACCATTTCATGATTATTCTCATCAACTTGCTGCCTTATCGAATTCAAAGCAGTATTTGTTAATGAATTCGAAATTTGCCGAGAGTTCAATCCAAAAAAACTGGTTCCAAAAACACCTAAGTTTGAAGGACCAGCTTGATTGAATGAAGGTGTCATTGTACTTGCGTACACGACTGGGGCTGTTCCTTGAGTAGGAGGAACAAAACCAAAAGGAAGTCCATATGGGGGATTTCTCATACTTGAATTTGTAACCTGTATGCCCCCAATTGATTGTGGATTTGTAATCATAACCTGAGTCCTCAAAGGATCTTCAGTTTGAGTAGTGTTCCCTGGTAGATCACGTTGACCACGGTTCACACTATTATTATTTTCCACTCCATTAGTCTCAGTATTGTTAACAGACTCATTGTTATTCCTTTGGTTTGTAGGACTGCCTTGATTTGCAGAAGTATTTCCAGTGACATTTTCAGAAGTGTTTCTGTTACGGTTGTTATTTGCCATTGAATTAGAAATGGTTCTACCACTTCTCAAGATCATGCAGTTTCTAACACTGATTTAGCACTTAGTCCCACCGGGCGTGCCAATTCGTTTGTTGTGAAAATTTTCAATTAAAATCGAAAATGTTCTTGATTCTCAAAGTACAATCTGGGACTACAATCTGAATCCTCTAAAGGTTCTTTTTAAAATCAGGTTTATTTAGAAAAACGCTTTCAAAGAGTAACAGAATTTTGAATCAATTACTTCTTCAAGAAAAATGGTTTCTTCGAAAATCAGTTTTGAAAGATAAACAGAATTTCAAAGAAATGAATGTTTTAAAGGACAAAGTGCAAGAATTGAAATTGCAAAATGTAAATAAAAGAAAGAAAGATTTGCTGAAAAGTAAATGCAGAATTTAAACAAATCAACGGAAAAAGATGCAGAAATGTAAAGAACAGAATGTAAATCAAAGAAAGGAAAATGACTGAATCGTAAATGACATTAGTTGAAAGATGGTATGGATACACATACTGGACACTCTCTTGAGTTAACCTCTTAGTCGTTTCAATGTTAGACGTTGGGTGTTTCAGAGAAGTTTCAGTAAATGGAATCCAACCCTTGTTACATCGTATTTTGAACTATTTATAGACTTCTATTCTAACAGACACTTAACCAGATTTTAACACGTTTACAAGCCTAGATTACGTGTCAAGTTTCTAAGTATGCCACGCGTTCAAATCAGCAGCATTCTTCAATCTTCAAATAACTGACTGCTTGAGATTTTGACACCTGTCTTCAAACAGCAACGTCCACTAACTGCTTATTTGAAATTTGAACGCTCTCTGCACATTCTTCCAATAACTGCTCCATTTGAAATTTGAATATCTTCAAGGCCGTTTATTTCCGCACAACAAAGACCCCTTTCTTCCTCGTTTGAGTCGCACCGAACTGCAAAATCGCTTCTTTCTTCCTCCTTCACGCGATTGTCTCTTGTCTCCGCGGTGCTGTCTCTGTCGTCTCAGTCGCAACGCCAGTCCGCGCCGCTGTCTCGCCGCAACTCTTTCTCAATTTTAGGGTATACTTACTCCTTTCTTCCTATCCCGAGTTTGTCGACTAAACCCTTAATTTCTCTCTCTCACACACACACACTCTCTCTCCTTGTTAGCTATTGTTCGCTCTTCTCTCTGGTTTCTCTCTTGCCCGCACGCTTTCTCTCTCGCTCTTCTCTTCAAGATAAAATTTATGGCATTTTTGCTTTAATCTCTCCCTCTCATATATGGCTTCTTGATACTGATTTTTTAATTCTCAGTTTTTCTATTCTCATTTGATTTTATTATTCTCGATTTCTTTTTTTTTTTGTAATTTGTGAATCTGATTGATGTCCCTATGATTTATGACTCAAGTTTTCGACCTTCTGATGTTGAATCAGATTTCTATGATGTTAAATCTGTAATTATATTCAATGTTTAATTTAGGTGATAAGTGTGTGCAAGTATGGTGGATTAGATTCCTACGAATGCATGCATGTTTTATGTATATGTAATGTTTTATATTCTTGATACATGCATGCATGCATGTTTTATATTCCTATGAATTTACCCAAAGCTTGCACTAGAAGCCAAAAAGCGATTTCAGCATATTCCAGAGGCTTATTCAGGTGTTTTACATGGACAAATCTTATTAATCTGTAATGTTGATGCAATTTCTATTTTAATGAGGCAATAATTGATGGTCATTGCTTTCCTTTTTCCTTTCTCAATTTAGTTTTGTCCAATAAAGGGAATAGAAGGATTTATGATGCTGGCTAGCTTGTTTGGTCTCATTAGAAAGGACGATGATGAGGAGGGTTCATATATCCAAAGTTAATTAATTTATCCTTTAATTTCTTCGATTTGTTACAGACTTGAAGAGTTGAGAACCATGATTTCTTTTTTTTTTCCCTTCATATTATTGATTATTAATTATCATATAACATTTGATCGCTGAAATTTAAATTACAAGCATTCGTTGATTTCATGCAAGAAATGACCTTGATGATGCAGAAAGTGAGACCCCAGGTCCTGCATATCAATTCTTCTTTTAGATATTGAAATCTTTCGTTAGCAAACATCTAAACTTGTTGAGAAGAGTTTTTGCTTACTAATATATATTTACTTTGTTAAATGTAATATTTCTGAATTATCTTATGGATCTTGAGTATTTTTAGGATGAAAAAGGCATTATGGAGGATCTTCATATGGGATTGCTAATGGAATGTAAGACTCATGCATCACTTGGGTTTCATACTTATATAAGGGAACAAGTTTTCATTTTCTTTTGTACTATTCATTATGGAAAATATTATTTTGATAATTACTTTTTTATTTTTATTAAAAAACAATATTAATTTTAATGTGATAGATTCGTTTAAAATAGTATTTTGATGTGAAAAAATTATCACTTTTTTTAAGATCATATTAAAACTTTGACATCTCATTTTTGGGATGTGCTAAATATAGGGAAAAGAGAGATAAAAAGAAAAAAATAAAATGAAGAGAGATGAGGTGAAAGATGTGATAATTGATATGATATGATAGGAAATGAATAAAAATAAAAAATTGAGATGTGTAAGGTAGTGTAAAACTTTGACATCTCATTTTTAGGGTGTGATAAGTGTAGAAAGGAGTATTAAAATTTTGACACCTTATTTGTTCGGATGTGATAAGTGTAGGGAAGAGATACATAGGAAGAAAAAAAAGAGAGAGAGATAATATGAAATATGTGATAGATTAGAAAGAGAGATAGGAAAAAGATGGATGAGTGCTAACAACACAATCTCTAACACACTCTTTTCAACAAACTCCTTATGATTGATTAAAATTCACATGGGTCCCATCGAATTATGTGGGTCTCACTCCCAATGTGATGGGACTCACGTGGCTTTTAATCAATCACAAGGAGTGTGTTGTGAGAGCGTGTTAAAAAATATGTTATTAGCAATACATCTTGTAAAAAGGTGTTACACCAATGATACACTCTCTGGGTGTTTCACACTAGAACAACCCGTAATTATTTGTACAACATATAAAATAGAAAAGAAAAAAGAGAGAATTGGGGATGTTATGGGTAATGTGATGAAAAGAGATAAAGATAAAAGTGTGTTGCATGAGTTGTTGAATGTTTTCTATTGTATGAACTTGATATCTCTTAAAAAAAGGGAAAACAAAACTATTGCTTTTCGAAACCGCATTAATACTACTTTTATTTTAGAAAATAATTCAATAATGAGAAATATTTTAAAAAATAGTGGTTCCATAAAGGACTATGAAACCACATTCATGACTTTGTTTTCATCGCGGTTCAAATACGAAACCGCGTTAAATTCTATTCAAACTTTAAAAATATATAAAAACATATTGTAAAAGTGACAACTGTGGTTAATTATCTTTATTATTCCTCGCGGTAAATGACACTTTTTGGCATAGTGATGGGTTGAGGAGAGGTGAGGAGAGGAGAAAAAAAAAAGAACAAGTGTCAAAAGCTAATCCCCAGTTAATTTTGGTCAAAACTATATTCAGTAAAATAAGCCAACCCAACTAGATCGGCCGCCTCAACCTGTATTTTTATAGGGCTCGAGTATTAAAATTAGAGGCCCGATTTTTTGCGAGGGTTTTAACCCGAAAAAAAGAACTATCACTAAATTCGACTTCGAGTTTGGTAGCCAAGACAGGCTTCGGGCTACCCGAATATATTTTAAAAAAAATAAATAATGGGCAGATAGAACAATGTGAAACTCTAAAATATAATTTCTCACAAAAAAAACCTGAAACCCTAATCCTACTCTCTCACGACCAGAGCACGACACCCATGGTTGACGACACAAACCATTGTCTCTATTTCTCATTCCGCTACAACTGACGGCTCAGGCAGACACATCCACATAACATAAGGCAATTTGCATTGTCCCTCTCCTTAGTGGAACCGCATCGCATGTCAGCACCTAATAGGCAGCATCACCGCTCAACGTCGTCCCTCATTCTCAAGCAGCGTCGTGGCCGCACACCTTATTCCCATTGGTTCTCACGCACGCGTCTGACTAAGCAACACATGTTCACACACGTGTTGTCTTCTCTGTCTCATCTAGCACGCGTTCACTCCTTTGACCACCACCGGACGTCGCTTGAGACGGACTCGTTCCAGGTCAGTTATGCAGCTATTAATAGTTCCTTCATTCACACATTATTTCAATCTCTATTTTTTTCCTCTGTAATCCATATTCACACACACACTTCTTAATTTCTCTTTGTTTCATTCAATGCTTTCTTTTGTTTTAGACCTTCGATTTCTTTTATGAGAAGTTGCATTCTCATCCAATTTGTTGTAATTGAAAAAAATCTCAATTTCAATTTTTGGTTTCTTAGAAAAAATTTGTGGTGCTGATGAGAAGATGCATTTCTGTATGAATGTTAATTAATACTTTAAAGTGTTAAATATGGTTTTAGTCCCTAAAATATAATTAATATTTGATTTTAGTGCCTATAACTTAACACGGATGGTTTTGGTCAATCAAAAATTGAAAATACACTAATTTATTCCTTATTACACATTTTTGCTACAGATTTTGCTATGGATTAATTATGAATTTTTGTCGATAAGGACTAGAAAAGGGTATTTTTACTTTTGAGGGACCAAATCCACCGGTTTTAAATTACATGGACTAAAATAAAATCTCGACTATATTTTAGGGACTAAAAATATATTTAATCCTACTTTAAATTATGTCCATTGCTCGTCAATGAACTGATAAATGTTGTTTGGGTTATTCAATTCAATAGTAATATTAATGAATAGAGTGTAAAGGCGTAAAAGGTTCACTTATCTATATACTTCCCCTTATTTGAAAAATAAATTCATATTGTTGAGTGACATTATGTTATTGAAACTCTACCAAAATGAACTAAATACATATGGTGTTGATTTTGATTTATCAATAGGGAAATGACTGAGCATTTAAAGGTGTGTCCATAATTACCCTTTTACTGATTTTTTATAAGGGTAAAATAACATTTTAGTCCCTATAAAATACGTGAGTTTTGATTTTCGTCCCTGTAAAATTTTTCTTTTTTATTTGATCCTTATAAAATATTTAAGCTATTTTTTTAGTCCCTATTGTTGATTCCACTATCAATTACGAATGTCTCGAACGTCCATCACAATTAGTAATCATATGTATTGTACCTTGGCACATTATACAACAGTGTTAGCCCCTTTAAACACATTCAAAGACTATTTATGATATATATGAAGGAAGAAATGTACAAAGAACTTATGTTCAAATTGACCATGAAATTTGACTTTTTAAATGAGTTTAAGGAAGGTAACACTCTTATATAATGTGTTAGGGTACTTTTGAAGTATTGTTGGCTATTATGGGTGTTCGACACATCCACAATTAACAGTAGAACCAACATCAGGGACTGAAAAAAAATCATAAATATTTTATAAGGATGAAATAAAAAAGAAAAATTTTCCAGGGACGAAAATCAAAACTCGGATATTTTATAGGGACTAAAATGTTATTTTACCCTTTTTTATAATTATTATTTTTTTCTTTAGTTTTATAGAAATGTAATTATTTAAACCTTTTAATGAGGGATATTTTTTAAAAAATTAAATTTTAACCGGGTCAGTCTGCATAAGTCTGTTACTCATATAGGGTCGGGCTTGAGCTTTAATTCCACGTGATTGACCTTTTCTAGGTTTTTTAACCTAACTGTAAAATCCAGTTACCCACTTTAAACTGAGTCGGATCGGGTAGGTGGTTTTGTAAGCTCTAATCTAAACCCACACCTATAGTTAAAGTCGACCTTTTTGGTCTAAACTTAAAGCCTAGTAAAATGTCATGATTCCACCAACACATATAGTTATTACTTATTAGAGACTCAGAGCCCACTTATATAGATCTATTACATTTTCCTTTTTTACGGAAAACAAAATTTTGGGTACTTATAAATAATTTAATTTTAATATATTATAGTACAAAACTTTTATACTGACTGTTCTGGTGTAGAACTCGGACTCGGGCCTTCGAAGTCGAACTCAGATCTGGGTATTGTTGAGGAGCGGATTCGGGTTGTCCACAGATGGGGGGTGTGCCTGCAAAGACACTCCGACGCCCAAATCAGATATGTATAACAGTCAAAGTGATTGACTGAGTAAAGATTGCGTGCCTTGTGAATTGTTGATACCTCCTATTTATAAGGGTCTTGGGCCTGTATAAATATGGTAAGCAGGTATCTTTATAAAAGGGTAAGTGCGGGTCTTGGGCGTGTGTAAATATGATACGCATGTATTATAAAAGTAGTAAACAGGCAGATATATAACTGTCGTAAGTGGGCAGATATATAATTGTAGTAAGTTTGGAGATATATAATTGTCGTAAGTGGGCAGATATACAGTTGTAGTAAGTAGGCAGATATATAACTGTCGTAAGTGGGCAGATATATAATTGTAGTAAGTATGTAGATATATAACTGTCGTAAGTGTGCAGATATATAATTGTAGTAAGTGGCCAATATATAACTGTCGTAAGTGGCCAGATATATAATTGTAGTAAGTAGGCATATATGTAATTGTAGTAAGTAGGCATATATGTAATTGTAGTAAGTCAATAATGACATAACAAATTCTGCTAAGATTTCTTTTGGTCATGCTAATTAATGGGCCTAAAGAATTAGTCCATAACAGATGCCCCCGGCTTAAGTTGACTTGGTAAAGTCGGCTTGAGCTTTATTAGTGATTCAACCGATATTGGTTACGACTAGCCGACTTGTTACTGTGCCGACTTGTGTACTTGAATTGATTTAAATAGGACCGAATGATACTGGTCCGAAGCAGATGTCCCCAGCTCGAGTGATTATTGAAGAACCAAGATGCTTTTCACATTCGGTTGTTGTTGAACCGAGATGCTCTTCACATCCGGTTATTGCTTATTCGAGATGCTCTTCACATCCAATTGTTGTTGATCCGAAATGCTCTTCTCATCCGATTAATGCTGATCCGAGATGCTTTTCACATCTGGTTATTGTTGATCCGAGATATTCTTCACATCCGGTTATTACGGATCCGAGATGCTTTTCACATCTGGTTTTTGTGATCTGAGATGTTCTTCACATCCTTATTGAAGAACCGAGATGTTTTTCACATTCGGTTGTTGTTGATTCGAGATGCTCTTCACATTCGTTTGTTGTTGATCCTAGATGCTCATCGCATCCAATTTTGGTGATTCAAGATATTCTTCACATCCTTATTGAAGAACCGAGATGTTTTTCACATCCGGTTGTTGTTGATTTGAGATGCTCTTCACATCCGTTTGTTGTTGATCCTAGATCTAGTTTTGGTGATTAAAGATGTTCTTCACATCCTTATTGAAGAACCGAGATGTTTTTCACATCCGGTTGTTGTTGATCCGAGATGTTCTTCACATTCTTATTGAAGAATCGATACGTTTTTCACATTCGATTGTTGTTGATCCGAGATGCTCTTCACATGCGTTTGTTGTTGATCCTAGATGCTCTTCACATCCGGTTTTGGTGATTCAAGATGTTCTTCACATCCTTATTGAAGAACCGAGATGCTCTTCACATCCGATTGTTGTTGATCCGAGATGCTCTTCACATCCGATTATTGCGGGTCTGAGTTGCTTTTCACATCCGGTTTTTGTGATACGAGATGTTCTTCACAACCTTATTGAAGAACCGAGATGTTTTTCACATCCGGTTATTGTTGATTCGAGATGTTCTTCACATCCGACTGTGCTAATCCGAGATGTTCTTCACATCCGAGAAGCTCTTCGTATCCGATTTTGGTTGAGCTGAGATGTTCTTTACATCCGAGATGCTTTTCACATCTGGTTTTGGTGATCCGAGATGATCTTCACATCCTTATTGAAGAACTGAGATGTTGTTCACCTCCGGTTGTGCTGATTCGAGATATTCTTCACATCCGAGATGTTCTTCACATCCGGTTTTGGTTGATCCGAGATGTTCTTTACATCCGAGATGCTCTTCACATCTGGTTTTGGTGATCCGAGATGTTCTTCACATCCTTATTAAAGAACCAATATGCTCTTCACATCCGGTTTTGGTGATCCAAGATGTTCTTCACATCCTTATTAAAGAACCGAGATGTTTTTCACATCCGGTTGTTATTGATCCGAGATGCTCTTCACATCCGTTTGTTGTTGATCCTAGATGCTCTTGACATCAGTTTTGGTGATTCGTGATGTTCCTCACATCCTTATTGAAGAACCGAGATGTTTCTCACATCTGGTTGTTGTTGATCAGATATGCTCTTCACATCCGTTTGTTGTTGATCCTGGATCCAATTTTGTTGATTCGAGATGTTCTTCACATCCTTATTGAAGAACCTAGATGCTCTTCACATCCGCTTGTTGTTGAATTTAGTTCTAGGATGATTGAGTTTCTGAGACAAATGTGACTAGGTCCGGAGGCTTTTTAGGAGAGTGATTAGGACCGAGTCGGATTCCTTTGATAGTTATTCTGATTCGGATGGTTGTCACACGACCTCTGCAGGTGTCGAGATGGCTGACCCTTAGAATATAGATTACTTCATGCCTGTATGGTCGGATAGGTGCAATTGGGTGGACCCAGAGGTCCTTGGGACGCCTAGCTAGCATCTATCGTTCGGGATGTCCGGAGCTTTGTGTAGGAGCGTTTATTCGCCTTGGTCTTCTACTCAAGATGAAGAAGGATTCCCAAGTGTTTATCAAATGTTTCCAAATGATCTTGGTCGGGGGATTTCTTAAGTCAGGGGAAGATTAGCCGGTTGGAACATGCCGGGAAGACTAGTCGGCTAGAATTAGCTAGGATGATTAGCCGGATAGAGAATTGATCCAGACGGTTGGCCGGTTGGGATACCAACATGTTCGGTTGGTTGAGTTGATGAGATCTCAACTCGTCTTTTTTATATTTTTTTACCCACAATATTATCCGAGCTTATGAGCTCGGATTTAGAAGTATCTCACACTCTGCACCCTGTTTGAATTCGTTAGTTGATCGACAAGGAGAATAATTCGGCCGTGTGAAGAGGCTTGTCCCATTGACCAGGTTGACCTGTCTAAGACATATCTGGTCATGAAAATAATTTGGGTGACGTACATGTATCGGGCTAAGAACTGAATCTGGAACCAGTTGAGACAATCTCACCTCCAAGAAGTTTTTAATATGACAAACTGTTTAAATTTAAATATATGAGATACAATTGGTATTACTAATTATGTGCTTAAGTGTGGCAGAGCTTTTCCAGTCTTTGTTTGCTGCAGAAGTTTTAATTTAGGCACATGAGCTAAAGAAGATCTCAAGACCATAAAACAAGCAAAGTCATAAATAGAGAAACACAAGAACGAAACTTCAAGTTGACATGGTTCAAAAAGACCTGCAAACAGCTTTGGTTTTCAAAGTTAAAAGAATCAGTTGCAGATTCAATCAGCAAAGAGACACTAGTACAGCATGAGATGCAAGCCTGTGATCAGATAACAAGAAATATCTCAAATAAATAAGGAAGAAGCAGGACTGAGAAAGAGACTCAAGTTCAGCTTGAGATGCAAGTCATAAACAGATGCAAGTTCAGTTTGAGATGCAAGTCACGAACATATGCAAGTTTAGCTTGAGATGCAAGGACAACTTGAGACGCCATCTCAAGACAGAAGCAGTAGAATGAGATCTTATCAAAGAAGCAAGAAAGTCAAGACAGATTCTGAACAGAAGCAGTATTGCAAGCTCAGTAGAAAAGACAACATGTAAAATCAGCAAAGCGTCGGCCAAGTACACTGATATAGTACCACTGCCCCTGAAAAGCTGCCTTGACTCAACAAAAAATCTATCTGTCAGCTATGTGTCTCAACAGCTAGAAACGGCCATAAAAACGGCTAGTTTCTATCTTAAGTATAAAAGGAGACTTCATGGAACAGTAAGGTGTGAGAGAGACTGCCTGCATTACTGCACAATTACTGAGCATCTTATCACATCTCAACTATCAACTCAAGTTCACTCTCAACTGATTATTACACAGACTCTTTACAACTTGAGATCCATCTTAGTCTCTACTCATCTCTCTTCTCTAAGTATCATACTGTCACTGTATCTTAGAAGAGAGCTCATCTAGCTTACTACATCTTTCATCTGTACTTCATTTTAATTGTAAGCTAGTCTTATCTCAACTTACTCTGTAACCTTGTCTCATCTAAGAAGAGGAGAGCGCCTAATCTTAGAGTGAGGTGTGTGTGTCCTGAAGAGGCTGTAAACAATACTTGTGGCTCAGCTAAGATAGGAGTCCTTAGGCTTAGTGTGAGTGAGACGTCCTGAAGAGGCTGTAAGAATACTTGTATTGACGGGTTTGTCAATAGTGGAAATCTCACATGTTGTGAGGACTGGACATAGCCCAAGGTGTGGGTGAACCAGGATAAGATCTCTGTCCCTTATCTCTTCCCTTATCTTTACGATGCTTATCTTAAACTGACTGAATAACCAGATTGCATCTCTAACAATTAAACCAACGTCTCAAGTTGAGACTCTAAACTATTTAAACAGAGACAAACTTAATAAAATTGAATTTACGTGTATTTTGTCTTATCAAGAGATTCCAAGTCAACAGACTTGAGACTACATCTCAGCCTTCAATTTTAGTTTAGAAATTTCAGGAACAGATTTGGGAAGTCTCTATTAAACCCCCCCTTCTAGAGACATCCAGCCAACTTCAGAGCCAAGGCGGCGAAGATGGCTCCGCATATAGTCGGCCAAGTTGAGGTCTGACCATCAAGGAACTATGTCCGAGATGGGTGTCGCAACCGGGGTCACGACGGGGTGGCGAGCCCGAAAAATAAAAATAATGGAGTCTCCACCAATTTATTTGGTTTGGGAAACATGGAAAACCCGAAAATGATTTTAAATTGAAAACCAGTCTGCGAACAAGAGATCCAAATTCGGGAATCGATTATGTGTAGGGAAGGTGTTAGCACCCTACAACATCCGTTATAAACGGTTACCTTTAATTAATTGTACAAAATAGATTAAATTTAAAAAATATTTATTTTACCCCAATTCTAAAATGTTTAAAACATTAAAATATTTTTTTGGTTATTTTCAATTTTTAATATTTTTGGTATTTTTTAGAATAAGTGACAAAACTTATTAAAAAGAAACGAAATTATGGATTAAAAGGAAAAAATATTTTTGTTTATTTTGGCTTGATGAGGTAACCCCGCTCCTACGTATCCCCAGGTACAATGAGGAAATCAAAGCCACGTAGTTTTGAGATAAGTGGTTGGGAAATTGATTGATTTTAATTTTGAAAAAAAGAATTTTAAAACATTTTCTTGTTTTGAAGTTGCTTGCGACGAATTGCATAAGCGAAAGGTGAATGGGATTATTTTGCCTCTTTGGAGGGTTTGAAAATGGGGTTTGAAATTTAGAAAAAGAAAGAGGAAGAAGAAGAATGAAGAAGAATGATTCTTCCTCTGGAAGCTTTGTGACGCCCTTTGCGAAATTACGTAATAAAATAAAAATCAAGCCATATATCAGTCATTTACTATAACAAATAATAAATAAAATAAAAAAACATCCTTAAAATTGTTGAATTTTATGAAAATGCCCTTGTCAATGAATTGAAAAGTGAAAACTACTCGACGTGGTTGGCCTAGCTTGTTAAGAAAAAATATTGAAAGTTTTTTTTTACGAAAAAAATATTGAAAGTTGAATGTTAAAATGTTTTGTAAAATCGATGTGTAGTAAAAAGCTGCAAAAACCCACGTGACATTGTTTAGTAAAAGTACTGGAGTAATGTAAAAAGACACCCTACAAAAGTCAATCCCCATAGGCCATAACACTCGTCGTAGCAATAATCATCACATTGGTATATATTAAATTAATTTTATTGAAAATTTTATTTAATAATATGAATAATTTCAAATATTTGATTCATATGATAAATCCTTCTTAAAAGTTGAAAGGAACCGACGATGTCAATTGTTATTCATTTTTAATTTTTAATTTAAAACCTTTTTCAACTTTTAGTAATAATATTTAAAGAAATGAAAAAATCTAAAGTTATTATTAACACTAAACCCAACGATAAACATGAAAAAATATTTGTTCGGTAGCTTATTATAAGACTCTTCTAACAACTTTACACAATTTGAGAAAAGTTGGTTAATACATTAGTCTTTTAAAAAAGGGAAAATATGTTTTTTATCCCTATAGTTTTGGTCAACTTTGGTTTTTGTCCCTGTATTTTAGATCCTTTGTTTTTTGTCCCTGAACTTTCTAAACCCCCAAACCATGGTCCCTGGCCGTTCATCAGATCTGTTAACTTGATGAGCTGGGTAACAAAAGTTACATTTTAGCCTCAATAGTGGTCCCAAATAGCTGACTCATCTAATTAATATTTTTTTGTTAATTATTTAATTATTACAATAACCATAATTATGATATTAGGTTTTTTATCGAGTAAAATTGCTCAGGTGAAAACCCTAATTTAGCAATAAGGATTATTTTAATAATTAAAAATTAATAAAAAAGTTAATTAGATGATCAGTCAGATATTTACGACTCACTATTGAGGCTGACATGTAACTTTTGTTAGCCAATTCTTCTGGTTAATAGATCTCACTGACGGGCAGGGCCCACAATTTGGGGGTTAAGAAAGTTTAGGGATAAAAAACACAGAATTTAAAGTACAGGGACGAAGACTAAAGTTGACCGAAACTATAGGGACGAAAAACATATTTTTCCCTTTAAAAAACTTTAGCATTTCAAATATACCCCTATTTAAAGATCATATATTTTATGAAAATACACAATAAATTTGATATATATCAACACATTTTATTGTATTACCACATCCAAACTTTAGTATCAATCTCAACAAACATATCTGTACTTATGTGTATCAATATCTATAAATTAAAATTTTTTAATGTAAATAATATATTATGAAAGTACACAATAAATTTATTGTAAATCAACACATTTTATTATATTACCACATCCAAACTTTAGCATCAAAATTACCAAATATATTTATACTCATGCGTATATGTGTCTATAAATTAAACAATTTTACTTTAAAGGAAAGAGATGACACGAATTTTAATAACAAAAAATAATAATCATAATATAACTAATAAAATATTATGAAAATACACAATAAATTTGATGTAAATCAATTACCACATCCAAACTTTAGTATCAATCTTAACAAATATATTTATACTCGTGTGTATTTATATCTATAAATTAAACGTTACTTTAAATATAAGAGGTGACACGACTTTTGATAACAAAAATTAAATATAAAAGCTGATACGACTTTTGATAATAAAATAATAATAATAATAGTAATAATAATAATAATAATAATAAAATATTCTATAAATAGTGATTATAATATTTTTTAACTTGTTACTTTGTTAATATATAGATGGTAAGCAAGTATCTTTATAAAAGGGCAAATGTGGGTCTTGGGCGTGTGTAAATATAGTAAGCAGGTATTATAAAAGTAATAAATAGGTAGGTATATAACTGTCGTAAGTTGGTAGATATATAATTGTAGTAAGTATGCATATATATAACTGTCGTAAGTGGACAAATATATAATTGTAGTAAGTGGTCAGATATATAACTGTCGTAAGTGGGCATATATATAATTGTAGTAAGTAAGCATATATGTAATTGTAGTAAGTCAATAATGAAATAACAAATTCTGTTAAGATTGCTTTCGGTCATGCTGATTAATGGCCTAAAGGATTAGTCCACTACACTAACAATTGATAATATAAAAAAATATTAAAATCTTAATTACTATTGAAATTTTTTATTTTGTCATGATATAATATTTTTAATATAAAAAAGTTTATATTATAAATTTATTTTTATATATTAATTTCGATTCCACATTATTGAATGTGAAAACATTTTTACTGTAAAAAGCTCTTATCTTTGTCCGTGTAACTTTATTTTTAATTATATAAAAATTTGAAAAGCTCGTTATCATTACAAAATGTACTTATTTTTTCTTTATACCATTCTATCTAATATCTATATAACTATCCTATTATATTTTAAATTATAAAAAAAAGTAATCAATCAATAAATTGAGAAGTTTTTATTATTATAGAAGTTTAGGTCTTATTCGGGGGATTATGAGTTTTCAATCTTTTTAAAAATTTTAAATTGAGTTTTTACTTTTTATAACTCAAAATAAAAAATTAAAAATCTTTTTTTGTGGTTTTCAAAATGTTTGTTCTGTAAATCATAAAAAAGTTTTCAGTTTTTTATTTTAAATGTTAAAAATTTGATAAAAATTCTTTTATAATAAAAAATTAAAAAGTCGCATCATCCCGAATATACCCTTAATTATTCTTTTTTATCCTTTTGAGATTTTGTTTAAATTTTGAAACATTTGAATAAGAAGCACGTTCATAAATATCATTTGAATGTTTTTGTATTAATTATATATATATAATCTTTTGTTTTGTATTGATTTTTTAAAGTTATTTTAGAAGTATCAATTAACAAAACAAGAATATTATTCTTACAATGCAAGATAAATAACTAGGCTCACTAAATGATCACAAAATTATAAAAAAAAAATATGTCTACGAAACAGAAATACATTTTTTTTCCTAAAACTTGCCTATTTAATTCAATAATGTAATTATTTATTAATTCTTATACAATAATAAATGTTACTTTACATTATCTTTTTGATTTGATATAAACTGGAACCAGAAGAAGGAGACTACATGGGAGTTTAAAAAAAAAATCTTTCAGAAAGCGTACAATCAATATCATGCATCGGATTGTAACCAAAAAAAATATCATGCATCGGATACGTCCGTCCTAATACCAACATAACTCAGATATTGCGTGTGATTTAGTTAAACTCAAGTTTAGATTCCATAATATAACTATTTGTATTAAAAACGCGAGTTTTTCACTTTCAACGCTAAACCAAACACATGTTTACAAAATGTGAAGTCATTATGAAGAAAAAAAAGGGAAATGTTTTGCGTCCCGCAAATAGTGCTTACCACACTGGTACACTGTTTGCAAGTTTTGTCATTTAGTGCCCCTTTTAATAGTTTTATTTATTTTTATTTTATTATTATACTCATTTTTATTTATTTATTTCATTAAATAAAAATATAGATTAAAAAATATAATAAATGATCACATTGAATTTGTGTTAATCATTCCTGTTAACATGAGATTAATTATGTATCCAGAAACGGTGAACATATTTTTAAATAAGGTTAATGATGTATCCATTGGCGGTTAACAGAATAGTATATTTGGTTAATTAAATTTGTGAGGTTAATTGCAAATCCATGAACGGTCAATGAAATAGTAAATTTGGTAATTGCATCAACATAGAACAATGATCACATGAATTTATTGTTAACCCTTCGTGAAATGTAATATTATAAACATGAGGTTAATCGTGTGTCTATTAAGGGTTAGTGAAATAATAAATTTGGTTATTTACATCAAAATGACACGGGGTTAATTGTGTGTCTAGAAACGGTGAATAAATAATATATTTGGTTATTAGCATCAAAATAGAATAATGATAATGAGAAACTTATGTCAACCCTTCCAAGAATACACATTTATTGTATTTCTTAATCTATTTTTATTTAATGAGATAAATAAATAAAAATAAATATAATATTAAAATAAAAAATAAATAAAAATGAGTAAACCCTCAAAATGGTCCCTAAAAGATATGGGGTCGGTCACATTGGAACCTAAAAGATAATAAATTGTAAAAACGTGTTGAGAAATAGTAACATCAGTCAATTAGGTCATTCTGTTAACTCCCATCTGTTAAAGTTAACAGAACTACAAGTAAACCCCCAAACTGGTCCCTGAAAGATATGGGATTGGTCACATTGGTCCCTGAATGATAATAAATTGTAAAAACGTCCCTAAAAAATAATAACACCATTTATAAACCCTCAAAATGGTCCCTGAAAGATATATGGTTGATCACATTGGTCCCTGAAAGATAATAAATTTTAAAAACGTCCATGAGAAATAATAAAATCATTTATTATGCTTTCTTTTTTCTCGTTGATTTTGTTTCATTCCCAAATGCAAGTCATGCCTCACCATTTCTGGAAAGGCTGGACTAATAACATTTACACCGCTATCATGGTTCTAATAATTGAAAATCATGAAAGGAACTGCAAAAAGATTGGTCTATCTGCATGAATTTAATAATATGTCATTGGAGATCTCAAGCCAAGTAACATACTTGTTGGACATAACATGACACCCTACATCTCTAATTTTGGACTTGGGCGCCTTGCAAATATTGTTGGGGGGAACCCCAACCTTGCAATCCAACTGAGTGGCTGTAGAAAAACTCCAAGAGAGACAAAAGAGCTTGTCCACTGAAGTTGCAACTAATATTTTGGGAAATGGTTATGAGGCTCAAGAAGCACTGAAAGTGGTGAAGCCATCAGAGAAATGGGATGTTTATTCATCTGGTGTGATTTTGTTAGAAATTGACGGCACCTATCAGTAGAACTCTGAGCTGACAGATGAAAGCTAGGATCAAGAATGGAGCTGCTAGAATTGCTTGGAGCTGAACCAAGCATGAGTCACCCTCAACATGGTCAACCCATTGACCTTTGACCTTGGACTCAAGTCAACATGCAAGACTCCATTTAATTAGGATTAATAAAAGTAGGATTAATATTAGGATTAAGATGTAATTAGGAAGTAATTAGGACATGCTTGTAATTTTCCCTTTTCTTCCTATATATGTTGGGCGCTAAAATGATGGTTTTATTGGCTTAAGTATTAGCTTAGCTAATTAACCAAAGGGGTAGGGGTTCAACACCCACTTAGGAGTGTTTTTAACTCATCTTTTATTTTCCCCCTTATTTCCCCAATTTGGCTGTCCCCTTTCTCCTATAAATAGGAGGCTTCCCCCTCTTGTAATTACAACTTTGATGAATAGAGTAAAGGCATTATGTCTATTTTCTCCTCAAGAGTGAGTTGAGAATAGGCTTGGTGGTTCTTGCTTAAACCAACCAGAGACTTATCTGATTCTCCTGAATTAGTGGCGTCTAGCACTTGGACTTATCTGCTGTGGGTGGATTCATGCTTCAGTGGCGTCCCAACCATCTCTTTCTCCTCCACTTTTTCTTTCATTTCTCTCTTTTTCCTTCATTTTCTTGCGCAAAGTACATGCTGCCCAACCACTACTTTTCGCATTTTAAGTGCTTTTAATTGATTCTAACTGGTTGTTTTTGCTCAATTCTAGATTCGCACCTTCACTGCTATCAATTGGTCATCAGAGCTTTGTTGAATTGAGCAATTTTGGAGCTATTTTGGGGTTGTTTTGGGCATTGTTTTGCTGCACATTTGGTGCAGAGTTTTCGCTCATTTAAGTGTAATTCATCTCTTTGTTTCACTTGTAATTGGATTGTTTCTCGGGCCCGAGGTGCCTTTCTGCTACTGTCAGCTTGAATTGCTTGGAATTGTGTGAATTTGTGGGGCTTTTGGTGCGCTAAATACCACCCCCTAGGTGTTTGATAAATTGCCTCTCTAATTGATATACTTGTTCTTGAGTGATTCTTGCAAATTCAACTGCTATAACTGTTTTTTGTTGGTGAAGTGTGGTAAGAGGAGGCATTGTTGTCTTCATTTTTCCAAAGATCGTTCACCTACATTTTCTCTCATTCCACCATTAATTGTTCATCCCCATATTCATCTTTTTACTTTCCGCTTTTAATTTTCCGCCATTTAATTTCAGTTTCTCCCCATCCTTTTAATTTCTGTCATCCCATTTACTTTCTGCCATTTAATTTCTATCCTCCCCATCCTTTTAATTTCTGCCATCCCCTTTACATTCTGTCATTTAATTTCAGTCTTCCCCATCCTTTTAATTTCTTCCATCCCCTATACATTTCTGCCATTTACATTTCTACTCTCCCCATCCTTTTAATTTCTGCCATCCCCTCTACTTTCTGCAATTTACATTCTGTCCCCCCCATCCTTTTAATTTCAGTTTCCCCCTTTACTTTCATTTTGCGCAATTTTCTTCATTTATTTTGCCATTTTTGCGCTTTTTTGGGCACTGTATTGTTCAATTTTCTACTTCTATTCTATTTGTCTGTTTGGCATTCTGATTGCAAATCTGAATTGACTGCTATCTCTAACTTGGACTTTCCCTATTTGATTGTGCAAAACGCTCACCATTAGACTGATTTTTGGTTCATAGAGTTGGAAGAAGATCAACAAATTTCCAATTGTTGATTTTCCTTCAAAATTTAATTTCCATCTTAAAACTGAACCAAGCGCGTTTCTGTGACCGTACTGTGTTTGTATAATCAACAAGGAAGTGCTAAGCAATTTTTTTGGAACTTTTTGAAATTAGGTTGCTATACCGTTTTATTTTATAGTTTTTAGAATTCAGCCCGTCTGTTTTGTTTTTCTGGTACCGATTGGACCAGTTTAGTGTCAAAAATCTCAAAAAAATTACATTAGGTGCAGTTTAATTTTTTGTAACTTTGTACAAATTTATGTAATTTTCTGTTAGGGGAAAAGCCAAAAAGAAAGAAAAGAGGCAAGGAAAAATACAAAAAAATTATATTGCCAAAAATACAAAAAGAGGTGTAAAAAGCAAAAAGGGTGCAAAGTCAACAAAAAGAGAAACAGTCAAAAAGACACCCAAAAAAGTCAAAAATTCAAAAAAATAGGGAAAAAAAAAGAAAAACAACAAAAAGAAAGCCCAACAACAGTTGATATTTTACTGTAATTTTTCATTTCATTGTATACTGTAAATTGAGTTGTAATTGTTGTTTTTCTAAAACAACAAATTTTGGCAACTCTTTTAAAAAAACACCAAAAACAATTTTCTTTGCAATTTCTTTCTATCTTGTCTTGTTTGCTTTCTACTATTGTGTATAAGCTTTCTTGAGTGCTTGCTTTTCTTGCTTGTCTCATCAACTCTTTGTTTTGTCTTAGGAAATTCCAATCCTCTTTCAGTAGATATTTTTTTTTGTTAGTGCACTTCTATTTGGGAAGGGTTAAGACTTAGTCTCACTGTTGGTCTTTGCAAGATCAAACCAACCTCAACCAAGTAGAAGAGGCAATAGAGTTTTCATTATAGAAAAAGCCAAAAAGAGTGACATACACGAGTGTTACATTCCGTTGAGTGTAAAGACTTAGTTTCGTGGAAAGGTCCATTTTAAAAACCAAACACTTAAAAACAATGGGTAGCTAGTAGGAACTCACCACCTCCTTCACCTAGGACTTTAAGATATAGGGCCGAGTTGCAACATGCAATTCAAGACATGGCCAGAATGATGAGGCATGAGATGAATGAGCTTAGGCAAGAGTTAAGTGGGAATAGGAGGGAGAGAAGACACTCTTCTCGAGAAGGAGGAAGTGAGAGTATGTTAGAACCATAGGAAACACTAGAAGAAGGGGTTGAATAGTGTTTTGGACATTTTAAATAATTTTGGAAATCTTGAATTAAATTATAAAGGCATTAAGACGAATTAAAGAGAAGAACATATAATCAAAGTTTATATAAAAGCGCGAAAGATAAGAATGACATATTTTGATAAACTTTGAGACTTAAGAGGATTTGATTAAAACACTAACTTACTAAGTCTCTTAATTAATCTGAG
This sequence comes from Sesbania bispinosa, assembly GCA_026901365.1. Classification (NCBI taxonomy): domain Eukaryota; kingdom Viridiplantae; phylum Streptophyta; class Magnoliopsida; order Fabales; family Fabaceae; genus Sesbania; species Sesbania bispinosa. The sequence continues at coordinate 342,113 of QLOH01000069.1, read as the reverse complement.
TTATTTAAACATATCTCAAGGTACCCTTTGAAAGATACTACAGAGAATCTTTTCAGAACTGTTTCTGAACTACTTCAGATGATTGGTAATCGTCTGAAGTATATTTCTAACTTCTGAACTAAGACCTTTTCAAGCCCACTTCAGAGAGTTATTTCAGAGGTTCTTTAAAGTACATTTTCTGTAATACTTCAAATGATATGAGATCAACAGAAAGATTGTTTATCTTTGAAAACTTGTTTTATTGAAATTGTTGAGTTAAGTTTATTATGAAAAATACTTTTCAATCCCCTTCAGAAATATAAAACTGTAAATAAATGAGTTTAAGGGAAAGAAGACTTAGCCAAGAATTTATCCTGGTTCACCCACCAACCCAGTGAGTTACATCCAGTCCCAGGGCAAATCACCACTAGATTTTTCACTATCTGAATCCACAGATACAAGTATTCTTTGACATAGCCTCTTCAGGCTAAAACACAAGTATTCTTTTGTTTTCAACTGCCTCTCCAGGCAACTCATGCGGTATTCTTTTATAGAAAAGCCTCTCCAGGCTCAACAAGTATTCTTTCTTATCAAGCCTCTTCAGGCTCTACACCGAGTATTCTTTCTTACAGAGCCTCTTCAGACTCAACACCAAGTATTCTTTCTTACAGAGCCTCTCCAGGCTCAACACCAAGTATTCTTTCTTATTGAGCCTTTCCAGGCTCTACATAGAGTATTCTTTATTCCACCAAGCCTCTCCAGGCTCTCAGACACATAAAGTGTTTACAACGCAACCTAAGTTTAAGTTCGTGAGAAACATAAACTCAGATTCTTCTTGTACAAAGTGATTACTGAGTCTAACTCAGGATACATGAATTACAATCTAAGTACAAGGAGACGACCGAGATACAAGAGTATAAATTTGGTACAATCTCGTCTTCTAAGTGAGGTGAAACTTCCTCAACTAATTGGCTAAGTAGTGTATGAAATTATGCTTCAGCCATTTCTTTCTTGTAGACTTCAATGTCCAACTTGGTTGGTCTACATGCTTGCCAAGCCAAACATCTGGATATTGACCAACAACTTCAAAGTCTTTCTTGAGGCTATTTATATGTTCTGATGAAATATAGCCGTTGAAGATTTCTTGGTTACCGTTTGAGAAGAAGTGATTTTGGCTCAAGTAGCCGTTGTGAAATAACTTCTCTAAACGGTTGCTTCTTCTTAAGCAGAATAGGTGTGCAGATAGCTTAGCTTTGACACACTACTGATGAGTTCTTTAACCTTGAGAGAATTTCCTTAAACCGATGGATGTCTTCTTTTCTTTCTCTCTTCTTCTTCTTTTCTGATCCTCTTTCCTTTTTGTGAATGTGAGGATGTATCCGTTGAGTTTGTCCTTTAGCCCGAATTGTGCTAGCTTCCTTTTTGCTCAGCTTCTGACGTTCTGTTGCTTTCTTCTTTTCTTTTCTTGATCAGAGTTCCTTGCAAATATTTGAGTAATATCTTATCCGTTGAACAACTGATCTTTGCCTTTGTTGAGACTTCTCATTTTTTGGGCTTTGTTCATGCAATCAGTATTGAGAGTCTTCATATCCCAAAATATGTTCAAAGAGTGTGAGTGTTCAGACGATTAAACTCTTCACATATTTTCAGATGATTTGTGAGCTTTCACCTTGATGTATTATCTCATTAGATTTCATCTGCTTCATCATATCCATTTCTTGCTTCTACATTCATGGAATACATTCAGCAAGATTCTTTCTTCTATCAAGAGTTGCTTCTTCTCTTCTTCAGACGTTTCAAGCTTTATTCTTCTTTGTCTCTTCTGATTCTTCTGATACTTAAATGGATAAGGATGTTTAATTAAATATCCTTAGTTCAAACATCTTTCTCGTCATTTTCTGGTTCAGACTTCTGATTCGCTTTGGGCAGCAGCAGGTGCATTATGTCTGTGTACACAGTGCCTTTTTGTTGCAGGTGCAGCAGCCGTTGCAGGATTTCCTTATTTGTGCAAGTCTTTTGATCGAGGCAGAATAGCATGCCTAACTCTTGTGCTGAAATGATATAGTCCATTGGATAGAGTGTTTTTCATGCTTGACAATGTCTTCACGAGATCACTTCTTGATTTTGTCATTTTCAGCTTTCCGATTGCTTTTGATTAGCTTCAATTATTCAGATGATAAGAATGCTTCAAATGATTGAGTCTATTTCTTCTCTTTAGATTCTGCATTGCTTCATTTTCTGATTCTTACTTTCTTCTTCTTCTTCTTCTTCTTCTTCTTCTTCTTCTAATTTGTTCTTCTTCTTCTTGTTCTTCTTGTTCTTATTCTTCTTCTTCTTCTTCTTCTGATTTATTCTTCTTCTTCTGATTTGTTCTTCTTCTTCTGGTTTCTTCTTCTTCTTCTGGTTTCTTCTTCTTCTTCTTCTTCTTCTTCTTCTTCTTCTTCTTCTTCTTATCTGTTCTTTGTTCTTCTTCTTATGATCTGTTCTTCTGATGAATATTCCAACCTGAAACACAATCAACAAAACAATACCTTTCTCATTAGAACCTGCTTATATGATCTTATTTGTTAATCATTAAAACCTAAGGATACTGAGTCTTAAATCAAGTTTGAATGCTCAAACTGATTCTTAGACTTCACAGAGTAGATATAACATAGTGAGAAGTGAAGATAGGTACCACCCAGAGAGTAGTGAGGGAGAGAGACATTAAAGTCATTCCTTTAGGAGAAGAGAAGTAAGAAATGGAGAACATAGGAGGCCTAGGAGGCGTGAGGAAGCTAGAAGGTATAAAGAAGAGTACTATGACGAAGAGCCTAGGAGGGATAGAGAAGAATACTATGAAGATACCCATAAGAGGCCTAGGAGAGAGCATAGGAGGGAGGAAGAGCCTAAGAGGGAACAAGGGTTCAAGGGAGTCAAAATAGAAGTCCCCACCTTCAATGGGAGTAATGATGTAGAGCAATACCTAGAATGTGAACTTAAAATTGAACAAATCTTTAGTTGCCATAGGTATGGGGAAGAAGAGAAAGTTAAGATAGCCTCTCTTGAATTAAAAAATTATGCCTTGGTTTGGTGGCATCAGCTTCAAGCTGATAGAAGAAGGTGCAATGCTCCTTTGGTTTCCTCTTGGGAGGAAATGAAGTCCATCATGAGAAAGAGGTTCATACCTCAACACTACACTAGGGAGTTGCATATTAAACTCCAAACTCTTAAGCAAGGTTCTAAGAGTGTAGATGAGTATTTTAAGGAAATGGAACTTGCTTTGATAAGGGAAACCATAGTTGAGGATAGTGAAGCAACTATGGCTAGGTTTATCAATGGACTTAATTTTGACATAAGTGACATAGTGGAGTTGCATCCTTATGTTGAAATGGAGGACTTGGTACACCAAGACATTAAAATTGAAACTCAACTAAAAATAAAGGGTAGCTATAAAAGAAGTAATTCTAGTTATACAACTAGGATCAAAGAAACCCTAAAGAGAGATGAGGGAAAAGGCCAAGAGAAGGAAGAACCTAAGGGTTCTAGGGTTGCACCTAACCCACCTCCTTCCGCAAAACCAAAAGAGGATCCCTCTACTTCCACAAGAAACATCAAATGTTTCATGTGTGATGGAAATGGACACATAGCTTCCCAATGCCCAAATAGGAGGGAGATGTTGTTAAAGGAAAATGGTGAATACACTAGTACTAGTGAAGATGAACTTAGTGAACAGGACAAAGAAACTAGTGAAGATGAAAGTGAGGTTAAGAAAGAAGTATTTAGGGACGAGGGAAAACTTTGCATGGTGAGAAGGTCCTTAGGAAACCAAATCATTAGAGAGGATGAGCAAAGACAATCTGTCTTCCACACTAGGTGCATGGTTAAGGGACGAATTTGTTCCCTAATTGTGGATAGTGGAAGTTGCACTAACATTGCAGATGAAAGAATGGTAGAGAAACTTGGGTTGTCTACCACTCCCCACCCCAGACCATACAAGTTATCTTGGATATGTGATGATGGGGAAAGGGAAGTAAATAAGCAAACTCTCATCTTTATTTCCATAAGTGACTATGATGATAATGTTTTATGCGATGTTGTACCTATGGATGCCACACATATCTTGTTGGTTAGGCCTTGGCAGTTTGATAAGAGAACCATCCATGATGGGAACTCTAATCAAATATCTTTTAAACATGATGGAGCTAAAATTACTTTGATGCCAATGTCAATCCAAGAAATATGTGTGGATCAAGCTCACATGTAGAGAGAGATAGAACTTGAGAAAATTTAGAGGCTAAAAATAGAAGGTGAGGATAAAAAGAAAAGAAAGGAAGAAACATCAAAGGTAGAAAAGGTGAAAACAAAAGAAAAACACAAGAATAAAAGGGAAGCAATGTTACTACTCCATCAATTTAAAATTGTTGACCTTAGTTGCTTTAAAGGGGAACAAGAAAAGGAGTTGCTAATCAAGGAAGGAGGAAGTAGCGACACTACAAGGGAGTCTAATCAAATATCTTTTAAACATGATGGAGCTAAAATTACTTTGATGCCAATGTCAATCCAAGAAATATGTGAGGATCAAGCTCACATGAAGAGAGAGATGGAACTTGAGAAAATCAAGCTCCTATTGCAATAAACTTAGACTACAAAGGAAGAGGATGCAATATGTGAGCTTCTAGTGAAAGAGGAAACCAAAGGATTTGGAGCTCATGATACATTAGCCAAGGGAGAGAAAACCAACAATAGCAGACTCGGACCAAAGGTGTGTAGAGAATTGTAGTAGAAACACATGCATGTATTGGGATGTCGACCAACAATATTTAAGAATGAAATGAAATTAACTAGGAATAAGAAAGCATAATAAATGATGTTATTATTTCTCAGGGACGTTTTTACAATTTATTATCTTTCAGAGACCAATGTGATCGACCTCATATCTTTCAGAGACCAAAGTGATCGACCTCATATCTTTCAGTAGGGGTGGGAATAGGCCAGCCGACCTGTCAGGGGCCTGCGGCCTGGCCTGTTTATGGCCTGGCCTGACTCGTTTATTAAAAAGGTCAGGCTAAGACTTGTTAAAAGGCCTGTTTAGTTAAATGGGTCAAGCTTCAGGCCTATGAAAAAGCCTATTAGGCTTAACAGGTTGGTCTGTTTAATATAATAATATATAATTAAAAAATTTATAATATAGTAAAAAAATAAAATATATTAAATTAATTATATAAAAAAGCCTACTTAAAAGGCCTGCTGGCCTGCATAGGCTTATAGGCCTGTTGGCCTGTTTGTAGGCCTTGTTATAAAATAGGCTTATAAACAGGCTTACAGGCCAGGCCAGGTTTTTTCGCAGGCCAGGTCAGGCCTAACAAAAGGCCCGTAACAGGTAACAGGCCTAGGCTCAGGCTTAAGAATTAGTAGTCGGGTCAGACTCAGGCCTGCCAAAGCCTGACCTGGTCTGTTTCCACCCCTATCTTTCAGGGACCATTTTGAGGGTTTATAAATGATGTTATTATTTCTCAGGGACGTTTTTACAATTTATTATCTTTCAGGGACCAATGAGACCAATCTCATATCTTTCCGGGACCATTTTGAGGGTTTACTTGCAGTTCTGTTAACTTTAACAGAGGGGAGTTAACAGAAGGACCTAATTGGCTAATGTTACTATTTCTCAGGGACGATTTTACTATTTATTATCTTTCAGGACCAATGTGACCGACCATATATCTTTCGGGGACTATTTTGAGGGTTTACTCAAATAAAATCTATTAAAAGAAAGGGACACTAAATGACAAAACCCGCAAATAGTGTTGTTTGCGAGACGTGAATCATTAGTCAGAAACAAAAAAATCTTAATTTCCTACCGTACTACAACTATTCTTCATTTCAGTACCAACCTTATCACTATATTCATATGTGTTTTTCCTCAAATCTAATATTTAGAATATTTAAAGACCCGATGCAATTAGAATAGACTATGCAAAGGTTAATGAATTCCTCTGTTGCGTTATCGAATACTTTAGTAGTGTAAGAATACTTCAGAGCGTTTAATTAATTGTTGACAAGGTATATCAGAAATGGTCTCTCCATTTTGCCTTATAATTATATATTAGTGATGATTCAATTTTGACTTAATCCTTTACATAATTTCACCGATTCCACCAACTACTCCTGATGACAATGTTTAAACGTGTTTTAACCGTATCATTAAGCCAGAAAAAAGATAAGCAGGGGATTTAGCGGAAGGGATTAAAATAATAAGAAGAACAAGTAGCGATTAACATACCAAGTGAACAAGGTAATGCCGAAAATTAAAATTTAATTTGCTTGACTTTGATGGAGCATGATGTATGTAACTCATTGATCAAGCACGCATTTAGTTGCTATAGAATGGTTCATCATCAAATAATTAAAGAATTAATTATGGTAAAGGTAAACTGCATACCCCTTCAACGTTTCATCCTTATAAATAGCAAGCTTAATGAGCAACAAATTTCAATTCTCACAAGCAATTAGATACGCAGAGTCATTAATTAAAAAATACAGTATAGCGAGAGGCAAAATGAAAGTTGTGTACTTCCTTGTTGCCATCATGGCTTTGGCATCCTCTGTTGCCTCTGCCTATGATCCAAGCCCTCTCCAAGATTTTTGTGTGGCAATCAATGACACCAAAGATGGTGGTATGTATTAATATTAATTCCTCAAAAGTCTTGCTACTCAAGTTTTAAGTTTGTTTCTCATTTAGATTTATAATTGAATTTTATTATTTCTAAATTTAAAACTTTGCCTTGTTAATTTGCAGTATTTGTGAATGGAAAATTCTGCAAAGACCCCATGCTAGTCAAAGCTGATGATTTCTTCAAACATGTGGAACCTGGGAATACCTCTAATCCTCTTGGCTCAAAAGTGACTCCCGTTACAGTTAATGAACTATTTGGACTAAATACACTTGGTATCTCTTTGGCTCGCATAGATTTTGCACCAAAGGGTTTGAACCCTCCCCACACTCACCCTCGAGGCACAGAGATCCTTATTGTCCTTGAAGGCACTCTCTATGTTGGCTTTGTCACTTCCAATCAAGCTGATGGTAGCAATCGTCTCTTCACCAAAGTGCTCAACAAAGGTGATGTGTTTGTGTTCCCAATTGGTCTAATTCACTTCCAACTCAATGTGGGATATGGAAATGCTGTGGCCATTGCTGCTCTTAGTAGCCAAAATGCTGGAGTCATCACTATTGCCAATGCTATGTTCAATGCTAATCCACCTATTTCTCCAACTGTTCTTACCAAAGCTTTCCAGGTGGACAAGAACGTAATTGATTATCTTGAGAAGCAGTTTTGGTATGACAACAACTAGTTTGAAAACGTCAATAATCATTTGATTCTAATTGGATAATTGACTTCAATGTTTTGAGATCCCCTCATTCATTTAGCCTTCTTCATGTAATTTACTATTGCAATAAATAAAATGCTTGTGGCTTATATGTACACTGGTTGTTTTCTTTGGAGTAATTATTTTTATATGGAATGCAATAAGATTTGAATATAAGACCTCGTGCTAAAGAATTATCCACTACTAGGCCTGGGTTATTATGTTTGGAGTTTGATGTAGTTTTATTATTATGGTGAATTCAATAAAAGAATTCTTTTATTCTTTCTTGCTCTTATTCAAAGTTTTTGGGTTGTGCTACGGCGCCCGTGCAAGTAAATGGTTTTGGGTACCTTGATCTTGTGACCAATTAATAAATAAAAAGCAACATTTAATTACAACACTTAATGTTATTTACAATTTTAAAAATTAAAATTTTAATTATTTCATTCCCTCGATCCCCATATTCTATTTAATATATTTCATTTCTTTAAATTTAATTATTATTTCAAATTTAAGTTAACAAGAATGTTTAAAATTGAAGTAATTGGATTAAAATTGAAATTAAAAGTACCAACGGATCCTTGTTAGTGAGAGCTAGTTCCACCAAGATGTGGATGTTCCTGGCTCAAGCATGATTTTCTCTTGGTTTATAAAAAAACTGAAAAAAAAAATTTAAGTTAAAAGTGGATTCATAAATTGGTTAAAGAACCTTAGCAATGTTAACTTTTCCCTCACCGCATTGGTTAAATGTGCTATGGTACCCATCCTAAACAGAAGACAATAGTGGCAAGGACGACGGTGGACAACGCTCGTGAATGCCATAAATCGTGAAACGCAGCGGAATAACTTAACTTTTAAATTTAAATATATCCAAAACCCTTCAAAGATCCTTACAAAAGTCATAAATCGTGTCACAGACTATACCTTTTAGTGCTTTCCTTTTTTGTCAAACCACTGGAATGCAATAGTAGTTATGCCTCCACTGGTATCCACACGAACGTGATACTAGGACTCCTTATTTCGCAGTGCTAGCGGTGACAAAGGGATGATTGCATATTCTCTCATTATGAGGGATGGTGATATGGTATAGAGAAAACTTTTTTCTCTCTTTCATTTTTGGAGTATTAGAGTAATCACTTATTAGCTACCATCAATAGATTCTATATATTGCGGTGGCTAACCTTCATAGTGAGCATTAGGCTTTAGTGATACCTATCCATGTGTAGGCCCAAACTAGTGGGTTGGCCCATTTAGTCTTACTAAATGAGCTTCACATCACATGAACCTTTAATCCCATTAAAAGCCCAATTATAACCATCTAATGGCTTCAGTGTCCCAGTCAGCCCGTCCTAAGTGTGTCACCCTATAGGTTCCATTATGTTGGCAATAACATTAAAATTTTATTTTAATATTACAAGTAGCAAATGATTTCTAGCAAAACATTGCTACTACCCAAATAACAGGAATGTCAATGTGATTTGACATATAACCAATCTGCGACCAATGTTACTATGTATGTATAGTCTCTTTGTCCATATATCTAGATTGAACACAAGGCATGAAATGTGTCATCCTTGTATAGTTCAATCTCGATTTCTTGATTTCCCGAGTAGACTTCTAACAAATAATATTAATATCTCATACTAATATTATTTGGGCACGACCTTGCACTTTTTAGTCTCACTCAATCAAGGGGCTCAAGATATAACTCCCATTATGTGGGAGGGACAAATCCCATCTAGTCACCCCCATCCCTCCACATGATTTGTGGCATACTCGATAACAACCTTTATAGTCACCGGGTTAGGCATGACGTTTGATGGCACCAAAGCATACCACTCCTCATGTTGGGAACCGTAGTGACATCAGGTCAAAGGACCACATACACCATTGTCACTATGAGAATCACTAATGACATACATAATAATCCATGTAGCATTCTCATTGTGCGTCAATCCAGTACACCATTAAAACCCTTTAATGTGTACCCATGTGAAAGATTTGATATCACATATCCATGACTAGTGAGACATAGTCATCAATATACTCACAAACTAGTCTTGACGTATTATTGTTGTCTTTTTTCACTATAATACTTGACTAGGGATGATTTGAGAATGACATTCTAAAGTAGCCTATAGAATCTCACTATCAAGTCAAACTTGATATCTTACAGCCACGAACAAGTCATTTTAAGGACTTTATCATAATAATTAATTAATATAATAAATAATGCCTTTATAATTACATGACATATATTGTATGCTAAAAAGGGGGCCAATATACCATTGGCCTCTAGGCATACACCTACATAAATAACATTAAATGTCTTTGTTAAATGAAACTCATTCATCTATTGGTCAAACAATTAGTGGCACCAAAACCCTTAGTTTTGGTATGGGTTGTTAGAACCACATGAAACACTAGAAGGGGGGTTGAATAGTGTTTTAAGTCTTTTTAACGGATTTTGGAAATCTTAAATTAAATCATCGTTTAAAATAAAACAAGTTCAAAACAGATCTTAAGATCAGAGTTAAAAGTGCGGAAGTTGACGTTGATAAAGATTGATAATCTTTTTACTAAAAGTTTAAGATTGTTTTAATTAAAAAAACTTCTCAAAGTACCTTCTGAAGGTTATTATATAGAAGCTCTTCAGAACCTTTCCTGGACTTCTTCAGATGATTAGAAATCGCCTGAAGTTTGTCAATAACTTCTGAACTGAGATCTTTTCAGAGCCACTTCAGAAGGCTATTCCAAAGGTTCTTCAAAGTGCATTCTTTATAATGCTTCAAATGATATGAGAGACACTTAATGTTGGTGTTTCTGTGAAAGTTCATTTTATTGAAATTGTTTACTTAGAGTTTATTATGAAAAATACTTTTCAATCCCCTTAATGAATACGCAAACTGAAAGTAAAAGAGTTTATGGGATAGAAGACTTAGACATGAAATTTATCCTGGTTCACCCACTAATCTTGTGAGCTACATCCAGTCCCAGGGCAAACCACCACTGGATTTTCCACTATCTGAATCCACAGATACAAGTATTATTCACAGCCTCTTCAGGCCAACACAAGTATTACTTTGTTACCAAGCCTCTCCAGGCTCTATACCAAGTATTCTTTTCTATCAAGCCTCTCCAGGCTCTACCACAAGTATTCTTTTCTATCAAGCCTCTCTAGGCTCTACCACGAGTATTCTTTCTTCCACCAAGCGTCTCGAGGCTCTCAGACACTTAACCAAGTGTAGAGTATTCTTTCTTCCACCAAGCCTCTCCAGGCTCTCAGACACTTATCGTGTTTACAAATTAAACTAAGTTTAAGTTTCCACGAAACATAAACTTAATCTCTTCCTGTACTAGAGGTTAACTGAGTACTACTCAGGATACAATGAGTGAATTCTAAGTACAAGGGTAAGACAGTGATACAAGTGTATAAGTTTAGGTACAATCTCTATCTCTAAAATGAGGAATAACTTCCTCTGAGAATTGGCTAGGTAGATACTGAATTTAAGCTTAGCCTTGTTCTCTAACCATTGGTTTCCATGGGTTACATTCTCACCCGTATGAATGGAATAACCATGGTATGTTTATGGCTTCAAACCATTCTTGGTTGATTGTTCTTTTTGGCCAATATGGTAGGTTGTTCAACCGAGCAACAACTAACTGACCAACAGGTCGGCAGCCTGGTTAATATGCTCAGCATCCAACATCTTCAAATTCAATCTTGAGGCTATTTATATGTTCTTATGAAATATAGCCATTTGAAGATGGTTCATAATACCGTTGAGATGTTGATGATGTGGCTCATATAGCCGTTGTGTAATAGCTTCTCAAATGGTTGCTTCTTCTTAAGCAAACAAGTGTTCAGACAATCCTGTTCTGACACTTCTATAGATGAGCTCTTTTGAGAGATATTCTTGATATTGTTATGATGATTTTCTCTCTTTAATTTCTTTTACTTTCTACATCTTTCTTCTGCTTTCTTCTGATTTCCTCTGATTTCCTTAGGAGTGTACATGAGGATGTATCCGTTTGATTTGTCCTTTTGCTCATTCTGTATATACTCCTTTTTTTTCATTTGCTTCTGACACCATTTCTTCTTTCTTCTTTGAGTGAGGTGTCTTGTCGAACAACTGTTGTTGCAGTTTCCTCTTTGAATAAAGACATATGATATTATAGTCGTTGAATCATATAGTCTTAGCTTCTGTATTAATTTCTTCTATGTTGAAGTCTGTTCAGACAATTGATTTCTTTAATCTTCACATATACTTAGATGCTTGCTTTTATCTCGTTGTAATTTCATCAGCTCCAACATGTGCTCATCTCATATAATTGTTTCAAGCTTGTTTCAATTCTTCAGCTTGAGATGCTTTCAATAAGCTCTTTTCTTCTGATAAGATATTTCATCTTTTCTTCAGACGATTGTAGCTCCATTCTACTTTATATCTTCTTTTGAGATTTAAATGAATAAAGTTGTTGAACTTTATCAACTCAATTCAAACATCTTTCTTGTTGCTTTTACTCAGTCTTCTGATCCACTCTGGGCAGCAGCAGGTACATGTGCAGTAGGTCTGCGCATGCAAATCCTTTTGTAGCAGGTGCAACAGGCGTTGCAGAAAGTCTTTGCAGAATTTCCTTATTTGTGCAAGACTATGGTCGAGGTAGAAAAGCATGTCTAGCTTTTATACTGAAATAAGTGTAGTCCATTTGGTAGAGTGTGCCTTACACTTAGCAACGTCTCCAAGAGATCAATTCTTGATATTGTTCGTAGACTGCTTCAAATTGTCTTCATATCTTCATATGATAACTGCTCTTCAGATATAGTTAAGTCTTCAGATAATGTAGACGCTTCAGATAGACGAGCTTTCTTTTCGTCACTTTAAGCTTATGTTCTTCAGACGATAGTTGAGTCTTCACTGCTGTCTTCAAGTCTTCACATAGTCTTTATGTCTTACTGTCTTCAAGTCTTCAGATAATCTTCATGTCTTTAGATAGTAGGCTTTGCTTTGTAGATTTCTTCTTTTCATATTCTACATTTGTTCTTCTGATCCCGATCTTCTGATTCTGATAAATATTTCAACCTGAAACATAATCAACAAACCAATACCTTTCTCAGTAGAACCTGTTTACATAATCTTATTTATTCTTGTTATGTTCTTAGATAATCTTTACTTGTTAATTATTAAGCTCTTATATAATCTTATTTGCTCTTATATGTTCTTGTTTGTTCTTATGTAATCTTATTATGTTCTTATATCATCTTATTTGTTAATCATTAAATTCTTATGTTATCTTATTTGTTAATCATTAAAACTAAAGGATATTAAGTCTTTGAGTCAGGTTTGAATACTCAAACTGATTTATAGACTTCACATGGGTATCGTAGAATTTCTCAAAGTTTTTGGGTGATTGCTCATGTTAGTTTACTACTCACTGTTTATTCGTACCTTGTACATTGTCAAGGCTAGAAAAACCTCAAATCTTAACTTCTCTGTTGAAATCCAAACTAGGAGTTTTCTGAGTGTTGGTGTGGGTAAGTGTTGTCCTGGAGAGGCATTGTAATAAGAATACTCTAAGAGCAAGCTTGAAAAGGCGGATTGAAGAATACATGTAAGACAACTGAAAAGCTCACAAGTGTGCGAGGACTTAATGTAGCCCAAAGTGTGGGTGAATTAGGATAAATCTCTGCGTAGTTCTTCTCTATCCCTACTCTCTTATTTATTTTACCAATATGAATATAATTTGTTGAACCTTTATATTCTCAAGTTGCTATAATATTAAGATAAAAAAACGTAAATTATCAGTAAACAATCTCAATCTGAGTAATATTGCTTCACTCAAGATAATTCTTACTATGATCTATTATTGATTTATCTAACATCTGTACACTTGAGACTGTCTCTCAATTTAAGGAGTCAATCATAGTATCTAAGAAAGTCTTAAGAATTATCTCAGATTAATCATAAGTTTTCAAGGAATAATTTTGCAAGTATCTATTCAACCCACCTTCTAGAGACATTCAACCAACTTTAGTTGGTATCAAAGCTTGACCTCTTGGGGTTGAGTGCACCTTAGTGTGAAGAGGAAAGATCATAGAAGAACACATGGTTGGACCAAACACAAGTCTATTCATTCCTGAAGGAGCTTCCACCAATAGGCCTCCTACCTTTTATGGAACTGATTATTACTATTGGAAGGACTGGATGAAACTGTTCATTGAATCTCAACATGCTGATCTCTGGGAAATCATTGAAGCCCCATATGAGATTGACGATCTAGGTCTAAGAACAACTAAGCCTAGAGAATCCTGGAGTGACGCTAAGAAGAGCAGATATATTCTAAACTCAAGAGTTAAGTACTTGTTGACGTGTGCACTGAGCAGATAAGAATATGACAAAGTAGCTGGTTGTGCCACAACTAAGGAAATACGCGAGGCACTTAAGATTGAGCACAAAGGATCTAATGAAGTTCAAGACGATAAGAGCAATATCTTATTAAGATAATACGAGCTTTTCAAGATGAATGAAGGAATAGGAATATAATACATGATAAGATGTTTCACTATGATCACAAATGACATGAAGTCACTTGGAAGAACTCACTCCAACCAAATGGTTAGGAAGATACTCAGAAGCTTACCTAAGCCATCGAGACCCAAAGTGAAAGTAATGCAAGAAGCCAAGGATCTGAGCACACTCAGATTAGATGAACTACTTGGATCCCTCCAAGTTCATGAGCAGGAACTGACTGAGGAAGATCTACCTAAGAGGCCAAAGTCAATTGCCTTTAAGGCCTCATCAAGTGATCTCAAGGGAAAGAAGGTGTCCTCCTCACATCAAACATCTCTTAACTCTTCACAAGACTTAGACAGAGAACGTTGCGAGGAAGATGATGATGAGACTGAAGTGTATGATGCGATTGCCTTCATCTCAAGAAGAATCAGGCAAATGTGGAAGGTCGGAGGTAATGGTAGAAGAAGATTTGTCTCTAGAAGACCTGGGTCCATGTCAAGCAAGAAAGAGCATATAAATTTGTTATGAATGTGATAAGTCTGAGGGATAAGACTCATTTAAAGTGAGGTTATATGTAAAGTAAGCAAGTAAGGGGTCATCGATCATTGATTTAATTTTAAATGCATCATAATCTCAATCCATAAAAATCCAATGGTGAAAAGCCTCTTACTCGCTCACTTTACATACAACCTCACTTAAGAGGAGCTTTTTCCAGGCCTGGGAACTTTAGATATGATTGTCCTCATCTGAAGAAAGGAGTCAAGAAAAGCCCAAAGAAAAAGGTCATGATGGCTGATGAGCATATTTTTATTCACACTTAGTGATAGCAATTGCTTTACCAGATCTAGAATTGAAGCAGGAGAGCCACCAATCCAAATGCCATCACTTATCACCTCTTAGCTTTATTGGACTGTAATTGTGATTAATTCCATTGTTTTGATTGTAATTTACCTAATTGGATTTTAATTGCAAATTTTGCTTAATTTCGGATTATAAACGCATTGACCTATCCATATTGTTTTACTGATATCAGGAGGTATATGTGGTCGATTGAGGTGATTCCAATTATTTTGGAAAGCAAAGATTCAGTGCTTCATTTTTATATGCTACATGATGATATTTCACTAGAGGAATTAGGAGTATTTTACTTCTGAAGTTCGTCTACTGTAGCTGACGCGGGAAACAATTATCTAAGCAAGTCTTAAGAATTATCTCAGATTGATATCAAGTGATCAGGGAATAATTTTGCAAATCTCTATTCAATCTCTCTTCTACAGACATTCAGCCAACTTCACACAATGTCATTCTTCTCTTACCTTTTCAGCTTCAATTTGAAATGACAAAGAAGTAGCAAGAGCTCTATAAGAAAGTAATTAAAAAAGGAAAATCCAACAATGAGATCATAGAAGAATAAGAGAGAAGACCGAAGAGTGAGAGTACTAGCACCAAAAATTGAAAGTAATATGAAATGTTAGAGTAAAAGGAAGGGTGAAGAAAGAGTCAACAAAATTTGAGTTTTGAAAAGAAAAAGCACCTACATGTGAAATTTAGAAATGTTGCAAATATAATTTGGTGTAACAGTGTTAGAATTATTTCATGTATTTATCTAAAATATAAAAATTCTTTCCTAGTTAATGTAACAATTAAAATTATTACAGAATCCTATTTTGCTATCAGGTTTAAATTTAATTATTATATAATAATTGTCACTAAACCTAATTCTTTACAGGTGCAACATTTCATTTCTTGCTGCCATCTAACACTACAAGAAATTCAGCTTTTAGCGACGATCAAAAGCCGTCGCTACGTAGGCAAAACCGTCGCTAATTTGTATTTAGAGACGGCTAAGCGATGACCAACAGGCCGTCGCTAAAACGCTCATCAACCCTAAACCCTAAACCCCATGGTGAAGGTGATCTGGGAGGGTCATACACCAGAGGAGACGACTTGGGAGAAGGAGGATGTTATTTGTTCCCAGTTTCCAGAGCTTTTCAGTTAGGGTTATTTGATAATCTCGCTCAGCCTCGCTTGAGCGAGGATGTCAGCAGAAATAGGGGAATTCCACTTTGGTTTTCTCGCCTAGGCTTGCTTGAGCGAGAGTGAGCAAGAAAATAGAGTCCGAATGGGGCTCTCTGGAGAGGAAATCATGCTCAGCCTCGCTTAAGCGCGCCTTAGTGAGAAAAGGGTTCTCACTCAGCCTCGCTTGAGCGCGCCCGAGCGAGAGCATGCGATTAGGATTCCTTAAAAACACGGTTAGGGCTCTTTTTTCTCACTTTCTTCCATCCCTTCACTTGTAGAGAGAGAGGACCCTAGAGTGAGAAAGGAGCTTTGGGAGCTTATAGAAGAAAGAGGAAGCCAAGGATTGCTCATCGCAACCCTCTCCACTCATTCCTCCTTCTCTTTGAGTTCTCTAAAGGTGATTATAACTCACACACCCACTCTCATTCTTGCTAGAATCCCTTGAATGAGCCCTAACTTCTCTTCTTCCCTTTCTATAGTCTTGTATGTCTTTGTGTGATTGTTGTTGTCCTATATTTGGCTTTGAATAAACATTGTATATTGAGGCATGAGTTAGTGCTTGCATGTTAGGGTTTCACTAAGTTGTTTCATGATTGAGCATTCATGGTGTACTTGTATCTTATTGGCATGGTTAGTGTAACACATTGGGAGCATGGAAAATGAATTTGGCCTATCGCCATCAAACCCTAATTAATCAAGCTTGACTTCGGTCCAAAATAAGACTAAAATGAGTTTGGCTTCAGCCAAGATTATGAACTTTGGCTTCGGCCTAGATTATGAACTTTGGCTTCGACTCAGATATTCATGCATTAAAACTTGACTTCGGTCTAGAATAATGTCTTCAGTCCAAAATAATTTGCGGTAATAGTACCCAAGGATGACGTTCCTTGTAGTCTGAGCTCAGGCCTAGCCTTAGAATTAGTGAAAAGACCTCGTTGAGAAGTGAAAAATAGTTGATAAATTGGTATATATTTTATTTCACTTATCAAGGATAAAATGATAATTTTACCCCATTTTTATCCCTTTTTATTTAATATTTACTAATTTGTATTTATTAATCCTAGTTTTAAATTTGATGCTATTTTAATAGATTTATTGCTGATTTTTGCAGGATTATTGCAAAGATTTAATTCAGAGATTAAATGGCATTAAATGAGGAGGATTTATGCAAGATTGTAGATTGATTGAAGACAATTAATTAAAGATGTGAAGAAGATTTGGATCATTAATGAGGAGATCATAGCCAATCAATCAAAGATATTGCAGACAAGCTTCCCAAATAAACAAGGATTGCACAATAAATATAAAGATATCAGAAAATAAGGGGAAACAAGGAAAGGCAAATGCGTGAAAACCAGTCTCGGGGAGAGATCAACAAATAAAAGAGGAAAGTTGAAGCTGCAGGACGCTAGCTGCGCTTCACCCCGCGCTATAGCGCAGGTGAAGCGCAACTCTCTGGAACCTGCGCTACAGCCTGTGCTGTAGCGCAGCTTGAAGCGCAGAACACGCAGATTGCGTCCCTGTTGCCGTTTTTAAGAGGATCTCTTCCCAAATTTGCTTTGTCTTTCCTAATCTATAAATAGGAACCTCTTGCGTCAGTCCAAGGAGTTAGTTAGACAGTTAGTTGGTTAGCGAGTAGATAGTCATTGTAATTCATTGATTATGTACCAGAGCTAAGTTTAGAGTAG
The DNA here is from genome assembly GCA_026901365.1 of Sesbania bispinosa. Taxonomy (NCBI): domain Eukaryota; kingdom Viridiplantae; phylum Streptophyta; class Magnoliopsida; order Fabales; family Fabaceae; genus Sesbania; species Sesbania bispinosa. The sequence goes on along the minus strand of QLOH01000069.1, from coordinate 324,568 downwards.
GAGAGGAGGAGCGCTTCACGAGGATTGAAGATGGTGATATGGCTACTTCATGTAGTTAACTCTCCAGTAGGATTGGATGTAATCGATTCTATCCTTGACTGTATATAAATGCTATATTATTATTTCAATAAGGTCCCTATCTATAATGGTGGTAGTCTTATTCTGTGCTTATTCCTAATTCCCACGCTTGTGTCTGGAGTTATAGGCTAGTTTGTAATTAACGTTACGACTAGGATTGAGTTTGGGGGAGCCTAGACATAGGAAACTCAACCTCTGATTGAATAAGATTACTCGGTTATTACTGACGACTGAAAGGGACTGTTTTTAATGAGTGAGGGGTAGTGTGAGTACTCTAAGTGAAGGAGCAGTTGCCAAATAGGACTTGATAGCCGATAGCAAAGAGTTGGGGAGTTGTAATTCCAGGAGTACGAACATGGGCGTATTCTAATGAGCATAAGGTAGTGACAGTACTGGAGCGAAGGATGCGTCTATCAATAGGCCTCGTTTATCGTCTAACTCTTACAAACTAAACAAAAGAGAGCAAAATAAGCCGAGATAAATTTGTCGCCTAGGAGAGCCCGCACAATTTATCCTTGAGTGTTAAGGTCGCTGGGTAGGGGCTTTAGCAATAAAGTTTGTCTACATATTTTATAGAGTATACCAAAATAATAAGTAGTCTTTATATGCACAATGGGTATGATGAGATGAAATCCAATCCTGATCCAAAAAAAAAAGTGTCTCTAACTCTACCTTTCTAATTCCAATTAATTATCTACTTTTTTGACCATTCTGCAATCATACTCTCTAAACTGTGCTTTCTCTTGATAAATACGATTTCGGTCTACATAAATAACCGTTCCCTGTGGATACGATACTCTTTCTCACTATTATACTGCTGGATTTGTGGTTCGCTTGCCAGAAACCCATCAAGTATTTTTGGCGCCGTTGCCGGGGAACGGTTCTAATTTGTGTAGAACCCTGAGGTCCATTTATCAAGATTTATTTTACTTAATTATTTATTTATTTTTTTAGGATTTATATTTTTAGGAATTTTATTGTTTTCTTTTATTTAAAAAAAAATTAAAAATATCTTCAACACTTACCCTGTTTCAAGTTTTGTGTTTATGCTTTTGAGAAGCCAAATTGAAACAGAAATAGGAAGGGCATCAAGGAAGACCAAAAGTAGAAACAAGGAAAGGAGACAAGGGAGTTGTCGAGAAGAAAACAAAAATATTTTATTTTAATTATTTTATTTTAATTATTATCTTTTTTTAAAAAAATTATTATTATTTTTTAAAAAAAATATATATATATTTAATATTTTTAATTTATTTAAAAAAAAGAAGATAATAATTTTTGTTCCACTCTCCTGAGCTAACATTTGAGAGGGCAGGGTAACAGAAATAGGGGTAGAGCTCAAAGGGACAATTTCAAATAGCTCAGACTCTCTGATCACCCAAGAAGAAGAAGAGGCAAGCTCAAGGAGACAATTTCAACACTCTCTGTTCAACCACCTCAAGTGAAGTAAATGTCACATGGCTTCTGAATGGCAAAATTCACTAAAAAGATTCTTGGGAGATTATGTTATGTCTCAAGGGCTAAGTTATCGCTCAAGTATTGCCATTCCAAGTACTGCAAAGGATGTGGAGTTCAAAGCATCACACATTGAACTTGTTGAAAGTCGCCAGTTCTCAGGCTTAGAACATGAAAATCCAAATACTCATCTTTATGCATTCTATGAATTAATTGAACTGATGGGATTTGATGAAGAGGACAAAGAGGTTGTATACTTATGTTTATTTCCTTTTTCTCTTACAGGAAAAGCACAGGATTGGTTAAGGTCACACCCCAGCCAAAGTCTGACCAATTGGAACATGGTAGAAGAAAAAGTTTTAAGGAGATTCTTTCGCAGGCCATGTTGCAATCAAGCCAAGGCAGACATTCCTTCGTTCCATTCACCGATTCAAGGTAACTTCTCTAATTACAATAATTATTCTAACAATCTTTCATAGGATTGGGGAAGTTACCAGAATCAAAATTTTGGGTGGCAACAAGATGCTATTTCATCCCATAAGCAAATTCTCAAAGATGAACTCAGGGAAGAAAATAATAGTTTTAAGCAGTCATTAGAAGCACTCCAACAACATCTAGATAGACTTTCTCAGCCACTGCAACCAGTTTACTTTTATCCTGACCAGTCTCCACAACTAATTTGTGACTTTTGCGGAGGTAACCATCTCAATGGTCACTGCTCTTATCCGGACATTCAAGAAGAGGAAACTGAAGCAATACAAGAAAAAGAAATTGAAGAAAAGAAATCAGAGGAAGCTGCTAAAGAAAATAAAGAAGAAGAAAAAGAAGAGTTCACACATACACTGCAAGACAGGGAATTACCATACTCAAAGAATCCCTCCATGAAAGATAGGAACCTGATATTTACAGCCTTCATAGAAGATAATAAAATAGTGCAATTCAACATCCCAACGTTGGAGTCCATGGAGCAACTCATGTTGGAACTGCTCAACAAGAAGAGAGAGTCTCCTGATGCAACAATTGAAGAGATAGCAGAAGCAATGGCCAACCAACAGTCAGAACAGAGCTCAGCAAATGCTCAACCCAACTCCGTAGAATTTTGTCCCACCATAATTGTTAAATCAATAGGGGAGGAAATCAATGATGTTCTGGCTGATGAAGAGGATAGATCTGAAGAAGCACAAGAAGGTGCAGCAAAAGTAGAAGAAGGAGATGGAGAGGATGAAATAGAAAAGATGGTGCTTGAGACTGACTGTGAAAGGGAGAAAGAAAATACAACACGTGATGATGAACAGAGAGATGGTGAATCAAAGCCCGAGGAAGGAAGGAAAATGATTTTAAGAACAGAGACCTTGCCTTATCCAACCAGTCCTTTAAAGGAAGATCAAGAAAGACATGGTGCAAGTGATAAACCTTCCATATCTCACAAAAGAAAGGCCTGTGAATACACTGACCTAACCAGAGCAAAGAAAGGAAGAATTGAGCCAAGAGGATCAGCTACTGAGCCTAGAGCCATATTGAAAAAGTGGTCAGGTGTGTTCCATATCAAAGAACCCCCCGAAGCAAAGAAATTGAGAGCAATCAACTGTGAATCATCTAAGCTTCAGGAAAAGAAGACTCATGCACATGAGAGCAAGGTAATAAAGAAAAGAAGGATCAGGCCAAGGGAGTCAGAGGCATGGTCTAATTCCAGAAAGAAGCTACAATGGTTAACGTCTTTTCACACTACAGGTTGCTCCAAGGCAAGATTGTGGAGAGGTTTAAGGGCCAAAGAAAGGAAGGGTGCAGCTCACAAGCTCATCAAAATATTTCAGTTTCAGCCACCTTGAGAGAACAGGCATCGAGCTATCAGACGTTAAACAAGCGCTTTCTGGGAGGCAACCCAGAGATTTTTAAAGTTTTTAGTTTTGTTTTATTTTCTAATTAGGATTTTTCATTTTTTTAGAAATTAGGAAATTTCCAAAATTGATTGGAATAAGTTTGTGGAAAATAAAATTTTTTTTAAAAAAATAGGAAGTAGCAAAAAACATGACTGAAAATTGTAAAATTGCATTCTGTTTTCTACGCTTCAACCTGCATTGTAGCGCAGGTAAAGCGTAGAAATGCAATTTTAGTCACTGTATTCTGCGCTTCACCTACGCTATAGCGCAAGGTGAAGCGCAGGATACGAAATTTTAAAAATCTCTCATGTACTACTTCCTAAAGCTCTTCTTTTCACTCTTTCACTCACAAACTTCCATCAATTTTGAAACTTTCAGTTATATTTTTTTTTTTTACCAATTGAAATCTTCATCTACTCTATCTCTATGATTTACACTTTAGGGTAGCAACCTTAAGATTGTGAATATTGTTGATAATTGTTATCTTAAATGTGATTCTGGCTGTGTGGAACATGAAGAACAATTTGCTTGATTGAAATGCTCTTTGTTTTGCATCCATGTTCTTCATAAATTTCACAGACTGCTGCAAAGTATAAAGACTAGTTGACCCCAAACCAATCAGGAGTACTAGACCCATACCCGGGCTTGCTGCTTGAAGATTCCAGATATTCTTGCAGTGGCCAGAGGACATGCCTATTTTCCCAGAGGGGGATGGAGCAGCAGCAGAACAAGGACTTACAGGATACAGAGGATGAAGATTGATACCGGTGTTTTCTCTCTTTTAGTTTTTCTTTTATTTTCTATTATTTTATAGATATTTTCTAGTTAATTAGGATTTTTGTTTCATATTTTCAATTTTTCTTCAATTTTTATAATTTTTAAAAATTTTTAAGATTTTAGGAGCTTAGGAATCAAGGTAATTTATTCTAATTCTCTGTAAATAAGTAGTTTAACTAACCAATCTAGGAAAGATGATAGGGTCTTGTGATTAATTCCATAATCACTTAGGAGTAGGGTACTTCTCAATAGAATCTATCATGGTAGTTTATTAAATCCAGTAAGTGCTTTAGCAAGGAAATTTAGCCCAACCGGTGAGCTGAGAGCCCTAAACACTTAAACACTTATATTGAGAGCTTTTCACCGCTGCTTGTCAACTGTTATTGCTTGAGTTTCTGAAAATTGTCTTTCTTGTAGAAGGTATGGAAGTGACAAAGGCACAATTTTGTGATTTTAATATTCTGCTTACTGCCAAATAGCCAACCCTGCATAAATATCTCCATTTATTGATTGTCCATTTGAGCCTTTAATGTTTCTTTTGATGCACCCCAGCCATTATCATTATCAATGACCAATGATCATACCACGTCCCTTAACACTTGGGATAGAGAGCAAGGTGCACCACAACAAAATGGGACAAGCAATTGACAAAGAGGTTGGTCACAAGGAATCCAAGAGAAGGCACAAGGAATCACAAAGAAAAGATTCTCCCCCACCAAAAAAAAATCTGCACAAAGTGTGGAAAATAAATAAGTTGGGGGGAAAATTCTTCAAAAGAAGAGGCCAAAGCTGAAAAAGGATGACCATTCAAGAATCATCAGGTGAATTGAGAGAAGTTCCAAAGCACAACCACAAGATGCTCTCTATTCAAAGTGTTCCTTGAATATCCAGAAAAACCATGATTTCTTGATAGCCCAGCCTCATTGCAACCTAAAGAAAGACCTTTTGATCCATACTAACTGCTTGCATGTTCAGACCTTGGAAACGACTATCAATTCTAGTTGTTCAACAGTGGGTGAAAATGATTGAGGGAAACACTTACACCCGTGAGAATGAGAGATTTCCTTCGTTTATCACTTACTGCTTTAATTGCAATTATTGAGAAAGTTTAATTGATGTTGTATTTCTATCCTAACTGCTGATTGGTAATATCTCTTCATTCTGATTTTTTCTTATGTTTGGGAAGTGACTTTTGCTTAGGAAGGAGTTGAGGGGTAATTACCTTGAATTAGTTTTGTTTTTGTAAAAATACACTAGGGGTTAGAATTGATTGTGATTGCAAAGAGGTCTGTTGCTTGAGGACAAGCAAGAATTCAAGTTGGGGGGAATTTGATAAGTGAAAAATAGTTGATAAATTAGTATATATGTTATTTCACTTATCAAGGATAAAATGATAATTTTACCCCATTTTTATCCCTTTTTATTTAATATTTACTAATTTGTATTTATTAATCCTAGTTTTGAATTTGATGCTATTTTAATAGATTTTTTGCTGATTTTTGCAGGATTATTGCAAAGATTTAATTCAGAGATTAAATGGCATTAAATGAGGAGGATTTATGCAAGATTGTAGATTGATTGAAGACAATTAATTAAAGATGTGAAGAAGATTTGAATCATTAATGAGGAGATCATAGTCAATCAATCAAAGATATTGCAGACAAGCTTCCCAAATAAACAAGGATTGCACAATAAATATAAAGTTATCAGAAAATAAGGGGAAACAAGGAAAGGAAAACGCGTGAAAACCAGTCTCGGGGAGAGATCAACAAATAAAAGAGGAAAGTTGAAGCTGCAGGACGCTAGCTGCACTTCACCCCGCGCTATAGCGCAGGTGAAGCGCAACTCTCTGGAACCTGCGCTACAGCATGCGTTGTAGCGCAGCTTGAAGCGCAGAACACGCAAATTGCGTCCCTGTTGCCGTTTTTAAGAGGATCTCTTCCCAAATTTTCTTTGTCTTTCCTAATCTATAAATAGGAACCTCTTGCGTCAGTCCAAGGAGTTAGTTAGACAGTTAGTTGGTTAGCGAGTAGATAGTCATTGTAATTCATTGATTATGTACCAGAGCTAAGTTTAGAGTAGGAGAGGAGGAGCGCTTCACGAGGATTGAAGATGGTGACATCGTCTTCAATGGTTTGTATGGCTACTTCATGTAGTTAACTCTCCGGTAGGATTGGATGTAATCGATTCTATCCTTGAGTGTATATAAATGCTATATTATTATTTCAATAAGGTCCCTATCTATAATGGTGGTAGTCTTATTCTGTGCTTATTCCTAATTCCCACGCTTGCGTCTGAAGTTATAGGATAGTTTGTAATTAACGTTACGGCTAGGATTGAGTTTGGGGGAGCCTAGACATAGGAAACTCAATCTCTGATTTAATAAGATTACTCGGTTATTACTGACGGCTGAAAGGGACTGTTTTTAATGAGTGAGGGGTAGTGTGAGTACTCTAAGTGAAGGAGCAGTTGCCAAATAGGACTTGATAGCCGATAGCAAAGAGTTAGGGGGTTGTAATTCCAGGAGTACGAACATGGGCGTATTCTAATGAGCATAAGGTAGTGACAGTACTGGAGCGAAGGATGCGTCTACCAATAGGCCTCGTTTATCGTCTAACTCTTACAAACTGAACAAAAGAAAGCAAAATAAGCCGAGATAAATCTGTTGCCTGGGAGAGCCCGCACAATTTATCCTTGAGTGTTAAGGCCGCTGGGTAGGGGCTTTAGCAATAAAGTTTGTCTACATATTTTATAGAGTATACCAAAATAATAAGTAGTCTTTATATGCACAATGGGTATGATGAGATGAAATCCAATCATGATCCAAGTAAAGTGTCTCTAACTCTACCTTTCTAATTCCAATTAATTATCTACTCTTTTTACCATTCTGCAATCATACTCTCTAAACTGTGCTTTCTCTTGATAAATACGATTTCGGTCTACATAAATAACCGTTCCCTGTGGATACGATACTCTTTCTTACTATTATACTGCTGGATTTGTGGTTCACTTGCCAGAAACCCATCACCCGTCTGTTGGGAAAAGCAGGTCATGAGTATTACAGTCACATGAGTTGAGAATGATTGTGTTGTTCAATGTTTACTTGATTAATTGTTGTACAACATATGCTTGCCTTTCCTACACTGCATGCGTATGGTTATATTCATTGAGACCTCCGTCTCACCACACCCTTTGCGGACCATATTTTAGATGCACATGTTCCTCCCCGCACCGGCCAGTGACTGATGGAGCATGGGAGATTTTATTGCTTGCTTTTGTTATTTCATCATGGATTATTATATGTAGCTTTGGATATGTATCTGATCTGAAACCAGTTATTCTTTTGTGGGATATGACTGTACATGCGCAGCCTTCGAGCCCTCTCTATTTTGTTTAGGGCACATGTATGGGGGTATCTGATGAAGTTCTGGTAAGCGTACCAAAATTTCAGCAGTATAACAGTAAGTATGAGTTTATCGTATCCACAGGGAATGGTTCACTTCGTATTTACTCGTGATCAGACTATCAAGTAGAAAACGGTATTTGAGAGTTTGTGGTGAAGAAAGTAAATTTGAATAGAAGAAAGAGACGATTGAGAGAAGATAAAATACTTTACTTGGATCAGGATTGAACTTCGTATCTTCGCACCCCTTATGCATGTGAATCCCAAATATTATTTATGAATATATCTCTATAATATCTTAGCCAAACTATTATTGCTTTACCCCGAGTTACCAGCAGTAAACCACTCGAAGATAATCCATGCAGGTTCTCCCAGGCGATAAATTACCCCAGCTTGATTGTTCTACTGTTCCGTTTGTTAACACTATCAAAGAACCTTATACTCTTATAGAGACTACTATGAAGAGGCTCACACATTCCAATTCAATCATCGATTCTCTCTATATTCATATAATGATTAATGAGTACTTTTACCAATCAGAATTCAAGTTCCCTATTTCTAGGCCCCCCAACTCGCTATTGAATTAATAAAACCATTTACCAATGCGTTTCATAAAACAACATATAACTCCGGCACACGGGCGGAAGCTATGCATTAAGCAAAGTATAAAAGTACCAATATTATAGAATAGGGATTCATAAATAAATAAGAGAATTAACATACACTTGGGGATTGAATCAACTACATTTAATCCTATTGAGACGTTTAGCTACACATGGTAGCCATTACAACCCAATGGAGAAGCTGTCACCTCGTTCCAATCCTAGCTCTGCCTTTTTCGTCTCTCTAATCTCCTTCCCAAATGCTCCTTTGTTAACCTCCTCTACTTCTTTACAAAGAGTCCTATTTATAGACTAAGGAAAACTATCTTAAATCGGGAAGAAATCTAATTTGAAAATAGATCTGAAAACAAATCTAAAACTAATCTGCGCTCAGCGCATCTGCAGCGCAAGAAACAGTAAGCGATTCTGATATTTGCGCTTCACTTGCTCTAAGCGCAGGTGAAACGCAAAACGCATAACTGATTACTCTGTTTCTTCTTTTAACAGCTTGATCTCTTCCTGATCTTATCCTTGTTTGCTTGGATTTTCCTTGTTTCCCCCTTTTTGATCTGATTCTGTGTTTATTCTGCTTTTAAATTTAAATTGGGATGTTATCTGCAGAATCCTTGTTTAAATGGCAACTGATCTTATCTTTATTTGCTCTGATTTAAACTTCAAATTCGCAGATCCTCTCCTCAAATAATGTTATCTTCTTTCCTCATTCAAATATTCTCATAAATTTGCAAATTTAACAGATTTTCTATTAAAATAACATCAAATTCAAATAAAATAATCACAATTATTACAATTATTACTAAAAAAGGATTATTTTTAAAATAATCACAATAAATTGATTTTTGCTTGCAAAGAGGTCTCTTGCTTGAGGACAAGCAAGAGGTTAAGTTGGGGGGTATTTGATAAGTGCAAATTATATCAGAAAAATTTTTCATCATCTCTTGATTAGGCAGAAGTCACTTTCCAAATATCAGAAAAAAAAAACAGAATTAAGAAATGTTACCAATGCTCAATCAGGATAGTATACAGTCATTCAGTCAAATTTTCTCAGGGATAATAATTAAAGCAATAAATGATAAACCAATGAATTCTCTCATGCTCACGGGTAAGTGTTTCCCTCAATTTTTCCACCACAGTTGAACAACTAGAATTGATAGTCGTTTCTAGCTCCTAAACATGCACATGGTCAATATGGATCAAAAGGTCTTTTCTTTGGTTGTAATGAGGTTGGTTATCAAGAAATCATGGTTTTTCTGGATAAGCAATAAACACTTAGAATATAGAGCATCTTTTAAATTTTCTTGAACTTGGAACTTCTCTCTATTCTCCATCTCATTCTTGATTTGTCACATTTAGCTGGCCTCTTTCTTTGTTAGAAGATGCACTCCCCCCAACTTATTCAATTCATTCAATTTTTTTCTTTTTGAATTTTTAGGGAGGTGATCCACTTTTGCTTTCTTGCGCCTGTTCTTTGTAGTTTTGACTTTCAATTTACCAACTTGTTCTTCCCATTGTATCAAGTTGCACCTTGCTCTCTATCCCAAGTCTGTAAGGGACAGGATATAGATCTCAATTATGGCCGGGGTGCATAAAAAGAAACATTAAAGCTCAAATGGGTTACCAAAAATTGGAAAAATTTAATCAAGGGTTGGCTTTTTGGCACTGAGCAAATAATGTAAAAACAAAAATTGCCTTTGTCACTTCCATATTTTCCATGCACAGAGTAAAATCCAAAAACTCAATCAATAACAATTGACAAGCAGTGGTGAAAACTCTCAATTAGAGTGTTTGGACTCACAACTCACCGGCTTTTGGCTAAATTCCTTAATAAAGCACTTACTGGTTTTAATTAATTACCCTGATAGGTTCTCTTGAGAAGTATTCTAATCCTAACTGATTATGGAATTAATCACAAAACCCTTTTTTCTTTCCTAATCTGGTTAGTTAAACTGCCTAATTTTAGATATTTTCGAAAAATTTTCCTTTAAATCCTAATTCCTAAAATTTTAGAAAATCCTAAAAAAATGAAATATAAAACAAAAATCCTAAAAAATAATAAAAAGAACGAAAAGAAAGAAAAACATCAGTGTCAATCTTCATCCTTTGTATCTTGTAAGTCCTTGTCCTACTCTCCTGCTGCTGCTTCCACCTCCCCCTGGATGAATAGGCCTGTCCCCAAGCCACTGCTAGAATATCTGGAACTCTTCAAGCAGCAGCATGGCTATGGGTCTGTTACAGATGCTTCTGAAGGTGGGAAGTGCAGCCTTTGCATTCTTGAATCTCATGGGATCATAGTGGAGTTCATCTCTGACCCTCTTCCCCATACCTTTTCTTCGTGAGCTAGAGCCACGAGAAAGGTCAACAATGTATTTAATCCTAGGCATCTGAAAAGTCAAATAACAACAATTAGTTGTTAAAAACAAATTTATTTATATGATGCCTTATTGCAAATACCAATTCATGAAGAACCTAGAAGCCTATCATTAACCAATTTGCATGCATAATTCAAAATGCTTTCAAAAGAATTAATTTCTTCACAACAAAATTTCATTGCACTTGGTAATGGCTTCTTAAAAACAGAACATACTCATTTGTTTTGAAAGCATTCAATCAATCCATGGAAAGTGAAAGTTCAAATTTTATTAAAGACACAGAGCATAACACTTTCAAATTCAATAACTCATAAAACAAAAAGTATTTCAATAGAAAACTTGTTCTTCATATTCCACAGAACCATAATCACATCCAAGATAGCAATTACCAATAGTATTCAAAATCCTAAGGTTGCTATCCTAAAGTGCAAATCATAAAAACAGAGTAGATGAAGATTTCAATTGGTGAAAATTAAAAGAAAACATAACTTGAAAGATTCAAAATTGATGGAGGTTTGTGAGTGGAAAGAGTGAAAAGAAGAGCTTAGGAAGTAGAGAAACAGTACATGAGAAAACAGAAGATTTGTAAAATTTCGTACTGTTGCGCTTCACCTACACTCAGCGCATGTGAAGCGCAGAAAACAGTGACTAAAATTGCAAATCTGCGCTTCTCCAAGCGCAGAAAACAGAATGAGAATTTGCAATTTTCAGTCACGTTTTTTGCTACTTCCTATTGTTTAAAAACTTTTATTTTCCACAAACTTATTCCAATCAATTTTAAAAATTTCCTAAATCCTAAAAAATGAAAATCCTAACTAACAAACAAAAACAAAATAAAACTGAAAACAATTAAAAACTTAAAAATCTCTGGGTTGCCTCCCAGGAAGCGCTTGTTTAACGTCTTCTAGCTCGACGCATGTTCTCTCAAGGTGATAGAAACTGGAATCTTTTGGTGAGCTTGTGTGCTGCACCTTTCCTTTCTTTGGCCAATAAACCTCTCCACAATCCTTCCTTGGAACAATCTGTAGTGTGATATGACTTTGACCATTTGGGCTTCTTTCTGGAATTAGACCATGCTTCTGACTCCCTTGGCTTGACTTTCCTTTTCTTTATTATCTTGCTCTCATGTGCATGAGTCTTCTTTTCCTGAAGCTTGGATGATTCACAGTTGATTGTTCTCAATTTCTTTGTTTCACAGGGGTCTTTGATATGAAACACACTTGACCACTTTGTCTTCAACCTGGCTCTAGGATTTGAATTTGATTCTCTTGACTGATTCTTTATTTCTTTGCTTTGGTCAGGTCAGTGTATTCACAAGCCTTTTTTTTATGGGGTCTGGAAGGTTTAACAATTGCACCATGTCTTTCTTGATCTTCCTTGGGAGGACTGGTTGGATAAGGCAAGGTCTTTGGTCTTGGTACCACTTCCCCTCCTTTATCGAGCTTTCATTCACTATCTCCCTGTTCACTCTTTTTCTCATTTTCTTGATCTTTTTCATCATGTACACTCTCATATGTTTTGTTCTCTTCCTCCTTTTCACAGTCAATCTCTTATCTAAGCACAGTCTTTTCTTCTTCTTCTTCTTGCTTCACCTTCTTCTCTTTCTTTTGCTTCTGGTTCCTCTTCTTCAACTTTCTCTTCTTCATCAGCCAGATTGTCATTGGTTTCCTCCCCCATCAGCTGAACAATGTCGCCACACTGCTCTTCGGGGTTGGGTAGTGCATTTGCTGAGATCTGTTCTGACTGTTGGTCGGCTCTTGTTTCTGCTTTTGCTTCAACAAAGCGTCAATATTTCTTCTTGCTTCTTCTCTCTCCTTCTAAAATTGTATATTGCTTTGATTGAGTTCTTCAATACGCTCATAAATTTTTGACTCCCTTTGTTGAACTGAAAAGTAACTTTGCTGCTGTTGAAAAGAAGGTTGCATGGGGAATGAAACATCATCTTAGTGCCACCCAAAATTCTGATTCTGGCTATTTCTCCATCCTTGTGAATTGTTTGCAAAGTTTTTGCTGTTGGAGAAGTTTCCTGGTCTTCCTTGATTGCCCATGTAATTAACTTGCCTTTTTTGAGTGCATGGATAAGAGCAGTAACCATTGAGATAGTTACCTCCACAAAAATCACAAGTTAATTGTGGTGACTAGCCAGGATAGGATTTCACTGCTTGCAATTGCTGAGGAAGGTTATCTATCAGCTTGTTGAGTGCTTCTATTTGCTGCCTTATAATCTTATGATCTGCCCTGATTTCATCTTCTACAGTTTGCTTATGGAATGAAACAGCATCTTGTCGCCACCCAAAATTTTGATTCTGGTAACTTTCCCAATCCTGTGAAAAACTGTTAGAATAATTATTGTAATTAGAGAAGTTACCTTGAATCGGTGTGTGGGAGAAATATTTTGGTTCTTGCTGCTTAACATAATCTCCAAGGGTTCTTCTTGGTGGATTTTGAAAATCTCCTAGTGTTCTTCTTGGTGGATTTTGCCATTCAGAAGCCATTCAACATTTACTTCACTTGAGGTGGTTGAATAGAGAGTGTTGAGATTATCTCCTTAAGCTTATCCTTGCCCCCTTTTTTTGTTTTTATTTTTGTCCCTTCTACACCTGTCCTCATAAGAGAAATAATCAAGAAGCTCAAACAAATGTTAGCTCAGATGAGAAGAACAAAATATCAAAAAATAATAATTTAATTATTATTATTTTTTGTTTAAAAATAATAATAATAATAAATATTTATTTTTTTTTTAAAAATAATAATAAATTTTTTTATCCTAAATAAAAAGAAAAGAATTAAAATAAAATAATTAAAAATAAAATATTTTTGTTTTCTTCTCGACTTCTCCTTCGTCTCCTTCTCTTGTTTCTTTTTTTGTTCTTCCTTGATGTCCTTTTTATTTTTGGATCAAATTGTAGTTGATTTGGGGACACATGTCCTTTGAAAAGCATAAACAAGAAAACTTGAAAAGGGTAAGTGTGGAAGATAATTTTAATAAAAAGAAAAAAAGCAAAAAGAAAAATTCCTAAAAATTCCTAAAAATAAAAATCTAAACTCCTAAGATAGAGTGTATACAACTTGATAGTTAGACCTCCCAAGTCTATACGAATTGATACACCGTTCCCCGGCAATGGCGCCAAAAATACTTGATGAAGTTCTGACAAGCGTACCAAAATTTCAGCAGTATAATAGTAAGTATGAGTTTATCGTATCCACAGGGAATGGTTCACTTCGTATTTACTCGTGATCAGACTATCAAGTAGAAAACGATATTTGAGAGTTTGTGGTGAAGAAAGTAAATTTACATAGAAGAAAGAGACGATTGAGAGAAGATAAAATACTTTACTTGGATCAGGATTGAACTTCGTATCATCGCACCCCTTATGCATGTGAATCCCAAATATTATTTATGAATATATCTCTATAATATCTTAGCCAAACTATTATTGCTTTACCCCGAGTTACCAGCAGTAAACCACTCGAAGATAATCCATGCGGGTTCTCCTAGGCGACAAATTACCCCGGCTTGATTGCTCTACTGTTCCATTTGTTAACACAATCAAAGAACCTTATACTCCTATAGAGACTACTATGAAGAGGCTCACACATTCCAATTCAATCATCGATTCTCTCTATATTCATATAATGATTAATGAGTACTTTTACCAATCAAAATTCAAGTTCCCTATTTCTAGGCCCCCCAAACTCGCTATTGAATTAATAAAACCATTTACCAATTCGTTTCATAAAACAAGCTATAACTCTGGCACACAGGCGGAAGCTATGCATTAAGCAAAGTATAAAAGTACCAATATTATAGATTAGGGATTCATAAATAAATAAGAGAATTCACATACACTTGGGATTGAATCAACTACATTCAATCCTACTGAGACGTTTAGCTACACATGGTAGCCATTACAACCCAATGGAGAAGCTGTCACCTTGCTCCAATCCTAGCTATGCCTTTGTCGTCTCTCTAATCTCCTTCCTAAATGCTCCTTTGCTAACCTCCTCTACTTCTTTACAAAGAGTCCTATTTATAGACTAAGGAAAGCTATCTTAAATCTGGAAGAAATCTGATTTGAAAATAGATCTGAAAATAGATCTAAAACTAATCCGTGCAGTTGCGCTTCATCTACGCTCAGCGCATCTGCAGCGCAGGAAACAGTAAGCAGGTGAAGCGCAAAACGCGTAATTGATTGCTCTGTTTCTTCTTTTAACAGCTTGATCTCTTCCTGATCTTATCCTTGTTTGCTTGACTTTTCCTTGTTTTCTTGGCTTTTCCTTGTTTCCCTCTTTTTGATCTGATTCTGTGTTTATTCTGCTTTTGAATTTAAATTAGGAAGTTATCTGCATAATCCTTGTTTAAATGACATCTGATCTTATCTTTATTTTCTTTGATTTAAACTTCAAATTCGCAGATCCTTTCCTCAAATAATGCTATCTTCTTTCCTCATTCAAATCTTCTCATAAATCTGCAAATTTAACTAATTTTCTATTAAAATAGCATCAAATTCAAATTCAAATCAAATAATCACAATTATTACAATAATTACTAAAAAGGGATTATTTTTTTGCATAAATTACTATTTTAACCCTTGATAAGTGTAGTAAAAATACAAGAATTTATCATATAATTTGCACTTATCAGTATCCCAAGTGATGTATGTATTGGTTATTCTTTTGAGCCTTGATGGCCTTTATGTATTCTGTCCGATGTTTCATATAAAGTTTAAGCAATCGTTGGGCACTTAAGCGATATATGACAAATATATGCAACGATATCTAAAATGGCGTGAAATAATTTCAGTAATTCTGGAATTTGGCTTCCAACGGGATTAATTCTTGATTTAGAAATTAGGACATTACATTTGGTGTTGACCCGGACTCGTACCGGTTCCTCCGGTTCATGCCCGATTTGACCGATTCAAAACTAGTTTAATAGCATAAATGATCTAAAGACCAGACCGGTTTAGGGTCCAGTTCCCGGTTCAACCGGTCGAACCGGTCCGAGTTTTGATAACATTGGGAGCTTTATAAAAGTAATGATGATCAGGATATATATGAATTAATCAAAAGAAAAGCTAGTAATTTGTGTTGTATTTGTCAGTGGCGGATCTTTTCTATGTTTGGGGAGCCTATTTTTTAAAATATATATATAATTCAATTGAATTAGGTGATCAATGAGAATCTATACTAGATGAAAAATATTACCAACACACTTTTTTATCACACTCTCTCATCGTGATTAGTTAAAATTCACATGGGTTCCACCACTTGGAAGTGTGATCCACATAATTTCATGGGACCCATGTGAATTTAAACCAACCATAAGAGTCTGTTTTGAGAAAATTGTGTTGGTAATTCCCACTATAGATTTATGTGCTACTCCCATGCATAATTTGAAGATTATATTCACCATGTTGATGAATGTATTACATATTTTCTAATTAAAAGAGTGATTATATAAAATCAACATAATACCTTATGAGAAAAGTGTGTTGGTAAGTGGTTGTTCAGATTTAACCAATGGTCTCATGTTCGAGCCTTGAGTATATGTAGCTATGTTAAATACTTGGAGGAAATATTATTTTGATTTTATATAATTACTCCAGAGAGTCGAACACCTACTTTCTCTATTCTCTCAACTAAAAAAACCAAGTGGTACTTTTAATATTTCCTCACTATTTTCCTTTGAGTGTTTTTACACACCCCTCTTACAATTTTTTTTAATCTTCACTAAAATATCTTTTAATTTCTTGAAAAATTGAACATTTTTAAAATAAAATATGAATAATTCCAATCATTAACCTATTCATTTTCTTATTTCAATTCTTATTTTAACTTAAACTCTTATATTTATTATTTTTTTGTAACATTTAAATTTAGGATGGGGGATGGTGCTCCAGTCCAAGGTAGGGAAAGCCTCCGGGTTCAAAGAGCACTTACAGAGGTAATTACATTTTACCTCACTCCAAGGGGACAAGTGGGGGTTCAAACCTGTGACCTGTCAAATACGATACTCTGTCTTGCTCCACTTGACCAACGTCTTGGGTTCTCAATTGATAATTATTATTTTGTAATATGTAATTATATTTATTATTTGTAATATATAATTCTCAATGGATAATTATAATAATAAATATATAGTCAAATTTTAAAATGTGAAAAAAGTGATAATTCCTTAATATCTTAAAATTTAAGTTGTATAAAAGAATATGATAATTTTAAAATAATATAAATATAACCAGTTAAATGATATGGTTGAGTAATTGATTTTTATAAATTAATAATTTTAACAATTAAATATATATTCAAAACTAATTTCTTATTTAAACTAATTATATTATAATATTTACATATCAAATTTAAATTTAATATCTTTTTTGGGGCTTAGTCACATAGGTATCTCCTACTTCCAGAGGCAATCATGTTCGTCACTTATTCACAGTTAAGACTTCTTACCACTCTCCAAGAGTGTGTTTAGTGGGGATCAAACCTAGGGGTGGAAATAAGCAAGATCGCTCGTCGGGGCTTACGGCCTGGTCTACTTAAGGTCTAGTTTGGCTTGACTTGTTTAATAAAAAGGTCATACTTAGGCTTTTGAAAAATCATTTTTAATTAAATAGGTCAGGGTTAGGCTTGACAAGCTATAACTTGTTTATAACTAATATTATTTTTAATAAGGATATAAATATATTATATATAATAAATAATATAATGATATATAATTTTTAATTTTTCCTATTGGCCTATCTAGAAATAGGTTTATTGACTGGCCTATTTAAAGGTATATATCAATGACATATTTTTAAATTATAAAAAAGTAAGCCTACTAGTTTGTAAAGACACTAGCTTATTTAGAGATAGATTTATTGACCTATTTAAAGATCATAATATGAAATAGGCTTTTAAACAGACTACAAAATCAAGCTTTGAAATAGGTCAGACTCGGCCTAAATAAATGGCTTATGACATGTAACAGACTAGGTTTGGGCCACAAAAGTATAATGCACGCCAGACTTGGGCCCTGCAAAGCCTAGTTTGACTCGGCCTACTTCCACTCCTAATCAAATTAGAGAGATCTTCCCATAATCTCAGTTTACGTTGCCAACTGAGTTACAACTCTTTGATATTTGAATTCAACTTTTACGTTATATTTTAGTATATATTTTTTTACGGTTATATTTTAGTATATTTATGTATTAAAAATAGATATATTTTTATTGATATTAATTAAATATATAAAAAAATTGATAAAGATACTAGTACCATCAAATAATCACTTAAAAAACTTCCAAAAAGGTGTGCAGCTCTCATTTTTTGTAGGCTTTGCAAATTAGCAGTGGCACTGTAAAATTAATTCAACCAAATTAGTGGAACTAGTACTGTAAAATGCACAAATGTTGCAATTGTGAAACTTTACAGAGGTCAAGATATTCCTAGTTTCTACTACACCCAACTGATCAGATTCAAAATATGTGAAGCGAACCACTGTCAAGAAAATGTATAGTTGCACAACTACGTACTTCCATTTCAGTATTAGTCCTACCTTACCATATGCCTAATTGCATATTCCTTCCAATGTATAATATCTCCTCTAGAAGGATTTGTTTAAAGACCCGAAGCAGTTACAGCACGCTGTGCAAAGTCAAAGGATATATATCATTAAATTAAATTAAAGAGTTTAATTTGATGTTTAATTATCATCTCCAAACACTGTTTTGTTATTGAAATGCTACGTAGCGTTGGTAAACAAGTGACAAGGACAACTTTTAGAATTTCAGATTGCATTCAGATATCCTTTAATTAAATGTTGACTCGGTTGAGGAGAAATGGTCCCTCTGTTTTAGACATATGAATCTCATATTAGTGATGATCGGATAAATTTTCCCTAATAATTCCACCAACTACTATGACTATGTCTTCCAGCCAGAAAAAAAAAGATAAATAAGTTTAATTTGAAAAACAAATTATATTAATTGTACTCATATAAAGTCTCGGTAATAAAACATTTGTACCTCAATTGACAATGCAGACTAATATTATGGGAAGAACTCATGAGTTCGATTCCCTTTTAACACACCTTTAGGAAGGGATAAGGAGCTAGGACCATGACTAAATCCCGAATACGTTTGTCCGTGATAATAAAGGTTACTTATGATTAAGAAAAAAAATATTAACTCTCAGGAATTGAGACAAAATAACTAATCTTTGATTTAGCTAATATGCTTCCCATTATTAAAATAATATTACAAGAACAAGTACCGGGTAAAATGTAGTGTGGACGAGGTGACTTAGTTTGATGTGAAGTATCTTAATTAGTATAGACTTTGATCAAGCACGCATGCAGTTGCTAAAGAATGGTTCATTACCAAATAAAAAAATTTAATTGTAGTTAATTAAGAAACTCCATATATACCTTTTCAATGGTTTCATTCTTATAAATAGCAAGCTTCTCAAGCAACTAAAATTCATTTCTCATAAGCAATTACATACTCAGAATCAGAAAAGATAAGTAGTGAGAGGAAAAATGAAAGTTGTGTACTTCCTTGTTGCCATCTTGGCTTTGGCATCCTCTGTTGCCTCTGCCTATGACCCTAGTCCTCTGCAAGATTTTTGTGTTGCAATCAATGACACTAAAGATGGTGGTATGGAATTCAATTCAAATTTAATTTCAAGTTGTTTTTTTTCCATTAAGATCATGTCAAAAATCATTACAATTGTTTTTTTTTAAATTAAAAACTCAATTTGCCTTGTTAATTTACAGTATTTGTGAATGGAAAATTCTGCAAAGACCCTATGCTTGTCAAAGCTGATGATTTCTTCAAACATGTGGAACCTGGGAATACCTCTAACCCACTTGGATCAAAAGTGACTCCTGTTACTGTTAATGAACTATTTGGATTAAATACACTTGGTATCTCTTTGGCTCGCATAGATTTTGCACCAAAGGGTTTAAACCCTCCCCACACTCACCCTCGAGGCACAGAGATCCTTATTGTCCTTGAAGGCACTCTCTATGTTGGCTTTGTCACTTCCAATCAAGCTGATGGTAGCAATCGTCTCTTCACTAAAGTGCTCAACAAAGGTGATGTGTTTGTGTTCCCAATTGGTCTAATTCACTTCCAACTCAATGTGGGATATGGCAATGCTGTGGCCATTGCTGCTCTTAGTAGCCAAAATGCTGGAGTCATCACTATTGCCAATGCTTTGTTCAATGCTAATCCACCTATTTCTCCAACTGTTCTTACCAAAGCTTTCCAGGTGGACAAGAATGTAATTGATTATCTTGAGAAGCAGTTTTGGTATGACAACAACTAGTTTGGGAACATGAATCATCATTTCATTCTTATTGGATAATTGACTTTAGTGTTTTGATTGTATCATGCACTTGACCTTCTCAACATTTTTACTATATATTGTAATGAATAAAAGAGTGATGGTTTAATTTCTTATATTTCTAAAGCTCCACTCTCTCTTTTTTTTCCTAATTACCAATTAATGTTAAATATTAGATTTTTTATGTTTTTAAGATATAATTTTCATTTAATACTTTTTTTATAAACTAGTAACCCACCCGTACTATGCACGGAATTTAACAAATTAATCAAGAAACCACTCTAACATTCCTTGAATTTGGGGGAGTTGGGTAAAGGTATTGGAAAATGAAGATAAACAAAATAAAAAAATTTAGGTAAAAATATTGATATTAATAGCATATCATCTTTATCACCAATCATTATAATTATGTATAACAACTGTGATAGAATACATCCTAATAATCTTTTTCGTTATGATCACCATCAATAATAAATCAGAAAGGCCACGACCATCGTCAGTTACACCATGATCGCCACCAGCATCATATGAACAATCACCCACCCTAGTGATGACAACATGTAATGAAGATCACCTCATCACCACCATCACTATCACCATCAATAGTGTTATTATCATGGAGATTATTGGGGAAGACAACCACCATGGTCGGTTACACGATGACCATCACCACCATGGGTTTTGCTCTCCCCATCCCCACCCCCGTGAAAGTCGGGGCAGGTTCGGGTTCGGGTTTAAAGAAAGCGGGTATGAAATTATGAAACCCAACCCCATCCCCGCGGGTCCCCGTCGGATTCAGGGAAACCCGCGGGGATTTCACCTTCTCTATTTTCCATTTTTTTCTATTTTTAATAACTTAAATATTTGTCTTTAAATCACTTATATATATCTAATATACTCTAATTCAAATAACATGTAAATATAAACATTGATAGTACAAGAAAAATAAGAAACTTAAGAACTATATTATATTTTAAGGAAAATATATAAATTTACCTTTGTTATTTAACTATTAGTATATTAAAATTATTTAATTATTCTGTCGGGTCGGGTTCGGGTTCGGGGCGGGTTCTTACACCCCCAAACCCTCCCCCGTCCCCGTTAAAGGCGGGGCGGGTTCGGGGTCGGGTTTTACTTAAACCCGGTCAAAGCGAGTTTCCCACGTCAAAGTCGGGGCGGGGGCGGATCGGTACCCGCGGGTTCAGGTTTGTTTGCCATGCCTAATCATGACCATTATCAATAGTATCATGGAGATCATACAAATCAACTAAGAAAAACCACCACCACCATCATGATCACCATCAATAGTATTACCATAATGGAGATCATAAAATCCAACTACCACCAACATCGTCAGTTACACCATGACCACCACCACCACCATCATATGAATAATCACATATCCTAGTAATGATGACACGCAATAAAGATCATCTCACAGCCACCATCATGATCGCCATAAGTAGTGGAGATCATAAAAACCAACTCAGAAAGACCACTAACATCATGGGCTACACCATGACCGCCACCATCATCATGTGAATAATTACCTATCCTAGTGATGACGACATGAAATGAAGATCATCTCATAGCCACCATCATGATCACCATCAATATTATTACCATCATAGAGATCATAGAACCCAACTGAGAAAGACCACCAATATCATCAGTTGCACCATGACCGCCAACAGCATCATATGAATAATCACCCATCCAGTGATGACAACATACAATGATAATCACCTCATTGCCACCACCATGATCATCATCAATAGTATTGCCATCATGGAGATCATAAAATGCAAATTCTAAAGACCACCACCATCGTCAATTACACCATGACCACCACCACCATCACATGAACAATCACCAACCCAAATGATGACGACATGCAATGGAGATCACCTCATCACCACCGTCATGATCACCTTTAATAATATTACTATTACGGAGATCATAAAATGCAACTTAAAAAGACCACCAACATCAGTTACACCATGACTGCCACCACCAGCATATGAATAATAGTGATGACACCATGCAATGAAGATCACCTAATAGCCATCATCATGATCGCCATCAAATGTATTACCACCATGAAGATCATAAAAAAATAACTCAGAAAGACCACCACCATCATATGAATAATCACCTATCCCAATGATGACGACATGCAATGAAGATCACATCATCACCACCATCATGATCGCCATCAACAGTATTACCATAGAGTGTGATAAATACCACACCATCATGTGTGGTGACACAGTTACAATTAAAGACATATTATTTAATTTATACAATTGGCATTTTTTTAAATTTAGTATGATTTTTTTATATCATAATTTTGAATTAATATTTCATGAAGAAAAAATACACTTATTAAAATTGAATCAACAAATGAATTTTGATTTTATTAATTTATAATAAAATTTAAAATGAAAAAACACATAGATATTAACATAAATTACGCAACACCCCTCAATTGATGAAGTGTCTAAAGTCAACTATATATGTTATCGTCATTTCATACTAATCCTTATTTACACGTATGATTGATAATGGAAAAATATGTTTCAAAAGATATATATCAATTTTATCTATACTAATATATAAAGGCGATGCCTCTTCTTGGTGTCCACATTTTGTTACCAATTATACCCCTAATTTATATCAAAATTTCTTTAAAAATTCACGACTTAAATGATAAGTATAATATTTAAATTTAAATTAAGAAATAAGGATTAAAATTATAATAGGACAAAATAAAATTAATCAGGATTTGAATTTGAATTGTAAAAATAAGGATTAGTGTTAAAAAAATTATAAACCTCACGAATCATAAATATATTAGGGAAAGCATGTGACAATACCTTTTCCTAAACTCCAAGACCTCTGGGATCCAGGGGTTAAACAAAACCCTAGTTGATGACATGTAATTCTCGATGACATGATCCCCTAATATATAAAAAAATCAATATCGCCGACCACATTAGTTAATCTAGTCATGTAAATTGCCTTTACCCAACATATATCAAACATATACTAACCAAACAGAACGCCATCTGCAGAGCCCACTGATGCAAACTGGACGATATCTACTGGCTTTGAATTAGAGAGGCACCTCATGAAATCAAGCACCTTCTCAACATAGTCGTCAAACAACACCAACTCCACCTTCCCACTAAGTCAATATTGGGTTAGAATCATTACATTTATCTACATCAATGAATACTTGACTTTACAAAAAAAAAACCACTTTATATGAATAACATACGTCTGATCGGTAAGCTCCATGGTGATGAACTTTCTGACGCCACCATTCTTAACATACTCCCTCTCCGACGACGCAGTCGTCAGCATCCCAACCATATCTGCCCCATAGAAAACCACCTCAAACAACTAATAATGATATAAAACAGACACTTATCCGTGAAAAGGATCATCGAAAATATCATCACACTTGAAAACACTTAACAACCAAAGAGGTTTACGAAAATTATCAGAAAAAAATAGGTATATGAAAAAGCTTCTCACCTACAAGATACTCATCAGACCTTCTGGCGCATATCTGGGCAGCAGTTAACGGGGAAAGAGCCATGTTATGCAGCATATCAAGTTCAGTCCTGGATATCAAAGTTCTTCCCTGCAACACAATCCTATAGCGGTGTGTAGTTGCCTTGTTCTTCCCAACGTTGGGCACCACATTAAAATTCTTAATTATGTATGCCCCTCCCTCGCACATCTCACTTTGGAATAGGTTCATCAAACCGCGATAAATAGTTATCTGAATTTTTGAAACCTACACAAACACATAAACCTTGCGTTATGGATTCGCGTCATATTAGGACATATACAAGGAAATTTAAAAAAGGTTGAGAATAACCCTACTCATAAAACATAGCCACCCATGTAACGTCCACCATACTGTAAAGTATAATGAAAAAGCTCACACATGTTAAATTCATACCTCAGAATCTATAACAAACAATTCCACCGAAACATACTCACTAGGATCTAACTCGTATGGCACACACCACATTCGTGAGTCAACAACTTTAATGGTCCAATTGTCATTAATGGGAGAGACATGCCTAAGAAGGTTAAAAAAGGAACTGGTTGGTCCATGACAAACATGCAGTGTGCGTCGCGGTGTATTAAGCTATATATAATTCTAATAGACACCACACTGCTGGCCTGAAAATGCACACACCAACTCAGTCACCTATATATAAAGATAATGGAACCCACTCAAGAGTATCAAAGCATTAAATGCTCCACTTCCAAAAAGTATTTACATCGCAGGCCAGAACCGCCCATATCTTTTATTGCACCTATACGCATTCAATGCGTAGCCGTACTAGCTTGGTAACATTAAAATAAAAAAAAATCCGATTGACACCCAACTACAAACCAACTTCCAATTACACCGATCCAAATCAAACTTAAGCTGGAGACTCACCAAGATAGCCACATAAACCCACAGCAATGGACCAAATTGTTTTTCCATTAAACGCACCCCCTAACCTATAAATCACCCATAGGTTAAACCGCACCTCGAAATCTAAACTAAACATCATGAAATAATCAGTGTCATCGATACAAACACGCTTTTCGAACTATGGAAATGGTAATTAGGTTATAGGTATTTAGTTCACAGCGTTACTCTTGGCAAAAGTCGATCAACTTTATCATATTGTCACAGCAGCAGGATGCACTCAATGAGACATCACCTCATGAGAAAAATTGGGTTGATTGATAGAGCTCACCATATCACATCACCATCATTTCAAAATCTCATTTTGTGAAGTCTATCCAGCTAACACAACTTCAACTAATCATATCACCCAGTCCCACCCAATATAACCTGTCCACGTACACAATTCAAATGAGTTAAACTTGCATCTCCAAATTATATAGCTAAAAACAGGGTTTCTCCATATAGACGTCATCCTCAATACATCTACAGTCATGATCCAAAACATTATCAACGTTTTTATACCATAACGACGACCCACACTCATGAATACAGGCCAACCCAAACAGGGTAACACAAAAAACAAACTTACATTCAATCGACTCGAGCATGCAACATCATAGGTCCACAAATAGAGAAGTTTGCACACCAAGAAAAAGTCTCCACAATTGTCGATGAAAAAACACTAACTTATGATGATCTGGTGCCCAAAAATTGAGAATTCATAAACCTACAATTACCAAAAGTTGACTCACTCCATGGCATCATTTGACCCCGATGGAGAGGAAGGTGTTACATTCAAACCATCCAACACCACAACCGAACAACTTGTTAGTAAAGGGTTAGTTAGTCTAACTACTGAGAAAACTAGGAATTATCCCTCAAATATCATTATTGCGATCTTGCACTGGATTGAATACAGATAGTAGATGCTCATCGGGAATGAAGAGTGATAATCGATTCCATTAATATTAAATACCTTTTTTGGATCTGGATATTTTTCTCAGTCTCGAAAATTGTTTGATTGAACGGGGATAATCAAAATTTACAAAAACAATTTAGACTCCATTGGCTATCCACCACCATTGATCTTGTAATTTACAGCCACAAACAAACGAACATAATATTTCCACGTAAGATCATATATGAATCACTCTATGATTCATATAGAAAGTCAACTCAGAATATAACAACAGGTAGAAGTACCAATTCCGATATCATTATTCCCTCCACAAAAGCTAACTGAATATATACACCATCCAAAAACACAAGACATTGACCATCATCATCAACTCGCTGCACCTACAGAGATTAAACACATACAGCAAGGAAACATCGAAAAAAAAATGAGCAAGCACCACTCAATAATAAAAAAATTGAGTTACACCTTAACACAAGAAACTACCAAGTATTATGCAGAAGCCGTAAATAAAAATGAATTGTCTAGAATAAATTTCCCTTGCACAATCAACGAATCCTTTTACGTGAACACCATTTAATAAGCTCATTGTGTCACCTGATTTATAGTTTCAAATTAAAACATCAACTTTTTTGCGAGCTAATTCATCGACTCAAATCATTAGAATAATTTTATTCGCTCCATACCTTCCATGCCAGGCAATTTATCTATACAAAATAATATTGTTTCCTCAACAGTTATAGCGCAAAAACTACTACATCATTAATATCTAGGCCCAAATAATTATCCCACATCACACACATAACTTTCATCTAAAACCATGCAGACAACTAACTGGATCATAATGCGTCAAACCCAAATCAAGATTTTATTGGACTCTATGTGAACTATAAACAAACAAACCCGATTCACACCGCCTATAATCTCCTAAAAAACATTGACTACTAACATTGTTTGGGTTGCCTATATTATACGTACACATTTAAGGTCCTGCATCGAGTAAGAGGCCAATCAAATTACTTGTCAATTAAGCCTATTTATTAAAGCTGTTTGAAAATGAGTGTAAACTCCCCAAAGCACCTTCATGCGCCAAAGTTTGCTTAGACATATACATAAGGCACAACACACATAGCAAACAGACATCGATACTCCTTAAGAACCTCAAGCACGGGTTTGCATTCACGATGGGAGACACAATGTACGACAATTGATGATGTTACATGTTACCTAAACAAAGGATGTACGCCAATTAATAACAAACACCACATAATTTCCACATTGAATTACATAGTAAATGAGTGTTTAATGTGGGTTCCGGAAGTCAACTACCATTTGACCATCGAACTACCCATTACAACATCCAAACATTCATCAACGCACAGGATAACTAAGTCATACTAATGACATAGACATCCAAAACAGGAAATACATAACACTTTTAATACATAGGAACACATAACCTAAAGGACACAATAGATACTACTTAAGGAAATTCATACAACATTCAAGACTAACACAACAGCCACACATGGCAAAGGGATCCACGTCACGAGCTGAATCACACTCCACCTAATCGTCCTCGTCACTTATCACGAGCTTCCTCCTCCCCTTCATGCGATCCTTTTTCTTGCTAGCCCCAATTTCGTCCTTGGATCCACTACAGCCCGCACATTCATCCAATGTATCCACCAGCGGAACGAGACTCACATCCACCTCACACACACCCTTATCAGCCACCACAAAGGAATTGATGGTGTCACCGGTGTCTATGTCATCCAGGCTTGGGAATGACACGATAAACACATTCTGAAAAGCACAACAACCATCGCTGTCGTGAGTCAAATTACTTTAACATTGTTAATATATGATAAATTGATGAATAAAAGGGAGACTATGGCATACAATTTTCAGGGTAGCAACCCTTTTCTCGTTCTTGAATATATCTATAATCATGTCATCAATGCAAGTCCGCTTCACATTGTAAGAATCCGTATAGTGAAATGCGTAGTCGGACCCTTTCTCAACCTTGAACAGAATCTCCTTGCCAATGATATTATCAAATTCGATTGGAACCTCATCGGATCCCTTAGCCTGCATCAATAAAGAAAATCACCCATCTAAAACAAACAAAACACACATAACACAAACATTTGAGAGCGACTGGGACATTATGCCACACCATCATCTCAGTCACAATTTCAGCACAAAAATGTCCAAGCAACGCCTCGGCATCAGAGTCAAACATCAGGAATGAGGCAGTGTCTTCCCCCGTCGAATACTTCCAGCTGAATCTTATACCTATTCAAACATTAATGTCAAACCGAGTCACCATGTTCATACCGTCCACTTCTGGTCCGTAATCTTGTCACACGACTGAAAAATGAGATGAAAGAATCATACATGTAGGTTGTCGCATCAACGTAAAGATCACAATGAGAGCAATAGTACTTATTTTGTTTCCTTGTAACGGCCCTATTACACTTACATGCCTTATACCACCACTGTCCACCCCCCAGGATATTGACAACAGTAGCAAGAACAATGAAAAAAACATCCTGCAAGACATACAACCATTACCATATTAAAACATATATAGTAAATATTTATAAGAAAGTATTCTTATCGAAGTCTTTGCGCTCAATTAAGAATCCTGAACATCCCATTATACTTGGATGGATAAGTCATTCACTGTCCACTAACCTCTTCAGTTTCATGCAACCAACTAATTGTCTTCCTAGGGAACATGTTAAAGAACTCTTCCCGAGCGGGCACATGGATAGGTGCAATCAGCTCAAATCCATGAGAAACCATCCTAAGCAATATGCCAAACATTGTTCTTCAAGATAAATACACAGAATAACAATTTCACCAACATGTTTGATTGCAATTAAACAATGCACCATACCTATCCTTGAGTTCCTCGACCTCAGGTATCTCGGGGTTAAAAAGTACCCTCGTGGTAGACATGACATTGTGAAGAACGACTTCACCTGCAACAAAACGGATGAACGGTCGTCAACACCAAGAGCACCTTCGGAGTGAACCACAAATTATACGACACATAACATGAAAGAAAATTGGCGACGATACCCCGAAACATTCTTACTTTAGCCAACTAGAGAACAACAACTGGCAACTCCATGCCCATTCCTAGAAGAAACTTGTTCACCTGGTCGACATACTTTCCGAACAACGCACACTGAATCTTCCCACTACAACAACAAACAAATGTTCTGAGTTAAAAATCTGACACTAATTGAATATCAGGGTATGTATATCATGGTTACAAACGACACAAATAGCTTGCCACCCAATCATAAACACCTTTCTTAATCAAACCACAATATTAGTACGTTATATAAGACCTGGTATCTGTAAGCTCCAGCTGTATCACCCTCGTCGTCCTACCATCACGGGCAGACCTCTTCTTCGCCGAAATAGTAGTCAAAACTCCAATTGCATCTGTCATTACACCGTACACTAAATGATTTAGTAAAATAGACACCAATTTTCAAATAACAACTCATTATTTTTTAAACACGTTAAAAAGGTTCTTGCATGGTTACCAATTAAGTAGTCACTGTGACCTTGCGTCCCCTTTATTCCCTGTGAATCGGTCAAAGTCAGACTCATCAAGGGTATGTTGAGGTAATCATACCTCACAACCTTGGTTTTCAAGTGGAATATAAGCCTATACTCATGTTTGGTTGCCCTAAACGATCCCATGTTTCGGACTACCCCGAAAAACTGCATCCTGTATGATAGGCCCTCCACAATTTCATTTGTGAACTTCCTCATCATCAGTTTTCAGATGGATGCTTGAATCTTACCCCCCTGCGATGCAAAAAAAACTCATTTCCATTTCATCCCTACAAATAAACCGAAACACAGAATAGAGCAAAACACATAAATAACTAACCTCACTATCCAACAATATCATCTCCAAGGAAAAAGGCTTCGAAGGTTCATCAACGGGGTGCATTTCCCAGACACGGACAACCCTCACCCTGAGCTTCCAACCCTGCCTGCCAGGGTAAATGTTCTTGAGCAGATTGAATGCACCATCCATTTGACAAATCTCACGAACACCAAAACACTCTACTATATCAAATAGTAACAACGTGTGTAAGCTTCCTCAACTGCGATGGTTATACTCCATCGACGTGGTTCTATTTATAGACACACCACCATGAAAACTCCAAGTGATTCCAATTTTGGCTCTAACATTTTGAATTTGAAATACAACTGACGTGTCACGCACCAATGAACGCCACCAGTGCGCGTGTGAGGAATTAAATGCGTCGACTTAGTCGGAACGTCAATCAGCCAGAACCCAATATAAGTTTGCATTCCCATGCCCGGTCATGAATCCATGCACGCCGACCTGGCGACTAACCTGATGCCTGCATCATCCCTCATGAAACTCCGCATTATCACGAACTCCCCCGACTGATTTCCTGACATAAAATTTAAGTGGAATATACTACGGAATAAGCCACGGAATCGAGGAGGTGCACCCTGCCACATCATCCCGCAATCTCCCATAACATCCATACCATTACAAAAAAAATTGAAAGTGTGAATAGTGGAAAGGTCCCAAGCCAAATACCCAAAATATTAAGTTATAGATGAATAGAAAGATTATTACAAAAAGGATTTAATGTATATGCACTGACAATGTAAAAAAGTTTTACACAGACATCCAATGATATGCTGCCACATCATTTATTGAGTTTAATAACAAATGATGTGGTAGCACATCATTGGATGACCGTGTAAAATTGTTTTATATTGTCAATGTATACTAATTAAACTCTTAGGAAAATGGGCGTTTACGAAGGATATAACACCCCTTTTGTGATAAATAAGAAGAAGTAACTTAGAAACGAGAAAATATGAGTAGAGTAAAAATTTAGGGATATGGAATAACTAGTTTGGTTAATTATATATAATAGACCCTACCGGTAATAACTTAGGGTTAAGTTATAAGTAGCAAAAATCAAATTTGGATCTTGTAGTAACCCGTTAAAAAAACATTTAATTTGAAGATTGCCACTAGTTTTATTTAACTAAGAAAACTTTGAAATAACCCTTAAAATGATAATTTTAATATGAGAAATTAAGTTAAGTTTGGAGTCAATTATGCATAAAAAAGGAAGAAAATTGATCCCCGCAATGTCTTTGATACATCCAATAAAAAAAGGTGAAAATTGATCCCACAATGTCTTTGGTACATCCATCCTAAGATAATTATCTCTAATTAATTGTACAAAATATTTATTTTACTCTAAAAAGAAAAATAAAACTAATAGATTATTTAGAACCCTGAATTAAATTTAAAAACCAAAATATCTAGAAGAAATCAATTATGAAAATAATTAATTTTAACTTTATAGGAGCATCAATACTCCTATCCCTACCATATAGTGTAATTAGAGATATAAAGTCACCTGGTTCTTCTAAACAAATATTGATAATTGATTAATTTTATGTTTTAAAACGATTTTAATTTAATGGAATATTTTGCATATTTTAAAAAAGAATTTAATAAATCCATATTGCACAACACACAAGATAACAAGCTATATGTCACTCACAGATCACGGATACGAGATATCAAGTCTTCACATAAATGCATATTAAGAGTAATGATATACTGGACTGATCTATCATAAGAACGTTACATGGTTTGTTACATAAATATCATGAACAATTCTTAAAATGATAATGTTATAGGAAGTCATTTGACCTGAAGTCACTATGATTACTAAAACAAAATATGGATTCTACAACTAGTTTTTACATTGATTACATAGGTAACCTATGTAAAATATGGGACGAACATATGTTACATCTGTTATAAAGGAACCGATGTAGAAAAGATTAAAACATTCATTTTTATTTAGAAACTTAAAAAGTTTCTCTCCTTTTCCCCAAATAAAAAATGTTGATTTCAACCCTTAAAATTTCAAATCGCATAAGTCACTTTCCGATCCATAGCCATGGCTAGCGCATGATAGCAAGGAGCAGCGGTTACCGTGGCGCAATGCGCAGCAGAGGGACGATGGGGTTTCTGCCGCCGCAGAGAAGGCTTGCAATGACTGGTTGTGTGAAAGCCGTTGTAGGGTTTAGAGTGCGCACAATGGTGGAGATGGTGGTGATTGGTTCAGCGTCAACCAGGCGAAGCTGTGGCGTCGCGCGACGGTGAGGCATCAGGGGACAGGGTCTCTCACTCTCATCTCCTTTAATTTCCTTTTGTTTTCTAGTTTGATTTTACTCTGATTATTGGTTGCTATAGAAAGGGATGACGACCATGGGGGTTTTATAGTGGTGATGATTTTGGCTTGAAGAAAGTGGTCCAACAACGTTGTGGTAGTTTGGGTTGTTGTATTGGTACCTTAGATTAGGGGTTTGGTTGCTGCTGGATTTTTAGGTTGATGGTGGTGGGTTTGTTGGATGGTAGAGGCTAGATCTGGGTCAATGAGAATTTCAGATTCATATCTCAATGGCTTTGGG
The DNA here is from genome assembly GCA_026901365.1 of Sesbania bispinosa. Taxonomy (NCBI): domain Eukaryota; kingdom Viridiplantae; phylum Streptophyta; class Magnoliopsida; order Fabales; family Fabaceae; genus Sesbania; species Sesbania bispinosa. The sequence goes on along the minus strand of QLOH01000069.1, from coordinate 292,735 downwards.
TATATAATGAGCTGGCCAACAATTACTCTTGGAAGGTGCAATTTTTCTTTCATACTTCTTTACATCTTTTGAATGAGTTGCCAACATTTGAAGCTTTAGAACTTCTGCTCGGTCCAATTTTTGAATGATATTGTATTTGAAGCTTTCATGTTTTTACTATCAGCCTACATAATCTTGTGCATTGGAAACAAGCAAATGATCTTTTGTTGCTTTTTATCTATGTTCTATTATCTGTAGTTTAGATATGCAATACCTTTTTATTTAGTGTGCTTTTGACATTTGAAAACACTGTTCAAAGTTATTGTCAAAACTATTGTAGAATAAGGTTTGCTTATATGCTTTTCCAATCAGACTACCAAGTTAGTTCCACAAAAGGAAGAGGTGACATAATACACATAGAGGTGTGAAAAAGGAATCTATATTTTAACCCTTTTCTTTTTTTGTGAAGCCTTTAAAATTTTTTATATTCTATTAGGTTTATTTGTTCTAAGTGTGGTTTATGTTTGTCAAGTGGTTATTTTCTTTATAGGAATTTTGTACAATATCTATGGAAGACTTTCACTATATGATGTCAAAGTTTCCATTTTTTGCTATAATTAATTTGTTTATTGTTTTATGGTTACAAGTTATTCCTCTGTTTTTTTTTCACTTTCTAAGTTTTATACATGTTTTTTTATTAGCTTTTAAGTTTTAAATGGCTTCAAGCAGAAGTAATTCCTTAAAGACCAAATTTTTGTGAAGTCACTATAACAGAAAAAGGCTTTTACCGCGGTTCAAAAAGCCCTTTTACCTCTGTTGTGACTTGCGGTCTACCGCGGTGGGATAAAAGGCAATTACCGCGGTTAATTTTCGGAACCGCGGTAATTGAGTTAGGCCTTTTACCGCGGTTTCGAAAAGTAATCGCCTGGAAGCTTGAAATTTCTGCACACTTTGGAAGTGCGGTAAAAAAATCCCTTTTTCGTAGCTATTTTGTAGTTAATGCCTATCTGTTATATTAAAAATCCCAATTATCCCAATAGAAAGCCCGATATGATTTAATCCCTGAAAGTAATTAACTCACAAGCCTTTACCTTCATAAATTTCAACTAGGCAAACATAAATTTCAAAGAAATCCAATATAAAAGTATCAAGGACTTGGTATCAAAATACACTTGTTCAAAATGCTAAACTAAATGTCAAACAAGATATAATTAACTGGGGAAGATATCGATACCTCAAGAGAGCTTCATCAATCATGTTTCTAATAAGTAAAACGTTAGTATAGAGAGAGGAGCTAAACAAAAGTGATCATGTGCAGCACTACATGTATATATATGTCACATAGATTAACCAAAAACATGATAAATGCATTTACTATAGGAATTAGGCCAAGTTGTACTTAATGGAATGGCAAGGCACCAATCAGTAACTAGGTTCCAGAACATCTTACCTTTAGTGGTTTAGACTTATCATAGTGTCCCCCTGCAGGGTTGGCTGCGACAAGAATGGAAGTACGAGCATTAAGTGTTGCTTGTATTCCTGCTTTTGTGATACTAATAGAGAGCTCTGTCCTAGAGACAATCCCAAATCCTGCACCACAAGAACAGATCCTATATAGAAACAAAAAGCATTTTTGCAATATAGAGCCAAAAAATAGAAACCAAATCTTGCAAAACTAACAAGCCCCAACCGAACCTATTCTATTATTCCTTATTTAGAACCACAAAGAATCAACCTCCTATGAACCTGTCATTATTGAACCTACATATTAATTATACATGTGATTACTGATGTTACACTAATAGCTATACTAATTTTAAGTATACTCTATAATAAATACATAATAAAATAATTAGTAATCAAATCTACATCATTTAGTCCTAGGATCAAGCAGTCCCTAAAATTGATGACACACCTCTAATGTGATTCAACAACAAATTATCATGGATGATATATGGCATGGTATAAGGAATGAAAAAGAAATACTAGAGAAATGCCCAAACAAATGCTAAATTGTTAAATTGTTTCTTTAAGCAACTAAAATTAGGCTTGTAGTTGCAGATTTTCAATTGACATGACTTAAAAGAACCATTTCTAGAACACTAAAGGATGCCAAATAAATTTATAATTAGCAGTACCAGAAAGGTGTTTTGAGATTATCTTTAGAACTAGCAGTACCAATTTGTTTCTTGAACATTTAATTAAGAATCTAATCTAAATAGTAGTAGAAAACTTAATTAAGAATCTAAAAATAAAAGAATAACAATCCAATCTAACTACATGGCCCAATTAAAGACAGTATTGCCGCGCACCTAGTCTAAATATAGTGCTTATGCTATTTGGACTACACTAGTGGGTGATCGAGAATATGCAACAAGTAACATATCCAATCTATAAAATCAAATAGATCTAAAGTAATCTATAAAGAGTTATTTATAATATTAAGTTAACACCAAAATAAGCAATCCGAAGCTTAAAACAGAATTTTCAAAGAAAATATATGATCTATCTTTCTATATATCATGGAGTTATTCCTTTCTTGGAGCCTATTATAGATAATAGAAAGAAACCATAGTTTTACACCTACAACAAACAAGGGCAAGTTCCACATGCATGGAATTTGCTGACATCATATTTGTATCACAAGCCATTCAATAACCCAGAAAGATTCTTGTGCCTTATTTAAACTGACCTTCTCCCTTAATCCAAGCCGCAGTGACAGCTACAACATTCCATGTAAGGCACAACGCCAATCTTGCATCATATCATTTTTCATCATTGATAGTGGACCATAGCCCATTACATACTATTTTTTAGTCTAAACTAAATTGACATGCATAATATCTATTATAGATAGATTCTATCAAATTAAAACGACATTTTCACCAAGCTAAGAAGAATTGAATATAGAGTGCATTCATCATGCCATTGACTTACTCAACAAAACAGGTTAGTGCTAACCAACCAGGTCAATGATTTAATCCATTCAGACAAAACCAGTTTATCAATGTCTCACTACCTATTCTCCTATATTTCACCTGTTTCCAAGCCTTCACTTTTCTCATATGCCTGTCATTTATTTATTTATGTGGTGTGGAAAACCCAAGAGAAAGGTTGCCTTAACTACTTATCAGTGTAGGATTTGAAATTTCAGTTATTGATGACAATGTAAAAGCAATACTGCAATATGCAACCTCTCTTTTTACATGCATAGATACATACATATGAAGGAAAATGCTTGTTAATATGGATAGTGATTCATATCTTTTGTACAAATGCCAAGTTATATCAGAAATTTCACCTTTTTTCTCTCCCTTCAACCTTTTTCTCCCACCTCTCTCTCTCTCTCTCCCTCCCTCCCTCCCTCCCACACACACTCATTTCTACCATTCATCTCATATTGAATAGCATTTCTCATATATAACAAAGCAAGAAAAACACTAATCATCTACAGAAAACATACAAAGAAGAGGCTTCCGACATAATCAATGGAAGAAAGAAATAATCAATGTGCATGAGACAGCCTCAAGAATTGATGGTTTAAAAAAATGCGATGATGCAAACCAATAAATCCATCCCACCCCACCCCGCACCCCTAAAAATAAAACAATAGGATAACTTACCTAACAATGAAGCAAATGCAACATATTGCAGCCTTTGAAGATGAACTGGAATTTCATTAGCAATATCATGATGGATAATTGGGAAAAATGGTGGCCAATTCTTCTCCTCAAGAACAATTCCAGCTACAAAACAATGTAATTACACATTCCAAGAATAAAAAGCAGAACTAAAGATGTTGATTGTCCAAGCAAAAAGCATTAGTTCAAACTTTCTAAGAGATGAGTTTGCATGTGGAGGATGAGTGGACTGGTACACACAACAGAACACCTATTAGTTTATTATCTATAGAATCCTCAAGTAGTAGTGCCCTTCCACCACTCAGTTCAATGCACACACAAACAAAAAACAGCCAAGGAAACTTAACCACAAACTTCAAATACAAATTTAGAGGAAATGTAAATTACCTCGTGCAGCAGCATCTTCTTTCCGTCCGACTTCCTACATTTTGATAAATTAATAGACATAAAAGTTCAGGCGAATTTCCAAACATGCGTAGTTAATAAGGAATCAAATAGACAAGGCTTCATATATACAAAGTTAACTGAAAACAATATTAGTACATACATTCTTTTAAACGCAGAATAGAATTTGTAGAGGATAACATATTTAAGAAAATGCATAATTCCAGAGATCGACCTATTTTCTAATCATAACAATTTCAGATGCCCTCATAAATGTCCAGACTTCAAAAAATAATAGAGTAAACACAAAGATTCAACTATTCATTAAAAACAGGGGTAAAGTTACAATTCAGAAATTCTTATCAAAATAATAATTTAGGAACAATTAATTACGTGGTGGTTAATAAGTCAATACATTGTTTATCCATTACCCACATGTCTACTTAATTATTTCTACACTGGAAATATATTTTCCAGGAATTTATAAATTGTAACCTAGTCATAAAATACATATTCCATTGTCAATACTAGTTTTTCTGGATAAATAATTTCAAATGCAAGGGTATAAAAAATATATCATGCACAAGATAGGGGAAGAGGATAAAAGAGAAAGGAAACCACAATATAACATAAAACACGACTGTTCCAACTTCCAACCTTAGTAGGTATCAATTAAGGAAACTCTCTTAACAATGAAGTGTACAGAAAGAGGTCAGTAAATCCCATTGTATACCTGTTCCCATCTTCTCAATTCAGCTTCCTTGGCTTGGAGTTTCTTTTCCTTCTTTTTCAAATCCTAATGTTAAAACAGATCATAATTATAAAACCCACAATCAATTCTTGCAATGATATATCTAAAAGAAGGAGACCAGAATTCTTCCTAAAAACAACCATGTTCTCATTTGTTGGAACAAAGCCTCAACTTGCAAAAGTTGAAACTACAGAGAAAACAGAGAATGTGAACATTTTTTATCCTTTTCTTCTCTAGCACCTCTTTAGCACTAGGAATAAAAGCAAGGTAATGAGACACCGCAAAGACCCTATGACATGAACAACTAGAATGTAAGCTATAACTACAAAACCCAAAAATCTCATAGATGAATACCTCAAGTTTTTACTTGTGTCACACAAAGACTCATGTGAAGACTCATTTTTTACCTCATTGGGTTTAGGCATAGAACTTTCTTGGTTAGAATTTGTGACCATTCCTAACTCTAGCTCAATTTGATAAAAAACCATGGGGTTTGGAATTCTAAGACGAGCTTGTGAGGCAGCAATTTTATCTAATTCTGTTTTGAGCCTGGACCTAATGAAATGAATTCCTACCATAGAGGTAAAAACCTCACCACCTACCATAGAGGTAAAAACCTCAACTATCAACATGATCATAATGATTAGTTGAGAGTTAGAAAAAACCTCCATTTCAACCGTGGACATGCTTGAAACTGTGGTGGCTGAAACAGAGGTGAAGAACAAATCTAAACTTTTAGGACTAAAAAAACCTGGTTTTGGCTTTAGAGCCTTGAGAACACCAAACCCAAAGAAAGAAAGGGACACAAAATAGACAATTTGAACCCATAAAGGGTTTGCTCTGCGGAGGATGAATCGACAAAAACATGCTACTAAGAAGAAACATGATTTGCTAAGACAAGCGACTCCTTCCAATCAATTCCTAGACATAAAAGATGACATCGTAGCTGCTGGTATCGAAGGATTGATGGAGTTGCATGCGCATGTCTTAAGCGCGGGAGGAAATGCGTTTGAGGAACTTGTCGGAGGTGCCAGGAATCGTGCCATCCATGTGAAGTGCCCTCTCTACCCCATTGTCATCGTCTCCGGCAGAATCACCGCCGAGGCTGCAGGACACGTCGTTCCTCCTCCTTGTTCTGCCGCGGGATGCAAAGAACTTTAGGGTAAAACACAAACCAATTCCTACTAAGGTTCTGATGCTTAACCCTAGAAAAAACAATTTTCCATTTAGGGTAACAAAGATAGCAAAGGGAGAATGTTTAGGTTACCGTACCTTCATTACAGTGATGTGTGCATGCCGAGCGAGAGAGAACGAAGGGACACTGAAATTGAGCAGAGGGAGAGGGAGAGGGAGAGCCGAGAAGGAATGAGAGAGGGTGTGAGAAGGTGATTCACTTTACCCCTATGCTTTCGTCGTTTTGCGTATAGGAAGAAAATAGGGTTTACCGCGGTTGCTAAAAGCACGCGCGTTTATTAAAAAATATCAGGTAATTACCGCAATTTTTTTCGCAACCGCGGTAATTTCCTTGCTTTTGGGATTTTAACCCGATTACTTATTGTAACCGTATTAATTGGAGCGCAATAAAAATCCTATTTTGGCATAGTGAGTGATGCTTTACTCTGTGATGTGTTCTTGGTGTCCTCAAACTGAATTTCATAAAAAGGAATTTTCTAATGGAGTTTGTCCATTTGCTGCTCATGGTTGAGTCATCATAACTGTTTTGGAACTTGATCCCATGTTTCTAGCCATCCTCTTCACATGTCTGCAAATACAAGTTTCTTTGTGTGTGTATTGTGTATACTTGCATTAGAAAATTATTCGAGTATAATACATAGTGTATTCCAATTCCTTCTCTGCTAGCATCATATTTGGTTGAGAATCCAAAAACAAAATATTTGAATCTAGAATGGTACTTCAATCAAGTTTCTATTGTTTAAGAAAGTTAACAATCAAGTTCTTGTTACTACAAAAATTTATAAAACTAAAACTTGTTTCTCTAGTACTTTATAACATGGTCTTGATTTCTCCATTGCACCCATGCTGATTATCAAACAACCTTCATCAGCATTATGTACTTTTACCATTTTTCTTCTTGTCCATGTGCTATCAGATGATGTTATAAATAGTATAATTGATAAGGTATTACCCCTTTTCCCTCATGAGATTAGGACTTTTCTGTCATATTTCTAGTTGTGTACATGAGTCTTCCTAGTCTTTTTTTAATATTATATTTCATTAAATTTTTATATTTTCCCTCTGTTTATTTATTATTTAGGATATAGCTATAAGCATATTTCATTTTAGATATGTTTTGTTGCGCTGTTTGCACACGTATAACCATACTAAAAAAGTTAAAGATGTTTGACAGGATATATATATATATATATAAATAATCTTTTTCATTTTTAAAATTCTTTTCTAGTTTAATTGACATCCAAAGTTACTAAAGTAATAAATAATAATATCATTGAAGTTTATATACTATAACATGTAAAATATATTGATTTCTTATCAACAATTCTTTTTTTGGATAAATGGAGGCTAACAAAACTAACCAAGGAAATTACATAGAAATGATTCTAGTCCGAACAGTATCAATGAAATCATAATACAGTAGAATAGAAGTCCCATCAGGGGAATCAATGAATAAACGAGTCTTATAAGTATAAGAGTGACCAAGGCTTGCTAACTTATCTGCAACAGTGTTTGCCTCGCGCCAAACATGGTTAATTCTAGCTTGCCAATCTTTGTTAAAAAAGGAACAAATCTGATGCACAATGAAGTGATAAGGATGGGTAACAGTGGTGCCATGCTTGATTAGATGAACTGAAACTTGAGAATCACATTCAAAGCAAACCTTTTCAAACCATAATTCCAAGCAACAATCATAGCCATATGGATACCCGTAAGTTCAGACATCAAAACTGACATTGAACCAAGATTTTGAGTAAAGCCCACAATCCACCTGCCTTGGTGATCTCTAAGCACACCTCCACATGCTGCTTGAACCCCGGAATTCCGAACAGACCCGTCCGAATTAAATTTGGCCACCCTTCACGAGGTCTTTTCTAACAAACAGGGACTTCACCAAGTCTATGACTAGAAGCATTTGATATAGAAGAACCCTTTTGCATATCTGAGAAAAGATTATGAACTCGAAACACCACATCCTCGGCTTGCAGAATTACATTGGAAAACACTGATTCATTCCTAGCCTTCCAAATGAATCAAGTTGTTAAAGCAAATTTTGCCTGTCAAGCTGGACTAAAAATAGAATCAGACATCATAATATTAGATTTAATCCAGTCCACTAAACCCAAAGAATTTTGGTTACCCATATCAAAATTAGCAATTATGTTCCACACCAAACGAGCAAAAGTACAATCACGAAGAAGGTGAACATTAGTCTCAAACGCACTTCTACAAAGAGGGCATAAATCATCATAAGAAATACCACAATGGAACCTCTTTGCATTAGTCTTCAAACCACCTTTAAGAACCATCCAAATGAAGCTTTTAACTCTCTTAGAAACATTTATTTTCAGAAATGTTTCCAGAAAATATGGTCATGTTGATCATTCATTTCTACCAGCAAATCATATGTTGATCGGGTTGAGAAGCACCCATCACTAGAAGCATTCCACACAACCACATCATCATGTAAAGCCTTTGCAAGAGGAGGGAGACCATGGATCTCCTCTTGGATAGCCAAAGGGAGCAGAGAAGATACAGAATGTAAATCCCAATGAATCCCTTGACTAGAAAAAACCGCTACAGGAAGGCAAGAAGAACCAGTAGGAATATTACCTAGAGCCAAATCACCTAAAATAATATTTGAGGGAAGCTAGCGATCAAACCAAAAAGAAACAGAATTACCATTTCCAATATTCCACTTCAAAACCCTATTAAAATCAGTCCATACAGCAACAATCCCCCTCCACACATTAGACATTCTAACTATGGGGCCAACAGAAGAAATGAAGTTACTCCTACATTTATACTTACAACAAAGAACATTAATCAAGAGAGATTGAGAATTATTCAATAAACCCCAACAAAGTTTCATCAACATGGCCTTGTTAAAAGTGTACAAGTCTTTAAAACCGCAACCACCCAAGTATTTAAGGAGAGTAAATTCCCCCCAAGCAACAGAGTGCCAAGCTTTTTTAGAAGGTTTATCCCCCCAGATGAAATCCCTACAATATCTTTCCAATCTTCTACATGTTGAGTCTTAGAATTAATTTAAGTAATTGAAATTAGATTCAAGACTCATTATCCTTAGTTTTAATGAACAACAAATTAGATTGAATAGAAACAGGTTCTACTGAGAAAGGTATTGTCTTTTGTATTTCAGGAAGCAATTCTCAGAAGAAGATCAACCTGCCGAACCAAAAGAAGAAGAACGAGACAAGAAGAAGAAAGAATATCAACAAGAAAGCCATCAGAGATCAACAACCAAAAGAAGAAGAACTACTGAAGACAAGCTACTGAAGAAGAAGAAGAAGATCTCAGAGCAAATGAAGAATGAATTTCTATTGAAGCAAGATAATGAAGAGAAGAAGAAGAAGAAGAACCAGGAAAAGCTGAAATAAAGATAAACTTGATGCTCATGAAGAACAAAGAAAGAAGCAACCAACCGAAGAAAAGAAGAAGCAACACGCTGAAGGAAGGAGACTGCTGAAAGCGTCTCCACAAGGTGAAAAACTAAATCATGTTGGAGTCAATCAACCTTTTGATAGTATGTGTGCACAATGAAGTCAAATCTACTGAACACATACTTACTGATGATGTGGCATTTCAAACCCTCTGAAGAAGAAGAAGTCAGAAACGTCATGCTACTCTCTGAAGACTTGTGATTCAATCTAGATGACATATTAAAAGACTGAAGTCTCAGCAAAGATTAAAGGTGAAGCTGAATTGGTGCAAAGAAAAACAAAAGCCTTCGAGCACAGCTTCATTTCCCAACATAAAAGAGGAAGCCTACTGCAGAAAAGTGAATAAAGGTCAGAGATAGAGTCAGCGCTGCTGCAACACCTACTCTGTACCATCTCTACAATATGTTATTAGAGGCGTGCACCTCAAGTGAGAAGAAAAATAGAACTCACAACGGGACAAAGGAGAAGTCTAATGGATCTTAGCATCCTGCCTCCTTATACTCACAGAGAAAATAAAGAAGAAGAAGAGAGAGGAATATCAACCTGCTAAAGACAAAAGAAAATCTCTCAAGATTAAGAGCCTATCTGCTGTGTCAGAACTAATTCATTTGCACACCTAATCTGCTTAAGTCAAAAGCTACCGAAAGAGAAGTTATTTCACAACGGCTCTAAGAGCATCAATCATTTCTCTCAACGGTAAACTAAGCAATCTTCAACGGCTATATTTTCAGAACATATAAATAGCCTCAATGAAGGATTATGAAGATTGGCGAAATTGAAGCCCGTGATGGCCATGAATTACAAGATAACGCCAAATAGAAAATTGGCAGAAGCTTATGAGGAATATTATCAAGCCAACTCTCCGAAGATGAAGAAGCAGTTTTCTGCTTGTTAGATACAGAGTAGATATAGAGCTTAATTCATACACTTGTATCTTTGTATATCCTTGTACTTAGAATTCACCTATTGTATCCTGAGTAGTACTCAGTAACCCCTATGTACAAGATGAACATTGGTTTAAGTTTCTAGGAAACTTAAACTTTATGTTGTAAACACTTTGATGTGTTTGAGAGCCTGGAGAGACTTGGTGGAATAAAGAATACTCGGTTGAGCCTGGAGAGGTTTGTCTGTAAAAGAATACTCGTTGAGCCTGGAGAGGCTTGTCTGTAAAAGAATACTCGTTGAGCCTAGAGAGGCTTGTTTGTAAAAGAATACTGCATGTGTTGCCTGGAGAGGAAGTTGAAAACAAAGAATACTCGTTGGGCCTGGAGAGGCCAGTGTGCAAAGAATACTGCATGAGTTTCCTGGAGAGGCGGTTGAAAACAGAGAATACTCGTTTGGCCTGGAGAGGCCAGGTGTGCAAAGAGTACTGCATGAGTTGCCTGGAGAGGTGATAAGTGCCAAATATTAGGATGTTTTGTATGGAAAGAATGGCACTTTTTGGGTTAATTGCATTAATTCTTTAATTGATTTCCTCCAAATTCTAGAACATTTAAGTTAAGCAGTAATATCTGAGTACTGATATAATTGAAACCTTTTAATCCCAATTTTTTTTGTTTAATTGCAGGAAAGATTAAAGGAGATCAATCAGGAACAAAAGAAGTGAAGAAGCAAGGAGAAAAAAAGAAATTCCAATACAAGTAAAAATTATTTTCGCTCATGAGCTAAATATTTAGCTCATGAGCGAAAATGGACCAGAGAAGAGTGTTTTTGGGTGCTAAATTGGCTCATGAGCTAAATTTTTAGCTCATGAGCGAATTTACCTTACTTCACGTTGAAGAATTCTTTGGCTCATGAGCTAAATTTTTAGCTCATGAGCGAATTTTCATTTACCAGCACCCCAAAACCAATTTCGAAGGAAGTTTTCGACAGTTCGAAATTTCTAAAAATAGAACGAAGTCTCCGAAGAAGAACATAAAGCTGCGGAACCAGATTTCTTCGTTTTCTCCTTCATCTTTATTGATTGTACAACCTACCATGAGTAGCTAATCTTCTCTTTTGGGATTGGATGTAAATCGACTCGAACTCGGATATATTCTGATTATATTTCTATATAGTGATTTTATTTTTATCAATATTGTTATTTTCGTCCGATTTAAATTCTTTGATTCTATCTGATCAATAGTTTCAATGTTTAGATTTTTAGATTTGACTGGAAAGTATTTCTGAAAATCCGATCTGAATGAAAATAGTCGTTATATTGTTTTACTAGGAATAGATTTCAATATAGCGAATGCTTTTACACTTGATCTTAATGCTGGATGATTTGTTGAGTATATGAGGAATCAATATTCAATAAATCAATCTTATGAATTTTATATGTGAGGAATCAATATAAATGACTATTATGTGTGCATCAATATTGATAGTTATGATTGCTATATATTGATATACAACCAGAATATAGAAGAGGGAGATAGATGAAATTCAATCCCAAGTTTTCTCACTGATATCCCAAATCAAGTTTCATACTCTGTTTTATTAATTGCTAAATTTTTACTTTAAGTATCTAAATCAATCATGAATCAAACCACTCTCTTTTGTATATATTTACTTTTGAATTAGTACAACTTTGAACTACCAACTCCTCGTGGGATCGACACTCTGAATTTATTTTCATATTACTATAGTTGACTAATAGGTACACTTGCCTAGGAGTTCAACAAGTTTTTGGCGCCGTTGCCGGGGATCGAACCCGGGTCACCCGCGTGACAGGCGGGAATACTTACCGCGTGACTAGTTTGTCATACTAGTTTGTATGCATACTTGAAGCATATGTGCCTAATTGAAATGTTGAATATTTGCTCCAATTATGCAGGACATGACTAGAACAAAGACCACAACAGAATATGACTTCTTATCAGAAGGAATTTGAGGATATTAACTGATCTTTTACCCAAGGAAGCCTACCCAGGCATGACACCAGAAGAATTTCAGACTTACCTTCAGTGGCCTGGGGACAGTCCAATTTTCTCAGGGGGGAGTGGAAGCTGCTGATTATGATGTGGGCTATTCTGGAGCTATGCCAGCAGGAGAAGGACCCTCAGGAGTAGCAGCCAGAGACATACCCTACCATTCCATCTTTCAAAACTCTGTGACATGGTTTCATTGTTCTTTTGTTGATATTTTAGTACTGTTGTGTGATTATGTTGGCAGATAATTCTAGTACTGCAATGTTTTGGTGTGTTTAAATAGTAGTTGCTTTTGTGATATTTGCATTAGTTGTTTTAGTTTAGATGCTTGTTACTTTACTTTGTTAAGTTAGGATTAGCTGTTTTACACTGTTTTTCACTTAGTATTTTAGATATAGTACTGATAGATCTAGTAAAAATTTTTGGGAATTAATGAAAAATCTTTCTTGAGGAGATTGGTTAAAAAAATCAGGATTCAGTAAGTGTCCTAAGGTTAGAACAGCTGAACAAACTGAACAAAGAGGTGAAAAAGGGAAAATGTGGTAAATTGCATAATCAAATACGATTAGGACATTGGTGCATGATAATTGACCAAAATAAGCAATCATAACAATAGGTGATATAATCAAGGAAATAAGCCACAGATAACCCAGTGAGTGTGTGAATCCATAAACAAACTGAGAGTTTCACTGTTAATTAGCTAGTTGATATTGCTTGAGTTTCCTTTTTGATAATATCACACAAAAGGCATGGAAATGATTAAGGAAAGTTTTGTTATATAGAAAAAGCTTATAGCCAAATAGCCAACCAAAAAATGATCAATTTTGTAATAAGCCCATTAGAGCCTAAGTTTTCTTTGATTATGTACCTTGACCTTAAATTTCAAAAGTTTATCCTACCTTTGCACACTAAAGGAAGGAGAGCATAGGTGCATATTATCATTACAAAGATAATGGGTTGGTGAAATTGTGTTTATAAAAGAAAAATGGTTTGGCTATACAATTTACTCCTTAATATGTATATAAAAAAAAGAGAAAAATACAATGAAAATAAAAAGGAGTAGATTGTGAATGAAAAATTTGATGTATTGAGGTGTTAAGAATTGAGATTTGATGTAAATTGAATTGAAATGTAGTTATGCTCTCTTTTCTTGAATTGTGCTTTTGATTATCCTGAAAAACCATAATTCTTAGAAGCCTAGCCTCATTACAACCTTTACAAGACCTTAAGATCCATGCCAAATGTGTGATTGTGGTTGAATTGAAAATGACTAGCAATTTTGATTTGTGCAATTTTCAGTGAAAGTTTGAGAGAAACACTCACCAGTGAGAATTGAGAGAAAAATTTCCTTGATTAGAATCATTTCATTGTTATAATTGCTCCTTTTGGTGATTAATTGCACTCTTGTCCTCCTTCTATTTGATATTGGATTTACCATATGCTTTTGATTTCAATTATTTGGTTAGAATTTGAAGTTGTCTTTTGAAGGACCATGGAAATGATTTCCAAATAACCAATTTCAGAAATGAATTAATGAATAGTTGAAGTATGAAGAGGCAGTTGAAAACAAAGAATACTCGGTGTTAAGCCTGGAGAGGCTGGGGTAAAAGAATACTTGTAATCTTGCGGGATTAGTGGAAAATCCAGTGGTGTGTTTTCCCTGGGACTAAATGTAGCTCACTGGGTTAGTGGGTGAACCAGTATAAATCTTTGTGTTAAGTTCTCTCTTCCCTTACCTCTTTAATGGGAAAATTATTTCAAAAAGGTTTTCAGTTAACCTTCCAAGTTGCATCAGCAAGTTGCTGAACATCCTAGTTTCGGAAGGTTGATCAAATATTTTCAAAACGGTTTTGCTTGTTTCGAAAGGTTTTCAAAAAAAATCTTTAAAGATTATTAAAACACTATTCAACCCCCCCTTCTAGTGTTTCCTATGACCCTAATACTACAAACACTCTTGGGGAGTAAAGTTGATTGCATAGTGTAAGTAGGAAGTGCAGCCAAAACTATTTGGGCTAAACTAATTCTCCTAGCAAAAGATAAAGATTCAACCTTCCACATACTAAGCTTTCTCTGAACATGCTAAAAAATATTATCATATGTTTTCATTCTCTGTCTAGAATGCAAAATAGGAATCCCAAGATATTTCTCCAAATCAGAAGAAAGACGAAAAACCAGATTTATTACACAAACTAGTAGCTCTAGAGTGATGAAAATTCTTAGAAACAAAATTTTTGGTTTTTTCAATGCTAACCTTTTCAACAGAGGCAGAACAAAACAAATCCAAGCAATGAAGCATAATATCAAGTTGTTGATTAGAAGCCTTACCAAAAAGCAACAAGTTATGAACAAAGAAAAGGTGGGAGATTTTAGGACCCCCTTGTAAGGTCCAAGAATCCTCCTAAGTGGTTTTAATGATGACAACCTATCAAAATTCACTTGTCATAATTCTGATTTAAAAAGGAACTAATCATTTCACTTGAGTGCATGATAAGAAGATACAGGCAGGAATCAGCAGAAGATTGAACCAAAGTCCAGAAGAAAGAAATCAACACTCTCACACTACATGAAGCTGTAAAAGATGTCTTCAACATATCTGAAATGAAAATTTGATAAAGGAAAGCAACAAAGCAGTTGAGAAAATAAAGAAAAAAGATCTTCTGTAATGAGATTCAACAGGAACAAGGTCTGCAGAAGATACAAAAGATACTTAATTGGAAATATAAGAAGTATCTCAAGGAATAAGAAAAGGAAGCCTGAACATTAAATGATTGGACTAAACTTAATTCTGTCCTTAAAATCAGATTCTATGACTTGGATCAAATAGTAAACATATTAGAAGGAAGATTCACTTTTTTAAAAAAGGTGAAGAAGCAACACTATGCTTCAGATTCATGACTTCCTAAGCTTTCCAAAGATAAAGTCAAGCAAAATATTTCTCTAAAGGCCTCTACAATTCTCACATGCCAATGTCAATCCTCTACAGAAGAAAAAAGAACATTTTGCAGAAGGATTCTGCTATGAGACATACTGCAGAAGAAGTAGAATTCATTAAATTCTGTTTTTCTCACTTTTAGACTTGCAGCTGGGTCAAATATATTTGGAATAATTTATGCTGAGTAAATTATGGCCCATGGTATGTTCCCAAAAGAAATGGGTGCATAATTCACAGGTTTTCCTGTCTGCAGAAGAAATATCTCCAGAAGATGTTGTTAGTCAAACTTGACAGCTGTATGCAACAGAGACAACTGCAACATGATAGAGACATCTCATCCAGAGACAGCTGGAGGTACAGACAGCCTCTCCAATGGCTAGTTGCTCTCCTCTTCTATAAATTGAGAGGTTCTCTTCATGTTTAACACACCTCTCACCAGAAGAAGCTTAAATCTTCAGAATTACAGTCTATATCTTCTGGAATACTTTCTCTTTCTTCATATCTTTGAGTTTCTGCTTCTAAAAGTCCTTGAGAGAGAGATGGCTCATCACTTACCTTCTGTTGTGCCTTGAATGTATTTATTTTGAGCCTTGTATCTGATTTTCACTACTCATTTCTTTTGTAAACTCACAAGGAGGCTTGAGAGTGTTAGTGCCTCTTGTGACATTGAGGTTTGATTATAATCTGAGAGGTAACTTGAGTTAAAGTGAGTTAGGGTGAAAAGAAAACCTGCAGAGTGTGTTTTGTAGTGTTTATAGCGGCTGGTTCTTCTGCAGAAGAAGCTTGTAGTAAGTATACAACCTTATAACTCTGAGAAAGAAGCTTGATTAGGAGCCTGAAGAGGCTTGCAGAAGAATACTAGGGGTAAGGTGCACCCAAAGTTGTGAAGTCTATAAATCAGTTTGAGCGTTCAAACTTGACTTAAGACGTAGCATCTTTAGGTTTTAATGATTAACAAATAAGATCATATAAGCAGATTCTACTGAGAAATGTATTGTGTTGTTGATTGTGTTTCAGGTTGAAGAACTAAGAAGTAGAAGAAGAAGAACAAATGAGAAGAAGAAGCATATCAGAAGTAGACCAGAGCAGATCAAAAGAAGAAGACCAGAGTAGATCAGAAGAAGACCAGAGCAGATAAGAAGAAGAAGAAGAAGACCAGAGTATATTAAATCAGAAGCAAGATCAGAAGTAGATCAGAAGAAGAAGAAGAAGACCAAAAGAATACCAGAATAAATCAGAAGAAGATTAAAGAAAGGAGAAAGAATGCAAAGAAAGGATCAGAAGATGAAGCAACAAAGAATCAGAAGAAATAAACGAAGCAAGAACCTTTCTATCATCTGAAGTTTTGAAGACAAAAGAATATAGTCTGAAGAATTCCTTTCGTCTGAAGAGCTGAAGCCAAACCAAAGAAAGCTGAAGACGACAGAACCAAAGAAATGATATTATGAAAAATAGTCAAGCGTGAAGAACTTTTCTGTCTCGATCAAATGACTAGCACAAATAAGGAAAATCTGCAAAAGTTGTTGCACCTACAACAAAAGAAATATTGCACACGCTGACAGATTGCACCTATTGTTGTTCAAAAGCAAATCAGATGTCTGAACCAGAAAATGACAAAAAAGATGGTTGAGCTAAAGATAATTAATTCAACATCTTTATCCATCTGAGCATCAGAAGAACCAAAAGCAACAAAGCAAGATAAAGCCTGAATCGTCTGAAGAGGAGAAGCAACTCCTAACAGAAGAAAGAAACTTGCTGAATGAATCCCAAAGATGAAGAAGCAAGAAGAGGATATGTCAAAGCAGAAGAAATCCAATGAGATAATGGCTGAAGATGAAAGCATACAAATCATCTGAATGATATACAAAGCTTATATCATCTGAACAGATTATGGCCTTTGAAGACTCTCTCTACTTATCATTTAATCAAGTCAAATATGAGAAGTCTCGTTCAAAGTAAATGCCAGTAGTTCAATTGGCTAGAAATATTATTCAAATATTAGCAATGAACTCTGATCAAGGAAGAAAGGTGAAAGCAACAGACTGTCAGAAGCAGAACAGAAAGGAAGCTTGCACATTTCGGGATAAAAGACAACCTCAAGGATACATCCTCACATTCACAGAAAGATCAGAGGACCAGTCAAGCAAAAGAAGAGAGATAGAAAAGAAGACATCTATCCAATTAAAGGAACTCTCTCAAAGATAAAAGAGCTTATCAGCAGTGTGTCAGAACTAAAGTTTTTTGCACACCCATTTGCTTAAGAAGAAGCAACCGTTTAGAGAAGCTATTTTACAACGGCTATCTGAGCCAGAATCACTTCCTCTCTAACGGTAACCAATTCATCTTCAACGACTATTTTTCGTCAGAACATATAAATAGCCTCAAGGAAGACTTTGAAGATGTTGACCATCATTTGGTTTAACCGGTTGACCATGATTTGGTTTAATCTGTTGATGTTTTTTGAGTTAACCTGTTGACCAATTTTGGGTTAACCAGTTGGCAGAAGTTGGAAAAAATGAATTAATGATGATTGTCATTGACAATCATGGAGACTAACAAAACCAACCAAACTGGGGACTCTGAAGTCCACCAGAGAAATGGCTGAAGCACAATTGCATATCTAGCTTAGCCAAATTAGTTGAGGGAGATGTACCTCACA
The DNA here is from genome assembly GCA_026901365.1 of Sesbania bispinosa. Classification (NCBI taxonomy): domain Eukaryota; kingdom Viridiplantae; phylum Streptophyta; class Magnoliopsida; order Fabales; family Fabaceae; genus Sesbania; species Sesbania bispinosa. The sequence continues at coordinate 274,822 of QLOH01000069.1, read as the reverse complement.
CAGAAGACGAAATTGTACTCAATTCATACTCTTGTATCTCTGTCTTACCCTTGTACTTTGATTGTAATTTTCTGTATCCTGAGTTAGACTTAGTAATCTCTTTGTACAAGAAGAATCTAAGTTTAAGTGTCTAACGAACTTAAGCTTAAGATTGAGTTGTAAACACTTTATGTGTCTGAGAGCCTGGAGAGGCTTGAAGGAATAAAGAATACTCTCTGAGAGCCTGGAGAGGCTTGGAGGAATAAAGAATACTCAGTTATAGCCTGGAGAAGCTTGGTGTACTCAGTTTGTGCCTGAAAAGGCCTTGTGTACTCAGTTATAGCCTGGAGAGGCTTGGTGTACTCCGTTTGTGCCTGGAAAGGCGTTGTGTACTCAGTTATAGCCTGGAGAGGCTTGGTGTACTCAGTTTGTGCCTGGAGAGGCCTTGTGTACTCAGTTTGTGCCTGGAGAGGCCTTGTGTACTCAGTTTGTACCTGGAGAGGCCTTGTGTACTCAGTGTTAAGCCTGGAGAGGCTTGTGTGAAAGAATACTGCATGAGTTGCCTAAAGAGGCAGTTGAAAATGAAAGAATACTTGTGTTGATCCTGAAGAGGCTGTAGAAAGAATACTTGTATATGTGCTGCAGATAGTGAAAAAATCCAGTGGTGGTTTGCCCTGGGACTGGATGTAGCTCACTAGTTTGGTGGGTGAACCAGGATAAATTTCTTGCCTAAGTCTTCTTTCCCTTTAACTCTTTTATTTACTGCATTATATTTCTGAAGGGGTTTGAACAGTATTTTTCATAATAAACTTAATTCAACAATTTCAATAAAACAAGTTTTGTAAGTTAATAAATCATTCAATTAATCTTATATCATTTGGAATATTGCAGAGAATGCTCTTTGAAGAACTTCTAAGATAACTCTGTGAAAAGGAATTGAAACATCCTCAGATCAGAAGTTAGAAATATATTTCAGACGATGATCAATCCTCTGAGTTAGATCAGAAACAAGTTCTGAAAAGATTCTTTGTGATATTCTTCAGAGGATATTTGGTGATGCATTTGAATGACCAAGTTTAATTACTTGAGAGTCAAATGAAGTCAACGTCCTGTTCATATTTTCTTAATCTCTACAGTTTATGAAATTGAGTCATTCTTATCTTCCGCTTTTTATGTATTAACTCTGTTGGTAAACTTTTCTCTTCTTTGAGTCTTAATGGCTTCGTAATTTAATTTCAAGATTTCCAAAATAGTCAAAATATTAAAAACATTATTCAACCCCCCTTCTAGTGTTGCCTATGGAACTAACAATTGGTATCAGAGCTCACCTTCGGGTTGAGCACCTAACAAATGCAGAAGGAGTAGATCCTCAGAAGATGGAAATCTCACCAAGCTGAAGCAACTCTGAAGAATGATAATGAGAAAAGAGAAATCATTCTCTTGAAACTCATTATTCGTGCATTAATACATCATTCAGAAGGACGTGATGGAAAAAGGAAAGTACATCTATCTAAAGATCTCATACGGGTAACATCTTTCCTATCTTAGTTTGATTTAGCTGTAGTTATTTAATTACTGCATGATTTAGTTTACTGAAATTGTTATTGCATTCGTATGTACATTTGTGTGAAAATGATTTGTTGCATGATTATATGTTTCATATGCTTTTTAATTGAAGAGTCATATATGTCAATCATTTTGTCAATAAATGTGATACGGCACAATGCAAAATCATTGAATCATCAACCGGATTCTCATAATCGGCACGTTGCACTACTCTCCACACCGGTTCAGTGCACGTAACCGTCTCTCATCAATGCTTGAAGCACGCCTGGTTCCCTATTTAAAAGGATTGGAAGATTAACATGGAAATTACACTTCATTCAATCCTTTCTCTAAAAAGCAAAAAGTTCCTATAGTATCTCTCTCACCAAAAGTTCAACAGTTCTATTTCTCCATGGCAACCATATCAACGTCTTCAAGTAACTCTGCTCCCCCAGCCTTTAACGAGAGAATCATCCCCTGCAAGATGGTAAATCTCTCAGACTTTGATGAAGCAGATTACAAGATATCTGAATACTTTAATGCTGTTGGATGGACTCCATACTTCAACAACATCTCCTGCTCTTGGCATGAGGAAAGTGTGATGGAGTTTTGGGATAATATCAAGATCATATCTGAACCCAATAGAACTGGAATTGAAACGAAGGTGATGGGAAGATCCTTGTACGTGGACACCAAACTAATTGCTAAAGTGATTGGTGTGCCTGACAGTGGAGAACAATACTTCCAAAGGTGGGAATCCCTACATGGTGGAACGTTTGTTCTCGATCAACATCTCTTTGGAAGAAGAAGGATTGCCTCTTTCAGACCTTCTCAACTTCTGAACACACCTAGAGCCCTCCTTGTTGTACTAAAATGTTGTATTCTCCCCAGGGGAAGAAACAATTTAGTAATAAGTATGATGGAGAGGTTTGTGCTGGGACTTTTGCTTGCAAAGAAGAAAATCAATCTCCCATGGGTGCTGTTGTTTCAGATGTGTTTCAAAAATGAGATGGTAAATGAGGACCTCTACCTTCACAGCACCTTAATCATGAAAATTCTTATGCACGAAGGATTTCCAGTGGAAATCTTTCTGACCAACCATATCCTGACTTCTTCACACCAGTAGCTTATACTGAGTTAGACCAGACTCTAGTTGAAAGAGAAGAAGCTCCTGAGAATCAAGTGATGGTTCATCCTCTTTTTGCTCCATGCAATAAAGAAGAAACTGAAGATACCCACTTGAAGTCTTGTAAAAGGAAAAGGATGATGTTGGGTGCATACCATCTGAAGAAGGTGAATGGCAGGGTTTCCCGGATTGCAAGAAGACTGAGAGCTGCTGAGAAGGAGCTTAAAAAGCTCAGAGCAGAAAAAGAAAAGGCTGATGAGGACCACCCTGATGATCAATGATTTAATTGTGTCTTGTCATCAAGTTTTCTATTGTGTTTAAATTTTTGTTAAAAAATTAATAATATTAAAGTTCTGTTCTGCTTTCAGTCTCTTTGTTTAATATGTTAAGTGTCTTATTTGCGCTAATGTGTTTCTACATCTTTTATCTGTGCATGATTAATTAAATATGAAAATTAATTAATTAAAATTGGTTTCACTAACTAGATAAAAACAATTAATAAAATGGTTAAGTTAAAAATAAGTCACTAAATACATTTCTCTAACTCATAACAATTGCTGTAAAATAATCAGATGCTACTGAAAGGTATTTCTTGTTGTAATTGATGCAGGAATTAAGCTTCACTTAAAAAGGATAAACTTCTGAAGAAAACATCATCTAATAGAATAGTTGAGATAACATCACTCTTATATTCTGAACCTATTCAAAAGGTTCTCAATGAATTTACTGAAACTATGTGTTGAAAATACTAAGGTGATCAATATTCAACATTCTTAAGACTACCTCAGATTCTGAGAGACAAATATGAAAAGATATCATTCTCATGTGCTGAACTTGTTCAGAAAGTTCCAAGTGAACTTAATGAAATAATGGGTCAGGAATGTTATGATGGTTGATATTCTGATCATAAAAGTCCATCTTAATCCTTGAGGGACAAGTCAAGATGATTGTTCAAGGAATATCTTGGAGCACAAAGGACAAAAGCTCACTGCAAACATGCTGACAACAAGGGACTTCAGAAGAAGAAAAAGTCTTTGAAGAAAAAGAATAGTGTCAGAAATACATCCTTGCAACCAGAGAACAATAAGCAAACCTAATGGTAACATCACTTCACTTTACAACTTAGATATCTGTGAAAATTTGTTCTCTAATAAAAACTTTAATTGCTTCATAAACAAAAACTTAAAGGACTTAAAACCTATCAGATAATAATCATATGTCTTCATTGTATGATTTCTCTTATTTTGTTTTAAAAGTTTTCTTTTTAAAATGTTTTATCCATTTTTGTTTTTCCTTCATTTTCACAAAAATATTTCAAAATTGTTTTCAAACTTGCTTTAATGTATCTCTTTTTGTGTTTTCTTTCAAAACTGTTTTCCAAAACTTACTTTATCAACGCTAATGACTCGATTTTCTATGCATCACCTGACCTATCGATGATATACGTTTTGATGTTTTCAAAACTGTCATCATTAAAGCCACAAGAGCACGTTTGTATCTTATGAACAACCATCCATAAGGATCAATCTGTGCACTTCTCTCTTTTACCCTTGCTTCAAAGTTCTATAAATTCAAAAGAGCTCTTTACACAAACTCATCTCTTCGAAGCCTCTCTGTAGCTTTACCTGAGAATCTCAGTGTGTTGCTCTCTGAAGGACCATGAAGAAGCAAAGGAAAATAGAAGAAGTAGTTCTGGAACGAATTGATGTGAAGATCAAGTCATCTAAGATGATGTGTGGAATGAGAAGTAAGAAAGAGGCTACTTCTCAAAACCTGCCTTTCTTTACTTCGACCATGGAAATCTTCTTACATCAGGAGTATATTATTTACTCACTGGTTGATCCCATAATAGCCAATCTTATGAAGGGAACCACCTCAAATGTGGCCCTGAAGATAGAGGTTGTTGCTGGTGGTCGAAACACAGTGTTAAACGATGTACCTCCACCGTTCCAGCCGCAAAAAGGAGATTGAGTGTTGCTTGCACGGTTGGGAAGAGCATACATGCTCAATCAACACTTCTAAGGATCCGAATCCAAGGAAGAAGTGGTGGCTGAGAAAGGAAACGGAGTTGTATGAATCGAGAGAGGTAGCGACGATAAATGTTATTTGAAGTTTTTCAAAATTTTTGTACATAAAAGTTTGTTTTTCTCAATGTATTTTTTGTTTGATTTGGATGTAATTTCTTTCTTTTTCAGAATGTGTTTTGTACATATCTGTGTGTATCTTTTTTGTTTTCTTGTTTAATGACGTTATAGAACTTAAAAACCTCTACCATCAGGCAATTTGTTAAATAAATTAACTTTGAGTTTATAATCTTAATCAACTAATAACAATCAGTATCTGCAAGTTTTTCCTAATAACTGGTATCTGTGACTGTAAGCAATTTCTTGTAACTGTGTGTATTTTCTTTCATAATAACAACATCATCTAATAACCCTATAACAGAGAATTGATTCTAGCAATTTGGTATTATAAAAATTCAGGAAGTTTAAAAAAAGAAAGGAGAACCTCCGAAAGTTAACAACAAAACCTTTTAAATCTATGACAAAAGGGGGAGAAATATATATAACTTGTTAAAAATGTATTAAGTTAAAAAATTCAAAAGATAATCAAAAGATAGAGATTCAGACGATAAAAATTGGTAACAGTAACAACTGATAAGAATTTCAGAAGATAACAAGCAATTAAAAACTATTAGGAAAACATAACAGTTAAACTCTAACATAATGGTTTCTGAAATTTAATAATCTATCTAAAAAATGGTATTTGTGTTCATCTAAAATCTAAAAGTTGGTATCTAAAAATTGGTTTCTGTGTTTATCTAATATCTGGTATAATAACTTTTGGCATCTTAAATAACAAGTGGTATCTATTTTTTTTTGGTATCTAAAAGACTAGAAACTGATCTCTAAGAAGATAAAAATTAGCTTTAAAATCCTTAATGTCTTTCTTAGGGGGAGTAATATAGATAGGGAGAGCCTTCTATTTACTTAACCTTCTTTTCTTAAAACATTTTGTAAGTTATACATATCTTATTTGTCATCATTAAAAAAGGGGAGATTGTGAAGTCTATAAATCAGTTTGAGCGTTCAAACTTGACTTAAGACTTAACATCTTTAGGTTTTAATGATTAACAAATAAGATCACATAAGCAGGTTCTACTGAGAAAGGTATTGTGTTGTTGATTGTGTTTCAGGTTGAAGAACTAAGAAGTAAAAGAAGAAGAACAAATCAGAAGAAGCAGCAGATCAGAAGTAGACCAGAGCAGATAAGAAGAAGAAGAAGACCAGAGTAAATCAGAAGAAGACCAGAGCAGATCAGAAGAAGAAGAAGACCGTAGTATATCAAATCAGAAGCAAGATCAAAAGAAGACCAAAAGCAGATCAGAAGAAGAAGAAGACCAAAAGAAGACCAGAATAAATTAGAAGAAGATTAAAAAAGAAGAGAGGAGAAAGAAAGCAAAGAAAGGATTAGAAGATGAAGCAACAAAGAATCAGAAGAAATAAACGAAGCAAGAACCTTTCTATCATCTGAAGTTTTGAAGACAAAAGAATATAGTCTGAAGAATTCCTTTCGTTTGAAGAGCTGAAGCCAAACCAAAGAAAGCTGAAGACGACAGAACCAAAGAAATGATATTATGAAGAATAGTCAAGCGTGAAGAACACTCTATCCAAGAGTGCATTTCATTTCAGTATAAGATCTAGGCATACTTTTCTGCCTCGATCAAATGACTTGCACAAATAAGGAAAATCTGCAAAAGCTACTGCACCTACAACAAAAGAAATACTGCGTACGCAGACAGACTGCACCTATTGCTATTCAAAAGCAAATGAGATGTCTGAACCAGAAAATGACAAAAAAAGATGGTTGAGCTAAACATATTTAATTCAACATCTTTATCCATCTGAGCATCAGAAGAACCAGAAGCAACAAAGCAAGATAAAGCCTGAATCGTCTGAAGAGGAGAAGCAACTCCTAACAGAAGAAAGAAACTTGTTGAATGAATCCTAAAGATGAAGAAGCAAGAAAAGGATATGTCAAAGTAGAAGAAATCCAATGAGATTATGGCTGAAGATGAAAGCATACAAACCATCTGAATGATATACAAAGCTTATATCATCTGAACAGATTATGGCCTTTAAAGACTCTCTCTACTTATCATTTAATCAAGTCAAATATGAGAAGTCTCGTTCAAAGTAAATGTCAGTAGTTCAATTGGCTAGCAATATTATTCAAATATTAGCAATGAACTCTGATCAAGGAAGAAAGGTGAAAGCAACAGACTGTCAGAAGCTGAACGGAAAGGAAGCTTGCACATTTCGGGATAAAAGACAACCTCAACGGATACATCCTCACATTCACAGAAAGATCAGAGGATCAGTCAAGCAGAAGAAGAGAGATAGAAAAGAAGACATCTATCCAATTAAAGGAACTCTCTCAAAGATAAAAGAGCTTATCAGCAGTGTGTCAGAACTAAAGTTTTATGCACACCCATTTGCTTAAGAAGAAGCAACCGTTTAGAGAAGCTATTTCACAACGGCTATCTAGGCAGAATCACTTCCTCTCTAATGGTAACCAATTCATCTTCAACGACTATATTTCATCAGAACATATAAATAGCCTCAAGGAAGACTTTGAAGATGTTGACCATCATTTTGTTTAACCGGTTGACCATTATTTGGTTTAATCTGTTGACTAATTTTGAGTTAACCTGTTGACCAATTCTGGGTTAACCAGTTGGCAGAAATGAATTAATGATGATTGTCATTGACAATCATGGAGACCAACAAAACCAACCAAACTGGGGACTCTAAAGTCCACCAAAGAAATGGCTGAAGCACAATTGCATATCTAGCTTAGCCAAATTAGTTGAGGGAGATGTACCTCACACAGAAGACGAGATTGTACTCAATTCATACTCTTGTATCTCTGCCTTACCCTTGTACTTTGATTGTAATTTTCTGTATCCTGAGTTAGACTCAATAATCTCTTTGTACAAGAAGAATCTAAGTTTAAGTGTCTAACGAACTTAAGCTTAAGATTGAGTTGTAAACACTTTATGTGTCTGAGAGCCTGGAGAGGCTTGGAGGAATAAAGAATACTCAGTTATAGCCTGGAGAGGCTTGGTGTACTCAGTTTGTGCCTGGAGAGGCCTTGTGTACTCAGTTATAGCCTGGAGAGGTTTGGTGTACTTAGTTTGTGCCTGGAGAGGCCTTGTGTACTCAGTTTGTGCCTGGAGAGGCTTGTGTGAAAGAATACTGCATGAGTTTCTTGAAGAGGCAGTTGAAAATGAAGAAATACTTGTGTTGAGCCTGAATAGGCTGTAGAAAGAATACTTGTATCTGTGCTACAGATAGTGAAAAAATCCAGTGGTGGTTTGCCCTGGGACTGGATGTAGCTCACTAGTTTGGTGGGTAAACCAGGATAAATTTCTTGCCTAAGTCTTCTTTCCCTTTAACTCTTTTATTTACTGCATTATATTTCTGAAGGGGTTTGAACAATATTTTTCATAATAAACTTATCTCAACAATTTCAATAAAACAAGTTTTGTAAGTTAATAAATCATTCAGTTAATCTCATATCATTTGGAATATTGCAGAGAATGCTCTTTGAAGAACTTCTGAGATAACTCTGTGAAAAGGAATTGAAACATCCTCAGATCAGAAGTTAGAAATATATTTCAGACGATGATCAATCCTCTGAGTTAGATCAGAAACAAGTTCTGAAAAGATTCTGTGTGATATTCTTAAGAGGATATTTTGTGATGCATCTGAATGACCAAGTTTAATTAATTGAGAGTCAAATGAAGTCAACGTCCTGTTCATATTTTCTTAATCTCTAAAGTTTATGAAATTGAGTCCTTCTTATCTTCCGCTTTTTATGTATTAACTCTGTTGGTAAACTTTTCTCTTCTTTGAGTCTTAATGGCTTCGTAATTTAATTTCAAGATTTCCAAAATAGTCAAAATATTAAAAACACTATTCAACCCCCCTTCTAGTGTTGTTTGTGGAACTAACAAATGTGACTGTAAATTGAAAGTTGAGTAAGAAAATCCTACTTGGTGTAGGGACTGGACGTAGCCTCAGGTTAGAGGAGGTGAACCAGTATAAAATTTGTGTGTGTAATCTTCTTACCCTTATTCTCTCTATTTCATATTGATTACATGTGCATAAAATTATTTTGAAAATTATTTAATACCTATGTAAGTGATACCTACAAGAGTTCCAATAAAAGGAACCATATCTTCTGCATACTACACATAGTATAACTCTTATCTTCTTGAGTCTCTTCTTCTAATACTTAGCCAAGTTTCAATTGAGCAGAGTTTGTATTAGAAGAAATTTGCAGAATTTCAAAAAGATCACAATTCAACCCCCCTTCTTGTGATTAAAACTTCAACTTCACCCCTTGTTGAGATCTTGGCAAGCGTACCAATATCGTAGCAGTATAATAGTAAGAAAAGGGGTTGTCGTACCCATGAGGAACGGTACAAAATAAATTCTCAGTGCTCACACTTATTGAGTAAGAGTGATTTTGAATGGTTTCTAGTGAAGATTATAATAGTAAATAAAATAAAAGATGAGGCGGAGAGAATATGGATAAGATTGAGCAAATTAAGGAAACAAGGATTGAACTTCGTCTATCGCACCCCTCTTGTATTTGGAAACCAATGAAATCTAGGAATTTATAATTATAAATATTGAAGCCCAAATAAAATTCATTCATAAAGATCCCTCAAATATGAAATTCTTAGAATCAATTCCCTAAAGACCAATTCCTTGGCTGCCTAACAAATTGTCCTAACAAATTGACAAGCCTCGTTAATCAGATGGCCCAATCTCTCCATTCAAAACACAAAAAGATACGGAGACAAAGGATCCCCTTGTCTAATGCCCCGGGATGAAGTAAAAGACTTATTCTGATCTCCATCAACCACAACCTGCATGGAACAAGTAGAAATATGATGCGACACAAGAGAACAAATATTTTCATGGAAACCAATATCACGGAGAGTGTCAATAACAAAAGACCAGTTCACGCGATCATAAGCTTTTTCAGGTCAACCTTAATCACCATAAAACCCTCCTTATCCTTGGTATAACAATGCTTTGATAATGTTCTGTGAAAGAGATTGATAGAAAATTATTCCCAAAATGAACATGGCAGGGAAAAGACCTTTCTTGTTTTCCTATTTATAATTATTATTACTACTCTTTTACTGTACCAAATGTAATCTCAAAGATGAATTGATTTCATTTTTTTATTTTACTAGGGGGCCCACAGTTTTATGACAATGAATACATGTATATATAAAACATGAATGAATCAAAGTTTTAAGGCTATTTAATTTAAACTTGTTCATGAGATTGGTTTTCGATCTTTGAGGTGGGAATTTTAGTCTTGGATGGTGTTTTAATTCGGTTACAAAAGTGACAGAATGGAAGTTGAAAAAAAAAATAATGCTATCTCAGGCCCAACATTAAGCATGGAGATTTCTCTGATAAAAAATAATTTGCAGCCTCTATTTTAATATTGGAAGCATGTATAATACTGTTTATGTGAGTTTTCTAATATAAAATTACATTCTCAGATATATTTTTTTTTTTCTTTGGCTTTGGTATAATTTTGACCTTGAAGTAGGTTATTATACTATGACAACTATAACCATTCAAAAATTTTGACTTTACTAATTTTGTGAACAACCTTGGTGAATGGTGACTACTTTCAGTCTTGAGATTGGAATAAAATGTGCCATCTTGAAATGTTTTTATTTTGTATTGTATTTTCAAAATTTGTTGTTACCTTGTATTTATATTCATCCTAAGCAATGTTCATCACTCTGCTAGAATTTTTAACAACTCAATATTGGTGCTTTGTGTCAATTATGCTGACACGATTTTAGGATTGTATCATTAAGATAGAATACGAACAACAATTCTGTTAGTTAGTCCGTTAGGTGGTTAGATTAATTAGTTAGAAGGGATTGGTTAAATAGATGCGGGAAACCAGATTAAGGGGACTTATTCAACACATTTGATAGTTTGAGCGAAAGGAGGCATCCTTTGTGAAGGGGAAACCTTGGGAGAGTTCTATTCTCCATTTTCTGATAGTTTTCAATTTATATATTCTAAATTGTGTGTTTTTAGTGAGATATTTGAGTGTAAGAAGGAGAACGAGGGAGAGGATTAGTGGGGACATAATTTAGAGACGAAAACTTTCTGTCTCTAGCGGTTTTTACATCGGTTATTGTGAGAACCGATGTAAATATTGTGACTTGCTACATCAGTTACTCGATGTCGAATCATTTAACATTCTACATCGACCATATACACATCAATTGGAAAACCGATGTATATGTTTTAATGCCATCAAACATCACTTGTAACAGGGTGATTATAATGTTGGTTATTGGACACACAATAAATTATGTGGTGCAATGTGATTGACTAAGATGAGATTTGTCCCTCCTATGTAACATGAGTGATATCTTTGGGGCTCTTGATAATATTAGACCGTAAAATGCATGGTCATGCTCAGAACGGTAAACATGAGATGTTTATTTCTGTAAGGTCTACGTGAACGTGGGTATCAAAAAATATAATTTGAATTATACAAGGATGACATTACATGCCCTTGTGTTCAATTAGATATGGACAAAGGACCATTCATATAGAATATTATCACAAAATAAGATATGACAAAACAGTGACATTCTCAATATTTGGACATTAGTAATGCATTCCTAAATATCACTCACTATTTATGATATAAAATATAAATGGGTTTTATTTAATATTATAACCAAGTAGTAAGAGAACCTATTTAATAATATATATACTCTTTTAGTATAAATTTGAGTGCTCACTGCACTTTCTCTACTCTCTCAACTAAAAAATTTGTACCAAAAAAAACTAAAAAATCAAGTGTTATATTTTCTCATTATTTTGTTTAATTGTTTATTTTAAATATTACAAAGATTTGTGAATCTTCACTTCTCTTAACCTCTTGAAAAATTTATTATTTTAAATCAAAATATGTATGATTTACATCCTTTAGCATATTCTTTTTCCAATTTCAATTCTTATTTTAACTTAAATTCATATATTTATTTATTTTATAATATAAAATTCACATAATAATAAATATATAGTCGAATTAAAAAAAAATGGGAATAATATATGATAACTGGTTAGTAATTTACAATTACTAACCAGTTAAATCATACATATTTTGATTTTTAAAATTAATAAATCTAATTAATTAAATATATTTAAATATATATTCAAATTAAATATCTTATTCAAATGAAAATATTATAATATCTACCCATCAAATTTAAATTTAATTTCAGTTCAACATATATTTTATATTTTAATATATTTATTTATTAAAAATAGATATATGTTTATAGATATTAAATATATGAAAAATATTGATAAAAATGCTAGTATCATAAAATTAAATAATCACTTAAAAAACTTCCAAAAAGAAGGTGCGCAGCTCTCATTTATTGCATGCTTTGCAAAGACAATTAATTCAACCAATTACTGGCACTGTAAAAGCCACAAAGGTAGCAATTGTGAAACTTTACAGAGGTCGAGAATATTCCAAGTTTTTACACCCAACTCAGATTCAAAATATGTGAAGCCACTGTCAAGAAAATGTATTAATTTCTTATTGCACAGAACTACTTTCATTTCAGTATTATAGTCCTAAGTTACCATATGCGTAATTGGTTAATTGCTTATTAATTCCTCGCAATATATAATATCTCCTCTAGAAGGATTTGTTTAAAGACCCGAAGCAGTTACAACACGCTGTGCAAAGTCAAAGGATATATATCATGAAATTAAATTAAAGAGTTTAATTTGATGTTTAATTATCATCTCCAAACACTGTTTTGTTATTCAAATGCTACTAGCGTTCGTAAACAAGTGAAAAGGACAACTTTTAGAATTTCAGATTGCATTCAGATATCCTTTAATTAAATGTTGACACGGTAGGGTAGAAATCGTCTATATCTCTGTTTTAGCCAGCCATATGAATATATTAGTGATGATCAGATTTTCATCCAATACCTTGTAAAAGTTTCCCTATTAATTCCACCAACTACTATAAAAACAAGTACCGGGTAAAATGTAGTTTGATGTGGAGTGTCTTCTAAATTAGTATAGACTTTGATCAAGCACGCACGGAGTTGCTAAAGAATGGTTCATTACCAAACAAAAAAAATTAATTATAGTAAAGAAACTCCACGTATACCTCTTCAATGGTTTCATCCTTATAAATAGCAAGCTTCTCAAGCAACAAAATTCATTTCTCACAAGCAATTACATACTCAGAATCATAAAAAAATAGTAGTGAGAGGAAAAATGAAAGTTGTCTACTTCCTTGTTGCAATATTGGCTTTGGCATCCTCTGTTGCCTCTGCCTATGACCCTAGTCCTCTGCAAGATTTTTGTGTGGCAATCAATGACACTAAAGATGGTGGTATGGAATTCAATTCAAATTTAATTTCAAGTTGTTTTTTTTTCCGTTAAGATCATGTCAAAAATCATTACAATTGTTTTTCTTTAAATATAAAAACTTAATTTGCCTTGTTAATTTACAGTATTTGTGAATGGAAAATTCTGCAAAGACCCTATGCTTGTCAAAGCTGATGATTTCTTCAAACATGTGGAACCTGGGAATACCTCTAACCCACTTGGATCAAAAGTGACTCCTGTAACTGTTAATGAATTATTTGGACTAAACACACTTGGCATATCTTTGGCTCGCATAGATTTTGCACCAAAGGGTTTAAACCCTCCTCACACCCATCCTCGTGCCACAGAGATCCTTATTGTCCTTGAAGGCACTCTCTATGTTGGATTTGTCACATCCAATCAAGCTGATGGTAGCAATCATCTCTTCACTAAAGTGCTCAACAAAGGTGATGTGTTTGTGTTCCCAATTGGTCTAATTCACTTCCAACTCAATGTGGGATATGGAAATGCTGTGGCCATTGCTGCTCTTAGTAGCCAAAATGCTGGAGTCATAACTATTGCCAATGCTTTGTTCAATGCTAATCCACCTATTTCTCCAACTGTTCTTACCAAAGCTTTCCAGGTGGACAAGAACGTAATTGATTATCTTGAGAAGCAGTTTTGGTATGACAACAACTAGTTCGGGAACATGAATAGTCATTTCATTCTTATTGGATAATTGACTTTAGTGTTTTTGATTGTATCATGCATTTCAACTTCTCAACATATTTACTATATATAATGAATAAAAGAGTGGGTTTTCTTATATTTCTAATTTCTCTTGTTTATTTTACAAATTTTCCTAATTATTGAATAAAGTTAAGATTGAATTTTTCTTTATGTATTCAAGATATAAATTTTCATTTATAATATATTCTTTATTATAAATTAATAAAAAAATTATTAGGAAAACGTTTACGAAGGAAATAACACCCTTAGTGGTAAATACGAAAAAGGAGAAACTTTGGAAAAGAGAAAATGTGAGTAGAGTAAAAATTTAGGGATATGGAATAACTACTTTGGTTATAATAGAACTTACTGGTAACTTGGGTGTTAAGTTATCAATGGCAAATAAATTTGGAACTTGTAGCAACCCGTTAAAATAAAATTTAATTTCAACTAGGAAGTTGTCACTTTTTTTATTTAATTGGGAAATTTTAAAAAAAAAAAACATCCTTAACATCAAAATTTTGGTCTATGAAATAGAGTTAAGAATGGAGTGGAATATGTATATGGAAGTGTGAAAATTGAATTCCCCACAACACCTCGATACATTTGTTCTAATGCGATTATCTCTAATTAATTATGTAAAATATTTATTTTATGCTAAAAAGCAAAATAAAACTAATAGATTATTTACAACCATGAATGAAATTTAAAAATTAAAATATTTCAAAGAACTAAATTAGGAAAATAATTAATTTCAACTAGATAGAGGGCGTCTCTATACTCCTATATTTACATACCATCTAGATAGCAAACTACATGTCTACCCTTACAATATATACAACTCTTGTCATTGAGAGTGGGAACAACACGCATCAATATTGTAAAATCATTGTGGATTATTATTTTTGTTTTAGTTATTATTGTAACGTCTTAATTTCTAAATCTAGGAAGAATGTCTGTTGGAAGCACTAATCCCAAATTCATGAAGTTATTTCGCGCATTAATGATATCAACATACAATCCAAACATTGCTTAGGTAATTCCAACACTTACTTAAGCGGAAATGAAATCAAACATACATATAATATAGTCCAGTTGCCCTGTGGGCTCAATGTCCATACATGAATTTAAATCATAAGTATAACGGGATATGGAAATACATATGTCCTGGAAATAACAGTCATCCGTGAGGGCCTCATATGTACATCCCTATCCCATCAAAACAATAAGAGTCAATGCCTATACAAAATAATCATAATCCCAAAAGAACAGTTAGGGAACTAAAGGTCCCCTTTCAAAACTCTCAAATCACCCTTAAACAGCTGGGCGTTCGTCCTGCACATCTGAATATAAATCCCACAACGTGGGGTGAGACTAACGTCCCAGTAAGTGTGAAAAAGGCATGCAGTGTGGGGATCCAGGCAAATGTCATGCAACAAATCTCAACAGTTCACAATCTCATAAAAAATGACAATATCAACACAAATACATAAAGATGAGTAGAACATGATTGTGAGGTGTTGTAACCCGTTACCCAAGGTCTTTTCACTAGTTGTGACTATGATTGAGCGCTCGACCATGTGACCTAGGACCGTCGTCCAGGGCAACCTATGATTAAAGCTTATTAATAGAGAATATTCATTCATGATTCATTTTAGATTGAGGACCCCATCTCCCTCTCGGCCATGAGTTTGATGTGGTTACCCCATTGTTATTACATTACTTGCCCGAAGGCCTGTGATAGTCCGGAGACCTTGTGATAGCCCGAAAGCTCTATGATAGCCAAAAGGCTCTGTGATGGTTCAAGAACCCATAATACATGCTCAATGATGGCTAAAGGCCCATGGATGTTCAAGAATACAGTTAAGAATTCAACAGTGCAAAAATACTTAAATTGACTACCCTAGGGTTTGGAATCCAAGCTCATATAACCAATCAATACAATAATCCACCCTAGGTTTGTCTAAAATCAACCACAATCAACAATAATAGCAAGGGAAGTAAGAATAGGGAGCATACATAGGATAGCAACCGAGAATGAGAGTGAGTGAGAATCTCACTCACCTTAGAGCAAGGAAGAAAGAGGAAAATAGAAGCAAAGGAAGGGGAATGTTGAAGAATCCAAGCTCCAAGGTGGTAGGGAAGCCCTCAATCTAGCTGTGCTCCTTCTCCCTCTCACTTTCTCTCTAAAAACTCTCCCTCTCTCTCTCTTAAAATCTTAAGGAAGAAAAATGAAGAAGGGGAAGAGATTCAACGAATTAATGGAGACAGGGACGCACTCGCGCGCTTGAGCGCCCAAAGTTTTTGTCTTGGAGAAAAATACAACAGGCTTGCGCGCTTGAGCGCGTGCCACCGCGCTTGAGCGCCCAAACCAGAATAAAATTTCCTGGTTTGCTTCCTAAACAAATCCTCATAAACTCAAATACTACCAAAACAAATTCGATCCATTGCCTCAAAACCAATTTCATTATCGTTTTGACACCTATTATAACTGAAACTTGGGATGTTACAATTCTACCCCCCTTAAAACAATTTTCTCCCAAAAATTGACTAGAATTACAATTATGCAAAACACACTTACCTTAATTAAAAAGCTCCAGAAATTTGGAACGAATATCATCTTCTTTCTCCCATGTGGCCTCCTCAAGTGTCTGACCTTCCCAAATCACCTTTACTAGCGGAATGGTCTTACTCCTCAGGGTCTTGACGCTCCGGTCAATAATTTGTGCAAGTCTAGTTGGAACTGTCAGGTCATCGCTTAATTGTACTGATTCTGCACTTATGATGTGGGAAGGATCGAGGACATACTTTCGAAGTTGGGATACATGGAAGACATCGTGGATATTGGACACGTGGGGTGGAAGAGATATGTGGTAAGCAAGAGGACCAATCCTTTGTAAGATTTGAAAAGGGCCAATGAATCGGGGATTTAACTTTTTGGCCTTAATTGCGCTTCCTATGCATGTGGCAGGAGTAACTTTTAGAAATACATGATCATCTTCCTCAAACTCTAGGTCTCTCCTCCTCCTATCAGCATAACTCTTCTGCCGGGTTTGGGCAGTTACCAGTTTCTCCCTAATCCTCTTTATTTTCTCAGTGGTTTCCTTAACTAAGTTCTGACTCAACAGGCTCTTCTCCCCCACTTCACAACAACAAAGTGAGGACCTACACCTACTGCCATACAAAGCCTCATAGGGTGTCGTACCTATACTACTATAAAAACTATTGTTGTAGGTGAACTCTATGAGGGGCAGGTACCTATCCCAACTTCCTTTATCCTCTAACACACAAGCCCTAAGCATGTTCTCTAAGGTCTAGATGCTCATTTCGAACTGATCGTCAGTTTGAGGATGGTAAGCGGTACTAAACCTAACTTAGTACCAAAGGCTAGATGAAGTGCACTCCAGAACCTAGAGGTGAACCTAGGATCCCTATCTGACACAATGTTAGAGGGTACACCATGGAGCTTCACAATCTCCTTGATGTATAGGTCTTCTAATCTGCTCAACGGGTAGGTGGCCCTAATAGGTAGAAAGTGGGCCGACTTGGTCAGTCGATCCACTATGACCCAGATAGTGTTAGGAATATGCACTAGAGACTTATATATTTGTGAACATCCATCACTTGTATCATGTTATTTTATAAAGGCAAACTTATTCTTTTAGAATATAATTATTGTCCTTAGAATAGTAAGCTTAAACTTCATAAGGAATCAAGTAGATGACTTGATCGTGAGAGCTTATGAAGAACTATTCTTAAATAGTCCCTAGTCAATTATCATCTTAGGACAAAGATGCATTTAGACTAGCATGTGAGTTCATTGATGATCACATCTCACAGATCATGGATATGAGATATCATGTGCTCACATAGGTACACATTAAGAGTAATGGTGTACTGGACAGACCCACCTTAAGAACGTTGCATGGGTTGTTACATAAGTGTCATGAACGTTTCTTAAATTAACAAATGTTATATGAAGTCCTTCGACCTAAAATCACTACGATTCCTACATAAGGAATTATATGTTTTAATTATCATCAAACGTTACCTGTAACAGGGTAATCATAAAGTTGGTTTTTGGACATATAATAAATTATGTGGTGGAATGTGAGTGCCCTAGATGGGATTTGTCCCTCCTATGTAACATGAGTTATATTTGTAGGCCTCTTGATAAAGTGAGACTGCAAAATGCATGGCCATGCTCAGGAGAATAAATATGAGATATTTATTTTCTGTACAGTCTACTTCGGGATCAAGAAAATATAAATTGAACTATACAAGGTTGACACAATCCATGCCCTTGTGTTCAATTAGATATTTGGACAAAGGGACAAAGCATATAAATTATTATAATAAAATAGGATTTATTATTTTATTAATAATCGTAATATTTGGATAGTGATGTGTTGCTAGATACCGCTCACTATTTATGATATTAAATATAAAAGAGTTTTATTTTAATATTATAACCAAATATTAAAATCTTATTGGGTCACACGCATACAACATGCCACTAGGAAAGGATAATTCTAATTTAATTTAATTAGAATTATTATATAATGGGCCAGGCCCATAAGTGTGAGGGTTAAGTGAGTGAGGGGGTAAAACTCTAGCCACCACTCTATATATAGAGCATAAGATGCACTACCCTGAGATATATAAGCAATCGCTTCTTAATTTTTAAAGCTACTAGCAGAGCTGAGGAGAGAATCCTAGTCCGGCTGTTGGCGTGGATACCAATAGAGACGCGACTACACTTGCCTCGTTTATAATCCTAATAAGGTACGACCTTTCGTTTCAATACCTTTTGGCCTTGATTCGTGTTTTCGCAAAACGATTATAACAAGGGAGGGAATCCATTTATTTCCGCTGCACCCTGACCACATGCTTGATTCCCTTCAATTGGTATCAAAGCTTTGGTTTGCGATTAACATGTTTTGGGCTTTTAATCTTTTGAATATAGTCATATTCTGGTATTATTAATGTTTATATATCGCACGACGTTTTGGAACGTCATTTCTGCGCCTCACTCGCGTTGAAGCGCAGGCAAAACGAAGCATTGTTTTCTGCGCTGCAAGCTGCGCTATAGCACAGATCTGCGCTAAAGCGCAAGTAAAGCGCAGGTTACGAATTTGATTCTGACATCTGCGCTTCAACCTGCGCTAAAGCGCATACTGGAGCGCAGGTTACGTCTTTTGTTT
This sequence comes from Sesbania bispinosa, assembly GCA_026901365.1. Classification (NCBI taxonomy): domain Eukaryota; kingdom Viridiplantae; phylum Streptophyta; class Magnoliopsida; order Fabales; family Fabaceae; genus Sesbania; species Sesbania bispinosa. The sequence continues at coordinate 255,773 of QLOH01000069.1, read as the reverse complement.
CCTTATTGATTCTTTTATATGCGATGTATGTATATGTTTGTATGTTCTAATGTTGGAGGGTCCCATGGAACATGAAAAAGTTCATGTATTGGGAGTCAAAGGGTTCAATTGTTGAAACCTTGTGTCGACTCAAATATTGGCTGCGATAAACATGCCACTTATCAATTTGCTGACAAGTACGTATTCAAATGATACGAGGGACTCACTCGTTTATCGGTTTGTGAAGTATTCATTTGATGCGAGACACTTATTGATGATTGGTTGAATGTTTATCAAATCTATTTTTTTTGTTTCGGGGCGCTGCCCCGATCCCTGCAAGGGGCGGCCTCCCCTTGACCCCCGTGCTACTCTGCATAGTGTGTTATTTCGTATGCGCGTAATCAAACCTCGCTTAATATATACATCTTATTATGTCACGCATTTTTCAATCAATGGATGTTGGTTTTGCATGATGATTGGTTATGGCCTTAGTTATTTTAAATTTAAATACGACCTACGTGTCGTGCCTTACCTCTTGACATTCCTCTTGTAATTCTCTTCTCATCTCTATCCCCTCATATGTTAAACGAGGTTTCTTCTTGTTATGTAATGTAACTGAAAGGAGCATGGAGTCAAAGGAGCATGTGGAGACATGTGGATGGAGACTTCAAGATTATATATGATGTAATTTTGTATTGGAATTTTAGGAGGCCATAACCATATCATGTGTTTTGTATGAGATGCATGCTTGTATGTTTGTTAAATGGTTTAACAAAAGGAATAAAATTAAAGCGATCAAATCCCTCGAAGGGAATGTTAAGTTATGTTTTTCATTCCAATGAATAACACTCGTCAAGGCTAGAATGGATTAAGTGTGGGTCTGCCAAAGCAGGGTACATTTATCTATTTTAGCGAGGGGCGATTATGTTTTTGTTAAATGGTTTAACAAAGGAAGGGAAAAATAAAGTGATCAAATCCCTCAATGCTTATTATGCCTTCCAATGAATGACACTCGTCAAGACTAGAATCGATTAAGCGTGGGTCTGCCAAAGCAGAGTACATTTATCTATTCTAGTGAGACACGATAGGATAAAAGTAATATCCAATTGTCAACCATTGGTCTTTGATTGGGTATATTCAATATGATTGAAAAACGTAGAGGCATTAATATTAAGTCATGTTTTGCCTTCCAATGTATGGCACTCGTCAAGGCTTGAATCGATTAAATGTGGGTCTGCTAAAGTAGGGTACATTTATCTATTTTAGTGAGGCGCGATGAAATAAATGTGGGTCTGCCAAAGCAGGGTACATTTATCTATTGTCAACCATCGGGTTTTGACTTAAATAGGTATATTCAATAGGATTGAAGAACCTAGAGGCACTAAGTTAGGCATTAATTCATAAGATGAATTAGAATAAGAGTTATTCACCTAACTATCCAAGAGTTGTATGAGATGCAATTGGAAAGCGTGTTACTACCTAAATAACCTTTTCTTAAGCGATCAGCCAAAGCTGACTTAAAATAAGGTGAAATATGGATCTTGGCCCACTAGAAAATCTAGTGATGGGATTTGTTGATTCTTTATATTGAGCGCACTTGTTTTGAATCAAAATAGTGGGAGACATATTTATTTAAAGACCTTATTAAATATGTTTATTATATGATACTTACGTGCATAGCAACAAGCACAACAAGTAACTTTTATTGAGATCTGTCCTTGAGAAGGACAAACTTTCTGGAATTAATTTTCTAGACTGGTATAGAGACCTAAGGATTGTCCTTAGGCATGAGAAAAGGTTGTATGTCCTGGAAAGGCCTATTCCTGAAACACCCGCTGCAAATACTTCGAAAGCTGACAATGATGCTTTTAGAAAGCATCTGGATGTTACTCTCAATGTAGGTTGCCTTATGCTTACTACCATGAATGCTGAAAACAGCATGAGAACATGGAGACGTATAATATGATTGTACACATAAAGAGACTTAATCAAGGACAAGCTAGGCTTGAACAATTTGAAGTCTCATAAGCACTTTATCAATGTAGACTGGCAGAGGGAACCCCTGTTGGTGCTTATGTACTCAAAACAATTGGGTACATAGAAAACCTAGAAAGGCTTGGATTCCCATTAGGCCAAGATTTGGCCACTGATCTTGTCCTGCAATCGTTGCTGGACAGCTATAGTCAATTCTTCATGAACTATAACATGAATTTGACAAATCGCTGCTAGAATTGCTAAGCATGTTAAGAACAGCTAAGCAAAACATTAATAAAGGTAAAGGGAAGGCCATATTGATGGTCCAACCGTGAAAAGGCAAGGGCAAGAAAGAAATTCTTGAAACCTATGGGTGGGATAGCTAAGGAAGGAAAATGTTTCCATTGTGGCCAATCAGGACATTGGAAACTGTTTAAAGTATCTGGAGGAGATCAAGAAGAAAGGAAGTGAGACTTCCACTTCAGGAATATATATGTTATAGAAGTCAATTTACCTATTTCTGCATCTTGGGTATTGGATACCGGATGTGAATCTCACATTAGTGTGAATGTGAAGGATCTAAATGAAGTAGGTCATTGACTAAAGGAGAAGTCGACCTACGTGTGAAAATGGAGCAAGAGTTGCTGCCTTAGCCGTAGGAACCTATTATTTAACTTTGCCAACTGGATGATTATTATTTTGTGAATATTAATTTCATTTCTTGTTTAGACAAGAGTGTTTTTTTTCATTCATAATAAAGAACAATAGTTGTTCAATTTATTTGAATGATATATTTTATGGTTGTGCAAAGTTAAGACGCCTATCTATAACATAAATGCTAATAGGGTCAAAACAAATGGTTTGAACCCGACTTATCTTTGGCATTGTTGCTTAGGCCACATAAATGAGAAATGCATATCCAAACTCCACCAAGATGGTTATTTGGACTCATTTGATTTTGAATCAATTGAGACATGTGAATCTTATTTATTTGGGAAGATGACCAAAACCCCATTCACCTGAAAAAGGTGAAAGGGTCGGTGATCTTATTGGTCTCATACATAGAGATGTATGTGGACCCATGGGAACAATGGCTAGAGGAGGTTTTCAATACTTCATCACTTTTAATGATGATTTCAGTACATATGGATTTGTGTATCTGATGGAACACAAATCCCAATCCTTTGAAGAGTTCAAGGAATTTAAGAATGAAGTATAAAACCAACTTGGCAAGACTATTAAAACACTTCAATGAGATCGAGGTGGAGAATACTCAAGCCAACAATTTGATGACTATCTAAGAGAGTGCGGGATAACATCTCAACTCACTCCTCCTGGAACACCTCAATGGAATGGAGTTTCAGAAAGGAGAAATCGAACTCTATTAGATATGGTTCGATCTATGATGAGTCAAACTGATCTCCCCGACTCCTTTTGGAGTCATGCTTTGTTAACAGTAACCTTCACACTAAACCGTGTTCCATCTGAGGCTATCATAAAGACACCATATGAGATATGGACTGGGAAACGACCTAGTATGTCTTTTGTGAAGATTTGGGGTTGTGAAGCTTATGTGAAACGCCAAGTTTCAGATAAGCTAGGACCCAAATCAGATAAGTGCTTATTTGTGGGATACCCAAAAGAAACTAAGGGTTACTACTTCCATAATCCTAGCAAAGACAAAGTGTTTGTCGCTAGGACTACTATATTCTTAGAAAAGGAATCTGTCTCTAAGAAAATGAGTGGGAGGAAAGTAGAACTTGAAGGAATTCAAGTACCACAGAGTAGCAATGAGCCGGTAATGGAACAAGAGCAGATACCACAAAGTGTTGTGGAGCCACCTGCTCAAGTAGCGCAAGACTTGCGTAGGTCAGATAGGGTACGTCACCAACCTGAGAGATATGGTTTCCTTGTGTCTCAGGAAGGGGATGTTTTGCTAATGGATCAAGATGAACCAATGACTTACCAAGAAGCTCTTTTAAGTCTAGAATCTGAGAAATGGCTTGATGCCATGAGATCTGAAATAGATTCCATGTACACTAACAAGGTATGGACCTTGATTGATCCACCTGAAGGGATAAAACCCATAGGGTGCAAGTGGGTTTTCAAAAGGAAAATGACATGGATGGTAATGTAAGTACCTTTAAAGCACGGTTGGTGGCTAAGGGTTTCACGCAAATTCATAGTATAGACTATGATGAAACCTTTTCCCCAGTTGCCATGCTTAAATCTATTCAGATCTTTCTTGCTATTGCAGCTTACCATGATTATGAAATCTGGCAAGTAAATGTCAAGACAACTTTCCTAAATGAAAGCCTTCATGAAGATGTGTATGTGATACAACCTGAAGGTTTTGTTATACCTAAAGGTATATAAGTTGCAACGATCCATTTATGGATTAAAGCAAGCCTCTAGAAGTTGGAATCTTCATTTTGATGAAGCTGTAAAACAGTTTGGTTTCATTGAAAATGAAGACAAACTTTGTGTCTACAAAATAGTTAGTGACAAAATTTGTGATTTTTTCTGGTTTTGTATGTAGATGACATAATCCTCATAGGAAATGACGTTCCTACCCTTCAGTCTGTAAAGACTTGGTTAGGAAATTGTTTTTCTATGAAAGATTTGGGCAAAGCGACTTATGTGTTAGGTATCAGGATCTATAGAGATAGATCTCGAAGATTACTTGGCCTAAGTCAAAGTACATACATAGACAAAGTGTTAAAACGGTTTAACATGCAAGATTCTAAGAAGGGATCTTTGCCTATGTCACATGGTATAAGCCTATCTAAGGCTCATTCTCCTTCCAGTGAAGAAGAGAGAGGTCACATGAGTAAGACTCCTTATGCATCCGCTATAGGGTCTATCATGTTTGCCATGTTATGCACTTGACCAGAAATATCATATGCTTTAAGCATTACTAGCAGATACCAGTCTGATCTTGGTGAAGGTCACTAAACAACAGTCAAGAACATCCTTAAGTACTTAAGAAGAACTGAGGATTCATTCTTGATATGAGGAGGTGAGGAAGAGCTACTTGTAAAGGTTTATACTGATGCTAGCTTCCAAACCAACAATGATGATTGAAGATCGCAATCAGGTTATGTGTTTTGTTTGAATGGTGGCGCTGTGAGCTAGAAGAGTTCGAAGCAAGAAACAGTCGCTGTTACAAACCCATTAAATCCCTTGTGCAACAGAAGCATGAAGGGCACACTAGATCATTAGGCATAATAGTTATGTCTGAATGTCTCTAGTGCAAGTGGGAGATTGTTAGGAATATGCACTAGAGACTTATATATTTGTGAACATCCATCACTTGTATCATGTTATTTTATAAAGGCAAACTTATTCTTTTAGAATATAATTATTGTCCTTAGAATAGTAAGCTTAAACTTCATAAGGAATCAAGTAGATGACTTGATCGTGAGAGCTTATGAAGAACTATTCTTAAATAGTCCCTAGTCAATTATCATCTTAGGACAAAGATGCATTTAGACTAGCATGTGAGTTCATTGATGATCACATCTCACAGATCATGGATATGAAATATCATGTGCTCACATAGGTACACATTAAGAGTAATGGTGTAATGGACAGACCCACCTTAAGAACGTTGCATGGGTTGTTACATAAGTTTCATGAACGTTTCTTAAATTAACAAATGTTATATGAAGTCCTTCGACCTGAAATCACTACGATTCGTACATAAGGAATTATATGTTTTAATTATCATCAAACGTTACCTGTAACAGGGTAATCATAAAGTTGGTTTTTGGACATATAATAAATTATGTGGTGGAATGTGAGTGCCCTAGATGCGATTTGTCCTTCCTATGTAACAGGAGTTATATCTGTAGGCCTCTTGATAAAGTGAGACTGCAAAATGCATGGCCATGCTCAGGAGAATAAATATGAGATATTTATTTTCTGTACAATCTACTTGGGGATCAAGAAAATATAAATTGAACTATACAAGGTTGACACAATCCATGCCCTTGTGTTCAATTAGATATTTGGACAAAGGGACATAGCATATAAATTATTATAATAAAATAGGATTTATTATTTTATTAATAATCGTAATATTTGGATAGTGATATGTTGCTAGATACCGCTCACTATTTATGATATTAAATTAAAAGAGTTTTATTTTAATATTATAACCAAATATTAAAATCCTATTGGGTCACACGCATACAACATGCCACTAGGAAAGGATAATTCTAATTTAATTTAATTAGAATTATTACATAATGGGCCAGGCCCATAAGTGTGAGGGTTAAGTGAGTGAGGGGGTAAAACCCTAGCCACCACTCTATAAATAGAGCATAAGATGCATTACCCTGAGATATATAAGCAATCACTTCTTACTTTCTAAAGCTACTAGCAGAGCTGAGGAGAGAATCCTAGTCCGACTGTTGGCATGGATACCAATAGAGACGCGACTACACTTGCCTCGTTTATAATTCTAATAAGGTATGACTTTTCGTTTCAATACCTTTTGGCCTTGATTCGTGTTTTCGAAAAATGATTATAACAAGGGAGGGAATCCATTTATTTCCGCTGCACCCTGACCACATGCTTGATTCCCTTCAGATAGCATCAAAGCCTGCAGGGACTCTAGGTAGTCCCATCACAAAATCCATAACTATGGCCTCCCACTTCCACTCAGGGATTTCTAGAGGTAAGAGTGTTCCTGAGGGTTTCTGATGTTCTATCTTAACCTCTTGACATACCAAACACCTAGAAACATACTTTGCTTCTTCGCTTTCCATACCATCCCACCAAAACATGCTTCTCAAGTCTTGGTACATCTTGGTAATTCCAGGGTGTACCGTGAACTTGCTCCTATGAGCCTCCTCTAAAATTTCCTGTCTAAGACTACCCCCTTAAGGACACAAACTCTCCCCTGGAAGAGAATCAACCCATCATCTGACTCAGTTAAACCCGGGTGTCCCTTTCGGGCCTGGACATCTAAATCTAATATATGGGCTTCCTTAACTCGAACCCTAAACTCGTTGGTAACATCTAGCCTGAAAATTCTACAACTGTTTCCCTCCAAGCTCACACCAAACTCGAGGTTTTTAAATTCCTCCAAAAGCTCCATCTCATGTACCATCATAGATGATACATGCAAAGATTTCTTACTCAGGGCGTCAGCCACTACATTGGCCTTGCCCGGGTTGGACTCTGTTAGAACCACAGGAAACACTATAAGGGGGGGTTGAATAGTGTTTTAAACTTTCCTAAATAATTTTAGAAATCTTTGATAAAACAATTGTATGAAATGACCAAAGTAAAAAACAAATCTTAAGATCAGAGTTAGTTTCAAAACATGCGGAAGATAAGAGAGATAAAGATAGAAAATCTTTCTCTTAAACTTAAGATTGTTTTGATCGAAAGGCTTCTCAAAATATCTTCTGAAGATTGTTACACAGAGTATCTTAAGCACAGTTTCTAAAATAATTCAACAGACTGAAGACTGTCTGAAGTCTAATTCTGATTTATGAACTAAGTTCATTTCAGACTGACTTCAAACACTTACTTTAGAAGTTCTTCAAGGTACATTCTCTGTAATATCTCAAACGATATGAGAGAGACTTGAGGTTTAATTATCTTTGAAGAACTTGTTTGATTGAAATTGTTTTGTTATGGTGAATATGAAAATACTTTTCAATCCCCAAAATAAATGCAAAACTGAAAGTAAAAGAGATTAAGGGAAGGAAAACTGAGACACAAAATTTATCCTAGTTCACCCACATCACCGTGAGTTACATCCAGTCCCAGTGGCAAACCACCACTGGATTTTCACTATCTGAAACCACAGATACAAGTATTCTTCACAGCCTCTTCAGACCAAAAACGAGTATTCTTTTACAGACAAGCCTCTCCAGGCTCACAAGTATTCTTTCTTCCACCAAGCCTCTCCAAGCTCAACAACCAAGTATTCTTTTACAGATAAGCCTCTCCAGGCTCACAAGTATTCTTTCTTTCACCAAGCCTCTCCAGGCTCTCAGACACTTAACGTGTTTACAAAATATAATCAAGTTTAAGTTTCCATGAAACATAAACTTAATCTCTTCCTGTACTAGAGATTAACTGAGTACTACTCAGGATACAATGTATGAATCTAAGTACAAGGATAAGACAAAGACATAAGTGTTTAAGTTAAGTACAATCTCGTCTCTAATAAGTGAGGTATTCTCCCTCAACTAATTTGGCCTAAGTGAAATCTCTGAAAGTAAGCTCAAGCCTCATTCTCCAACCATTGGTTTCCATGGGCTACATTTTCACCCGTATATTTGGAATACCAAGGTATGTTCATAGCTTCAAACCGTTCCTGGTTTGATAGTCATTTGCTCAGCATGGTTGTCTTCAGACCAACAACCAACTTAATTGATCTAACAGATCAACTGAACAACATGACTAATTGACCAGCTAGTCAGTAGCCTGATTGATTCAGCAGAGATCAACTTGATCCTTTCTGATCAATTTGATCCTCTCTGATCAATTCTTGTTTACATATTGGTGATCCACCTTAGCTCAAGTCAACCCATGTTAACCATTTGGCACTCAGCCTAGTTAACTCTGTTTTATCAACTGACTTACTAACCAGCAGGTTAGCAGCGACTTGATTGATCCTGTCGATCAACATCTTCAAATTCTTTCTTAAGGCTATTTATATGTTCTGCTTGAATATAGCCGTTGAAGATGATTCATAATACTGTTGAGCTGATGATGATGTGGCTCATATAACCGTTGTGTAATAGCTTCTCAAACGGTTGCTTCTCCTTAAGCGAATAGGTGTTCAGACGATCCCGTTCTGACACTTCTATAGATGAGCTCTGTTTGAGAGATATTTCATGATATTATTCTGCGTATTCTCTCTTTTGAATTTCTTCTGCTTTCTCCAGCTTTCTTCTGTTTTGTATATGAGAAAGTATTCGTTGAATTTTGTTGCTTAGCCTATTCTGTATAAACTCTTTTTCTTCATTTGCTTCTGACACTGGTTCAGGATTTCATTCTGACAAAAGCTGACATTGTTCCTCTGCAAGAACTGCGTTGCAGAGATTTCCTCAGTGGTGTATGTAATTCAAAAACACCAGGAAAGGTCTCTGTGTTTCTTGCCATAAATATGTTGAAAAAGGAACGTGTAGTAGAGAACGATATTTCTCAGTAATCTTCAGAGAGCAAAAGTCTTCATAGTCTTCAGCGAGTAGTGCCACGTCGGATTTCAGAAGGCCTCAATACTTCAGACGGATTGAGACTTCAGACAGATTGAAACTTCAGACAGCTTCAACACTTCAGACAGGTTGATGCTTCAGACAGCTTCAACACTTCAGACTGGTTGCGTCCTTCAGACAACTTCAATTCTTCAGATGAGTTGAAACTTTAGAAAGCTTCTTCCTTTTGATAAGAGGATTGTAACTTCATTCTTCTTTGTATCTTCTTCTTCTTCTTCTTGTATCTTCTTCTTCTTCTTCTTCTTCTTCTTCTTCTTCTTCTTCTTCTTCTTCTGAGATAAAGAAGTTGAATTGTATGTACTTTATTCAACCATCTTCCTTGCTTGCTTTTGTTTAGTCTTCTAACCCATTCTGGTCATTGGCAGGCGTACATGCAGTAGGTCTGCGCACACAGATCCTTTTGTTGCAGGTGCAGCAGGCGTTGCAGAAAGTCTTTACAGTATTTCCTTATTTTTGCAAGACTTTGATCGAGGTAGAAAAGCATGTCTAGCTTTATCTACTGAGATGAGTGTACTCCATTTGATGGAGTGTGCTTTACACTTTGCAACGTCCCCAAGAGATCATTTCTTGATTCTGACATCTTCATCTTTCAGTCTCAAGACTGCTTTAGATCATCTTCAAATCTTCAAGTCTTCGTAGTCTTCAATTCTTCAGATCTTCAATTAGTCTTCGAGTCTTCAATTCTTCAGTTCTTCAATCGATTACTTCTTCAGATTGCTTCAACCTTGTTCTGGATTACTCTTCTTAGGATTCTGCATTTTGTTCTTCTGATCCTGATCTTCTGAATGTGATTCTGATTATCTTCTTCTTCAAATAATTATTGTGACCTGAAACACAATCAACAAACCAATACCATTCTCAGTAGAACCTGTTTACATAATCTTATTAAGTTCTTATACAAACTTATTTGTCCTTAATATAATCTTATTTGTTAATCATTAAAACTTAAGGATGCTAAGTCTTATAATTATGTTTAAATACTTAAACTGATTTATAGACTTCACAATTCTTCTTCTTTCGTTTTTATATTTTACAATTTTAATAAATTATCTTTAAATTTGAATTTATCTTTTAGTTGAATTATTTGAGGAAGTGTGTTGAGTTAAAAGATTCATGTATAGTATAAATAATCACAAAATTTAATACAATTATTAATTAATTAAAGATAGAGTTATGTTATTGATAGACTTAAATATGCATACAAGGAAACACATATAAACAAATAGAACACATAGAATATTAACATTAAAAGAAACACATAAACAAAGATAGAAAGTGAAATGGACTCAAAATAGAAAGACATAGATACAGAGACTCAATAACAGAGCACAAGTATATCATTGATAATCAACAAGGTTGTTTTCATTGGCATTGGCTTTCTCCTTTTGTGTTTTCAGCATCTGCAGTTTTCTTTGATAGAATCTGAGTGTTTCTTCCAGTCGTCCGATGCATTCATTCAACTTCCTTATGTTACATCTTCTCAAAATTTCTCTCAAATCTCCATGATTACTTAGAGAATCAGATGACTCCATATGGTTCTGAGTTGATGACGGAGAATTGTTTATGGATCAAGCGCTTACCATTAGGCCAAAAGCTATAGCTGTTAGCAAGGGCGCAACTTTATTTCCATAAGGGATAGAGCCGCATTTAGCTTAAAGGGCTGCGCCCGTTAGAGGCGCCATGGGTTGGGATGTTAAGCCCATCGAATCCTAAGGGTGACGCTGACAATTAAAGCCAACAATCTCCCCCCCAGTGTCAGCCGGGGGATTCGAACCCATGACCTTGCTCTGATACCACTTTATGAATCAAGCGCTTACCATCAGGCCAAAAGCTATAGCTGTTAGCAAGGGCGCAACTTTATTTCCTTAAGGGATAGAGCCGCATTTAGCTTAAGGGGCTGCGCCCGTTAGAGGCGCCATGGGTTGGGATGTTAAGCCCATCGAATCCTAAGGGTTACGCTGACAATTAAAGCCAACAACTTCAACTCAAAATCTTAATCTTTCAAGAATTCCATCCACCTTCTCTACCTCATGTTGAGTTCTTTTTTATCAAAGAGATGCTTAAGACTCTTATGATCACTAAAGACCTCAAACTTCACTCCATAGAGGTAATGCCTCCAAATCTTGAGGGCAAAGACCACTACTGTTAACTCTAAATCATGGGTGTGGTAGTTTTCCTCATGGGGCCTTAGTTGTCTAGAGGCATAGGCCACAACTCTTCTCTCCTGCATTAATACACAACCTAAACCCTAACATTGGAGTTGTGGTTAACTTCTCTTTGAGTTCCAGAAAACTCTTCTCACATCTCTCGTCACACACAAAAGCGTGACCCTTACAGGTCAACCTCGTGAGGGGAAAGGCTAACTGGGAGAATCCCTTAAAAAATCCCCGGTAGTAACTGGCTATGCCTAGAAAACTCTTGAACTCAGTGATGGATTTAGGTCTCTCCCACTCCACCACAACTTCTATCTTGATGAGGTCTACCGACACCCCTTCCTTGGAGATGACATGCCCTAGGAAATGGACTCTATCCATCCAAAACTAACATTTCTTAGGGTTGGCAAACAGTTTCTTTGCCCTCAATACCCCAAGAACTATCCTAAGATGGTGCTCATGCTCTTCTAATGTTTGGGAGTAGATAAGGATGTCATCGATAAATACGACAACAAACTTATCGAGGTAGAGCCGGAAAATCCGATTCATGTAATCCATGAATACTGCTGGATCATTGGTTAAGCCAAAAGGCATCACCAGGTACTCGTAGTGCCCGTATCTAGTCCTAAAAGCAGTTTTAGGAATATCCTCACTCTTGATCTTAATTTGATGATAGCCTGACCTCAAGTATATCTTAGAGAAAATCGACGCTCCCCTAAGTTAGTCTAAAATGTCATCTATCCTAGGCAAGGGATACTTATTCTTAATGGTTACGTTGTTCAGCTGCCTAAAGTCTACACACAACCTCATACTCCCATTCTTCCTTTAACTACGAGCAGCGGTGCTCCCCAACGTGACACATTAAGTCAGATAAACTTTTCTCAATTAACTCCTCTAATTGTTTCTTAAGCTCACTCATCTCTAGTGGTGACATCCTATAAGGGGCTTTGGAGATAGGCCGGTTCCCCGCACCAAGTCTACAGAAAACTCAACCTCTCAGTCCGAAGGTAAGGTGGTTACCTCACTAGGGAAACCCGGAACTCCCTAACCGTAGCTATACCACTCAAGTCAGATTTGGACTCTACAGTTGAGGAAAGCAGTAAAAATGGAATAATAACTCCCATCAGACAGGCATTCAGAAATTTGAGTATAGCTAGAAAGTAGGCATAAAAGGTTTCTCCCTTGGAGGAAAAGGAAGATTAGGAAAAATAATCTCTTTATTGAAACAGTCTAGCATAATCTGATTTTGGGATAACTAGTCCATTCCTAAAATAACATCAATACCCCTCAAGGGTAAGCAAATCAGATCAACGGTGAAAGACTTCCCTTGTATCACAATAGAGAAATTTAAACATGCAAGGGGAGTGGGAATTGCCTTTTTGGCCGGGGTAAGAACATTCAAGTTAAAAGGCAAGGGGGTGACTTGCAAGTTCAATCTTTCCACACAATCACAAGCAATAAATGAGTGGGTTGCCCCAGAATCATACAGTACAATCAAAGGGGTCTTGTTAAGAATACACATACCTTGCATTAAATTATTGGCCTTAGCGGTCGTTTTTGCACTAAGGGTGAAAACCCTTCAGGTAATTTGGGGCTTGGGCTGGTCCTTCTTCTTTTTTTTGTCAATCCCTAATCATGTGGCTTGGCTCATGACAGTAGAAACAATCTCTCTGGCCCACCAAACACTCGCCCCAGTGGTTCTTGCCACACTTAGGACAAGTGGGAGTACCAGGAGTGGAGGGGAGCGCAAGCTGTTTGCCCTTGCCCCCTGAAAGTGTGCCCGAGAATTCTTCCCCGCAGGTGTCTCTTCCCGTTTCCTTTTCCCATCCACCCAAGTCTTGGTAACAGGCTTAGGTGCATCCTCCACCCAACTTTGTTCCACCACTAGGCATTTGGTGACCAAAGCGGGGAACTCCTTTAGCTGGAAGGCAACCACCACCTTCTTGATTTCGGGCTTGAGGCCTAACTCGAAGTGGGAGCACTTCAAACCTTCATTAGGGTTGGCTTGGAGGAGGGTATGATACTTAGGAAGCTCCTCAAATTTGGCTTACATTGGCCCACAGACAAACTGCCTTGCTTGAGTTGCAGAAACTCCAGCTCCCTTTGCTTCCTCATAGGCTCCGGGAAATACTTCTCTAAGAACATAGCCCAGAACCCCTCCCAAGAGAACGACACACCTGAAGCTTCCAACCCCAACTCGGCGCTCTTCCACCAGTTCTCTGCCTCACCTTGCAACATGTAGGTGGCGAAGCAGACCTTGAAGTCGTCAGCACAAACCATGACTTCAAATATTTTATTCATGGCATTAAGACATGAGTTAGCCGCCTCAGGGTCATAGGCTCCGGAGAAGGCGGTAGGGTGATGCTTTCTGAACTTCACCAAGCCCTGGAAAAACGGGTCCATCACTACTACAAGGGGTGGAGGTGGTGTCCCCGCCGGTCATCGGGCCAACTATTGGAGCATCGCGACATTGGTGTTGGCCTGGTCTCGTGTTGCCGCAACCTGCTCCCTAGCAGCTGCAGCTTGCTCCCCCATCATCTGAGATAACATTTGGAGTGCCACAGCTATTGGGTTTGGGACTGAACCCTGAGGTGTAGGAGTTTGGGGATTAATCCTAGGCCAACCTCTTCCTCTACCAGCCATGATGCTCTACACATCATTAATAAAACATTGAGGTGATCAGGCTCCCAATTTTACAGAAATGTATAAATACATGATAGCTAACTTTAGAAGACAAATAATTCCACAGTCCAATTGGATTGACATTTTCTGATACCAAAATGTAACGTCCTAATTTCTAAATTCATGAAGAATGCCTGTTGGAAGCAATAATCCCTAATTTGTGAAATTATTTCACGCATTAAAGCTTATTAACAGAGTCCAATGGATTGAAGGGCTATCTAACCTAACCATAGTCCAATGGATTGACCTGCTCTGATACCATAATGTAACGTCCTAGTTTCTAAATTCAAGAATAATGCCTGTTGGAGGCACTATTCCCAAATTCCTGAAATTATTTCGCGCCATTACCGATATCTTTACATACGCAAAACAATGACGCTCAGGCAATCCAACGTTGCTTAAGCGTAACGCATAAACATAATCAAAGCTACAATGATAACTACAATCAATGGCTCAATAAACCTTTACAATTACACAAGTATCGCCTTAAACTGTAATATAACCTAACAACATAAAAGTGGTATTCTAATACATTCTAAACACTACAATAAGTTTCCTCAAGCTTCTAATCCATGACTGGATTCTTAAGTTAAAAAGGACCCTACAAAACTTAAAGTGGTTCTACAAACATGTGGTGAGACTAACGTCCCAGTGAATGCAACCAAACATGCAGTATAGGGACAACAGGAAAATATCATGCAAGCATTAAACCCTTCAACCATAAGCAATGCAACATCTGAACATGAAATAGACATGGCTTTCATGCATGATGATTCTTCAAATTTAAACATAATTAAACTGAACATAATAAATCTTGTTTTTACTAGAGTGCTTAACCCAACACCATGAGGTCTTATTACTTTCCTGAAGCTAGACCTGAGCTCATACTACAAGGGATATCTCCCTTAGGGACATAAAGTCTCCGCCATTACCTGAAGGCCGAAGCCACGTATTAAAACAATTAACATGATGGTCCTAAAAGAAGCCTATGTGTGTAACACCCTTGCCTTAAATACGACCCTCAACTTGGCCCATGTTTGCACATGTTCATCATACATAGGGGAAATGCTTAACTATATCATTCTCTACATTTCATAAACCAACTCCTAATTCCAAAAGCCCTAAACCCTAACCCTAGGGTAAAATAATTTTCCAAACAATCCAAGACAATTACCACACCTAGGGTTAGGGCAGACTTGAAACATGATCATACCTCTATCATAAAGCAATATGGAAGGGGAAAGATACAAAGGAGGGGTCATACATAAGCTTTAACCTAAATGAGAGTGAGTGTGTGGGTTAACACTCACCTAAGACCGAGCAAGCAGAAGGGAAGGAGTACTGGAAGGAGGTGGTGGAGCTCCCATCTTCTCCTTCTACTTCAAGCCCAAGCCCTAGCACAACCTCTCTCTCTAAATTCTCTCTCTAAAAGAAGGAAATAAGGAAAGAATGAGGGCAAAGCCCATGGCGCTCTGTTTTTAAAAAATAGATCTGCGCATTCTCGCTCAAGCGAGGATTTCTCGCTTGAGCGAGAATACTAAGGTCGCTTGAGCGAGAAACGTCTAGAAATGACCCCCTCTTTAGATTATTCTTGCTTGAGCGAGACCCTCCTTGCTCAAGTGAAAATCTTCCAGAGAGCCATCAATCTCACCCCTGTTCCTCGCTTGAGTGAGAATATCATATATCAATATCCTCACTTTTACTGATATTCTCGCTCAAGCGAGCCCCTCTCTCTTGAGCGAGAACATGAGGACTTAAAGTCCTAATTCTCACTTTTAAGTCTCTCCTTTCCCTATTTCTTTTCACAAGATACCTTTCTAACTTGGTTTCTTTCATCTAAACCTCTTCCCTTATTATCGTCAATTCTCTAACTACATTCCTTCCTCCTCAATCTAATTCTCTCGTTCAACGCCCCTACTTTCTCCCTCATTTATACCTTGAAATCCTCTCAATCTCAGGGTGTGATTCTCCTAAGTTCAGTCTGCAATTGTGTTTTGGCTTAACCCCGATTTCCTTCTAAATTCTCTCAAAACTCCTAGCTCTTAATACATTCCCTAATTCTTGTCTTAACTCACACTCAAATCCCTAAATCACCACTTTACTCCTAACTCTCTTCTCTCGAAGGGATTCACAATTTTAAGCTTTTCCTAAATTTTCTAGATTCTAAATTTGGGATGTTACAGGTAGTGAGGACCCTGGAACTGCGATCAAATCGTATGACCAATGGCTGAGATAAGTTGGTTGTTAGGCACCCAACTGCAAAATAAATAAATTCAATATTTACTGTTAAAACAAATGAAGAGCAAATATTATCAATTCAAAAGAAGTAAAAATAAATAAACAAACTCACCCTTTGCCAAAAGGTCGGATAATAATCCTACCATGAGGGTCTACCTCTTGAGGTCTACTGGAGCTGGCACCCTAGTATCGAACAGGCTCCTCATCAGATTCGGAGTCAGCCTCCTCATCAATCGCAGCCTGAGCGTTCAGAGCGTCCACCTCGGGCTCAAATATATACAGAAGCTCCTGCTGCACCTCGGAAGGGATCTCATGATGTCTCGGTGTAGGGATGAACCTCATTCCGTCGAATGGCTAGTCAGATGCAGAAGCTTGGCCAACAGGTGGAGGGGAAGAAGAAGAAGACTGAACATATGTTGCCGGTAGCACTGAAGCAGATGACTGCTCTGCCATCTGATTAGGGTGAGGGAGGTTGGTCCTCTCCCGAGCTGCACATAAGCGAGCTGTCTGTGCAGCAAGCTCGCCCGGAGGGATGGACCTCCCTCTAATAGGTGGGACCTTCTGACTACCTCTGCCACGCATATGAGGCATATTTACCTAAATTTAATAGTGTTAAATTAATTATTAAACATCAAACCTATAAATTACTAATTAATTACTACTAACAATTATTAAAAATTACTACTAAATAACTACCAATATAATTAAATACCTATATATAAACAAATAAAACTAATTATAACTAATCATATATACAATTAAAACTAATCATATAAACAATTAAAACTAATTATAACTAATCATAGAAACAATTAAAACTAATTATTACTAATCATAAAAATAATTAAAACTAATTATAACTAAATCATATAAACAATTAAAACTATTCATATAAACAATTAAAAATAATTATAACTAATCATAAAACCAATTAAAACTAATTATAACTAATCATATAATCGATTAAATACCATTATAACTAATTAAAATTGTAAAACTTACTTGTAGATGACAAAAGAGAGGACACCGGAGGAGGAAGAAGGAAGGAAGTGCACAGGGAGCTAGGGGAAACTATTTCAGATTCTGATCCATTCAAAATGAACCTATAAAGGAGGGCTAGTGTTTAATCAGTGAGATTTTGAAAATTAAAGAGAGAGGGACAAAAAGAGGGGTGGCCGGAGAGGAGGAAAGGAGAGGAAGGAGGAGGAAGAAGAAGAAGAGGGGAGGGGGAAGGTTTGTGCGCGTACGTTTTCAACGTAGCAACAGCCTGGCTGTCGCTTAGGCCGTCACTATGTGAAAAAATTTGGCGTGTCAACACTAATTAAAAACATAGAAACGACTAACGTTTATCTTTTAAAATTTTCAGAAAAAATTAGTTTTTTAGTGTAGCGACGACCAGGGTGTCGTTACAGTGTGAAACGTAACAACGGTCAGGCCGTCACAGGGTATTAATTGCACAGCTCCGCATTGAGCTACGAAATTTATGTTGTAGCGACGCCTTAGCGACGGCCTAGCAGTCGCTACACTTTCACGTCTAATTCAATGAATTCTTGTAGTGTTTTTTTTTTTTATAAATTTACAGTATTACTATTACTATTGCAAGTGTAAGTCCCCCTGACATATATGCATTTCCCGTCATCTTCTTTTCAAGTAACCGTTTAAACTTTAAAGGATATATCATTACAATTGTCAGCGTAAGTCCCCCTGACATATATTGATACTAACCGAAAGCGTAAAGATAGGAACGTCTTGAAGATCAATTAATGGTAAATAACTGTAAGGAGCTTGACACAATCTAAGACCTGCTAGAAGCACCAAAGCTATCAAAGATAGGAACTTGACACAATCTGTGACTTGTCGGAAGCACCAAAGTTATAAAATATAGGAACTTGATACAATCTGTGACTTGCCGGAAGCACCAAAGTTATCAAGATATAAGCAACTAGACCCTAACCAAGACTTGCTGGTAGAACCTAAGTTATCAAGTAGTTCTTTAATCTAAGAACAAAGGATAATTTCTCACAAAGAGAAAACTCATAATTTTTATTAAATTCAACTCTCTACAAACTTATTCTCAATGCTAACATATAGCAAAGGAATTTCCTAAAATAAACAACCTAAAAGATATAGTCCTAAATTAAATAGATTTAATCCTAGATAAGATAAAATATAATTCTAAAAGATTTAATCCTAAATAAGATAAAATATAATACTAAAAGATCAGTTAGGATCTAATTAGATACACTTTCCCGAATTAAGTTAAACCACTTCTTTGGATCTTCTTCTGCTCGATGGTCTTCTTTTCTTTGGACTTCAGTGATCAAGAGTTGCAAAACTCTCTTCATCCGCTCAGATATGGCCTCGGTCATTGGACCTTCAATCCCTTGCAATGGGTCTGAGGCATCCTGGTTGAGGTCGGATAGGATCGTGTCATTCCCCCCTTCTTTGAAAGGATTCGTCGTCGAATCTGATTCATCATCACTTTGAGATTTTGGCAAACCGATCACAAAGACCATGGAAATATCTTTCCAAGGTTGTTCAAGAATTTTAATACTGCAACCTTCTTTTTTTGTACTATCTGCACTTTTTTTTACTACTGCAGATTTTTTTTGGATAATTGCAATTAAACAACGAACTTGAAGTACTAATTTACAAAAAATTGGAAATTTCAGAACTAATTTTTTTAAAAAGATAAAGACTAAAAGATAAATGATAGATGTTACCAATTGATCTCAAGAGCCAAAGCTACTGATACCAAATGATACGAACCGGAAGCGTAAAGATAGAACGTCTTGAAGATCAAACAACGGTAAATAACGGTAAGGAGCTTGACACAATCCACGACTTGTTGGAAGCACCAAAGCTATCAAAGATAGGAACTTGACATAATCCGTGACCTGCCGGAAGCACAAAAGTTATCAAATATTGGAACTTGACATAATCCGTGATCTGCCGGAAGCACCAAAGTTATCAAGATATAAGCAACTAGACCCTATGTAACACCCTCATTCCGTGACGGGTATTACTTGACTAACTCGATTGAGATTTGTTAATTACTCTTTTAAGGAAGTGAAGAAAATCAACGATTTTTTTTTACTTTTGCATTATCTTTGATTAATGAATTATAATTGGGATAAAACAAGAAGAAACATATTAGTACTAAAAATATCATTTCATTACTATTCAGGATTACAACGGAAATAACAGACATCAAAGTTGGAATTATAGCATAATACATTACAAAAAGAAAGTGAACTTTCTATCCAGCTACGACCTATCTTTACTATATACTGCTACTTGTATATACCCCTAAACACTACCACTTGACTCATCAAGATCCGGCTCAACCTGAACGCCACGTCTATCTTCAGAACAACATGCATCCTTCCAGAGTCCATGCCCTTTTAGGTTCCAAAAGAGTGACCGACAACGAAAAAAAGACAATGGGGTGAGAACACTTTACATGAACTCACTTAACGCAGAATATGATGACTAAAGTAAACAAATACGGGAATTCACACAATTCATACAACAATATACCGAATTATTCACATAGAGGTCACAACATCATAAAATTGTGTGATATGCTCATACAATGCAAGCAACCATGTCATTCACCAAGGATTTCAAACGACTACCATGTACCATGCAATGCATGAGGGCCCGGGGAAATCACCACCGCAGTGCACATAACAACTGAAAAATCATATGGAAGTAATCAGGAGTTAGAGTCTGTACTAGTCCCGGTACTAAGAGCCTTGCTCATATTTTTTTTTTCGACCGGTCTTTCTTTTGTGATACTTCCAGACAATCTCTACTGATCCTGAAACCTTGAGAGCGACAGGCATAGTCAAGTTTAATCCCTTGAACTCGACAGTAGGTAGCTAGCCTACGTCCCCTGATATTTAGTCCGGAACTCGACTATCCTCAGGGTTGGCGTCCTTTTCAAGACCCGTTGGAGTCCTTTGCAAGATCCAATGCACCAGTCCAAACCAGTTT
Source organism: Sesbania bispinosa (assembly GCA_026901365.1). NCBI lineage: Eukaryota > Viridiplantae > Streptophyta > Magnoliopsida > Fabales > Fabaceae > Sesbania > Sesbania bispinosa. Next base: position 235,507 of record QLOH01000069.1, on the reverse strand, counting down.
CACACTTTACTAATGTGTCACTTCCACGTTTAGTCATAAGGTACACAACCTTAGACATCACCAATGCTCAATGATGCATGCCATACATCCTATGCTTTCACCGCACACACAACCCTTACAAGCAAAGGCAATCGAATCCTTCCATGTAACCACTCCCCGTGGCACGACCTTAGATCCAATGACTTTTCTTCGTAAGGAAATCCAAACCCCATCTTGGGTCAATCCACACTCTCTTTCTAGGCTTCTCGAGTCTTATGCAAGAAGAGTGTGTTTGTTATAATCTTTTAGGATAAGTTGTATTTATTCGTCCTTAAGACTAATGATTACTTTCACCTAGGTCCTATAACTTACTAAGGCTTATGGTTGTGTATTATGGATAATACTACACATCTTAGTTCATCATATGTGTATTATTAGGGTTAAGTCTAAAAGTATCTCCCTTAGGTGTTACCTTATCTTAATTGAGTCTATCTTTCCTTAACAAGGGTTTAGTGGGTCAGTTTAAGGTGCACAAGTAAAAAACTTCTGCACCGATACACAAATTTTCTTGATCGTCTGATATATTATTTTTTAAATGAACGTTTCAGATCATTTTGGTTAACCCGATCATCCGGTCACCATCTCCACTCTGCTCGTTCTCTTCCACCTGTTCTTAGAGTGCCTCTCTGTTGCACAGCTGCAGCGTCTCCCCAGCAGCCGCACAACCAGCACCTCCATTATCACAGTCGTGGGAGGGAGCTCCACCACTGTCATTGTGCCTCTTCGTCACTGGAAAAATCTCGCATCCCTTGAGATGTTGGTCGCGGCGCCACCAGCCTATCACCCTTAGCCAAGCATAAACCCCATGTGACCACCTCTCTTCTGCTATCGTAACCTCAAGCCAAGAGTCACCATCACCCATGAATCAAAATCAGAAAACAAAAGAAGAAAAACATAGGTCCTGCAGCTGAACGGAGCTCCCGCAGAAGCCCCTTCTTGCACCGCCTCCGCTTCCCCAGCATCCCTCTTGCCGCTGTCCATCGTCGACGCTAAAGTAAGAACGCATTCTCCTCCCTGCTATGCAGCGGTCACCGAAGCTTCGTTCTCCTTCCTTCCCAGCCGTCTCACTTGAATCGAGCAATTCCCCTCTCCGGAGAATCGCCACCTTCTCCATCACCAACCGACTGCCCCTCGCCACCTTCGAATCATCAGAGCTCTCGACCTTCTCTCCATCACCAAACGAAATATGTGATTTGCTTTCCACTAACTTCCATTGGAGATGGGTTGGTGAAGTTCACGTTGGTGAAATTCACCTTGGACGACGCCAAAGCTAGGACTTTGACTTCTTCGATGTCAGCATGGTGGAAGATGGATGGTGGTTCTGCGGTGTGGTGCTCAACGACTTGAGAAGATGGCCCATGGTTTGTCACTCTCATCCCCGTTACACAGGTCACCGGCTTTGCTCCCTCACCACGCACTCCACCACGGTGGCCATGGCTTCCGTCACACATCCCCCTCCCTCCTCCTTTTCATCCGTTAATTTAAAAAAATTAAAAAAATATTGCAACCGGCACACCTTCTATGGCAGGTCAATTGAACTTGTGTACCAGTGCACAAGTTTTTTACTTGTGCACCTTAAACTGACCCAGGGTTTAGTATGTTTAACAATCCTCAATTAACCAATTAGGGTTGGGTTGAATCCCTAACTATACTTTATTTAAGGTTAATCTTCCTTAATTAGGCTATGATTAAGGCTAATATTTCCTAATTAAGTCTTAATATTTACTTAAGATCCTAATTAATTCTTAATCATCCCTTAGTCTCTTTCTTAATCATGGATTAAACTTTTAATTACACTTAATTAAGGTTAATCACAATTAACTAGCCCTTAATCGTCATTAGGTCTTAATCATATTTTTAATTACTATTAATCCTTAATGATTAAGACTAATCTTGAATTATGTGTAATTAAGACTTAATTATAATTAAACTTGATTAGGGTAGTCTTGATTGAGGTTAGGATTAATCCTCATTAGTGTTGATTAAGGTTAATTATGATTACTTAATTCTTATTATTGATCAATATTAGTTTAGGTAATTGAGCGTATTCTTTATTAAGTCTAACTTAGTTGATTAACTTATGTACCTTGACTTAGTGGATTAATTAACTCATCTTGAGTCTTAATTCTTCTTGGGTGAGATTAGGATAGAGGTCCAACACTAATCTAATCCCAAATGTTCCTTAATTATTTTTGTTTGGCCATAAAGAGTGTTTGATGAGTTTTTGAAGATAATTGGGCCCAAACTAAAGGCCCAAGGGTTAGGTAATACATGGAGGTTCTTTTTTTTAAGTTACCATCAAGTGAAAATGAGTTTTAGGATGGTTTTATAATAGTGTAAAAGTGTTACCCGAATTTACTTTTACTTTCTTACTCAAATCTTCCTACTTTTACCTTTACCTATTTACTCCAAGTCTTTAACTTTCACCTATTGGGCTACTAAGGCCCACAAACACTCCAACAACATTCCCATCAACATTTCAAGATCAAAACTCATTCATCTCATGAATATAATCAAGAACACCAAGAACATTCAAGAACACCTTCAATTTCACCAAAAATTCAATAAATTCTAAAAAATTGTGAAACTCAAGTATAATATCCTACATTTACCACAAGCCAATATTATCATGCCAACTCATCCAAACATACATATTCTCATAGAAAAGTTCATACTTTCAAACATAGTTAAAATATCTCATTTCCATGATCCATCCAAGCAAACAATTTATCTAAATTCAAGTAACAATTTGCATGCACATATAATCATCATATCAACATGTTTCAACCATCAAACAAATTTTAAAATCATGCACACACATGTAATTAGGCTTGGCCGAACCATTTCCATAAGGAAATAGGTTCCTACATTCAACTTTCATGGTGACAAAAGGGAGAGGAAAAGAGGGTCAAGGGTCACCCTCACTCTAGTCACCAATCCTATTAGAGTTCAAGGTTCTCCCCCTACCTAATGAAGCCAAGCTTTCAACAATGGAGGATGGAATTTATGAACCCCACCAACTCAAGTGATCTACCCCTCTTTGTACTCCTTGTGATCTCCCAAACAAACTTTCTCAAAGGATAAAGGTTAAAATATTTGAGTTAAAGGCTAAAAAATGGAACCTTTAACCAAGAGTGAAAGTGAAATATGGAGAGGAGAGGAAGAAGAGTACCTCATGGCTGTTAGGGGTAGAAGAAAGGGGAAGAAAAAGTTGCTTTTTCATTTGGTAAGAAGATAAGGTTACTTTTTAAGTGGTGCATCATGATGTAAGCATCTCTCTCCTACTTTTTGACCAAGGAAGTGTGTCATACAAGTTATGGTGATTCCTCATCAATGCAAACGGTATGTGAGTGCCTTAAATGAGGGATTTTGGTGAAATATTGGAGAGAATTTCGAATTTGATACAAGGGCATTTTGGTCAATTTCCAAAAAGGTAAGGGTAAAAAGGTAATTTCATACCAAAAATTCCTATAATTGTTCTAACCTATTTTAAGCCTAAAAATGTGATTAGAACTCACTTCTCACTTAAACTCTCTTATTTCCCAATTTTCCCAGTTTTCACACACAAACAGTCAAATTTCAACAAGAGTAAGCAGATAGAAAAATTGTGGTGTTACACACAAAAATTCTATAATTATAAATATGATTTTTAATCCACTATTAAGGTCCAAAGTATATTCTCCATATTGTTCCACGAATTTTCATATACCGGCTAGGATTGTACTGCTAACTAGGGGCGTTTTGGTTAAAAATATAGATCCCCTTAAGTTTTAGATACTTTTCATAATTAGATTTATATTTTCTTTAACTGTACAATTACTAAGGGTATTCAGGTCATTTTCCCAAACTCCTCTTTAGGAAAATTATTTAAAATTATGGTTGGATAGTTCCAAAAATCTAAATTTGATTATTTATCAATAGTTCCTAAATACCTCAAAATTTTTATTTCTAAACTTTCTCTATCTTATTTATATATACTGGTAGGGGAAATTGTGGGCGTTACACCCTAACCAAGACTTGCTGGTAGAACCTAAGTTGTCAAGTAGTTCTTTAATCCAAGAACAAAGGATAAAATCTCACAAAGAGAAAACTCATAATTTTTATTAAATTCAACTCTCCATAAACTAATTCTCAATGCTAATATATAGCAACGAAATTTCCTAAAATAAACTATCTAAAAGATACAGTCCTAAATTAAATAGATTTAATCCTAGATAAGATAAAATATAATCCTGAAATATTAAATCCTAAATAAGATAAAATATAATACTAAAAGATTTAAATATAATTCTAACAGATCTGATATTCTACTAGATCTGATCCTAAATAAATCAGTTAGGATCTGATTAGATACACTTTCCCGAATTAAGTTAAACCACTTCAATCTTCTTCTGTTGGTCTTCTTTCCTTTGGACTTTAATGATAAGAGTTGCAAAGCTCTTTTCATCTGCTTAGATCTGGCCTCGGTCATTGGACCTACAATCCCTTGTAATGGATCTAAGGCATGGTTGAGGTGATCGGACAGGATCGTGTCATTTATGCAAGTTGCAGTTATAACCTGTGCAAAGCCAATGGATATATCATTACAGTTGCAATAGGCTTTTTCAAACACTTTTGTTTGAAAAATATTGATTAGTAGCGAAAGAAAACAACTTGTAACTTGGATTGCTTAACAAGAGCGCTTAATTATTTGTTGACAGGGTAAATCAGAAATGGTCTCATTTTGCCTTATGACTATATGTTAGTGATGGAACAATTATGACTCAATTCTCTTCAAAATTTCCACAACTACTGATCTTGACGATGCATGATGTTTAATTTTTAGTTTACAACCTGCATCCATAAAGAGATAATTAAGTTTGGAAAAGTAAAACTATGATACTTAATTAAAGCAACAAGAAATGAGACAAAGTCTAAACATATCGATCTTTGATTTAGTTGATGGGCTTTCCTGTTCCCACTATAAAAATAATATTATACGAACAAGTGGACGAGGCAATTAAAACTTAAACACAAATGTTTGACTATTGTGGATCATCATCTTTTTATAGTCTACTCTTTGATCAAGCACGCTTGTAGTTGTTAAAGAATGGTTCTTCTTCAACAGATAGAAAATTAATTACAGTAAATATAAACAACAAAATCTTCAATGTTTCATGCTTATAAATAGCAAGCTTTAGCTCCACATGCAACAATTCAATTATTCTCTAGTACTTACTTATACGCACAATTATTAAGAGTAGTAGTGAGATAAGGCAATCAAAATGATGAAAGTTATGTTCTTCACTATTGCCTTCTTGGCTTTGGCGTCCTCTATTGCCTCTGCCTATGATCCTAGCCCTTTGCAAGATTTTTGTGTGGCAATCAATGACACCAAAAATGGTGGTACGTATATATATACATTAATTCCCAGCTAGCTAATAATTTTTGTTTTCAAAATTTTAGTTTGTTTTTCATTACTTTAGATCATGACAAGAAAAATTACAAATGAACTTTTCTAATATAAAAAATTGTGTCTTGTTAATTTGCAGTATTTGTGAATGGAAAATTTTGCAAAGATCCTAAACTTGTCAAAGCTGATGATTTCTTCGAACATGTGGAACCTGGGAATACCTCTAACCCACTTGGATCAAAAGTGACTCCTGTAACCGTTAATGAATTATTTGGACTAAACACACTTGGCATATCTTTGGCTCGCATAGATTTTGCACCAAAGGGTTTAAACCCTCCTCACACCCATCCTCGTGCCACAGAGATCCTTATTGTTCTTGAAGGCACTCTTTATGTTGGATTTGTCACTTCCAATCAAGCTGATGGTAGCAATCGCCTCTTCACCAAAGTGCTCAACAAGGGTGATGTGTTTGTGTTCCCAATTGGTCTTATTCATTTCCAACTCAATGTGGGATATGGCAATGCTGTTGCCATTGCTGGTCTCAGTAGTCAAAATCCAGGAGTTATCACTATTGCAAATGCTTTGTTTAAAGCTACTCCACCTATTTCTCCTGAGGTTCTTACCAAAGCTTTCCAAGTGGACAAAAATGTAATTGACTATCTTCAGAAGCAGTCTTGGTATGACAACAACTAGTTTGGGAATACGAGTGGTCGTTTCTTATTGATTAATTTACTGCAGTATTTTAATCGCCTTATGTATTTGCCCATCTCCAAGTAGTTATGATATAAAATAAAATTCATGTATGTCATATTTATATAACATGGCTATATTTTGTTATTTAAATTGGTTATATATTGAGTTTAATAAAAGATTACACAGATTGGTTTCGGTCTTGTGTATTTCAGCGCTCAGGTTGATTTTTTAACCCGCTACAATATTTCTCGTTAACTTACTAGTAAGCAAAGGGTAACACATATAACATAATTAATTAACTAATAACATTAACAAATTATACTTTGGGGTGATTTTAGAGGCCTTTATAATATGCCTAGCTAATATGACACAAGGCTGCATATATATATGATGAGGAAACTGAAAATATTAAATTATTTTTTATTTTGCAAAGCAAAAGAGAATTCATTAAAACTTAACGGTAGAAGGGATACCCAACCCTAGGGCTGTAAATGAACTGAGTTATTCGTAAATTATTTAAGTCCAGCTCGTTAAATGCTTGATCAAGCTTGTTTGTTTAATTAAACAAACAAGCTAAGCTTAAAGTTTGGGTCGATTATTTAAATGGGTCAAGCTCGAGCCTTATAAGCTTGACATTAAAAGCTCGTGAATAGCTCACTTATTATATATATAAAATTAATTAATATAAATAATTAAAGTAAAGTAAAATTAACGAAAAAATAGAAAAAATATACAGTTATAAATTTATTTTTAAAATAAATAATAAAATAAAATAATTACTCTATATATTTAAAAATAAGTAGTGAAATATTTCATATATTAGTCAAGAAGTCATGTATTGAATTTCGAAAAATATAATATTTTAGTACTTTTTTAATTATATATATCATATATTAAGAATATATTTTAATTTTTATATTATAATTTAATAGTAAATTATTTATTACATACTAAATTCATAAACTTTAAAAATGATTTAAAGAAAATTTTCATAAAAGCAAAATCAATGAAGTTATAAATGAGCTTTTTTTTTTTGTAAAAAAGTTATAAATGAGCTGAATAAGTCAAGTTCAAGCTTTTTTTTTTTAACAAGTCAAGCCCAAGCTTTAGGTTTGGCTCGTTTAAATAAATGATCAGCCAAACTTTAACCACGCATTTTTTTCACAAGTCAAACTTGAGCTTCAAATACTCGGCTGGACTCGGCTCATTTACAACCCTACCCAACCCTTATACAAGAACAACATCCTTTCAAAGCTCTAATTCAAATTAAAGGCTTAACTGACCACTCATAGATAGAAAGAAAACATTTAAAGCCCTACACCTTTGCTTTTAGCCACAACGAAGATATAAACTTTATCATTTCTATATATCAAACAACCAGAACTATCAATCTCATCTCTAAATAGCACATTGTTTCTATGTAATCAAATGGTCCATAAGCACCCACCTAATATAGCTTTTTTCCCACTATACCCACCACGGTGTTGAAGAGAATATGTGACTTACAGTCTAATTAATGGTAAAACAGTTTGGGTGCCAAGCCATTGATAACATTGCATCTATAGATTATATGATATCTTGCAAGAAAGCAGTAGATGACTAGTTATTTCTTCCTCACTCTTGCATAGCGGATAACCTTGATCAGAATCATTCTACAAGATATTTATTATCCTCAAGTTGCCTTTTTGTCGGAATTCTGTCATGTACCATCTTCCAAGCAAAAATGCAATAGACTTTGATGGTACCTGCACCTTCCAGAATATACTAAAAAACGTAAATTCTGCTGCTTCACCCCTAGACAGTAGTAATGGTAGGCTGACTTCACGAAATATTGTCTAGACTTGTCTTTACTCTAAACCTGCCAATCAACAGTTTTTTTTCCGGCTATACCTGTACTAATTCCTAAAAGAAACTTTCCAAATTCTGGTTCTCTCTTTGTTCTCATATGTTATGACAATATGCAAAAGAAAGTGATCAAAAAAAAAAATGACACAAAATTTAAGTGGTTCAGTCAATGTGACCTACATCCACAGGCAATTCAAGAGTTTCTTATTTTTGAATAAAGAGAATATAATGATATAGATGCCTTTTGGCCATATAAAAGGATAAAATGTAACAACCCCTTTAAACCCCATTATATCCCAAAAAAAAGTCTGAAATAAAGAGACAGTAGAAAATAATGTTTTTGGTCGAACCACAGGCATGCGAAAATCCACAGCCTACCTGTGGTTCTCTTTGACTTCAGTTTCCTCACTCTACAACATTTCCACAGGCATGAGGTGATCCACAACCTACATGTGGTTCTCTCTGACTTCAGTTTCCTCACTCTGCAACCTTTCCACAGACATGGAGCACTACTACAAAAAAGGCATTCTACAACGGGCATTCCACGACGGTTGAGGGACAAACGTCGTTGAAAGATGCGCGGTGGCATTTTTGCAATTATGTGGGTAACTTACAACGACGGTTGGCCCTTAACCGTCGTAGAAAACTACCTTAGAATAAATGTTTACAAAAATAAAGGGGGTGTGAATAGCAAAAATGGGTGGTGCAGGAGTAATATTGGGCTACCATGACGGGCCCAGTGGACACCCGTCGTGGAAGACCTTATGGGGGTGTGACAAGTAAAGTGGGGTGGTGCAGGTAGCATTGGGGGTTTCAGAAAGGAAGGGGGTGTGAATAGCAAAACATGGGTGGTGCAGGAGTAATGGTGGGCTACCACGACGGGCCCAGTGGACACCCGTCGTGGAAGACCTTATGGGGGGTGTGACAAGTAAAGTGGGGTGGTGCAGGTAGCATTAGGGGTTTCAGAAAGGAAGGGGGTGTGAATAGCAAAACATGGGTGGTGCAGGAGTAATAGTGGGCTACCACGACGGGCACAGTGGACACCCGTCGTGGAAGACCTTATGGGGGGTGTGACAAGTAAAGTGGGGTGGCGCAGGTAGCATTAGGGGTTTCAGAAAGGAAGGTGGTGGGAATAGAAAAACATGGGTGGTGCAGGAGTAATAGTGGGCTACCACGACGGGCCCAGTGGACACCCGTCGTGGAAGACCTTATGGGGGTGTGACAAGTAAAGTGGGGTGGGGCAGGTGGCACTAGGGGTTGAGAAAGGAAGGGGGTGGGAATAGAAAAACATGGGTGTGCGCAGCAAAGTGGGGAATCCACGACGGTTCATGAGAAACCGTCGTGGTAGGTTGGCAAGGAAATCCACGACGGTTTCTCAGGCAACCGTCGTTGATAGTGGCAGTAGGATGCAGGCTTCAAAAAATTAAAGGGGTGTGTGCAGCAAAAAAGCGGGTGTGCGCAGTAAAGATGGGAATCCACGACGGTTGCTTAGGCAACCGTCGTGGTAGGTTGGGCTATATATTCAACTTCCCCTTCTCCCCTGCGCCGCATCAGAACCCTAATCTCTCTACCTTCAGACTCTCTCTCTAAACCCCCCTCTCCCACCGTTTTCCCGTCTCCCACCGTCCCCCTCCCCTTCCCGTTCTCCTACTTTGGCCATCGCTCAGAGCTTCACTTCTCTCTTCGCCTCCCTCTGGTACACTGATTGGACAGGTCTAGGCCCTCTTTGCAATCTTCTTCCCTATGTGCATATTGCGGACACACAAAGGTCCGTGAAGGGGATTTGGAGTGATGGACAATGGGACTTTTCTGTGCTCTGCACAATGCTCCCTGAAGCATTACAGACCCATATTAAGCTCATCCCGATCCCTACCTCTGTTTCGACCCAGCAGGATGCTTGGAGCTGGTGGAACAGCCCTGATCACAACTACAGCTCGAGAGCTGGTTACACTTGGTTGCAGGATGCTCTTGGAGTCACACACCGCCCAGGGCCTTGGAGCTGGCTCTGGAAAATCAAAGCACCAGAGAAGGTGCGCTTCATGTGGTGGCTCATTTTCCACAACTCTCTACCAACCAAATCTCTGCTCTTTGAACGAAACATCCTTCCTGACGCCACCTGCTCACGATGCGGGCTTCACGCAGAGACTGCCTTGCACTGCTTGCGCGACTGCGCATGCTCCAAATCCATCTGGGAGCGTCTCCCTATTTGCACCCGTTCGGACTTCTTCTCATGGGACCTGGCAGCATGGATTAAAAGTCGAGCAAAGGGACAAGCAGCAGCCTATTCCTCTCTGCAGTTTGGTGGCTTTGGCGTTGGAGAAATAACTTCATTTTTGGACTTCGGATTATGTGGTTCGTTGAATTCTATTGATGGTTGAGGAATTTAATCTCCCTAGCAGTGGAGATGATGACAGCCAACACACGCCCTTATGGTGGACTGCTTCCCCATCTGATACTCTGAAAATTAACGTAGATGGGAGTTTCCTATTTGACTCCCGGTTGATGTCTACAGGTGGTATTCTCAGAGATTCATTTGGTTCTTGGGTATTAGTGTCTTATTAGTGTTGAAAGGGAAATAAAACATATATGTATGTATATGTTTTAGAAAGGGAAATAAAACATAATTTTGCATAGAAGAAATATGTTGAAAGGGATGATGCTTATTAGTGTCTTCTAGTTTCATTAGTATGGAGAGTTTAAATATATATATATATATATATATGTATGTATGTATATATATATATAAATATATCATGGTACAATTATAAAGGGAAATCGTTCTCCACACAGCAAATATGGGATGCTAAGAACATGATGTGTGTTGCTGACCCTAGACATGGACCATACCTCACTGCTTCAGCCATGTTCAGAGGCAAGATGAGCACCAAGGAGGTATATGCTTCAGCTAAACCCTTTCTTCTTTGCTGCTCGCATGAGTTCTCAATGGAAGCTATATATTTTTGTTTTAAGATTCTGTATTGACAAGTTAAAACTGTACAGGTTCTGTTTTTAACATGGGATGATGATTTTCTGGTTCTTTGCAAATTAAAACCTTATTCCAATTAGCTATATTTTCAAAAGAAGAGAAATAAATAATGCAATTAGATATGTACCTGAGCAGAAACTTGGCTCACATTGTCTGCTGCACTCTTTGCTCTACAGATGAATAAATGAATTAAAAAAATAGAATTAAGAAAGTGCTGATTGTATATGTTAAAAATTAATTAATGTGTTTGGAATTGGTGGTTTAAGCAAGAAGCTTACCACAGAGACAACTACACCAGTGGTTTCAGCTCCTGTGTTGAGGCCACAAACAGGAATGGATAAGTTGAAGGCAAAGGTGCAAAAAATTAATTATTTATGACCATTGACTAATTTTATTCTTGTATTTATTTTATTGTGGCCCAGCATCTACATGGGAAATTAGAAATTTGAACACACCGATGGGATCAAATCGACCGACATGTCTAGTGACCCACACTTTAGAGATACACTCTGCATCCTGGAATTGATGGAAGAACAACCAGTGCACTAAATTTGAGAGGAGCATCCCTTATGCATTGTTGTGCCAAGTGGCAGGTTAAGTAATTGAACTTTGGTTTTCATCTTGTATCTATGTGAACTCTAGAATCATTGGCAATTCAGACAATCCAATATATGTGATTTTAACTGCTCATATCTAGTCATTCAATTTGGCTATTCAGAAACAACAAAGAAACTAAGTTAAATATGTACTGTTGGCATTATAAATTTTTCTATGTGCTTCTATTTATTTAGACTATCCAATTCTCAAGTACATCGACTGCTTGATTCTAACTTCAAAACAACAGTTGGATTCTATATCTGTTTCCTGTAAAATTAACATTATGAGATAAAAGTGGAATGGTATATCAAACTCCTATGAAATTGAGAGTATGAGCCATGGGAACATTCTCTCATTTGTAACTAACAAGTTAAAGTCACATGGACTTCTTAATTTCTCTATTCTTTGGAATGGATAATGTTTTCCCCTATTAGCTACGGATTAACTACAGAAAATGTCGTAGCTAGCTAAAAATGTCCTATGGGGTGGAGGGTTTTCCACGACGGTTAATCTGGTAACCGTCGTGGAAAATACGACATTTCACGACGGTTGAAAGGAAAACCGTCGTGGAAAGTAGGGCATTTTACGACGGTTGCCATCTTAACCGTCGTGGTTTCTCTACTTTCCACGACGGTTTTCCTTTCAACCGTTGTGAAATGCCATACTTTCCACGACGGTTACCAGCTTAACTGCCGTGGTTTCTCTTTTTCTACGACGGTCCTCACGCGTCGTCAAAATTCAAATTTTCAACGACGCCTGGTTCTACGACGGTTGTACAACCGTCGTAAAAGGCCATTTTCAACCGTCGTAGAAGGCCCTTTTTGCACTAGTGGAGCGATCCACAACCTGCTTGTGATTTTCTCTGATTCCACAAAAAAATCTCTATTTTTCTCTTCTTCAAATTTTAAACTCTACAATGTCAGACTAACATAAAGTTCGAGACATTTCGACAATTCTCCACCTTGACTTGAATTTTCCCAAGTCACCAGCAACCAAGAACAATTCTCCGGCCAATGCACCAAGTCCAAGCTATGCTTGAACTTTTCATAAGACAAAGGCTTAGTCAACATATCTGTTGGATTATCAGCGGTGGCTATCTTCTCTATGGAGAACAATTTGTCTTCAATTACATCTTGAATGAAATTCAACCTAACATCAATATGCTTTGATCTTTCATGATAGACTGAAATTTTAGCCAAGCACAACGCACTTTGACTATCACAATAAAGTATACGTCTCTGCATATCCAAACCCAAGCTATCAATAAGACCTTACAACCATATACCTTCTTTGACCCCTTCTGTCAAGGACATGAATTCCACTTCAGTGGTAGACAAAGAAACATAAGGCTAAAGTGTTGTTTTCCAACTAACGGCAAAACAATAAAGAGTGAAGATATAACATGTCAAAGATCTTCTCCTCACGAGATCTCCACCATAATCAGAATCTGCATAGCCAATAAGACCACAACCAATATCATTAGAACCATAAACCAAGCAAATATTACTAGTACCTTTCAAAATATCGCATAATCCACTTCACAACCTCCCAATGAGCCTTTTTAGGATTACTCATAAATATGCTAACCACACTCACAGCATGAGCCAAATCTGGTATTGTACAGACCATGACATACATCAAGATCCCATTACCACTAGAATAAGGAACTCCATCCATATACTCCTTCTCTTCATCAGTACTAGGAAGAGTGCTAGCATCAAGTTTAAAATGTGCTGCCAAAGGAGTATTAATAGGCTTAGAATTCTCTATCTGAAAATACTGCAACAACTTTTCAATGTATTTCTCCTGAGATACATAGAGTAGACCTGCATTCTTGTCTCTCCAAATCTCCATTCCTAAAATCTTCTTGGCCGCAACCAAATCCTTCATCTCAAACTTACTGCTTAACATAGCTTTAAGAGCATCAATATTTGTCTTGCCCTTAGCTGCAATTAGTATGTCATCTACATAGAAAAACAAATATATATAGGAACCATATGACAACTTCCTACTATAAACACAATTATCAAACTCATTTCGAACAAAACTATGGGAAACCATAAAAGCATCAAACCTCTTATACCACTGCCTCAGGCTCTGTTTTAAACCATACAAGGATCTTTTCAGCAAACACACATCGTTCTCTTTTCCAGGCTCAAGGAATCCATCTGGCTATGACGTGTAAATTTGCTCCTCTAAATTTCCATGCAATAATGCAGTTTTCACGTCAAGCTGCTCTAACTCCAGAGCCAAAGCACTCACCATAGCCAACAAAACTCGAATAGTCTTATGTTTTACCACAGGTGAGAACACTTCATGGTAGTTAATTCCCACTTTCTATGAAAAACCCTTTGCCACAAGTCCTGACTTGAACCTAGATGGTTCAACACTAGGAATCCCTTATTTCTTCTTGAACACCCATTTGCATCCCACTAGCTTCACGCCTCTAGGAAATGGTACTAAGTCCAAGTCTGATTTTTCTCAAGAGACTGCATCTCATCATTTGTGGCAATTAACCCTTCTGATGTTTCTTTACTCTGAACCGCCTCCTTATAGGATTTAGGCTCATCAAAATCAATATTTTCACCAATTGCCAAGGCATACGTAACAAAGTTAGTATCAATAACATTAATAACATCTGCATACCTCACATGTTTTCTAATTTCCCTCCTTGTTCTCCTTGTTTCTATACTTTGAGGCTTTTCTTGGACATTATTAGATTGTTCCAAAGGATTCAAATTTTCCTTATCTGAAGCTTCTAACTCAAGCTCCACCACAATCTATATCCTTTGAAACCCGTAGGATACCCAAGAAATATGCATTGCTTTGCTCTAGGCTCTAATTTACCATCATTAACATGAGCATAAGCAGAACAACCAAATATACTTAAACCATAATAATTAGAAGGTTTACCAGACCATACCCCCCAAGGAGTCTTTAAATCAATTGTAGTGGACGAATACCTATTCACCAAATAGACAACAGTATTAACAGTTATAGCCTAGAATTATTATTGAGAGACAAACATTGAAATGCATGCACCAAGCACGCTGAAGTAGTGTTGGATTCATCCGTTCAGCAACGCCATTCTGCTATGGTGTATGTCGCATTGTGCGATGCCTGACTATATGTGCTTCTTTGCACTAATCATCAAACGGTGCGTTGTAGAACTCCAGTCCATGATTTGTTCTTAGAGTCTTAACTAGTTTCCCGGTTCAATTCTCAACAATAGTCTTTCACTCCTTGAACTGCCCAAACACTTCATCCCTGGTCTTCAAAAAATACACCCAAACCTTTCTAGAGTAGTCATAAAGAAACGTTACAAAATACTTGCACCTTCCATGGGACTGAACATGAGAAGGACCACATAAATTAGAATGAACGTATTGCAATATTGCAGTTGAAGTATGCTTACTGTGACTGAATTTCAGTCTGCATTGTTTACCCATAACACAAGATTCACAAAACTTCAATTTCCCTGCCACCACTCCACCCAACAATCCTTGTTTACTCAACACTACAAGTCCATGCTCACTCACACACACACACACACACATATATATATATATATATCCCAACCTATGATGCCATAATTTTGTATTATCAACATGTTGCTCTAAGGAATGGGATACAAACATCGTTCCCTAAAAGGAAATGCCAAGCATAACATAAATTCCATGTTGTAACTTCCCTTTCATGACAACCAATGCACTTTTCCATCTTTTCTTGAAAAACTGTACCCTTAGTTATCTAAGGTACCAACAAAAATCAAGTTCTTCCAAAAGCTAGGAACTTACCAAACATTAAATGTTCTGACCATGCCATCATACATTTTTATCTGCACAACGCCACAACCATTCACACCAAGCTCCTCATCATCACTCAACTTTACACTGCCATTCCATTCTTTAAATGAACTAAACAACTCCCTGTTAAAAGTCATGTGATAAGAAGCACCGGTATCCATGAACCATGTATCATCAGAACCTGTAGTACTGACCGTCAAAACATCTTTGCCATCTTCTTCATTTGAACTTTCACCGGAGACAGTTGCACTAGAACGAACAACAACTGTAGCGGCGTTACTATTTTTGTCTTTCTTCAACTGTGGACAATTCTTCCTGATGTGTTCGACCTCTTTGCACTTGTAACATCTCACTTTCTTCGACTTCGAAAGTGAATTATTGCATGTATGCCTCTTGCTCTCTCTCCATGCTTCTGCCTCTACTAACTATCAGACCCACATCATCCCCATTAGAACTAGAGACTCTTCTCTTCAGTTCTTTAGACTGCAAATTGTCCTTCACATTGTTAATAGTAATACTATCTCTACCATACAACATAGTATCAATGAAATTTTCATATGTTTTCAGCAGAGAGCATAACAAGATAATAAATAGATCCTCATCATCAACTTTTACTTCAATGCTTTGTAGGTCAAGGATTATTCGGTTAAAGTTATCAAGATGATCTCTCACAGGCATATTCTAAGACATCTGCAAGGTATAGAGACATTGCTTCTGATACAACCGATTGGTTAGGGATTTCTTCTGGAATTTATCTTCCATCATCTTCCACATCACTACAATCGTTGTCACTTCACCCACCTCTCGCAGAACCTGATCAGTCAAACTCAAGAGTATCAAATTGTGCGCCTTTTCTAACTTCGTGTTCTTCACATCATCCGTCATAGTCTGAGGCAATTTATCTGCACCCTCTAGTGCTGCAGCGCACCTCTGATGCACCAGAACCGCCTTTATCTTCGATTTCCACAAACTGAAATCATTCGATCCATTAAATTTATCAATATCGAATTTGCACAAAGAGATTGCGTTTCTCCAAAGTAGGCCCCATCGTAACCTAGAGCTCTGATGCCAATTGTTATGACAATATGCAAAAGAAAGTGGTCAAGGGAAAGAAGACAACACATAATTTACGTGGTTCAGTCAATGTGACTTACATCCACGGGAAGTTCGAGAGTTTCTTATTTTCGAGTAAAGAGAATACAATGATACAAATGTCTTTTGTCCTTATAAAATGATAAAACATAATAGCCCCTTTACAACCCAGAAAAAAATGTCTGAAATAAAGAGACGACGGAAAATAACGTTTTTGGTCGAATGACAGGCATAGGAAAATCCACAGCCTGCCTATGGTTCTCTCTGATTTCAGTTTCCTCACTCTACAGTTTTTCCACAGGCATGGGGCGATCCACAACCTGCTTGAGGTTTTCTCTAATTCCACCAAAAAACCTTTACTTTTCTCTTCTTCTAATTTTAAACTCCACAATGTCGGGCCAACATAAAATTCAATACATCTCAACACGATCTGACCAAATGGTCCATCCTCAATGAATTACAACATTAATCTTTGAAGAATCGACTTAATTCAGACATCGGATTCCACACACATTCTGGAAATAATTGAAATGCAATCAGGAGTAAGCACTCCCTAAATACATGACAGACATAACTTTTCATCCCTTGCACTGTACCCCCGCTGATGTCGATACACTTAGCAATATTTTAGGAATAACCATCCAACACTTTCAACTTCAAAATCCACTTACAAACTAACTTTTGCATCTTTAGGTGCCAAAGTGTAGTTTGTCTTTGGTTTTCCTAACTTCCTGTTACCTAAGTCAATCAACTCCAAATCACCACGTGCACAAAATTAATTTTTGCCTTTATATTCTCCTTTGTTTTACCTGTAATGTTCATTATAATATTAAAGACATTATCAAAGAAAGCTATCTCTATGTTCATGACATCAAGATTATGTCTTAACAAGTTGTCTTTCCAACATGGAATATCCCAATTATGAAACTGCCGATACTTTACCAAACTATTACAATTACCATCTATCACTTTTGAAAAGTATTGCACAAATTCCCAAATTTGATGCCCTTTCACCATACAAGGTGACCTATCAAGCTTAGCCCTGTTTATTGTAAACCCCCTTTTACTCCTCGTAAAAGGATGATCTGTTTGAAAAGAACCTAGGATGACAATCAAATACCGAGTTTTTTCACCCACGATTCAAGGAGAAAGCTTTTGTGTCTTCCATATAGTGAGGACATGTTAATTTACCCTTTGTTCCTCAACCATATAACATTCCATATACTAGAAAATCATTGAAAGTCCACATCAAACATGCTCATATGTATGGCAAAGTTATTTTCCATGGAGATATCATTTGTTAAAATGCTACAACTATTGGAGGCCATCAATCAAAGGCTTTAAATACACATCTATATTAAATTTTAGGTTAGGTGGAATAGGTAAAGTATTAACATGCATGAAGAAAGAAAGATAAAAGGTAAATTTAACTATTACAGAACATAAGTTTGCACAAAAATGGAAACCAACACTGAACACTATGTAAAAGCTACTATTGCAGCAAAGTTAGAACGAAAAACTCTACTCAACACTATAAAATAGGAGATGAAGCTTAAGCAGAAATAAGTTGGTTTTCAGATAAGTGATTTGGTTGTTTGAAACTTGTAGACTTTGTTTGAATTGTCTATGCTTTAGAACTTTCTAAAACAAGGAAAATTTAGTTTTTAGACTATAAAACTTTCATAAAGATTATTAAAGTTTGTTATTATCAAAATATAATGGGAGGGTTTTAAGGTTTTAAAGCCTTGTTGCTTTTTTCTATAAAAAAATTATTTCATTCTTCTTTATCTCTTCTTTCTCTCTCTAGTTTCTACTTCTTTCCACAATTATGAGCATTTAGGGCTCATAATACTTAAATTAAACAATAGTGATGTGTTTATAAATTACATATTATGTTTAGGTAATTTAACATTTTAGTTATGCATAATAATGCATATTAATTATTTAAAGCATGAATTTTTGTTTGTTTTATTTCAGATGACTACTTTGTGCCTTTTATTGTATAGGTGGAGGGATTTTGGCCATTAAATCTTGAAGAATTTGGTAAAAGGAAGGTGGTTGAGCTTTTTGTTGCTGCTAATTGGTTATGGGTCTAGCCCAATTTTATTACACAATTATAGAAGCCAAATGAGGGCACAATTTAAAGGGTGTGCTTATATTATGTCAAGAGTGGCCTTATTCTATGAGGATCACAAGAGCACGGGTTCAAGACCTTTGGGAGAAGGCATTAGATTTCTATCTGATTCAACAAGACAACAGGCTTTAGAGAGCATAAATGAAATTCTTTCTATTTTCTACTCTATTCTTTTTAGTTTTGTCACTACAAGAAAATTCATTTTTAGAGACGGCGGGAGGCCGTCGCTACACGAGAAAAAGTCGTCTCTACAGGTTGTGTAGCGACGGCTTAGATACGGCCACATGGATGTCGCTAAGTGGCTCGTCGTAAATACAATAGCGATGGCTAACGTCAGTCGTCGCTACCTAGAGACGGCTTAGCCGTCGCTGAAGCCGTCTCTAAAAACATAGTTGTCGCTAAGAGTAATTCTTTTTTTATCTAGAGACGACTACATGTATATTTTTTTAAATTAAATTTATTATTATTTATTTTATTTTAATAATTTATTACATTTATATTTTATTTTATTATTTTATTTTGAAATTATATCTATTGTTATTTATTTTTATTTGTTAAATTTAAAATTATAAAAACAATACTAAAAAAGCACATATATATATATATATCCACGCACAAAGTCTATTAAAAAACAATACAATAAAACATAAACATGAAGAAATCAATTGCAGCAGCGGCGCTAGGGCTGTGGGGTGGGCTGCTCGTCCTCATTATCCACCGATTGGTCATCCATGGCGGGATCATAATGGGGGTGCGGCTGTGCCTGAGCCTGAGCTGGAGTTTGACTTGTAGCCTGAGCGTCCAAGATCTATTGCATCTGTCGTCGGAGTCGTGCTAACTAATCCTCCAAATCTGCAGCCTTCTCTATGGCCACCCAAGACTGCTCCTTTGCAACTTCGACTTCCTAGCGCAACGCCTCCTCTCTAGAATGTCGTGACCCGGACCCGTCGGTACTCTCACCCGGGTGAGCCCGAGACTCCTGAGTCAAGCTCGTTACACCTAGACGAATGTTGGAGGCCAAGTCCCCGGTGCCATAACAACGATCTCGGGTCTTGCCACCGGTAACATCCCTCCAGATCTCCAGCTTGGTTGAGGCATCAGTCATGGAGGTGTCCCCCATCTGTGACTCTGATAAGTGAAAATTATATGATAAATTAGAGCATTTTCTAGTTCACTTATCAAGGATAAAATGGTATTTTTGCCCCAGTTTAATCCATTTTTATTAAACATTAGATAAATTGTATTTATTAATCTTAGATTTGAATTTGATGCTATTTTGATAGAAATATTGTTGATTTTTGCACGATATTGCAAGGATTTGATTTTAAGGAAAGATAACATTAAATGAGGGAGATATCTGCAAGATTTGAAGTTCGAATGAAGACATTTAATAAAGATTTGAAGATTATTAATGAAGATATCACTGCCAAGCAAACAAGGATTCTGCAGACAACCTTCCCAATTAAATCAAAGATTCTCAATAAATACAAAGATTTCATCAAGAAAAGGGAAACAAGGAAAGACAAATCAGCCAAAACCAGTCTCGGGGAGAGATCAAATTAAAAAGAGAAAGTTTTAAGCTGTAGGACGCATCCTGCGCTACAATGCAGGGTGAAGCGCAACCCTCTGGAACCTGCGCTGCATCCTGCGCTGTAGCGCAGGGTGAAGCGCAGATCACGCTGATTCTTGCCCTGTTGTCGTTTTTAGATAGATTTCTCCCCAATTTTCTTTCTCTTTCCATGGCCTATAAATAGGAACCTCTTGCACCAGATCAGGTGTGCACGATTATTGTAATTCAGTGATATTTCAGTGATAATGCACCAGTTCTAATTTTAGAGTAGGAGAGGAGGAGCGCTTCACAAGGATTGAAGATGGAGACAACATCTTCGGTGGTTTGTATGGCTACCATGTGTAGTTAACTCTCCATTAGGATTGAATGTAATCGATTCCATTCCTAAGTGTATGTGAAACTCTATCTATTTATTTATGTAGTTCCCCAGCTATAATATTGGTAATCTTATTCTGTGCTTAATTCCTAACTTCCGCGCTTGCGCCGGAGTTATAGGCTAGTTTGTAATTAACGTTACGACTAGGATTGAGTTTGGGGGAGCCTAGACATAGGAAACTCAACCTCTGAGTGAATAAGAATACTCGGTTAACCAGTGACTGAAACATTGACGCAGTTAGTGAGTGATGGATAGTGTGAGTATCCTAATGAAGGGCGTCTAAAGGATAAGCATGGTTTAATGGACCGATAGCAAAGGTTAGTTGATTATAATCCCAGTGACTGAAACGTGGGCGTTGCTAGTGATTGATGGGTAGTGACAGTACTCTAATGAAGGACGTCTAAAGGATAAGCATGGTTTGTCAATGCGTTCCTTCACAAACGGAATAAAATCAAAATAAGCCGAGGGTAAGTTTGTCGCCTGGGAGAGCCCTCACGAATTACCTTTGAGTGGTGAGGCTGCTGGTAACTCGGGGTCTTAGCAATATAGTTTGTCTACAGTGTTATAGTTCAAAGCCATAAATAATAGATAGTCTTGACATACATGAGGGGTGTGATGAGATGAAGTTCAATCCTAATCGAAGTAAAGTGTCTCTAACTCTTCCTTTCTATTTCGATTGATTATTAATTTACAATTTATAATTTCCCCACAACAATATTCTCACAAACCCGTTGTTTGGTTCTTGATAAATAGATCACGATTATACGCGAATTGACCGTTCCCTGTGGATACGATAACTCTCTTACTATTATATTACTGGATTTTTGGTTCGCTTCCCAGAAACCCATCAGACTCCACCTGCCTCAGGCGCAACATCCTCCTACACTGAAGTCATCTAAACTAATCCCGGTGTCGGGATGCCATCGAACTGCGCCGGAGCAGATGGTGGAGGGGAGGAAGATGAAGAAGTCTGGATGGCGCTTGCCGTCACTGAAGTAGATGGATGCTCCGACATCTGATCAGCGCGTGAGTGAGAGAGGTTGGACCTCTCCCGCATCGCGTGAGCTGCCTGTTCCCATAACTCGCCCGGAGGGATGGACCTCCCTCTACTCGGTGGGATCTTTTGTCCACCTCTACCACGCATTCTAGGCACTAATGACTATAGACATTATATAAAAAATAAATAATTATATAAATTAAAAAAACTAATTACTAATTACTAATTACTAATAAGTTAATAAAATAATAAAATAATAATTACAAATAAATTAATTAAACTATTAATTACAAATAAACCTAATTACTATATCACATTAATAAATTAATAAAACAAATAAACCTAAATACAAATAAATGAATTAAAACTATTAACTATAAATAAACTATTTACAAATAAACTATTTGTTACAAATAAACCTAATTACAAAAAATAAATTAATAAAAAAACTAGCTACACATAAACTATTAATTGCAAATTGTAACATCCCGAAAACTTGAATCTAGAAAACCTAAGAGAATCCTTAGGTGGTGAACTTAGCCAAGAGAGGGAAGTTGGACGTAGGATAAGAATTCGGAGGTTAAGGGTGATTTCAGACAAAAAATTAGGGAATCCATTAGGAATTATGAGTTTTAAAAGAGTTTAGAAAAGGAAACAGGAATTAAGCTAATTGTCTGTAGGTATGACCTAGAAGGAACCACACCATGTATCAGAGAGAAGTATAAATGTTTAAGAATGAGAAAATTAGTTTGGTTAAAGAAGAATTAAGTTGAAAGGAAGGATTATGAGAAAGAGTTAGGGAGAAGAGCTACACCCGAGATCTTAGCCATTAAATATGGAAGAATGAGCCTCGTAGTCAAGGGAATAGATTTATCAAGGATTAGAGTGGTGGAGATTTGGATGAGAAGAACTAAGTTAGAAGAAGTTTTGAAGGATGGAAAGTAGGTTTGAGAAGGAGAGAATTGAATTGGAACCAAGAGGGGCACAAACTGAGGTTACTGCTTAATTTTGGGAATTAGGCCTAATGACCTTGGTGTACTAATTGGCAAATATATAGAGTTGTAGATGTCCGATTGCGATGATTCCACTCTCATTAGAAAGCTTATTTCCGGGGCTTCAGTTTGATAGGTTATATGATAGGGTTTGGATGAAAACTGCACCTTCAAACAGACTCATTTTCACTCAAGCGCAGCCTGAGCGAGGATATCAACAAGAAGGGAAAATTACAATCTAGTTTTCTCGCTCGAGCTGAGCTCGAGCGCAGCCTGAGCGCGGAAAACAGAGAGCAATTTGAGAAATTCAGCTCGAGCTGAGCTCAAGCGCAGCCTGAGCGAGAACTTGCGCTTGAGCGCAGGCCCGGTTTCTGCACTTTAAAAACATAAGTTACGGTTTCTTTCTTGAATTCTTTCTGTTTCTTCTTCATTTTAGAGAGAGAAAGAGCGGTTTCTAGAGAGAGGAAGGCCTTGGGAACTTGGAGGAAGAGGATTAAAGCTATGGCTCTCCAACCCCAGTCCTCCCCAACCTTCTTCCCTTCTCTTAGGGCTTCTATTGAGGTGGGTGTGACTCTCACTTGTTTGTCTTGATTGTTCTCACAGCATGTTCCCCATTCTTTTTCCCTTTCTTCCATGGAATAATGATGTATGTATGAGATAAGTTTATGAATTATGAATGTATTGATGATTGGATGTCTAGAATTGCAAAACCATAGGGTAGATGATTTGAGTGATTATGTGTTATGAACCTTGAACATGCTATTTATGAAATCACGGGCCTTTGGCCATCACAGTCATGGATTATGAGTTGAGATAATGATGATGTATTATGAACCTTGAATATTTTATTATGAAATCATGGGCCTTTGGCCATCACAATCATGAATTATGAATTAAGATACCACAGGGCTTATAGCCATCACAGAGCCTCCGGGCTATCACAGGGTCATTGACCGTCACAGGCCTTCGGGAAATCATGTTTAAGAAATACGAGGTGATCTCATCTAACCCTCGGCCAAGGGGAAGATGGGGGATCCTCAATTATTAAAAATAATCAAGTAATGTGTCATTCATGTTCAAATAAGACTTAATCTCAGGTTTCCCTGGACGACGGTCCTTGGATTCTCAGGCCGAGCGCTCATCACAGTCACGTTACAGTGTAAAGACCCCGGGTGTCGGGTAACAACACCTCACAGTCACGCATTGCATCATAAACATTATTTCAATGATGATATATTATGTGTAATTCATTTATTCATGATGCTCTAGATAGATATGTGTAATTGTGATGATTCTTGATTGTTTTCCCCACACCGCACACACTTGTTACGCTCACTGGGACGTAGTCTCATCCCACTATATGGGAATTATATTTCAGTTGTGCAGGATGAGTTTCAGGATCAGGACGAGAAGTAGAGGATACATGAAGTACCATAGATTAGACCTTTATTTCTTATTATCGTTATTGATTTGCTTAGGACTACCGTAGTCTTTTGTTTCGTTGTTTCTTAGGAAATTACTATGTTAATTTTGATGCATTGTATTGGAGCCTTGACGACAACTTTGTTGGATTTTCTATGTTTTAACTATGTAAAGTGGAGCTTTGGTAATGGTTGGATTACACAAGCGATTATGTTTTATTTTGATACGCGAAATTGACGAATTAATTTTATGAATTTGGAAATAGTGCTCCCAACAGGCATTATTTCTGAATTTAGAAATTAGGACGTTACATTTTGGTATCAGAGCAATTCTATCCAATTGGACTGTGGTTAGGTTAGTTGCCCGTGACTTACTATAATTCCACCGTGCCTCATGCTCAGTTTAGGGACTGATCACCCCTCTACTGGGTGCGTTGTACACGGAATTATGGTTAGTAACGTAACTAGGCTACCTTGTTGAGGGAAGTGGGACACTTCTCTAACAAGGTTAGAGCCACCTACATAATAGCTAGAGGGAGAGTGACATAGGTCTATTCTCCAAGAGTAGGATCTCCACCTCAGGAGCTTTATGAGATGTCATTTTAGTTTCCAAAGAAATTAAGGTACCCTTAGAAGGAAAGGTAAAGTAGAAGTTTTTGGAGAGAGGTTTAGAGGGAACATGAGGAGTAGGCTCCCTAGTAAGGGAGGATAGTGATGGTTGCTTGTAGTTACACCTTGAGTGTGTGACTTGTTTGATTAATCATGATGCTTGTTTTTGCTTGAATAATTGACTGATATGTCTGTTTGTTTGCGTTGTTGGAATGTCTTGCATGTGGAGGTGATGGTAAGTTTCCAGGATAGGAGTTTTTCCATGACAGGTAGAGGTTAGAAGAGAAGTGTGGGACTCACGGGAAGTAAATCCTAGTTTTTGATTAAGTTACTTCATTGAGGCTAGGTGATCTTAGAGACAAGTAGAAGGATGGGATTTAGACCGATAAACCCACACACTTGCCTTCCTTACTTCAGATCCCTAATAGTATATGCGCATGTGGGCGGTTTTGTTACAGTCATCAATTTTAATTTGATGGAGGTGAGAATATTTAAATTCTTATGCCCTATGATTTGGTTTAGAATGTAGGAGGTAAACCCAATCCTTTATCCCCTAAGATGTTAGACTAATACTCCTACAGCTCCAAATTGGTTGTTAGAAGTAGTTCCGGTTCTTATAGGTACATGATCATTATCTAGCTATTTAGTGTGTCCATATTACATAAACTATTGGTGGATTTCCGAGTTTAGAGACCAAGTAGGAATCTAGTATGCCTTGTCAATCCATGACTCAACTTATCGATCGAGTGGTGGTTAGTATACTCTTTTCAAGGGATTATTTGGAAATTTTATCTCATGGGAGTAGTCGGTCTTGCAAAGGAATTAAGGTTGTAACCTTCCCTCATCCTTTCAATTCGGTATGGGTGAGTTGGTAGCCTTAGATCAATTTAATCTTCGAAATCAATTATTGTGTGCTAGATCTTGATAAAAGAATGCTTGGATGAATTGTTAATGATTTCCTTAGCTTCATTAGAATGGTCTAGTGATCTAAGAGCAACTAGAACCCATGACTCTAATACGAATGGATTTTGGACCTTAGTGGTTGGGGGTAAATCTAACCCCTTCGAATTGTTGTTGTGTAGGAAAGATATTGGGAAGTCACTCGTGACTTAGCCTGTTAGAGGTGTGAATGGGTGGCATAGTTTCTTGAGGAAACTTGGAACCTCAAATTTGTGGTAATTGTTGTTCAAAGAACCATTATGTGAACTTTTTTTTCCAATCTAGATCTCCTGACAATGTTTTCTCCTTAGAACCATGATTGATAATAAAATTTGTAATACCCAAAATCAGGATTTCCACTTAGGTTCACTTGATGGAGTGATAGGTACAAGAAGGCCTACACACTATCATATTCCGTCAGATTAGATTTACGTATCCTCCGGATGAGCTACAGAAGCTTGTCCACTCTTTATTATATATGTATCAAAGAAACTCCACTGTTATTTTTTTGTTGTTACCTTGATGTGATGTATTCACTTGGCTGCAATCTTTATTCTTTTCTCGAGATCTGTATGTTGTCCTAGAAACTAGTGATAACATGATGTTGTTAGGTGATTATGTTTCAGGCTAGCCAACCCTTGGGAACGCAAAGTAGTTTCATGAGGTGGACTTAAAACCTAAAGGATTGTAGGAAGGGCCGAGTCCTTAAGGGGGGTGGACTGGTAGGGGAAAGATATAAGTACCCACAGTATAGCTTAAAAGACCAATCCGAAATACTTGGGACACAACTAGGTTGTTAGCAGCACCCAATTTTTGTTTTCCTCACACATTGTGTGACCTCTAGATAGCCTTAGTAGTGGGGGATATGTTAGGAATCAAGTTAGAAGTTATAATCAAAGTTTTTGGACTTTCCTATGCTACGAACTTGTCAGTAGTGTGGGAAATTGCATACAAGATAGGTTAGAGAAGAGACAACCACTGTTTTCATTCCTATTAGGAATCATGAGTAGAACGTTTTGACTTGATTAGGAAGGATGATGATATTGGGTAGTTAGACCCTCCGAGGGTGAGGAAAGCCAACTTGTGACCCGTAGGAATCTATGTCAGAGTAGTGAGGAGAGCAATGATAGATTGTCAGATTTCAACGTAAACAAGAAGTAGAACCAACAAGGAAGGTGATGTCATCCTATGAGTAACCCATGAGGTGATAGCCTAGGAGACAAGTTTAGTAGTGAACTCGACCCTTAATCCCATTTAGAGACCTTGAGGAATAGAAGTATTAGTTACTAGGCAATGGTTCGGGAAAGATTCTAGTACTTAAAGATAAATGGGGTAAGTGAAACACTTCAGAATAAGTACCCTAGATAGGATTGAATGATGTTAGCGGAAGTTAGGCATGGGATAGTTAGGAGATAGTAATATTAGAGACGAAACTATTAGAGCAAAACCAATGAGATGAATTAGAATGTGTAGCTTTTGATTTCCTTTTTCTTCCTTGAGAAATAGAGTTATTGGTTATCAAGTGGCATTGCGACAAGATTCCAAGTATACAAATATAGTTAAGAATAGGAGGGTGACCTTGTATTGAGGCACTCGGAGCAAATTTTGAGGACAAAATTTATTTAAGGGGGGTAGAATTGTAACATCCCGGAAACTGGAACCTAGAAAACCTAAGAGAATCCTTAGGTGGTGAACTTAGCCAAGAGAGGGAAGTTAGACGTAGGGTAAGAATTCGGAGGTTAAGGGTGATTTCAGACAAGAAATTAGGGAATCCATTAGGAATTATGAGTTTTAAAAGAGTTTAGAAAAGGAAACAGGAATTAAGCTAATTGACTGTAGGTAAGACCTAGAAGGAACCACACCATGTATCAGAGAGAAGTATAAATGTTTAAGAATGAGAAAATTATTTTGGTTAAAGAAGAATTAAGTTGAAAGGAAGGATTATGAGAAAGAGTTAGGGAGAAGAGCTACACCCGAGATCTTAGCCATTAAATATGGAAGAATGAGCCTCGTAGTCAAGGGAATAGATTTATCAAGGATTAGAGTGGTGGAGATTTGGATGAGAAGAACTAAGTTAGAAAAAGTTTTGAAGGATAGAAAGTAGGTTTGAGAAGGAGATAATTGAATTGGAACCAAGAGGGGCACAAACTGAGGTAACTGCTTAATTTTGGGAATTAGGTCTAATGACCTTGGTGTACTAATTCGCAAATATCTAGAGTTGTAGATGTCCGATTGAGGTGATTCCACTCTCATTAGAAAGCTTATTTCCGGGGCTTCGGTTTGACAGGTTATATGATAGGGTTTGGATGAAAACTGCACCTTCAAACGGACTCATTTTCGCTCAAACGCAGCCTGAGCGAGGATATCAGCAAGAAGGGAAAATTACAATCTGGTTTTCTCGCTCGAGCTGAGCTCGAGCGCAGCCTGAGCGCGGAAAACAGAGAGCAATTTCAGAAATTCAGCTCGAGCTGAGCTCAAGCGCAGCCTGAGCGAGAACTTGCGCTTGAGCTGCGCTCAAGCGAGGCTTGAGAGCAGGCCCGATTTCTGCACTTTAAAAACATAAGTTATGGTTTCTTTCTTGAATTCTTTCCGTTTCTTCTTCATTTTAGAGAGAGAAAGAGCGGTTTCTAGAGAGAGGAAGGCCTTGGGAACTTGGAGGAAGAGGATTAAAGCTAAGGCTCTCCAACCCCAGTCCTCCCCAACCTTCTTCCCTTCTCTTAGGGCTTCTATTGAGGTGGGTGTGACTCTCACTTGTTTGTCTTGATTGTTCTCACAGCATGTTCCCCATTCTTTTTCCCTTTCTTCCATGGAATAATGATGTATGTATGAGATAAGTTTATGAATTATGAATGTATTGATGATTGGATGTCTAGAATTGCAAAACCATAGGGTAGATGATTTGAGTGATTATGTGTTATGAACCTTGAACATGCTATTTATGAAATCACGGGCCTTTGGCCATCACAGTCATGGATTATGAGTTGAGATAATGATGATGTATTATGAACCTTGAATATTTTATTATGAAATCATGGGCCTTTGGCCATCACAGTCATGAATTATGAATTAAGATACCACAGGGCTTATAGCCATCACAGA
The DNA here is from genome assembly GCA_026901365.1 of Sesbania bispinosa. Classification (NCBI taxonomy): domain Eukaryota; kingdom Viridiplantae; phylum Streptophyta; class Magnoliopsida; order Fabales; family Fabaceae; genus Sesbania; species Sesbania bispinosa. The sequence goes on along the minus strand of QLOH01000069.1, from coordinate 206,920 downwards.
GCCTCCGGGCTATCACAGGGTCATTGACCGTCACAGGCCTTCGGGCAATCATGTTTAAGAAATACGAGGTGATCTCATCTAACCCTCGGCCAAGGGGAAGATGGGGGATCCTCAATTATTAAAAATAATCAAGTAATGTGTCATTCATGTTCAAATAAGACTTAATCTCATGTTTCCCTGGACGACGGTCCTTGGATTCTCAGGCCGAGCGCTCATCACAGTCACGTTACAGTGTAAAGACCCCGGGTGTCGGGTAACAACACCTCACAGTCATGCATTGCATCATAAACATTATTTCAATGATGATATATTATGTGTAATTCATTTATTCATGATGCTCTAGATAGATATGTGTAATTGTGATGATTCTTGATTGTTTTCCCCACACCGCACACACTTGTTACGCTCACTGGGACGTAGTCTCATCCCACGATATGGGAATTATATTTCAGTTGTGCAGGATGAGTTTCAGGATCAAGACAAGAAGTAGAGGATACATGAAGTACCATAGATTAGACCTTTATTTCTTATTATCGTTATTGATTTGCTTAGGACTACCGTAGTCTTTTGTTTTGTTGTTTCCTAGGAAATTACTATGTTAATTTTGATGCATTGTATTGGAGCCTTGACGGCAACTTTGTTGGATTTTCTATGTTTTAACTATGTAAAGTGGAGCTTTGGTAATGGCTGGATTACACAAGCGATTATGTTTTATTTTGATACGCGAAATTGACGAATTAATTTTATGAATTTGGAAATAGTGCTCCCAACAGGCATTATTTCTGAATTTAGAAATTAGGACGTTACACAAATAAACCTAATTCCTACATCACATTAATAAATTAATAAAACAAATAAACTATTAATTATAAATAAATTGATTAAAGCTTTAAAAAACTTACTTGTTGCGATTCCGAAAGAGGAATAACACTGGAACGAGCTCTAACGTCACCTACATGCAACTATTTTGAAAACTTATCGGTTCAAAACGATCCTATGAAGGAGAGGAACGTTTTAATCGGTCAGTTTTTCAAAATAAACGTGGTGAGGGGACAGAAATAGGGGGTGGCTGTATGAGAGAAAAATGGAGTTTGGAGGAAAAGGAATTTGGAAATGGAGGAAGAGGGGAGGGGGAGGGGTTTTAACGCGTTTAGCTTTTTAACGTAGCGACGGCCTAGTCGTCGCTACGGCCGCCGCTACGTGTTTAAAAAAATTGCGCACATAAATTAAAAATTCATTTTTAATGTAGCGATGGCCAGCCGTCTCTAAAGCCATCGCTACGTTTATTTAATTTTTTTTCAGAAAAAAATTAATAAATTATAATTTATAGTGACGGCCTAGCGGGTCGTCGCTAAGAACTTAACTTTTTGTAGTGTGTTGAATCATTATGTTTGGATTAAAACTTGTTGGTTTTTATTTAAATATGGTTGAGTATATTTCTTTTTCTATATGAATTTGGCCTAGATCAATGTTGCATTGATGACTATGTATTGATTATTTCTCCTTTATATATATATATTAAATTAGTTTTGAAACAATTTTTGGTGTGCTTCCAGATTGTGAATATGAATAACTACATGTTTGGTTGATCTTAAATATTAAAGAAAGAACTGAACGTTGAAACTCAGTATTAGAAAATCCTAAAATTGAACATGATAATCTCAATCATGAAAATAGATTAGATGTTTTGAGGATTTTTACAATTATTACAATGCTTAAAGAATTTGATTTAAATTTAATTGTCATCAAAGTATTGATTAATTTAATCAAATACGTTATTATATCCTGAAAAGAAATAATAATTACATTAGGATAATTCTCCTTTAAAATTAATTAAACATAATAAAAGGGAAAATCTTTATAGAATCTTTGGTTTATATTGTGGTTAATCCTTAATAGTTAGATTTCCTTTTAGATTTCATTGAATAATTAGACTTTATTTTATTCTTTAGCAAAATCATTTTCTTTCTTACTTTCAAATTTAATTGGGTGCACCACCGAGCATATGGATCAACTAGTAAGGAACTGTTTCAGTTTAACCAATGGTCTCGAGTTTGAGCCCTGGGCATGCAGTTGTGTTAAATGTTGGAAAACACAGGGAAACATGATGGAATCCTGGCAAATGTACCAAAAGTCCAGCAGTTATAGAGTAAGTAAGATATCGTATCCACAGGGAGCGGTTTTAATTTGTAAAGTAATAGCGATTGTATTTTCAATGAAAACCGTTTATAAAATGGTTGGTTGTATTCAAAATAATAAAAAATAAAAAATAAAAGCAGATAAACGAGAGGAGAGAATAATATTTTGGATTAGGATTTGACTTCGCTTCATCTCCCCCTTGTGTATGTGAATCCCTTCCTTTAATTATGATCATACTCGTAGTTATCTTAGTATTGTCTAACCACAATAATCATAAGGCATGCCTGGTAATTATCGTACCCGCAAATTCCCCTATAACACTATAATTAAACGTCAGAAACTATTCTCTACAGGCATTCAAAGTGGCTTGGCGACCCCGAACATTCCCCGTATTTTGTAACTGAAACTATCATTTTAATCATATTTTCATATAAAGCACCTATGAAGGGGGTGTGTCACTCACTGAACCTTCAATCGTTAGAGTACAATCTTTATACTACGATACGACTAAAACGAGTACCTTTAGCAATCGGAGATTAAGCTTCATAGACATCTCTATGCTCACCTAACTCTAATACTAGCCGGAATTCCACTTTTTGTATCCAGAGCACTAGCCTACCACCCCGGCGCACGCGCGGAGGTGATGCATTACAAACAGCATAAAGATACCGGTAAATTACAAATAGAGAATCATAATTAAGAAGAAGAGAATTCTTTATACACAAGGGGATTGAATCCGCTACATCAAATCCTACTGGAGAGCTTAGCTACTCATGGTAGCCATTACAAACCACTGAGAAATCTGTCACCTTTCTCAATCCTAGAACTACTCTCTCTTTATCTGTGTGTCTGTGACCTATGTAAAGGGCTCTATTTATAGAGTTGGAAAACCCTAATTCTGCTCCAAGAAGTCAATCTAGATATAGGTTTAGAGGCTGTTGCGCAACCTGCGCTTTATGTGCGCTTAGCGCGCATGAAGCCCAGCCGATCTACTGTTGCGCTCCACTTGCTCTTAGCGCAGGTGGAGCCTGATCAATCTAAATCTGCGCTCCACATGCGCTTAGCGCGAGTGGAGCGTGTTACACGTTGCAGCTTTCCTTCAAATCTTGATCTAACTTCTAGATTTCTTTCTGATCTTATCTAGTTTCCCTTTTTCCCTTTATCTGAATTGTTTTTGTATTTATTTGACTTGGATCTGAATTGAAGAGGTTATCCACAAGATTCTCTGATTATCTCCTCTTTATTTAAATTCTGAATCTGCAACAACCTCCTTTCTGATGCTATTTTCTCTCTCATTCCAAATCTCCTGTAAATCTGCATAAAACAACAGATTTCTATTCAAAATAGCATCATATTCAAATTTAAATCAAATAATTACAAATATTGTAAATATTAATAAAAAGGGATATTTTGGGGCATAAATTACTATTTTATCCTTGATAAGTGTAATAAAAACTATATGAAAATAACGCTAATTTTACACTTATCAAAACACTAGAAGGGGGTTGAATAGTGTTTTTATAAAACTTTAACGTTTTTAAAGTCTTTTTCTGAAAACAGTTTTCTGGAGAGTTTTCAGACTGTCTGAAGTATTTTCAGACAATTCAAATCTACATTTTCTAAAAACTGTTATGCGTTTAACTTTTATAGCAACAAAGTCAACTCCCTCTGCGTTAGATAAAAACATAATTCAAAGAGTTTACGGGATGAGAAAACTTAGCCAAGAAATTATCCTGGTTCACTCACTGCCACTGTGAGCTACGTCCAGTCCCAGAGCAAACACAATACTAGATTTTCCATTAATCTAAAACAAATTAAAAGTATTCCTTTCTCTCAAGCCTCTTTAGGCTCTACCACCAAGTATTGTTTACATAACAAGTCTCTGTAGTCTCAACAACCATGTATTCTTTCTTCCACCAAGCCTCTTCAGGCTCTCAAACACTAAAAGTGTGTACAAAGAAAAAGTTTAAGTTGATGAACTACAAGTCAGTTTGTAACTTAAACAAGTAAGTGTGCAAGAAAACTTATTTGAACTCAGGATATGAAAATTTGTGTACAATGAAATATCAGAGTTTGTTTTTCAAAGAAAAACTAGCAGCGTGTATGCGTCTTGATTCTAATATATTCCAGCAATTTTCAAGGGCCTTCAATGTAGCTATTTATAGGGGATGGTTGAAGTCCGTTGAGAAACATTCGTTTAGAGATAACATTTAATGCTATTAAATCTGTTGTGAGATGATCTCCTAACACATTGCAAAGGTTGCAGATTGCGCTGACCTTATGCAAAAACTGTGTTGTAGACTTTCCTCTTTTGTGCATAGTTTCAAACAAATGAAAAGCACTGATCTGCATGCCTTAAAACAAAAAATTGATTTGCGTATTGGAGAAAGGTGCAACGACACTTTGACTCCAGGAAAGATAACTTTAGAGGGCTTCACTCCTCAGAAATCTTCAGTCTTAAGAACATCTTGTAGTCCACGTCAGCAAACTTCTGAGGGCTTCACTCTTCAGATGATTTTGGACTTCAGACGACTTGATGTCTTCAGACAATCAACACTTCAGAAAGCTTTGACCTTCAGATGACTATGCTTCTTCAGAGAGTCCCGTTGCTTAAGAGAACTTGACTCCTTCAGACAAATTTGTCACCATAGATGATGTCTTAAATTCAGACGGTCAACTTAACTAAAATCAGAATAAATCCATTAAATGCATGTGCTGCTTTTCAATAGTTAATAACAAAATATGTATTCATTAAAACATAGAAGATAAGTTAGTTCTCTTAGAAATTCTTTTATAAATTTCTTGAGACTCAACATTAAATACTAGAAGGGAGAGCTTTGCTGCCCATAGAGGTTCTACCCGGCTCGAACAGGATTGCCGCCCATGGACGATACCTATGGTCTTGCACAAAAAAAAACTAATTGGGTGCATTTTGATAACAAAATTGTGGATAATTGGTAGTTAACAATATAATATATCTTTTATACTACTTGACCAAATTGTGCACTTACTTTGCTATCAAGTTTCTGGCGTTGTGGTCGAGGACTAAATCTTTCTTGATACAAGTTTTATTTATAATTTCGTTAGACTACACCTTTTTCTTTTATTTTTACTTTTTATTCTTTTTCATATTTTCATTATTTTTTTATTTTTGTTCACTTTATTTTATTTTATTCTATTTTAATTTTTATTTTCTTTCTTCACTTTTGCAAGAAAACGGAGCCTCCTTGTATAAAAGATCTAGAAGAGAAAGAATTTTACTATTTCTTTTGCTATGGCGGATCAAAATGAAGATGATACGGATCCAATGTGTTCATATCTCACACCAAACTCTCAAGTTTCACATTCTAGCATCATCAGACCCACAATCTAGGCGAACAACTTTGAAGTGAAGTCCTCTCTACTTTCCATGGTGCAACAAACCAATTATCAGGGTCACCTTCAAAAGATCCAATTCTTCATAAAAAAGAATGTCTCACTACTTTTGAAGAGCGTTGTGATTTGATCAAGCTAAACGATGTCTCACTAGATGCCTTGAGGCTTCGTTTATTCCCTCACTACAAGAAAAACGTTTTTTAGCGACGACCAAAAGTCGTAGTTACAGGGGAAAGAACTGTCGTTATTTCATAATTAGCGACGATCAACCAGCCGTCGCTAAAAGCCTCGTTGTTAATGCAGTAGCGACGACATTTTAGACATACCGTCGGCCTGGCCGTCGCTATTTTTCTGAAAAAATAACCTTTCTTCCCAAATTTATCAATAGTGAGGATCGAAACCACAACCTGCTTGATACCGAGAAGGAGCATTATCGTTACGCTATATTTGTTTCTTGAAACATATAGTGCAAAATATTATATACATAGTGAAAAATAACAAAAAAATTAGCGACGACCATACCGTCACTAATTTTACGAAGGCTGACGCTAAATTTTTTTTGCCTTCAGGCCGATGCTAAATAAAAAAATTTAAAAATTTTATTTTATCATTAGGCCGACGCTATTTAATAAAGTTAGCGTTGGCACTACATAAAAAAATGTAAAATAAATAAAAAATTCGACTTAGCGATGACTTTGATCGTCGCTAAATACCCTCGTCTAAAAACGCGTATTCTTATAGTGTCTTTTTCCCTCGAAGGTAGAGCTAGAGCATGGCCTTGTCCTTACCAACAGGATCCATTACTACTTCAGAAGAGATGGAGAAAGCCTTTTTAGAAAAATATTTCCCACCAAGCAAGAAAACCAGTCTTAGATGACTAATATTCCCCTCAAATGTTTTTGTGATATTTTAACACTCAATTTTGAGGTGTGAAAAAAATCTGAGTTGATTTTTATTTTTGTGAAAGGTATATGTCACGTTCCGTATTTGTTTTCGTGCTGTAATGCTTCATGCTTGTGCCTTGAGCAATAGAAGATACGAATTCGAAGAGCTGTTAATTCTACCAAAGATCTCAGAACGAAAATCCCTATATGCATTCCCCTTTGTCTTCTTTTCTTTACAAGGAACCGTTTAAAGGCCCGAATTAAACAAGTGCAATAAGCTGTGCAAAGTCAATGGATATATCATAATAACAATTTTTGATATATAGTTACAATTGCAATAGGCCCGTTCAAACACTTTTATTATACTTGGGTAGCGAGTTATGTTGTAATTTGGATTGCAATAGTAGCGCTTAATTATTTGTTGACAGGGTAAATCAGAAATGGTCTCTCTTTCTTTGCCTTGTGAATATATGTTAGTGATGGAACGATTATGATCCAATTCTCTACAAAACTTCCATATTTGACCAACTACTCTTGACGTGACGATTGTTTAAATTTTTAGTCTACAACCTGCATCCATAAAAAGATAAATTAAGTTTGGAAAAAATAAAACTAGACAAAGTCTAAACATATCGATCTTTGATTTAGTTCATCAACCAGTTCCCACAATTAAAATAATATTATATATATGAACAAGTGTGTACGTGGACATTGGACGAGGTAATAAAAACTTAAACAAATGCTTGACTTTTGTGGGATTATCATCTTTTAGTCTGTACTCTTTGATCAAGTACGCTTGTAGTTGTTAAAGAATGGTTCGTCAGCAAATAGAAAATTAATTACGGTAAATATAAAACAACAAACCACTTCAATGTTTCATGCTTATAAATAGCAACACATGCAATGCAACACAATTCAATTATTCTCTAAGCTAGTACTTACATATACGCACAATTATTAAGGAGTAGTAGTGAGATAAGGAAAAATGAAAGTTCATGTGTACTTCCTTATTGCCACTTTGGCTTTAGCATCCTCTTTTGTCTCTGCCTATGACCCCAGCCCTTTGCAAGATTTTTGTGTTGCCATCAATGACACCAAAAATGGTGGTATGTATATAAACATATTCCTAATAAGTATTACTACTCAAATTCTTAGTTTGTTTCTAGTTTACATTTGATTTACTGTAAAACCACATTTCAAGTGTGGACACTACATTAAGTATATATATATAATTACAAAAATGTCTTTTTTTTTCTAATATAAAACATGCACGTGCCTTGTTAATTTGCAGTGTTTGTGAATGGAAAATTCTGCAAAGACCCTATGCTTGTCAAAGCTGATGATTTCTTCAAACATGTGGAACCCGGGAATACCGATAACCCACTTGGGTCAAAAGTGACTCCTGTAACCGTTAATGAATTATTTGGACTAAACACACTTGGCATATCTTTGGCTCGCATAGATTTTGCACCAAAGGGTTTAAACCCTCCTCACACCCATCCTCGTGCCACAGAGATCCTTATTGTCCTTGAAGGCACTCTCTATGTTGGATTTGTCACTTCCAATCAAGCTGATGGTAGCAATCGTCTCTTCACCAAAGTGCTCAACAAAGGTGATGTGTTTGTGTTCCCAATTGGTCTCATTCATTTCCAACTCAATGTGGGATATGGCAATGCTGTTGCCATTGCTGGTCTCAGCAGTCAAAATCCAGGAGTCATAACAATTGCAAATGCTCTGTTTAAAGTTAGTCCACCTATTTCTCCGGAGGTTCTCACCAAAGCTTTCCAAGTGGAAAAGAGCGTAATTGATTATCTTCAAAAGCAGAATTGGTACGACAACAACTAGTCCGAAAACATGAATTAAAATAATGGTCATTCCGTTTCGATTGGATAATTGACTTTAGTCCTTCGATCACATCATGCAATTATACTTCTCAATATAATTACTATTGAAATAAATAAAATGCATGTTTGTTATATTTGAATACCATAGCTGATCTGTTTGTATTTTAATTTGGTTTAATATATACATTATTATTGTGAACTTTTTAACAGAATCATTTTCTACTCCTCTCCATGTCACGTTAAATTTATTTTTTGGTGATTTTAGCTCGAGTTATAATTTATTGGTTAACAAGAAATTGGTAATAGCTAGTACTCCACTGTTAAAGCAAATTTTACAATTAACGCTTTTATTATATTTCTCCATGTATTTTATGTAATAAAAAATTAGACATAATAAAAATTGTATCATTATTTTTTCTTTTTTTTCATTTTTTATCAAAATCTTATCTCCATTTATTTCACTTCTATTGTAGTGTTTTTTTCTTTTCGTTTGTTTTTAATTAATCATTCACTTATAATACCAGTCTTCTTCATTCTCACTTTAGTAAAGTGATTTTGATATGAATCGCGTGTATCATCTACGGGAGTAGGTCTTTCTTTCTATAAAAAATTTATTGATTTACTTTAATATATAAGTATTTACGATAACTAACATTTTATCTCGTGCTAAGCACAGACAACATAAATCATACCATCAATTTACTCGTGCTTTCGCACGGGTCACATACTAGTTTTAAACATGAAAAGGATCCCAATAAGTAATTAAATAATAAAATCTCCAATAAATAGTTGCAAAAAACTTGACTGGTTGGAAAATTAATATATTGTAGATATATTTTAATTTTAATTTTAAAAAAGAGCCCAAATAGTACATAACAAAAATAATTTTGTTTGATTTTTAATTTTTTAAATAATACAATTAATCCAATTAAAATTGTGTTGCATTCTTTTTTATAAAAGCCATGTTTTGCACTTACCTGTTAATTAAATTAAATACCTTAATATGGACCAAAATTTTAAAACAAATTGTGATTAATGATATATTATTGGCTTAAATATGTTTTTAGTCCCTCGAAAATTAGCGAATTTTGTATTTAATCTCTATAAATTTTTTTACCTAAATTTAGTCCCTCATTAATTTTCCGTTTCTAAGTTTAATTCTTGCCATTAATTGGTGCTATTACGTGATGACTTGACATTGTTCCAATATGTTGACGTGTCTATTTAGGCTGACGTCGCTGCCACATTGAATTTTGTTGAAATTATTTTGTCCCAAATTTTTTAATTATTAATTCTAATGTTAATTATTTTAATATTTAAAACAAAAACAACAAATCCATCTTATTTTTTTAGTACCATATATATCATGGAGGAAGAATATTTCAATGAGGAATTGGATAGCTGTGATGATATATAGAGTACTAAAAAAAAGAGGGATTTATTGTTTTTTTTTGTTTTAAATGTTAAAATAATTAATATTGGAATTAATAATTAAAAAAATTTATTGTTATTTTTGCTGGAATAAACTTTGACTTGGTCAATTCATTAATTTTCTATTACAACTCTTTTTATTATAAAAACCTTTATATTTTCTTAACCCAGTAGAAGTAGCCTCCATAGTCATCCCCTTCTCTATCTATGAGATTTTTCCTAGGTTAAATAATTTTTATTTTCCAGTTGTTTTGTATCCTGACCTATTGGTTGGAAGAGTCTGTTAAATCCTAGTGAGTTTTCTTGACCTATTGGTTCCTTATCCACTCTCCCCAACTTTTCTGACAATCTCAAGAGTTTATCAATCTTAAGTATACAAGTTTTCATTGTAATCTACCTTTATAATTATTCCCAATTGTGGGGGTTAGGGTTTCCATTACATCAAGTGCTCTCTTGGTAACCTGAGCGTGCCACGTGCTGAACCCAAACGATTCATCAAGGAAAATGGGTTGGCTTCGTGATTGTGCAAAGAGTTTGGCTTTGAAGCGGGATCGAATAATGGCTTGTTTTATAGGGGTTCATGACTAGTTTTGGACACATGCATGTGTTTGTGGTGATAAAATGTAAATTCGAAAATTAACTTTATCACTTTGATTCTAAGAACAATCTGGGGATTAGAATCAGATCCTCTTACGGGACTCATTTTAAAAAGTAGGTTTATGATGTTTCTGATTTGTGAAAAAGATTTTCAAAAGTTCAATTTTCTGGATAAAATTATACTAATTGGTACAGAGTTTCACTAATTCTATCTAATCATAGCAGAAATCCAGAAAGGATATGTTTTAAGTTATTTGATTCAGAATTATATCAAATTTCTCAAAAGTTTAGAACTACTTGATTCAGAATTCTATCAAACAAAGTTCTAAATTGAATTTTCAAAAATCAACTAAAAATCAAACTTTCAAAGAAAGTAAGAAAAAGTTCAAAAGAAAGAAAAGTGTATTGAACGTAAATTGCAGAAAATGAATTGCAGAATGTAAATTTCAAAAAGTAAACAAAGAGAAGAAAATTGAATTGTAAGAACAATTGCATTAACCCTGCGTTTGGATGAAGCAATTGAGAATTTCAGAGAATTTAAATTTCTAGGAATTTCAATTGCTTCAATTGAAATTCCTTCATTTTAAAATTCATTGTTTGGGTAAAAAATTAAAGTGCTTCATTTTTAAAATTCTTTGTTTGGATGAAAAAAATCAAATTTCTCCATTTTAAAATTATTTGTTTTATTATTTTAAATTAAATTAAATTATATTATTTTAAATAAATAACATAATAATAGAATTTAAATAATTTTAAAAAATAATTTATAATAAAATTAACATAATAATTCTTTAATACATGTATAACATAATAATTATCCTTGATGCATGTATATAATAATTCTGTCTATAACATAATATACATCTACATTTTGTCTCGTGTATAGTATAACATGTGTGGGGTCCAAACCCAATATCCTACAAATCTAAAGCTACCATGCACCACACCTTAGTTAGCATTTCTCAACTGAAATTAAATTAAATCTTGCCTTAAAAAATTAAAACATGTTGCTGAAACTAGACTAGCTTATATTTTTGCCTTAAACTTTGCTAAAAAAACAATAAAATAAGCAGAGAGAAATGGTCAAAACAATTAGGTACAAAAAATTGGAAGCTTTTTCATTAAAGTGTGAGAGAGTAATTTTAATATCAATTGCTATCAATAACCAAGTTGCATGTGTTAACCAACAGATTGGACTGTTGCATATAAAAAGATATACAAGCTATGATAACTTCATTTGTATTTGGCACTCTTAAACCAGAATCCAGCACCAAACCTTTTTATCTCTTTCTCTGCAAACCATCCAGAGTCAGTGAAAGTATATAAATAGATAATAAAAATAACAATCACAAGGTTGATGGTAAACTTGTTCAATAAATAGATAATAAAATTTTGTTGATGCCAGTTATGTCTATATCAAATATTCATGTGTTTCTTGTCCCACATTAATCAGACCAAAGCTCCTTTTTGACAAACCATTCAAATGACCAATTCACACTAATCCTAAATGAATAATATGCCAGTTATATACCTCTAACAATAAAGAAATAAAAACTTAGCACCAATTTCCATATTTTTACACTGATGTAAATACTACCACCATCACTACCTGTAATTGATGTATTTATTTTATCAACTAACCTGCACTTCACAAAAAACACATATTGTAATTGATGTTTTCATAAATTACAATAATGAGCTTACAAAATTAAGATAGCAAACTGAATAGTAGCATCAAAGCCTCAGCCCAACAAATACTAGCTAGCATATGGGAAAATATGGCATCTAATTATTACTCATGTCTCACACCTCCCACCAAAATGAATATACAAGACCCTGCCAGAGTAGCTACTTCAGCATATATGAATGAAAAACAAAATTAAAAGGAAAGGAAATTAAGATAAAGAGAGAAAGAAAATTACTCAGTGCTGCTGTATTAGAAAACCTTGTCATGGCTAGAAAAGATGATAAGGGCGACTTCAACACCACATAGCAAACAAAGCTCAAAGGCTTTCTTCAGCAAGTAACCTATTTGATTGGCAAAACATGATTAGTAGTAATTAACTCACGTAACACGGGGCTTAAGAACTCTGTATATAATTTTCTTCTCTAATGAGTGTAGGAAAGCTAGTTCCCTGGCTGCTCCAATCATAACTTTTAGCAAGATAAATCTCAACTCAATAATGTCATGAAGTGTAAAAAGCAAGAAAAGAAAATGCAAGGAACCTATACAAAGAAAACTAGCATGTAATATACAAAAAATCAAACGCACTAGACACCTTAACCAAACCCCACAGTAGGCTCCCTTTACAAATTCAGCAGCTTATGAAATATACCATTAGATAACAAATAGAAAAACCCGTACAGCCAAAACAGAAACATCACTGCAAGTACCCAATATGATAATTTGCCATTTAAACTCCACCAAAATGTAACTTCACTTATAAAAAAGGATTGAGCAAATGAATGAACCGCAAGGGAAAGAAATCCTGAGCATGATTGGGTTACAACATGTACATTGGCAAGGAAACAATACCCAACAATAAGAAGCACAATATCTCCCAGGGACAAGTAAATAGCAGCCATATGGTTTTAGCATTTGTTAATAAAATTGTTGCTCCAAATTACCAACATTAGTAACAGAAACAAATATAGAGTGTTGAACAATACAATTTAGAACAAACAAATACAACAAACTGGTATCTGAACAATACAGCAACACGACAATCTAAAGCAACAAGAAAATAATTAAGAACAGAATATGTACCTTATCATTTCAGTTAGCACCTAAAACCATCAAACAACAATCCAAATTGAGCTAATCTAAACAAGTCAACAAAAAAATTCATAAATTGAAGAACAGAAAACAAAATTTGAAGAAAGCGTAAAAATTATTTCAATAAAATCTATCCATAAATAGTGTGTTCAAATCCACAATGAGATAGAATCAAAATCAAGATGCATGGAGGGAGAGAAGAAATTATACCGAAGAGAAGCTTAAGCGTAAGAGAGAGACGCTTGAGTGAGAGCGAGAGAGAGAAATCGCGGACAGAAGCTCCAAGAGAAGCTCGATGAAGCTCAAGAAAATAGAGAGAAGATTGGGAGAGAAAAGGAATTGCGTAGTGAAGCTCGTAGGAGACAGCGATGCAGATTGTAGAGTCGAGCAATCCCGATAGCTGAGCGAGGTGCGCGATTGCCAGAAAAGAATTCCAAATTCTCTCCTTTGAGCAGGGATTTGAAATCCCTTAATTTCAGGTAAAAGAAATCCTCTATAAAATTTTCAGAATTTTAAAAATTTCATGAATTTATTATCCAAACAAGAAATTTTAAGTTAAATCATTTTAAATTCTCACTTAAAATACATTCCTCCCTAAAATTTCCTCATCCAAACACACTATAAAAGAAATGTATGGGTTCATCACATACTTTCGCTCCTTGTAACCTGTTTGTCACAGTGAGTTCGGAACGTATAAGGTGTTTTAGAGTTTGAGTATGAGTGATTTGTCAACCCTTATTACATTAAGAGTTCACCTATTTATAGATTCCTAATTTTAACGGATAACTAATGTACATTTGACACATCATCTAGCCCTATGTGTTGGCAGCATGCATGCTTGCCATGTTTTCTACTAACCAGAAAACTGCTTCTGATCTTTGCACTTTTCAAAAATGCTTCCATTGAGATGTTGCCACCTGTCTTTGATCAGCAAACTTCTTTAACTTCCAATAATTGTTTTCTTCTATCTTCTGTCTTCTCGAAATCTTCACTTCTTTCATTCAGAAATCTTCTAAGTCTTCAAATATCTTGTTTTCGAGTTTTCTGTATTTGTATCTCGAATTCCTGTTTTCTGATTTCTCGAAATCTTCTTTCTGGAATTTTAACTTCATGTATTCGAAAACATCTTCACCTTTGACACTCAATCTTTTCTTGATACTTTAAACTTAATAAGTCTTTTCTCATTTCAAGATTTGACTATACTCTTCCATGTGCCATGTGTCAAGCTTCATTTGGTGAATCCAAAGGTTATGAAGACCACCGGCCACCGACCACTCAACTCCATTATGAGAGTTCTTCTTATTGGACGCTAAAATGGACTCATTAATGAACATAAGCTCTTTTTACTCCTATAAATAAGAGTATCTTTACACGTTCTTTTCACCACTTCTCATTCTCTCTTCTTCTTTCTTCTAAATTCTTCAAAAGAAATTCTTCAAAGAATATGAAGAAGTATATTACTTTGGCTGTTGCGTTTAACCTAATCTGGAATGATTTCATTTTTGATAAGGTTAACGCAGTAGCCAAAGCTATAGGCTTTTTCAATCTTTCTTCTTGAAGAATATTAGGTTAAACGTAACAGCCAAATAAAAATTCATTTAAAAACAAATGAATTTGTTTGTTAGTTCCCCAAGTACTTCTTGATTTCTTCCCCAAGTCCCAAGGTGGTTCAATAGATTAGATAAAATATTCTTTTTGCCTCGGTTCTATTAAAGCTTGTGGGGAAGGAAAAAGAGAAAGAGGTGTGGAAAACATGAGTCAAGGATTCATTATAGCTTAGGATAGTTTCCTTTCTAATGTATTGAGCACTTAGGATAGTTTCTTTTCTAAATGTATTTCCAATGTATTCGAACTTGTGTAATTCGAATCTAGATTATGAATAAAAGAACTATCATTTGCCTCTTTGAATACCTGAAATGTACTATTTCTCGAATCTACTTTTACCCTCTTTTCGAATTTCTAAAGCCTTCTTTGTGTCAATTTCAATCAAGAATTTTCTAAGTTATCAGACTCATTATTAAAATTCGAAAAAGGTAACTTTGACCTCTTCTGTAAATTCGAAAAATACCAAGTATTCATAACTTGTGGAATTCGAAATATCCAAAAATCAAATCCCAACAGATGCCCCCCAAAAAATAGTCTCTTTCAAGAATCAATTTATTTTTTGCAGAAAGAGATATTTTTGGAACAAACTTTTGGTATTCCTTATAACAGTTATTCAAAATTTAAGAGGAAAAATCTGAATATCTTTTTAGATAAACCTTTCATTTTCCAATTTAATTTTATATTTCAGTTACTTTATCAGAAATAACTGACTTTCCCACGTTTCTGGGCGACTGACTCACGTTCCAAGATCGTGTAATCATGAATACTTTTTAATTTCTTTGTAATCATGTCAATGTCCTTCATATAAATACCAAATAAAAACTCTTCATTTTCACCTTTCACTTTTCACATCATCTTCAACCTCAAGAACCCTTATTTTCTCTCCTTACTCGGCGTCTTTTGCTTAATCCTCAAGGTATGATCTTTCATCTTTTTGATCATTTTTTCTTGTTTTTAGTTTGATTTTCATCGATTAATCACTTCAAAGATTCTAATTTTACTTTTCTTGATGAATTTTCAGCTCATTATCACCGTTGTCTTGTCTCCTTTTCTCTCTCAAGAAACTTCAAGAACTCCATTAATGGCTTCTGAAGGTTCTACTCCTGTTCCTCTTGCCATTAGCAAAGGTGATTTCCTTGCTAGGGATGATAGAGTTTATGTCCCTGAGCCTGAAAATGTTGAAGAAAAAGTTGCTATCTGGAATTCTGAGGTACTTATTCCCTATTCCATTAGGAAAAAGCAATACTGTTTCTTAGGTCCATACACTCCTTCATATTCTCTTGAACAATATGATGAATTTTTTCCAAGTTCAAAAGAAGAGAAAATTCGAATTTTCAAATCTTTAATTCGAACGGACCATCTCGAAAACATTACTGATGTTTTTCGAGCAACTCCCCCAGCTCGAAAGGATTCTTATATCATGTGGTTGAATAGGATTGAAATACCATGGGTTCCTTGTGGAAGCAATTGGGTATCTTTGATCTTATTCAACTAAGTAAGTATGATCTTAGTTTCGATCCTGCTTTAATCCTTTCTTCCCTCCTTTTCTGGGAAAGATCTTCAAATTCTTTTCATTTACCTTATGGCATGATCACACCAACTCTTTTTTATATTGCTGCCATCACTGGCCTTCGACCTAAAGGCCAATTAATTCTTCCTTTCATGAAGGTTCCCAAACCACATGTTGAACCATGTTGGGATAAATTGACTTATTCCAACTTTATTCAAAACAATGTCAAATCTGGAAAAGTTACTGAAAATGAGCATGTTGCTTTTCTAATGGTTTGGTTGTCTACCTTTGTTTTTTGCTCTCGATCTAATCAAGTTCCAAAGTCTTATCTTCCTTTGGCTCAAATTTTAGCCAAAGGTATTCGAGTGAACCTAAACATGTGTCTTTTGGCCCATGTTTATGACATGCTTTCTGAGGCCGTTTTTGCTCTTAAGTTAAAAGAACTTTGAAACTTGTGTGGTCCTTTTTGGTTTCTCCAATTATGGTTGAATGCCATTTTCCAAGATAAATTTGAGAGTTCTAAACCCCCAAATGCAAAACTTCCTACTTCCATTGAGGGTTATAGGTTGTCTTTCTTTACCCCTTCATCAAAAAAGAACCGTCTCGAATTTTTCAAGTCTTACATTTCCTCTTTTCTAAAAATCAAAAAACATTCTCCCAATCTTGCACCTTTTTCTTCTCGAACTCGAGGACCTGAATGGTTTACTCAAAGTTCCCTTGTGATTCTCCAAGTGCAGAATCTGAGAGGTTAGAAATATGGAAGCAGTTCTTGTCTTATGATCTTCTATATTGTGGTTTTCAACTCAAAGACTTCAGAGTCTTTCATTACCAACCACAATTAGTAGCTCGTCAGTTTGGACTGAGTCAGCTTCATCCCACACCTTTCTGCACATCAAAAGCTCGAATTTTGATTGAAGACTTAGTTGATGGGGAAAAGGGCTTCAATGAGCTACAACTCACAAAGGCCCAAAGGCCTTTATCTATCTGTTCAGTCCCCTTCGAGCTTTCATACTACTGCACTTTGTCTTTTGAGGAATGGTGGTCTAAATACTATGCTAGTATCGAAGTTGATGAAGCTACCTGCTTTTCGAGACTAACCAAAGACATTCCTTCGCAGAAATCAAACAAGAAACCAAAAGGTACGCATATCAAAGAAATTGAAGCTTTCGAGAAATATTTTCGTGTGTTTTATAATCCTGATAAAATTCATAGAACTATTTCTGAAGCAGCTCTTTCCTTAAAAGAAAAAATTTCGTGTGTTTCAAAGGTAAAACCAATTTGAAAAGTATTTTCCTAAATTTCCATCTTTGCCAACAGCAAAATTTGGTTTGGCAAAAAGTTTATATGGGCCTGAATGGACTAGACCTGTAACCCTTGATCTTCTCTTTAACAATATCAAACCTCTTTCGAAAAGAGTTACCTTAACAAAATATACTTTGGACACTTATCCCTTCATACCTCATGTGGATATAGAACACGTGAGAATAATTTATAAGAACTTCATTGTTCAAGGTAATAACACAAACATTTCTTCTCATTTCTTTTTACTTATCCCAATTTCACACTTATGATTTTCTCCTTTTCTCCTATAAGAAACAAATCCCAAGTGGGATTGTGGAACAAGTAACTTTTTTACTCTTTTTTCAAAGGAAAAATATTAACTTCTTTTCTTGTATTTCTGTTTATTTTACTTAGATTATTTTGCATCTTCAGATAAACATTTCTTTAAGTTCTCGAACTGAGAGTGGTGTTAACGAAGATAAAACTATTGAAAGTCCACTTCAGGCTACCTCTTCGAAAAAGTCTTTTCAAAAGGGAAAATCTTTAGACAATATCGAAGAGAGTAACGAAGAACAAGAAGAAAAAGAAGAAGAAGAAGTCCAATCCTTCTCTGATCCAGCTAATGAGGGTTCTTCAATGGAGGAAGAAAAAGATGATTCAACACCTTCTCTTGAACTTGATTCTTGAAGAATTAAGGAATCCCCTTTGAAGGAAATCCAAACCACTCAGACTGAATCTGGAACTCCCGAAAAAGCTCCAGGTTTTTCGAGGGATTCATCTAGGTCTACCCCTATGTATAATGCCATGGACTTAGATGATTGCCTCAATGGTTTGGATGAAAATCCTTTCCTAGTTTTGGAAGTCCTCTCTGGGGAAATTTCATTATCATCAGCTCATTCGAAAGCAACAGTTCAAAATCCCTTAAATGAGGAAGATTCTGTAGAAACTGTGGTTTAGAATTTCAAGAAACTAATTTTTGAGAAACCCATGCTGAAAACAGTCCCAAAGGATGCTCCTTATAAAGAAGAGATTCAGTGCTATTTAGCCCTTTTTGACAAAAGGTTCAAAGAGTTCTCTGAATCTCAACAAAACTGGATTAAGGATTTCTCAGAATTATTTCAGAATGCCCTCAACACTCTAAACCAAATTGAAGAAACTTCTTCCAAGTTGAGCATTCAGAAAAATGAAAAAGCTGAGCTGATGGATAAAATGCAAGATAGCAAGATTAAAGTGCAGAAATATGAGCAATCCCTCAAGCAGAACTTGTCTAAGATTGAGGATTTGAAGAAGAAAAATCTTCAAATTGAGGAATCAATTCGAAAACTTCAGGAGGATGCCATTAGAGTAAAGACACAACAGAGTGAACTGGAAGCAACTATTTCGAGGCAGAGGTCTTCTCGAACTGAAATTCTCAATTCTGTTAAAGGAATTTCGAGAAATGTTGTAGATGTTTCGAAAGATATCACCAATTTAGAGAAATCTGACTACAGCCTGAAGATTCAGCACGAAGACCTTATGCATGATTTTGCTAAGATGAAGAACGAGTCCCCTTTTTAATTATTCCTGCCAGTTTTCGAATCTTATGGTGTAATCCTCAAATTTATTTGTTGAGCGTGGGCTCAACTTTGATTGCTTCTGAACAATTTACTTGTTTATGCACAATCTTTACTTCTTGCAAATTTGGCTTATATTCCTTTAGATATTTCCCGTTTATTGACATTATGCGCAAATCACCAACTAATTCTCGAATTGAATACGCATTATTCGAGAAGACTTTTTCAATCTCGAAAGGTCCTTCCTAATTAGGTGACCACTTACCAAATCTCTTAGACTTTTTATCAATTGGTAAAATTAACTTCCAAACATAATCACCCAATTGAAAACCTTTTTCTTAACCTTTCGATTATAACAACGGAAAATTTGCTCTTTTTGTCTAATGATGTTTTCAAGAGCAATTATCTTTTCTTCATCAAGTTCGTTTAATTCATCAAACATCAAATTCCAATAATCTTGAGAAGGTAATTCGAACTGCCTTTGAACTCTTATTGATTGTAAGTTCATTTCTACTAGTAATATAGCATCAGACCATATACCAATTTATAAGGAGTTGTTCGAGTACCTTCTCTTGGAGAATTTCTATAAGCCCAAAGAACTTGATTTAAAGTTTCATGCCAATTTCTGGGACGTTGCCCAATATGTCTTTTGATTAAAGCAATAATAGGTTTATTAACTGCTTCAACTTGACCATTGGCTTGTGCATAATAAGGTGTAGAAGATAATAACCTTATTCCATTTGATTTAGCAAACCTTACCATTTTTCGTCCAGTAAAAATTGTTCCTTGATCTGTAGTAATGGTTTCTGGTAAGCCAGATCGAAATATGATATTTTCTTTGATGAAACGAATGATATCTTCTTGAGAAACTTCTCTTAAAGGAATTGCTTCTACCCATTTGGTAAAATAATCAACTCCAACAAGAATAAACTTGTGATTCTTCGAAGAAGCTGGGTGTATCATTCCAATCAAATCCAAAGCCCATCCTCTAAAAGGCCAAGGTTTTATTATTGAATGTAATTCACTTGCTGGAACTTGTTGTACATTTCCATGCTTTTGACAATCTTTGGCCATTAAAGGCCAAAAGAATAATTTTCTTTTCAAAATCCATTCCATTTTCTTTCCTGCTTGATGGGCTCCACAAGCTCCTTCATGTACTTCAACTAACGCTAAATATGCTTCAGTTTCTCCCAAACGTCGAAGTAAATTCCCATCAACAGTCTTTTTATTAAGTTCTTCACCCAAAATACAGTAATTGAGAATTCTATATTTCAAGTGTTTGTTGTTAGAAGAAGAAGGATTTTGTATAAGATTCACAATCTCTTTTCTCCAATCATTTTGATCTAAAAGGTTGATATTGTGAATTTCGAATTCTTTCATTGGAAGTCTTTTTTGAATATCACTTATTTTTCTCAAAGTCCCAATTGAAATCCTATATCCAGAAGCTATTTGAGCCAATTCATTAGCTTCAAAATTCTGACCTCTTGGAATATGTTCAATCTTAACTTCATCAAACATTTCCAAAAGTCTATTGGCTTGAACTAAATACTTAGCCAATTTTGGATCTAAACATTTATACTCTTTAGTTACCTGTTTGATAACTAATTGGGAATCTCCTCTAATATGTACATTTCTCGAATTCATAGAAATCAATATTTCGAGACCAGCAATAAGAGCTTCATACTCTACTGCATTATTTGAACAATGATGTTTTATTTCAAACATCATTCGAGTAGGAAATCCCTTGGGTGAAATTATTAAAATTCCAATCCCTGATCCATTCTTATGTTTGGATCCATCAAAATATAATTTCCAATGCTCTGAGCCTACATATACTGACTCTTCAATTGGAATTGGGGGATGATCAACTAAGAAATCAACAATCACTTGTCCTTTCATTGATTTTAATGGGAAATTTTTTAATGAAAACTCAGTTAATGCTAATGCCCATTTTCCAACTCTACTGTGCAATATAGGTTTTAACAACATGTGCTTTATTACATCAAAGTGAGAAATTACAAACACATCATGAGGTTTGACATAATACTTAAGTTTAGTACAAGAAAAGTACAAACATAAACATAAATTTTCTATAGCACAGTATCTAGTTTCTGCATCATTAAGGACTCTACTTAAATAATAAACAGTTCTTTCAACATCATTTTCGTCCTCTTAAGCCAACATACTTCCTATAGTGGCTTCTGAAGCAGAAATATATAACTTCAAAGGTTTTCCTGGCAAAGGAGGAATCATAATTGGAGGAGTTGTCAAATACTTTTTGATTTCCTTAGAGACTTGTTGATGTTCATTTTCCCACTTGAAATTTTCTTCTTTCTTTAACTTCAATAAAAGAGAAAACACTCTTGTCTTTCCTGATAAGTTCGAGATGAATCTTCGAAGAAAATTTACTTTTCCCAGAAAAGACTGCAACTGCTTCTTGGTAGTAGTTGGAGATGCTTCAAGAATCACTTTAGCTTTGTTCTTATCAATCTCAACCCCTTTTTTGTGTACAAGAAATCCTAAAAATATTTCATGTAGATACCCCAAAAGTACATTTAATAGGATTCATTTTCAAACCATGCTTTCTCATTCTTTCGAAAGCTTGTCTTAAATGATCTAATGGAAGTCTTTTGATTCAGACTTTACCACAACATCGTCTATATAGACTTGCATAAATTTTCCTATTAAATCATGAAAAATCGAATTCATAGCTCTTTGGTAAGTTGCACCAACATTTTTTAAACCAAAGGGCATCATTGCCCATTCATAAGTACCTATTGCACCAGGACATCGAAAGGATGTTTTCGAGATATCCTCTTCGGCAATGAAAATTTGATTATAACCTGAATACCCATCTAACCTACTTAAAAGTTCATTTCCTGCTGCCAAATCTATTTACATATCAGCAACTGACATTGGGTATTCATCTTTAGGGGTTGCATTATTAAGATCTCGAAAATCAATACATACCCTTAAAGATCTATTTTTCTTAATAACAGGTACAATATTAGAAATCCAATCAACATACCTGGCAGTTCGAATGAACTTAGCCTTTAGAAGACGCTCAATCTCTTCTTTGATCTTCGAAACTATTTCTGGAGCAAATCTTCTAGGAGCCTGTTTCACTAGTCGCTTTTCTAGAAAAGTTGGAAGTTTATGCTCAACCAGTTCTCGACTCAAACCAGGCATTTCATGGTAATCCCATGCAAAGCAATCCTTGTACTCTTTCAACAAGTCAATGATTTTCTTCTTAAATTCTCCTTCGAGATTTTGACTTATAAAAGTGGGCCTTTTCTCATTATCAGTTCCCAAGTTTACTTCCTCTAAAGGATCCTGAGCTTCCATTTTCTTAATACCCTGAGACAAAATTCCTTCAAAACCCAAAGGAGAGTCATCGAAAATGCAATTTAGTCTTTCGAACTCAACCCCTTGCATTTCCTGAACATATGTTTCAACTCTCTTAATCATTTTCTGAAGATACTTCTTTTCAGAATCTCCACTTCCTTCAGAAATTTCTTCAGGATTTTTACTTCTCAATTCTGCCATTCGGCCTTAGGGGCCGTTATTTCTTCATTCTGTTCATTTTGGTCAGATTCGGCTTCGAAAGCCGCTTCTACCTTCTTTTTCGGCATATAGGCCGAAATTCGAGCCCAAAAGCTCGAATCTATTCTGGATCTGACCATTCAGAAATTTCTGTGGCCTCAAAGGGGCCAACGTCACATTGTAACATGAACCCACAATCAGGATTCAACCTCAATGAGTAAGGCACCTTTGTAGGCACCAACATATACTTATCAACCATTTCATAAGGTCTTGTTTCATACCTTCTTTTCGGTGCTCCTCACATCTACTACATCCTCTTCCACCTTGAAATAGTTTTTGTCTCCATCAACATAGATGGGTACACCTTCTTTAGTCCACATGCAAAGCCTTTGATCCATTGAAGATGGAACAAACACCTAACCCATGAATCCATTCTCTTCCAAGTAACAGATTGTAGTTTGCTTTTGAATCAACCACAACAAACATAGTGGGCCTCATAATAGTTCATACTGTTAATTCCAAGCACAACACTCCCACAGATTTCGAAGTCTTTCCACTGAAATATGAAATAACCATTTGATGAGGCATCAAATCAAACTTGGTCTTCAATAACTTCTTCATCATAAACTTCGGCATCAGATTTACTGCCGCACCAGAATCTACAAGTACTTTCCTATACTTACATCTTTGACCATAGCCCTAATAACAGAGGCTTCATGTGAAGTTGCATTTCTTCTGTAGGCCTTTCGAAAACTGCAGAAGTATTCTGACCAAATTTGTTTACCAATGTAAGTATAACAAATAGGCTCCTCGCCTATATCATCTTCCTCGTAATCTTCATCCTCTAAGTCTTTTTCAAGTTCCTCTACATATTCAGCAGTTAAACAGAAACCACTGCGCAAATGTCGCCCAGACCATCTGCGAAACCGGTTTCAAAATTTTCTGTTAACAAGTCATCTTCATTTTCGTTGAAACCCCCAATAACTTGGAAAGATGGTTTCTTCTTCACAACTTGCGCATATGAAGGGTGATTTGAGTTAGCTTGAACTTGAATTACTTGAGCATTTTTTGCTTGAACAGGCTTGGGTTGTGTATACTTCTTTCAACCACCATGTTTCTTTTTTCTTGTTCCTCGAAAGCAACCTTCCTCATTCTTTGTGCTCTCCTCTGAAGTTGGCTGAACGTCTCTAGAAGGGGGGGTTGAATAGAGACCTTCAAAATCTGTTCCTGCAATTCCACACTAAAATTGATAGTTGAGACTTGCTCTCAAGTTGATTGACTTGGGAGTCTCTGTTAAGACAGGAAAAAGCTTATACAATTTTAGTGGTGAGCTTAGTCTGATCTCGTGATTAATACTTATATCAGTTTCAATTAAGTTATCCTTTTAATTATCAAGATACCTTACCGATTTCAGTATAGTTAAATATATGAGTAAGGCAAGAGACATGAGACAGAGATCTTATCCTGGTTCACCCACACCTTGGGCTACATCCAGTCCCCACAACCTGTGAGATTTTCCACTATTGACACCAGCCAATACAAGTATTCTTACAGCCTCTTCAGGACGATCCACTCACACTAAGCCTAGGCACACTCCTATCTTAGCTGAGTTACAAGTATTCTTACAGCCTCTTCAGGACGCACACCCTCACTCTAAGACTAGGCACACTCCTATCTTAGATGAGATAAGATACTGATGAATGTTTATGATAAGTCTAGCCTAAGCTCATACACAGTATGGATATAGAAGTTAATGAGCTAGACTGAGTCTCAACTCTGATTACAGTAATAGAATGATACACACAGAGATGAGATGAAAGAGACAAGTGAACAATCTCAAGATGAGTTGAGTCTGATCTTCAGACAGCTGATGAAAATACTTGAGATGTTTGTTAAGAAGTGATAAGCTGCTTTGATAATTTTGCAGATGTGTAGGCAGTCTCTCTCTCACTCCTTTCAGTTTCTAACAATGTCTCTTTATACCAGGACTTCAGAAACTAGCCGTTTATGGCCGTTTGAAGTTTGTTGGAGCTTGCAAGCAATGGTCACAGTCCTTTCAGTAGGTTCTGAGCAGCTTTCAGTCTAAAGTACTGTGTCAGTGTACTTTCATGCTTTCTAGTTGACTTGACTGTTGTCTCCTGATTACTGAGAATGCCTTCTGTCTGAAGTTCAGATTTTGTTGCACTCCTGTTGCTTCTCTGATGAGATCCTATCTGACTGCGTCTGTTCTTGAGATGACATCTCAAGCTGTTCTTGCATCTCAAGCTGTTCTTGCAGCTCAAGCTGTTTCTTGCCTCTCAAACTGTTCTTGCATCTTCAAGCTGAACTAATCATCTGTTCATTGCTTGCATCTCAAGCTGAACTATCATCTGTTCATTGCTGCATCTCAAGCTGAACCTGAGTCTCTTTTAAGCTTCATGCAGAGATCCCTTTTATTATTTTGGATGACATCTGAACAATAGACATATGCATCTCATGCTGCTTTCTTTTCTGAAATGTTTCTCTTATTCTTACATATGTGTCTGATTGCTCGCATCTATTTATTGATTCTGATTGTGCCTTATAAGCTTATGCTTCCTGCATGGTTTCTGATCTTGTGTTGCCTTGTATGCAATTTAGTTCTTCCAAGTGAATTGCTACTCTTTTTTTTGGTCTCAATGTTTCCTGAAATAACTTAAGATGTACAAGATCTTGCTATACATGAACCACACAGTAGTAATACAAGATGCATCTCTATCTTAGTATTTAAACTTACTTAGTTTGACATATTAAAAATGCTTTAGGGTGAGCTTGTCTCAACAATCTCCCCCTTTTTTGATGATGTCAAACTATAAGTCATATCTGATGAGATGTGAAGAAGAAAAGCATGAAGATATGATTTTCATTTAACTTTTAAGATGTGCAATCTTATAATCAAATAGATGTGATAATATGAAATGAACTCCCCCTGAATCATAGCTTCCTTTTCTGTCTATTTGTTTAGAGTTTGTAATAAAAATTTTAGACTGCATAATCAGAGAGTCAATTTTTTCATTAATCACAAGGATAATAAGGATGATTACAAAACAGAAGATGCCACTGCATCTCATCAGAATGAAAATGCTGAAAAGATGCTAACTGCATCTCTAGCATCAATCAGATCAATCCTCACAAACATTTAAGTGAAATAAATCCTAACTAAGACTCTCATTAGATATCTAACCTACTCTCCCCCTTTTGACATTATCAAAACAAGAAAAGCTAGCCAAGCTAGGATGAGTGGGAAGAGGATGAGTCAGAGTCAGGTCCAGTTGGCCTTGGCACAGTCTGTGGGATATCCGGCAGAGGAGGCACATGGGTGAGATGACTGTTAATCTGCTTGTGATACGCATTGGATGTGTGCATTGCCTGGAGAACAGTATCAAAGGCAGTAAACAGAGCCTCTTGTCTTTTCTTTTGGTGCTTCATCTTTTTGAGTATCTTCTTTTGATTTTCTTCTAATCTATTGTTGAGGTTTTGATGGTATTGTTGCTGTTCTTCATGGAGTTGATTCAGAAAGGTGTTGATGGAAGGGAGATATGTGTGGGAATGGATGGTTCAGATGAGGGAGGATCAGCAGGCTTGGGTCTTGCAGCAGATGCAGGAATACTGAGAGGTGGAGGATGGTCTCAACGAAAAATTTTCCAGGAGTAGGAAAGGAGGTTTGATAGGAGTAAGATGGTTGAACCTTCTCAGGAGTGGTTTGTGGAGGTATCAAGTTGTCAGCAGCCTCTTGCTCCAATTGTTGTGGTTCAGGGGCTGTCTCATGGCTCGAGACAGTGGTTTCTTTCTCCAAGCTCACAAGCATCTCTGCAACTATCTTGCTTGCAGGAGAAACCTTCTCAGGAGAAACCTTCTCTGTGATTGCTTCAGCAGGAGGAGAGGGTATTGGGGATTGATGGAGGAGAGAATCAGCAAAGGCATGTTCTTCATTCAGATTGATCTCCTTGTCAGGAATAGCTTCATTCTCTGCATTGACCAAAACATCTTCAGTTCTGGCCACCTCATCTTCCCTTCTCAGCTCTTCCTCTTCTGCCACCTTGTCAAGCTGTGGCACAGCTGGTGCAGGAGTCTGTTCTGTCTGAATGAGGGGCTGAGATCTGGACCTCTTTTTCTTTTGCTTCTTTTTCTCAGTTTCTATGGAGGGGGATGGTTGTTCCTTCTTTCTCTTCTTTTCTTTCACAGGAACCTCAGATTTCTTTTGAGGTTCCACCGCAGCTCTGTTGAGGCCTTCTTCTTCTTCTTCTTTGCCTCAGATAGATGAGATGATGGGGAAGCCTGTGTGGTGGTAGGCATAGCAGGTGTAGAATCAGTCAAAGGAAAAGTAGGAGGAGGAATAGACTTACCATCTAGACTCAGAGACTTGAGATTCTTGCTTCCTATGTATCCAGGTCTTTCCTCAGACTTCTCACAGTTGCTCAAGTCAACTTTGAAGTGTCTCAAGATGATGGTGGTAAGCATTCCGAAAGGAAGAGAAGCATTGATTTTTGAATTGTGAAAGGCATGCTCCATATGCCTTAGTATGAGAAATGGTAGATTGAGGGGGATTCCATGCTTGAGATGGTACATGACCATCAGATCTTGGTTTATACCTTGTTGAAAGTTCCAGCCCTTGGCATGATGCACTTGGCAACCAGATGAAACAGAAATTTACCAAAAGGATTGAGAGATGATGAGGCATCTGATATCAGTCCTCCTTTGAACAGAGATGTACCAACACTTCCTGAGGAGATACCAACATTGTCCCACCAATGCTCTTCATGATATAACCTGTTTCCAGTCACAGGTGCTTTGACAATCGTTCCAAGAGTCTCTTCAGTCAGCTCAATGTGGACTCCTTTGACATCAGAGATGATATGGGGCTGTTCTTGTGAGGATCCCTTGGCCTTGTAGCAAGCAGCATAAAAGGCTCTTGTCATCTTTGGAAAGACAGTATCTGTCATTGTCAGGTAATCTTGCCAACCTTGCTTTTTCAGATATGGGGTCAGATCCCATCCTTCATCTTTCAATTCCTGAGTTGATATCACCCTTCCAACTATGATAGTCTTCTCAGAGAATCGTTTAGTAAACTTATCTTCTATTTCAGCACTTGAGAATAGATCAGATTGAAAGGAGATCTTCTTTCCTTCAGCAGCTTTCTCTTTTCCTTTCTTTGGCTCTTGTTGTGTAAGGTCTATATGGACAGGGGATTTGGGTGCAGAGGTTTGAGTAACTTGGGATGCTATTCTCTGAGATTTCATCCTAGGGGGTAAGGGTGTGCTCTTTTTGGAAGAGGTGGATTTTGAGGATGGAGAGGGTTGTGCAGGTGCAGTGGTTTGAGATGGTTCAGATTCAGTGCTAGGTTGTGGAGATGGGGAACGAGTCAGGGTTTCTTGGCTTGAGTGAATACTGAGTGATTTTGATTCATCAGAAGACATCTTGTCTGGAGAGGAAGAGATGATGAATCAGAATGTGGAAGTTTTAGAGCTGTGACTTGATGCGCATTTGAGAGAAGAGAGAAAGTAAGAGATGCGTATGAGAAGACTTAAATAGTCTTCAGACAAGTGAGGAAAGGAAGAGAGAGAGGACGTAATAACTGCCTGTTAGTGGGGAGTTATTGTGGCAGTTGTGGGAGGTCAGCTCTCCTTTTTATAGCCTAACGGCTAGTTTCCCAGTTAGTGGGCAGTTACTAGCCGTTTGAGTAACGGCTCAAAACCTTCCATTTCTGACATATGGATATGTCTTACTAATTTTATGAGACGCAAGTTCAGATGAGTCATGAGACGTGTCTGGTGACAGATGCGTCTGAGCTCTATCTCTGCACAGATGACACTTGAGTCTCATCTCTGGTGAGACGTTTTAGTCATAGAGCTCATGGTAGAGCTTGTCTCAACTACTTGCTTTTATTCAAGAGAACATATGTTTTAGTAGTTTTAGGTTCTCATTGAATATTTCTTCAACTAAAGGTTTTTGTAAAGATGTCAGCTAGCTGACTCTTTGTATCTACAAAAAATAGCTCAATATTTCCTTTCTGAACATGATCCCTTATGAAATGATGCTTGATGTCAATGTGTTTGACCTAGACTGATGCACAGGGTTCTTTGCAAGATTTATGGCACTTGTATTATCACAAAAATAGGAATTTTAGAGTACCTGACTGCATAATCTTGCAACTGAGTTTTGATCCATAGAACTGAGTACATCATGCAGGTGCTGAGAAATACTCAGCCTCTGTTGTGGATAGGGCAATGGTGTTTTGGCTTTTGCAAGACCATGAGATGAGACACCTCCCTAGAAATTGACAAGATCCACTGGTGCTCTTTCTGGTTCTGTCTTGTCTCCAGCAAAATCAGCATCACTATATCCTATGAGATCAAAGCTTTTTCCCTTCTCATACCATAGGGCCAAGATTAGTAGTCCCAATCAAGTATCTAAATATTCTTTTTACGCAGTAAGGTGAGACTCTTTGGGATTATTGATTGAATCTTGCACCACATACCTACAGCAAACTGAATGTCTGGTCTGCTGGCAGTTAAGTACATAAGAGAGCCAATCATACCCCTGTATAGTTTGTCTGATACACTTTACCACCTTCATCCTGATCTATTGAGTTGAGGATGCATGGGAGTTTCATGGTCTGCTCTCACTCATTTTAAACTTGCTGAGAAGATCTCATGTATATTTTGCTTTACTGATATAAAAATCGCACCAGCTAGCTGTTTGATTTGTAAACCCAGGAAGGAATCTCAGCTCACCCATCATACTCATCTCAAACTCACCCTGCATGAGACTTGAAAATTCTGACATAGAGACTCATTAGTTGATCCAAAGATAATATCATCAACATAAATTTGAACAATTAATAAGTCTTTGCTAATTTCTTTCTTAAACAGGGTGGTATCAATCTTACCCCTTGTAAAATCATTTTTAAGTAAAAATGAACTTAACCTGTCATACCAAGCCCTTGGAGCTTGTTTGAGACCATTACAGAGCTTTGGACAGCTTAAGCACATGTTCTGGATGATCAGGGTCTTCAAACCCAGGGGGCTGGCTTACATAAACTTCTTCTTCTGGATTCCATTTAGCAATGCACTTTCACATCCATCTGGATATAATTTGAAGTTTCTGAAGGCTGCAAAGGCTAGCAAATCCTGATTGCTTCAAGTGCTTGCTACTGGTGCAAAGGTCTCATCATAATCTATTCCTTCTTGTGGTTGAACCCTTGATGCCACCAGTCTAGCTTTATTTCTATGACTGACCTTTCTCATTTAGCTGTTTTCTGAAGACCCATCTGGTTCCAATTATGGTTTGATGAGAGGTTGGGGGACCAGATTCCAGACCTTGCTTTTTTCAAACGAGCCAATTTTGCTTTATCCCTGGCTTATCCAGGATTCGTCATTTAAGGCCTCATGTATATCTTTTGGCTCTATGTCAGATAAAAGAGCCATTAGATTCTCTGTGTCTCTGAAGAAGGATCTGGTTCTAACTCTGTCTGAAGTCTCTCCAAGTATCTTGATCTCTTGGATGAGATCTTACCAGTCTCCAGCTTCTGGGTAGTTGAGTGCATGTTCATTTTTGCATCTCAACATTCTCTTGTCTTGTTCCTTGAAATCTGGTTTGATTTGTTTATTTATCTTCCTCTTGAACCACCATGAGAGGGTCAGGATTGACTGCTTCTGAGAGGCACTCCTTCAGACTGGCCTCTCTTCTATGTTCAGACAGGGGTGATCTTGTCAGTTTTTTGTTCAGATGAGAGTTCTCTTTCAGCTTCCTGAGTTGAGA
The DNA here is from genome assembly GCA_026901365.1 of Sesbania bispinosa. Lineage (NCBI taxonomy): Eukaryota > Viridiplantae > Streptophyta > Magnoliopsida > Fabales > Fabaceae > Sesbania > Sesbania bispinosa. The sequence goes on along the minus strand of QLOH01000069.1, from coordinate 176,603 downwards.
TCTTCAGATCTTTCATCAGTTCTTCTATCTCCTCATCAACTTCTTTCTGAGTATTTCCTTGTACCTCATTGAATACTACATGCATAGATTCTTCAGTAGTTTGGTTCTTAGGTTGTATATTCTGTAAGCTTTTAGAGTTAGTGAATACCCTAAAAGATTCCTTTATCTGATTTGGTTTCAAATTTTCCCAACTGATCTTTTGTATTTAGAATATAGCCAATCACATCCAAACACAATGAAAATATGACCTGAAGGTTTCCTTCCTTTCCATAGCTAATATGGAGTCTTATTTAAGATCTTTCTTATGGTGACTCTGTTCAAAATGTAGCAAGAAGTATTTACAGCTTCAGCCCAGAAATTACATTTCAATTTCCAGAGTCACATAACAAAGTTCTAGCCAATTTCTTGAAGACTTCTATTTTTTCTCTCAACTACACCATTCTGTTGAGGAGTCCTTGGACAAGAGAAGTTATGAGTTATGGCCATTTTTATCAAAGAATTTTTTAAACTTAGCATTCTCAAATTCTCCTCCATGGTCACTTCTAACAGATCCAATGCCTGTATCCTTTCTCAGATTGAATCTTTTTGCAAAAGGTTTTAAATGAATTATATGATTCATCTTCTGAGATAGAACAGAACCCAGGTGAATCTTGAGAAATCATCCACAATGACAAAACCATACTTTTACCACTGAGACTTGCTGTCTTAGTTGGTCCAAATAAGTCAATGTGGAGGATCTCAAGAGGTCTGACAGTTGAAGACAACGGTCGTTTGGTTTGAAACTTGATTTGCTGTGCTTGCTTTTTATGCAGGGATCACACTTCAGGTCTTTGTCAAATTTTACCTTAGGTAATCCTTTGACAAGAGACTGGCTAGCAAGCTGACTCATAGTTCTCAGGTTAATATGTCCAAACCCTTTTGTGCCAAAGCCATCTCTCATGATCATGAGACATGAGACAGGTGAGATCTGACAGGACTCTCAAGTGTGACTGAGTAAAGATTTTTCTTTCTTGTTCAGAGAAAATGATTTTTCCAGTTTAGAGTCTATGATCTCACAAAAGGAAGGCTGGAAATTAACATGATAACCATTGTCACACAGCTGGCTAATACTCAGCAAATTATGTTTCAGACCTTCACATAATATACATTCTCAATTTGAGCTGTGTTGGCCTTACCAAGTGTACCTATGCCCTTGATCTGGGCTTTGCTGTTGTCTCCAAAGGAGACACTCCAGAAGACTATTCTTCAAGTGATAGGAACTTGCTTTTGTCTCCTGTATGTGCCTTGAACATCCACTGTCTAGCACCCATCTTTCTTGGTCTTTGCTGCTGCCAGGCAATCTGTTCAACAAGAGATTTAGCTTTGGGTACCCACTTATATTTGGGTCCTGTATGGTTAGTTGCCTTTCTCTCAGATGCTACTTGTCTCATGTAACAGTCTGTGACTTTATTGCCATAATTTCATACACAAGAGCATCTTTTCTTCTTTTCTTTCTTGCAGGTATGAAGAAATCTTGCTGTACCAAACTTCATTTGAAGATCTCTCATAACCAAGCTTAGCTTTATCAAAATTCCCTTTTTGAGATCAATGAGTCTCTCAAGGTTTTTTGTTTCATTAACAAATTTTGCTAGGTCATTTATGAGAGTTCTGTTTTGAGTTTAAGCTGTAAATTTTCTTCTTGTAAACCCTTTAGATTATGGCCCATTGAGAACTTGAGTCTTGGCCTTACTTGTTCAGATAATTTCATGTGAGACAACATGAGACTGCTGTTTTTATGATTCAGATCTTCATTTTCTTTTTCAAGAAATTTTACCTTCTCAAGAGCTGTATTTAATAAGATTTAAGTAAAGATCTCTTAGATGCAAGAGATTTGAATCATACAGAAGATTTTCAAAAGCAGACTTAAGGTCATTAACAGAATATTCAGAGTCAGATTCATTTACCTCTTCATCTGATGAGTCTCCCTTTTGCCATGAGACATATGTTAGCTGACTGTCCATCTTGACTTCCTTCTTCTTCATCTGTGTCATCCCAGGTGGCCATCATTGCCTTCTTCCTTGGACTTTTCCTCATTCTTTTCTGAGTTGAGGACATTCAGACCTAATATGTCCAGGCTTCTTGCATTCAAAGCATATAACTTGTCCCTTCTTGTCAGTCTTTTCTCCTCTTCTTGAGGGGAAACTCTTTCTTCCAGTCCCTCTGGCTCTCCACATACGTCTGATCTTCCTTGAGATGTAGGCATAGCTCGTCATCCATCTCACTATCATCTTCATCCTCATCATCCTCTTCTTGTTTCTGAGTCTTGAGATGAGTTGAGTGAGGTTTGCTGAGATGAGCCAGTCTTTTACCTTTTGAGTTACTGGAAGCTGCTTTCAGTGCTATAGACTTGGGACGTCTGATGAGATCTTCTTCCATTAACTCTTGCTCATGTACCTTCAGAGATCCAAGAAGCTCATCCAGTCTGAGGGTGCTCAAGTCCTTGGCTTCCTGGATGGCTGTTACCTTTGGTCTCCAAGGTTTGGGCAGACTTCTCAGAATTTTCCTTACCATGTCCTGATTTGAATATGTTCTTCCTAGAGATTTCAGGTCATTTGTTATGACAGTGAATCTCCTCACCATGTCTTCAATGCCTTCATCTTCAATCATCTTAAAAAGTTCATACTGTCTAACAGTATGTTGATCTTGGCTTCTTTGACTTGGTTTGTTCCTTCATGTTCAATCTCAAGAGCATCCCGTATTTCTTTTGCAGAGACACATCCTGCTATCTTGTCATATTCACTGCGGCTAAGAGCACAGGTTAGCATATATTTAGCTCTTGAGTTTAGAACATACCTTGCTTTCTCAGCATCTGTCCATTGATCTCTTGGTTTGGCTGCCCTGAGTCCCAGTTCATCTGTGATGTATGTCATATAGGGGCCCATCTCAATGATTTCCCATAGATCAGCATGCTGAGATTCAATGAACAGTCTCATCCTGTCTTTCCTAGTAGTAGTAATTAGTTCCATCAAAGGCAGGAGGTCTGTTTGTTGAAGCTCCTTCAGGAATGAACAGACTTGTGCTAGGACCAACCATGGATCTTTATCCTCTTCACACAAAGGTGTGCTCAACCCCTAGCGGCCGAGCTCTGATACCAAATGAAGTTGGTGAACGTCTCTAGAAGGGGGGGGGTTGAATAGAGACCTTCAAAATCTGTTCCTGCAATTCCACACTAAAATTGATAGTTGAGACTTGCTCTCAAGTTGATTGACTTGAGTCTCTATTAAGACAGAAAGAGCTTATACAATTTTAGTGGTGAGCTTAATCTGATCTCGTGATTAATACTTATATCAGTTTCAATTAAGTTATCCTTTTAATTATCAAGATACCTTACTGATTTCAGTATAGTTAAATATATGAGTAAGGCAAGAGACAGGAGACAGAGATCTTATCCTGGTTCACCCACACCTTGGGCTACATCCAGTCCCCACAACCTGTGAGATTTTCCACTATTGACACCAGCCAATACAAGTATTCTTACAGCCTCTTCAGGACGATCCACTCACACTAAGCCTAGGCACACTCCTATCTTAGCTGAGTTACAAGTATTCTTACAGCCTCTTCAGGACGCACACCCTCACTCTAAGACTAGGCATACTCCTATCTTAGATGAGATAAGATACTGATGAATGTTTATGATAAGTCTAGCCTAAGCTCATACACAGTATGGATATAGAAGTTAATGAGCTAGACTGAGTCTCAACTCTGATTACAGTAATAGAATGATACACACAGAGATGAGATGAAAGAGACAAGTGAACAATCTCAAGATGAGTTGAGTCTGATCTTCAGACAGCTGATGAAAATACTTGAGATGTTTGTTAAGAAGTGATTAAGCTGCTTTGATAATTTTGCAGATGTGTAGGCAGTCTCTCTCTCACTCCTTTCAGTTTCAACAATGCCTCTTTATACCAGGACTTCAGAAACTAGCCGTTTATGGCCGTTTGAAGTTTGTTGGAGCTTGCAGCAATGGTCACAGTCCTTTCAGTAGGTTCTGAGCAGCTTTTCAGTCTAAAGTACTGTGTCAGTGTACTTTCATGCTTTCTAGTTGACTTGGACTTGCTGTCTCCTGATTACTGAGAATGCCTTCTGTCTGAAGTTCAGATTTTGTTGCACTCTTGTTGCTTCTCTGATGAGATCCTATCTGACTGCGTCTGTTCTTGAGATGATATCTCAAGCTGTTCTTGCATCTCAAGCTGAGCTATCATCTGTTCATTGCTTGCATCTCAAGCTGAACTATCATCTGTTCATTGCTTGCATCTCAAGTTTGAACCTGAGTCTCTTTAAGCTTCATGCAGAGATCCCTTTTATTCTTTGGATGACATCTGAACAATAGACATATGCATCTCATGCTGCTTTCTTTTCTGAAATGTTTCTCTTATTCTTACATATGTGTCTGATTGCTCTGCATCTATTTATTGATTCTGATTGTGCCTTATAAGCTTATGCTTCTGCATGGTTTCTGATCTTGTGTTGCCTTGTATGCAATTTAGTTCTTCCAAGTGAATTGCTAATCTTTTTTTTGGTCTCAATGGTTTCCTGAAATAACTTAAGATGTACAAGATCTATGCTATACACGAACACACAGTTAGTAATACAAGATGCATCTCATCTTAGTATTTAAACTTACTTAGTTTGACATATAAAAATTGCTTTAGGGTGAGCTTGTCTCAACATCCTCCATTGACTCTTCGTCATTTGTGGCCTATTTCCATAATAAGGCCTCTGTTGAAATCCTTGAAAATTGTACTGAGGCTTTGAATATCCAGGGCGAACCCATTGGTTTGGAGGAACTGATGATGATGGCACAAAAGTTCGAGGCTTTCCATTGACATGGAAATTTGGGTGCATAGGTTGCTTTCCCTTATTAAACTTATTCATCTTTTGAGGTATCTTTTCCTCTGAAATGGACTCTGATTTCGAGATTCACCCACCTTAAGAAGGATTAACCTTTCTTTGCTTGTTTCTCCTTCTTTTGGCTTCTCTACAGCTACCTCCTGATAATGCTTCTGTTGAGTCTCAAATAAATGAATATTTTCTAAATACTCATACTCCTCAAATGTTTTAATGGATAACAAATATAAAAGTCATAAGATCATTTAAAATGAACAAATAAACTGTCATGAATCTTCTGTTCTGTTTCAGATCGTCTAATGAATGCGTTTGAGTCTGAACAACACTTGTACATCTGAAGGTACATCTATATCATCTGAAGCTATGCATTGAAAGCTGAACCTATCCTTGTCAAAGTTGACCATGCTAAGAGACGTTATTGCAATTAAAGGACATCCTACCTGAGGTCTAACCATTCTCAGCATCTGTGTCAGAAGAGCTTTCCTACCTCGTTCAAATGATTTGCACATTTAAGGAAATGTTGTTGCTCTGCTCACCTGACGCCGTCTGAGAATGCTGTTGTGAAGCCGTTTATCACCCTTTAAGAATAAAGCAGTCACAACGTCTTCTGGGACACGTTTAATGTTGTGAGACAACGGATAAAGCTTCTCGATCTATAAATACCCCTCAAGCACAGCGAAGTGATGACAGAGAATATATCATCAATCAAAAAGAACTCTTACGCTGCAAAAATCTCTGTCTGAAAAAATTCTTTGTACACAATTCATTTTGAAATCCTGAGTGTAATCTCAGTTGCTTGTACATCTTCAAGTTCATCCTATCGGTTGTGATAGTTGAGTGAACATTTCTGCTTCATCTTAGACCATCTGGTTCATTAAGCCTGGAGAGGCTTGCTGTTTAAAGAATACTTGGGTAATACACTTGGATAAGTGTCTGAGAGCCTGAAGAGACTTGGTGAAAGAAAAAATACTTGTTGTAGAGCCTGGAGTGGCTTGGCAGAAAAGAATACTTGGTTTAGAGCCTGGAGAGGCTTGGTTAACAAAACAATACTTGGTGTAGAGCCTGGAGAGGCTTGATAGAAAAGAATACTTGGTTTAGAGCCTGGAGAGGCTTGGTTAACAAAAATATACTTGGTGTAGAGCCTGGAGAGGCTTGACAGAAAAGAATACTTGGTTTTAGAGCCTGGAGAGGCTTGGTTGACAAAACAATACTTGTTGTAGAGCCTGAAGAGGCTTGATAGAAAAGAATACTTGTAATTCTTGCGAGAATAGTGAAAATCCAGTGGTGATTTGCCTCTGGGACTAGACGTAGCTCACGGTGATAGTGGGTGAACCAGGATAAATTCTTGGCTAAGTTTTCCTCTATCCCTTACTCTCTGTTAATTCAGTTTTGATTATCTAACCGAAGGGGTTGAAAAGTATTTCTGAAAACGATTTTTTTTGCGAAAATATATTTCAAGTCATCTAAACTTCCGCTGCTTCTAAACACGGGTTCAGACGAACCACTATACTTCAGACGATAAAAACTTATCATCTGAACCTTTTATAAATATCGTTTTCATCCATTTTTATAAAAACAAAAAGTTTCAATAGAAACACTATTCAACCCCCCTTCTAGTGTTTCCCTGTGTTTCCTATAGTTGGTATCAGAGCTTATCCTTGGGGTTAACACCTAAACAGTGTTAAGGACAAAGATCTTGATGGAAGCTTCTACTGGCAATAGGCAGTACATTACTGATGGAGCCTCTATCACGAGACCCCCAGCATTCAATGGAGTGGATTACCACTATTGGAGGGATCGCATGAAGTTGTTCATTGAGAGCAATAACATTGATTTTTGGGATGTGGTCACTGATGGAGACTTTGTCCCCATGCATGCTGGAGTGCCCATACCAAAGGCTGAATGGACCTTAGAACAGAAGGCCAGAGTTCAGTTAAATGCCAAAGCCAAACTCTATCTGATATGCTCTTTAAACAAATCAGAATATGAGAAGGTTCATGGATGCACATCTGTGAAGGAGATTTGGGATACACTTGCAGCTGCCCATGAAGGGACTGAAAATGTCAAGCAATCCAAAATCAGCATACTTATACATCAGTATGAGATGTTCAAGATGGAAGAATCTGAAACCATAGATCAAATGTTCAGAAGGTTTCAGACCATAACCAATGGACTCAGGTCTTTAGGAAGAACTTTTGAATCTGGAGATAATAACAGAAAGATTCTGAGAAGTTTGCCAAAGTCCTGGAGACCCAAAGCCACAACCATTCAAGAGGCCAAAGATTTAAATTCTCTTAGAACGGAGGAACTGTTGGGAGCTCTCAAAGTTCATGAGCTTGAACTTGGGGAAAATGACACCAAGAAGAAATCACTGGCATTGAACTCCAAAGTTAAACAGCCTAGGCATGGCAGCATGAAAGCTATGTAGGCACAGGACACGTCAGACAGTGATACTGAGTCTGAAGGCTGCTCAGAAGATGATGATCTTGCACTTCTCAGCAGAAAAATCAAGAAGATGCTGCAAAATAAAGGGAGATTCAGAAAATCTCAACCTTCCAATCTAGGCAAGGTAAGTCAGGTAAAGATTCTTTTAATACTGACAAAGTTACTTGCTTCGAATGTAAACAGCCAGGACACGTGAAGACTGATTGCCCAAAGCTAAAGAGGCCAACTTTCCAGAAGAAAAGTTTCTTCAAGAAAAAGAAATGATTGATGGCTACATGGGAAGATCTGGATGACTCCACTTCAGAAGAAGAAGAGGATACTTCAGAAGAAGCCAACTTGTTTCTGATGGCAAGTCTACCATCTTCAGACAACTCAGACTTTGAGGTAATACCACAAACCTTGCAAGATCAGTATGACGACCTTGTTGAAAGTAGCAGAGAACTCTTCCATGAGTTTAGGGAACTTTCAAGATCATTTTCTGAAATGACTATAGAAAATGAAAAATTACAAATAGAAAATCTTGCTCTAAAGGAAAGGCTACTTCAACAAGATCCAAGTAGCTCTGAAAATCTTTTTAAAGAGAACAAAAAACTCCATAACAAGGTCAAGGAACTAACTCTGGATCTAGCCAGATTTGTCAAGGGCACTGATAATCTAAACAGATTATTAGGATCTCAGAAACAGGCCATAGACAAAAGTGGACTAGGTTACTCAGACTCATCTTCTTCTGAGTCATTAATATTTAAAGTGCCAAATGATGGTCCAAAGAAAGGAAATGGGTGTTCCAACTGTGGTAAACCTGGACATGATAAGTCTAAGTGTAGACACAGAAGGAAAGATAAACCCAATGCTAACAAAAGAGGACCCAAGAAGGTATGGGTACCTAAAACTTTGATTGTTCCTGTTGCAAATGTGTTTAACAGGACAAAGGATACACCACAAGTGGTACCTGGACAGTGGATGCTCGCGACACATGACGGGAGAAAAGTGTTTGTTCCAAAGCCTTAGACCAAAGTCTGGAGGAGTGGTCACCTTTGGTGGAAACCAACAAGGGAAGATCACCGGCATAGGGACAGTAGGTATGACTCCTCTATCCCTTATCAAAAATGTACTTCTAGTTGAAGGATTACAGCACAATCTTTTAAGCATAAGTCAATTATGTGATAGTGGATATATCATGTCCTTCACTAAAGAAGGTTGCATAGTCAAAGACTCTTCAGATCAAGTCCTTTTCTCTACTAAAAGACACAATAATGTGTACAAAATTGATCTAGAAGAACTTGCAAGTCAGAATGTGAAGTGCTTTATTTCCATGGAAGATGAAAAACAGATTTGGCATTAGAAACTTGGACATGCCAGCTTGAGATTAATCTCAAAGCTAACCAAACACAACCTGGTTAAAGGCTTACCAAAGCTCTCATACAAATCTAATATTTTATGTGAACACTGTCTGAAAGGGAAACAAACCAGAAACTCTTTTAAAAGCAAAAATGTTGTTTCCACTAACAGACCGTTAAAGCTACTTCACATGGACTTGTTTGGTCCTACTAGAACTGAAAGTCTTAGCAAGAAAAAGTATGGATTGGTCATTGTTGATGACTATACAAGATTTACATGGGTTATATTCCTTATAAGTAAAGAAGAAACCTTTGAGAATTTCACAAAGTTCTGTAAGAAGGTGCAGAATGAAAAGGGAATCTGCATATCTGCAATCAGAAGTGATCATGGTGGTGAGTTTGAAAACTCAAGCTTTAGAATGTTCTGTGATGAGAATGGGATCTCACACAATTTCTCAGTAGCAAGAACTCCTCAGCAGAATGGGGTAGTTGAGAGAAAGAACAGAAGCTTGCAGGAAATGGGTAGAACCATGCTCATTTCAAGCAATCTACCAGGATCCTTCTGGGCAGAAGCTATTAACACAACATGCTACCTTCAGAACAGAATTTTGGTAAGACCAATTCTCAAAAGAACTCCATATGAATTGTGGAAAGGAAGAAAACCCAATATTTCCTACTTTCATATCTTTGGATGTGAGTGCTTTATACTCAACACTAAAGATGACTTAGGAAAATTTGATGCTAAATCAGATAAAGGATTTTTCATTGGATATTCTGAAACTACAAAGGCCTACAAAGTTTATAACTTCAGAACCTTAACAATAGAAGAATCAATCCATGTAAAATTCAATGACTATAAAGAGACTGATAGGGAACTATCAGATCTGGAAGATGATTTTGCAAGTATGGAGCTACACCCAGAAGCAAAATCTGAAGGACTATCTGAGGACAATTCTAAACTTGTATCTGAACCTGGACCTTCTCAGACCAACATTGTTAAGTCTCAGACTGAGAATGTATTCCCTCATATTCGTGACTGGAGATACAAATCTAATCACCCAAAAGAGCAAATTATAGGAGATGCATCTGAAGGAGTGAAAACAAGGTCAAAATTCAGAAGCATGAACAATCTTGCACTTCTCTCTGAGATCGAACCCAAAAATATCGAGGAAGCTTTGCATGATGAAGGGTGGATCCTGGCCATGCAAGAAGAACTAAATCAATTTGCTCGAAGTGATGTCTGGACACTTGTGCCTAAGCCACATGGGAAATCTATCATAGGAACCAAATGGGTATACAGAAACAAGCTGTCAGAAGAAGGTAAAGTGGTCAGAAACAAGGCAAGACTTATTGCTCAAGGCTATAATCAACAAGAAGGTATTGATTTTACTAAAACCTTTGCACCAGTAGCTAGACTTGAAGCAATTAGAATTTTGCTCTCGTATGCAGTAAATAATGGCATCACCCTATATCAGATGGATGTTAAGAGTGCCTTTCTCAATGGTTTTATTGAGGAAGAGGTCTATGTTAGACAACCACCAGGCTTTGAAGATATTGCTTTTCCTGAACATGTTTACAAACTGAAAAAGGCTCTCTATGGTCTAAAACAAGCCCCAAGAGCTTGGTATGACAGACTGAGCAATTTTCTAATTAAAAATGATTTTGAAAGAGGAAAAGTAGATACAACTCTTTTCAGAAAAATGTCTAACAAAGATTTCATTCTTGTTCAGATATATGTGGATGACATTATTTTTGGTTCTACTGATTCTTCATTATACAAGGAATTTTCTGAGCTCATGCAATCTGAATTTGAAATGAGTATGATGGGAGAGCTTAAGTTCTTTCTAGGACTTCAGATCAAGCAACAATCCAACTGTATATGGATCCATCAGGAGAAATATACAAAAGAAATGCTTAAAAAATTTAACATGCATGATTGCACGCCCATGACAACTCTTTATTCATCCTTCTAATGTACTAAACAAGGATGAAGGGGAAGAACCAGTAAATCAAACTTTGTACAGAGGAATGATTGGGTCACTACTATACCTAATAGCTAGCAGACCTGATATCATGTTCAGTGTTTGTGTCTGTTCTAGATTTCAATCAGATCCAAGAGTTACTCATTACAAAGCTGTAAAGAGAATTTTTAGATATTTAAAAGGTACTACTAATCTTGGTCTTTGCTATAAGAAGAGTAAGGATTGCAGGTTAGTTGGATTCTGTGATGTTGATTTTGCTGGAGATAGAACTGAAAGAAAATTAACCAGTGGAGGATGTCATTTCATTGGTGACAACATGATAAGTTGGTCCAGCAAAAGGCAAAGCACCATAGCACTCTCAACAGCAGAAGCTGAATACATTGCAGCTGCCAGTTGTTGCTCATAACTGCTATGGGTGAAGTATCAGTTAGAAGATTTTAATATTAATGTATCTTGTATTCCTGTAATGTGTGATAATACCAGTGCTATTAATCTTTCTAAGAACCCCATTCAACATTCTAGAGCAAAGCATATAGAAATCAAGCATCATTTCATTAGAGACTGTGTTCAAAAAGGAGTTTTTGATATACAGTTCATTGATACTAATCAATGAACTGTATATCTTGGCTTTGTCTGATTAGCATGTGTTTAAATATCTAAAGCCTCTAGCTGAAGATAGATTTAAGTTTATTAGAGATAATCTAAATATCTTGGCTTTGTCTGATTAGCATGTGTTTAGTTCATCTTAACATGCATCTGAATATGCTTCGTCTGAACATTTATCTGAACATGCATCATCTAAATGTTTAATGTGTGTCTGAAGTACTAAGTCTGATGACGAGGCAAGCTGAAATGTTTGGGTTTCCCACTCTCTGAGCAACTGCTCTCTGAGCAACTGCTCTCTGCATACTTGCACGATGCTAAAAAATGCAACCACTATCATAAAGGTGTCTCACGGCTATTTAAGGAGAAGGCTGAACGCTTTTTGGGAGCTTCGCTTTTTCTCTCACTTCTCTGAAATACTGCTCAAGGGTTTCTTGCATTCTAGGTTTTCTCTCTCTGACTTCATCCTCTTCACTTCAAAGTTTCTCATGGATCGCAAAAAGGCAACCAAGTCTGTTGGAGAACAAATCGTTCCATCTAAGACCATCGACCTCGATGAACTTAGTGATTGGGGTATCAACCTCTATGAAAACTTTGATGGCGCTGGATGGACCAACTTTTTCTTAACAACTAACTGTGCTTGGCATGAACAAAGTGTCATTGAGTTCTGGAGAAATGCTAGGGATATCTCTGCAAAAGATGGCTCCTTTCAAGGCCTAGAAACCACTATGCTGGGAACGAAGATTCTGGTCGATGCAAGTATAATAGCAAATGCAACCGATGTTCCAAACGAAGGAGAAATGTTCTCACCCGGCTAGGAAGAAAGAAATGGTGGAATTCGCAAGTTTAATAAGAAACTCTATGGTTCGAGAGATGTAGAAAATCTGGATAGTTCGAAAATGCATCCTCAAGCAAGGATTCTCCATGCTATTTTGGATTGTTGTATTCTGCCAAAGACTGGGAGTCGGAACCACGTCTCAGAATTGGAAAGATTCTCTTTGATTCACCTGCTGGACAAGAAAGCTCTAAACTTACCCAGGATTATCCTCTACAATATGCTAAAAAGGTTTAGTGATTCTGCTACTAATTATGTTCACACAACCCTAATCACTAAAATTCTTGTGAAACTGCGTATTCCCATAGAAAGGCTCTATGATCACAAACGTCCGTCTCTTTTCTCCATTGCTAACATTAAGAGAATGAAAATTACTGTAAAAGAGCCTTCACCAGAAAGGACAATACTGGAGGAAGCTGTCTATGAAAAAGCAGGAAGAACTGGAAGGAATGCCTTAGAAATCTTGCAAGAGCAAAAGCAAGGGGATGTGCATCGTTCTGAGTTTAAATCATCTTCAACACCTGCGAAGACTCAGAAAAAGAAGAAGTCAAGACCTCAGATTGAGACTGGTGCGTCTGAAGAAGAACCTACCCCCAGATAGTCTCAACCTGCTCAGGATGGAAATAATGTGGCTCCTGAGAATGTGAGTCAAACTGAAGAAGATACAACCATTGTTATTCAGTCTACTTCTCAATCAGAAGGTCAAGCAAAGGACAGCAATGTTGTATCTGAGATCACAGAACCCATTCAGGCTATACCTTTAGCCACTACTATGCCTGAAGTTGATATCAATAAAATTGTTGAAGAGATTGAACTGACAGAAAGAAGAAAGAAGGAGGAGCAAGAGAAACAAGATCATGCTCTTGCTGTTTCAGAACAGGAAGCTGTTCTTGAGGAAGAAGAAAGGAAAAAGAAAGAGGAGCAAGAGAGGCAAGATTATGCTCTTGCTATTGCTGCACAACAAGCTTATCTTGAAGATGAGAGGTTGGAGCAAGCCTCTAGGCTCAAGAAAAGAAGACAAAGTGCTCACAAAAGGAGAGGTGTTAAGAGGATAAGTTTGCTTGAACCTATCATTCAGGCTTCATCTATCAGAACTAGGAGAAGCATACAAGAGGCTGAAGCTGTCAAGTTCCAGGAAATGGCAGAAATACAAAGGAAGAAGGCTCTGGAGGTGCTGCAACAAAAGAAAAGAATTGTTGCTGCAGGGACTCAGACACCTATCAAAAGACCGAAGCTACTTCTTGACAATGTGTCTCATTCAGAAGATGAAGCTACACCTGCTCAGCTGAGTCCACAGAATTCTGAATCTATTCCCCCACTTGCACCTGAACCAGAACCAGAATCAGAACCTTCACCATCAAAAACTTCAGAAGATTCTCACACTGAGGATGATAAGAATTCCGATTGCATATGGTTTGGAGGAAATCTCTCTAAAGCAATTCTGTTGAAATCCAAAGCAAGACCACTCCAGGAAACCATCTCAGGATCTGGCATTGAGTTTTCAGAATGAACAACAAATGTTGTGGGCTGCTGAAGTTCCACACAGATTCTACAACGTTCTTGTGAATGAAAGGCCTAGAGTGCCTATCTTTCCTAATCTTTTTGAGGAACTTGGCTACTTCATAAACCATCCACCTCTACAGCCTCATGAGTTATCCAAGTTTGAGCTAGAAACCACTGTAGAGGCATAAATGAGAAGAAGCAGAAGAGGAGGACGTGTAGTTGATGCCCTTGAGAAGATTCGCAGTGGGGCAGTTAAAGCAAAGCACAATTGGAGATTGCTAAATCCATTTACTGATGACAGAATGCTTTTCTCCTATGAAGATTGGACCGTGGTTAGAATGTTATGTCTTTAATCAAAGTTGGTAGATCTTCAATGTCAAAAGCTCTTCGGTCTGAGAGGATTCATCCCACCCTCAAGGATCCATATCAAGCCATACACAGAGATAAAGGTACGCCCAGATGGAATTATACCTAGACTACCTTATGCTGATGAGTTTATGCTAAAGAAGAAGCAGAAGATTGTAGCATCAAATTCAGATGAGGGACCCAGAATCTTTTCTGATGACGATTGGGAGTTCTTAGCTGAAGAAGTTGCTGAAGCAGGAGGCATATATCATTCTCTGTACGATGCTATGTGGGATTACTACTGGAATCTTGTAGAGAAAGAAGGGAGCTGCTCAGGCACAAAATAGGACGATGCTGACTCTATGATCAAAGTTGGGAAGAACACTACTCTTGAAACTCCAACATTCTTCCAGGGAAGATTTCCTTCATATAACTTTGATCATTATAATTTTCATTATGACTGGGGAGTTATTAAGTATGTTCTTGATCAACCAAGGTTTGTCAAGGTAACTAATGCCAGAAGGTTCAACCTTCCTCCTGGATTTAATTTTTTCAAATACTATGGGAAACAACTCACCTTGGTATTCTATGAAGAAAATTTGGAAGCAGAACTGAGTGCTTTGAGAGAGGAGATTTTTGTTCTAACAACTCAAAATGCAGAGTTAACTCAAAAGACAGAACACATTCTTGAGGTTCAACAGCAAATCAAGACCAGTCAGTCTGAGCTACAGGATGCAATGATTGTGGCATTAGAGGAACATAAACTGTCCATGCAACACATAATAGAGCAAGCTATCCAGCGTCTTAAACCCAGTTCATGATGTTGATGTCATTAGACTTGCTTTAGACTGCACTATTGTGTGTCTCTATCATCTAGACAATGCTATATCATATTGTGTTTGCAATCTGTTGTGTCTTATGTTGTCGCTCTTTGTTATGTCTGTTTTATCTGTGGTTATTTTTGCTCTGATACCCTTTTGAATTGATGACAAAAGGGGGAGTATTATCTGTGAGCTAATAAACTCTGAAAAAGAGTGAACAAAACAAAGATTTTGCAGGGATGAACAAAATATACACTTCAGATCATAATGAACATAACTTCAGAATATGACGCAGAACACAGGGGGAGACTTGCAGAACTCAGGGGGAGTCTTTGGTTGAGGGGGAGTTATTATCTAACCCTACACTTTTTCAGATTCTCTCACACATTTATATTTGTCATCATTAAAAAGATGGAGATTGTTGAGTCTCAAATAAATGAATATTTTCTAAAGACTCATACTCCTCAAATGTTTTAATGGATAACAAATATAAAAGTCAGAAGATCATTTAAAATGAACAAATAAACTGTCATGAATCTTCTGTTCTGTTTCAGATCTTCTAATGAATGCGTTTGAGTCTGAAGAGCACTTGTACATCTAAAGGTTTATATATATCATCTGAAGCTATGCATTGAAAGTTGAACCTATCCTTGTCAAAGTTGACCATGCTAAGAGACATTACTGCAATTAAAGGACATCCTACCTGAGGTCTAACCATTCTCAGCATCTGTGTCAAAAGAGCTTTCCTACCTCGTTCAAATGATTTGCACATTTAAGGAAATGTTGCTGCTCTGCTCACCTGACACCGTCTGCGCATGCTGCTGTGAAGCCGTTTAGCACCCTATAAGAATAAAGCAGTCACAACGTCTTCTGAGACGTATTTAATGTTGTGAGACAACGGATAAAGCTTCTCGATCTATAAATACCCTCAAGCACAGCGAAGTGATGACAGAGAATATATCATCAATCAAAAAGAACTCTTACGCTGCAAAAATCTCTATCTAAAAAAATTCTTTGTACACAATTCATTTTGAAATCCTGAGTGTAATCTCAATTGCTTGTACATCTTCAAGTTCATCCTATCGGTTGTGATAGTTGAGTGAACATTTCTGCTTCATCTTAGACCATCTGGTTCATTAAGCCTGGAGAGGCTTGCTGTTTAAAGAATACTTGGGTAATACACTTGGATAAGTGTCTGAGAGCCTGAAGAGGCTTGGTGAAAGAAAGAATACTTGTTGTAGAGCCTGGAGTGGCTTGACAGAAAAGAATACTTGGTTCAGAGCCTGGAGAGGCTTGGTTAACAAAACAATACTTGGTGTAGAGCCTGGAGAGGCTTGATAGAAAAGAATACTTGGTTTAGAGCCTGGAGAGGCTTGGTTAACAAAAATATACTTGGTGTAGAGCCTGGAGAGGCTTGACAGAAAAGAATACTTGGTTTAGAGCCTGGAGAGGCTTGGTTGACAAAACAATACTTGTTGTAGAGCCTGAAGAGGCTTGATAGAAAAGAATACTTGTAATTCTTGCGAGAATAGTGAAAATCCAGTGGTGATTTGCCTCTGGGACTGGACGTAGCTCACGGTGATAGTGGGTGAACCAGGATAAATTCTTGGCTAAGTTTTCCTCTATCCCTTACTCTCTGTTATTTCAGTTTTGATTATCTAACCGAAGGGGTTGAAAAGTATTTCTGAAAATGATTTTTTTTTTGCGAAAATATATTTCAAGTCATCTAAACTTCCGCTGCTTCTAAACACGGGTTCAGACGAACCACTATACTTCAGACGATCAAAACTTATCATCTGAACCTTTTATAAAGATCGTTTTCATCCATTTTTATAAAAACAAAAAGTTTCCATAGAAACACTATTCAACCCCCCCTTCTAGTGTTTCCCTGTGTTTCCTACAGCTTCTTCATCCCAGAATCACAAAATGTTTTCGCAGCAGATCTGTCAAATACTGCATGACACCTTGGGCATAGGTCAATCGAAGCATCTTCAGCTTTCTTCCGATTCAGAAACTCAAGTAAAGATTCTCCCCCTTTTGGGAAAATATCCTGAAATTCCTAAACTTCCTCTAGAGCCATCTTGATGGCTTCTTCCACGGAATTGGAATCTTCCACTTCGACCATGTTCACACTCGCAAGTTCTGCGTAATTAGCGTTCACTTGAAGTGGGTCAGAATTAATATTCATTGCCATTGGAGTTTTCTCTTCAAATTTCAGCCTCCCTTGTTTAATGGCTTCTTGGATAATATCCCTGAAATGAACACAACTATTAGTCCAGTGTCCATAAGTATGATGATATTTACAATATTTTTGACCTCTTCTCTGTTCTTGAGAAGGAATCTTATGACCATCACTTAAAATTATTTGTTTTTCTTTTACTAATATATCGAAAATCTGATCAGCTTTCGAAATATCGAAACCATAATTTTTCTTAGGAAAATCTATCTTTGGTATCATTAGTAATATTTCCATTTGGTTTTAAAGATTGACAAACATAAGGAGGTCCAGGCTTAAGTTCTGCCACATGAACATCATTATCTTCTAAATCATATTCGAAATCACTGTCATCAGAAACTTCTAAATATGCTATTTTATCCTTTCGAAAAACCTTTTCAGGCTTTCGAAATCTTTCTTTTTCTTTCTTAAGATGTTCTATTTGCCTAACTTTATCAGCCAATTAGGCCATATCTCTAAGTTGTTGATTAATCAATTTCTTTCGAATTGAATAATCCAAACCTCCTGCAGCCATTTGGACTAACTCATACTCAGGAATCTGAGTAAAACATCTTGCTTTCATTTGTCTAAATCTATTCAAATAGTCATCTATTGACTCATTTGAAAATCTCTTAATGTTAACTAAATCCATAAGAGTAACTTTTGTTTCCCCTCTAAAGAACTGTTCATGAAAACTTCTTTCTAATTGATTCCATGAGTGAATCGAATTTGGGGGAAGAGTTGTAAACCAAGTGAAAGCATTTTTAGTTAAAGAACTAGGGAAATACTTCATTTTCAATTCCTCATTATTTGCCAAATCACCTGCTTCGATTTGATATCGAGCAATGTGTTCGACGGTAGATTATCCTACTTCTCCAGAAAACTTGGTGAATTTGGGAACTTTCCATCCCCTGGGTAATTCAGTTTGTAAAACCATCTGGGTAAAAGGAGATACTACATAAGGATGATTTGCATACCCTACATTAAATCCATGTCTATTCAAGACTTGTTCGACAATTCCAACAACATTTTGTTGCCCCCCTAAGTTATTTGCTCTTATCCTTTCCAGAATTTCATCAGCATTTTGATTTCTATTCAAGATAAATCTATGAACGTTTTCATCTCTATTTTTTACTAGAGCAACTGGGTTTGGAATTTGATTATTTTGATCCCCTTGATTTATTGGAGGATTACAATTAGCCACTTGTCTAACTATTGGGTCTGTAGGTGCTCCAAACACATCTGCAATCCTCTCCATTTGCCTAGCCAACAAATTATAATTGGTATTTGTTGTTTGTACTAATGGATCAAATATTGTGGCCATTTGTTGTGTCAACATATTTATCATTTCATGATTATTTTCATCCATCTGTTGCCTTAAAGTTTGCAAGGTAGAGATTGTAATGGATGAAGAAGAACTTCCCATGAAGGGATTAAAAATTGGACCACGGTTTGCAAAAGGAACCGTTGTTGGACCAACTGTTAACATTGTTGGTTGTGCCATCCCAGAACTTGGGACAAAACCAAAAGGTAATCCATAAATTGGATTGCCATTCATAGTAGGAATACTATTAGAAACAGGGAAAGTAGTGATAACTTGACTTACACCCAAATTTTCTGGTAAAGTTGTAGAAACTCCTGGGTCTCTATTAACATTACTATTTCCATTTACCCCATTTTCATTATTATTCACGGATTCATTTCCTTGGGGTGGTGGACTTCCAGAATTATTAGTAGTATGGGTAGTAGTATCCCTATTATTGTTTCCACTTCCCGTTTGCCTTACATTATTAGCCATTTGAACAGATATTGTTCTACCACTTCTCAAACGCATGCAAGATCAATAATCAGGAAATCATAACACACACTACTTTTGGCAATTTTGTCCCACCGGGCGTGCCAATTTGTTTGTGGTGATAAAATGTAAATTCAAAAATTAACTTTATCACTTTGATTCTAAGAACAATCTCGGGATTAGAATCAGATCCTCTTATGGGACTCGTTTTAAAAAGTAGGTTTATGGTGTTTCTGATTTGTGAAAAGATTTTCAAAAGTTCAATTTCCTGCTTTCCGATTTCTCGAAATCTTCTTTCTGGAATTTTAACTTCATGTATTCGGAAACATCTTCACCTTTGACACTCAATCTTTTCTTGATACTTTGAACTTAATAAGTCTTTTCTCATTTCGAGATTTGACTATACTCTTCCATGTGCCATGTGTCAAGCTTCATTTGGTGAATCCAAAGGTTATGAAGACCACCGGCCACCGTCCACTCAACTCCATTATGAGAGTTCTTCTTATTGGATGCTAAAATGGACTCATTAATGAACATAAGCTCTTTTTACTCCTATAAATAAGAGTATCTTTACACGTTCTTTTCACGACTTCTCATTCTCTCTTCTTTTTTTCTTCTAAATTCTTCAAAAGATATTCTTCAAAGAATATTGATAAGTGAAAAATAGTTGATAAATTAGTATATATTTTATATTTCACTTATCAAGGACAAAATGATCATTTTACCCCATTTTTATCCCTTTTATTTAATATTTAATAATTTGTATTTATTAATCCTAGTTTTGAATTTGATGCTATTTTAATAGATTTATTGCTGATTTTTGCAGGATTCTTGCAACAATTTAATTCAGAGATTAAATGACATTAAATGAGGAGGATTTATGCAAGATTGGAGATTGATTGAGGATAATTAATTAAAGATTTGAAGCGGATTTGAATCATTAATGAGGAGATCAGAGCCAATCAATCAAAGATATTGCAGACAAGCTTCCCAAATAAACAAGGATTGCACAACAAATACAAAGATATCAGAAAATAAAGGGAAACAAGGAAGGACAAACCCGCAAAAAACCAGTCTCGGGGAGAGATCAACAATTAAAAGAGGAAAGTTGAAGCTGCAGGACGCTAGTTGCGCTTCACCCTGCGCTATAGCGCAGGTGAAGCGCAACTCTCTGGAATCTGCGCTACATCCTGCGTTGTAGCACAGCTTGAAGCACAAAACACGCAGATTGCTTCCCTGTTGCCGTTTTTAAGAGGATCTCTTCCCAAATTTGCTTTGTCTTTCCTAATCTATAAATAGGAACCTCTTGCATCAGTAGAAAGGGGTTAGACAGTGTGGAGTATAGTATTGTAATCTCGTCTAGTGATTATGTACTGTAACTAAGTTTAGATTAGGAGAGGAGGAGTGCTACACAAGGATTGAAGATGGTGACAGCATCTTCGGTGGTGTGTATGACTACTCCAAGTAGTTAACTCTCCAGTAGGATTGGATGTAATCGATTCTTTCCCCAAGTGTATGTAAATTCTATTTTATTATTTCTGAGCTCTCTGTCTATAATATTGGTAATCTTATTCTGTGTTTATTACTAATTCCCGCGGTTTACGCCTGGAGTTATAGGCTAGTCTTAACTGGGTCAGTTCTGGCTAGGAGTGAGAGTGGGGGAGCGGATTCTGAAGAAACTCACTCTCTGATTGAATAAGAGGACTCGGTTACTACTATACCGAAAAGGGGTGTTTTGCTAATGATTGAGGGGTAGTGTGAGTACTCTAATTGAAGGGGCATCCAACCAATAGGCTTGGTAATCCGATAGCAAAGGGTTAGTTGATTGTCAATCCTGGAAGCGAGAGATGGGTATATCTAATGAGCGATGGGTAGTGACAGTATTCTAGCGAAGGTATACATTCATTTGGTAGGCCACGTATTTCAAATAATCCTTTAAAAACTGAACAAATAGAGCAAAATAAGTCGAGGGTAAGTCTGTCACCTGGGAGAGCCCGCATAGTTTACCTTTGAGTGTGTGAGGCCGCTGGTAACTCGGGGTCTTAGCAATAGAGTTTGTCTACAGTATTATAGAGTAAACCTAAAATAATAGATAGTCTTTACATACATGAAGGGTGTGATGAGATGAAGTTCAATCCTAATCCAAGTAAAGTATCTCTAACTCTACCTTTCTAATTCCCATTGATCTTACCTGCTATTTATAGTTTCGCAACCATATTCACTCTAAACTGTTAATTCTCTTGATAAATACGATTTCGGTTTACATAAATTGTCGTTCCCTGTGGAGACGATATCTTACTTACTATTATACTGCTGGATTTGCGGTTCGCTTGCCAGAAACCCATCAAGTATTTTTGGCACCGTTGCCGGGGAACAATTTCTATTTGTGTAGATCTTTGAGGTCTATTTATCAAGGATATCTATCTTAGGATTTATTTTATTTATTCTTCTTATTATTTTAGGAAATTTTTATTATTTTAGGAAATTTATAGTTTTTCTATTATTATTAATTTTTCTTCCACACTTACCTTTTCAAGTTTCTTGTTTTTGCTTTTGAGAAGCCAGGTATCCCCAAATCAACTACAAATTGAAGCAGAAATAGGAAGGACATCAAGGAAGAACAAAAGTAGAAATAAGGAAAGGAGACAAGGGAGAAGTCAAGAAGAAAACAAAAATATTTTATTTTTAATTATTTTATCTTAATTATTTTGTTAAAAAAATTATTATTTTTATTTATTATTTTTTTAATAAATAAAATACATATATATATATAAATATTTATTATTATAAAAAAAATATTATTCTTTGTTATTCTGTTTTTCTCTTTGTTTGAGCATCTTATTTCTCTTGAGAAAACAGGTAACAAAAGAAGGGGACAAATTTCAAGGAGACAATCTCAACACTCGCTGCTCAACCACCTCAAGTAAAATAAATGTTAAATGGCTTATGCATGGCAGAATCAACCAAGGAGAACCCCTGGAGATTATGTTAGGTGGCAAGAACCAAGTTACTCCTCTCATGCACCAACTCAAGGTAACTTCTCTAATTACAACAGTTATTCTAACAATTTTTCACAGGATTGGGGAAGTTACCAGAATCAGAATTTTGGGAGATACCAAAATGATGTTTCACTCCACATGCAACCTTCTTTTCAACAACAACAAAGTTACTCTTCCTATCAACAAAGAGACTCCCACTTTTATGAGTTTTTGGAAGAATTCAATCAAAGCAATATACAATTCCAGAAAGAGAACGAAGAAAGAAGACGAAGCACTGACGCTTTGTTAAAACAGATGACAGAACAAAGGGAGTCAAGACTTCAGAGGGAAAGAGAAGAAGCAAGAAGAAACACTGACACCATGTTGTAACTGCTCAACAAGAAGAGAGAGTCTCCTGATGCAACAATTGAAGAGATAGCAGAAACAGGAGCTAACCAATAGTCGGAACAAATCTCAGAAAGGCAAATAGATAGTGACAATTTCATGAAAGAAAAGTGGAACGAATTTATAAAATTTCAGCGGTATTGTGAAGAAGAAGGACTAACGGTTAGTCTTGCACTAAAGGAGATAGAAAATATGATCAATTGTTGGGACAAGCAATCTTCAGCAAATGCATTACCCAACCCCGAAGAGCAGTGCGATGACATTGTTCAGCTGATAGGGGAGGAAATCAATGACAATCTGGATGAAGAAGAAGAAGAAAAAGAAGATGAAGCTGAAGAAACACAAGAAAGAGAAGCTGAAAAAGAAAAGGAAGAAGAAGAAGGTGTAGAAGAAGAAGAAGAAGAACAAGGAGAGGATGAAACAACAAAGATGGTGCTTAAAGAAGAGATTGGCTCTGAAAGGGAGGAAGAGAATACAACATGTGAGGGTGAACAAAGAGATGGTGAATCAAAGCCCGAGGAAGGAAGGCAAGTGATTTCAAGAACAGAGACCCTGCCTTATCCAACCAGTCCTTTAAAGGAAGATCAAGAAAGGCATGGTGCAAGCGATCAACCTTCCAGACCTCATAAAAGAAAGGCCTGCGATCACACTGACCAGAACAAGGCAAAGAGAAGAAAAGTCAAGCTAGACTTAAATTCAGAGCCTAGAGCCAGATTGAAGATCAAGTGGTCAGGTGTGTTTCATGTCAAAGAACCCCCTGAAGCAAAGAAATTGAGATAATTCTTTTGTGAACCATTCAAGCTTAAGGAGAAGAAGATTCATGCACATCAAACCAAGAAAGTAAAGAAAAGGACAGATTGCTCCAAGGCAAGATTATGGGGAGGTATACAGGCCAGAAAAAGGAAGGGTGCAGCTCACAGGCTCACCAAAATATTTGAGTTCCAGCCACCTTAAGAGAACAAGCGTCGAGTTATCAGACGTTAAACAAGCGCTTCCTAGGAGGCAACCCAGACATTTTTAAAGTTTTTAATTAATTCTGTTTTGTTTTCTTGTTTGTTAATTAGGATTTTTCATTTTTAGGATTTAGGAAATTTTCAAAATTGATTGGAGTAAGTTTTTGGAAAATAAATTTTTTAAAAAAAATTAGGAAGTAGCAGAAAACGTGACTGAAAATTGCAAATTACATTCTGTTTTCTGCGCTTCAACCTGCGCTGTAGCGCAGGTAAAGCGCAGAAATGCAATTTTAGTCACTGTATTCTGCGCTTCACTTGCGCTATAGCGCAGGATACGAAATTTTAAAAATATTTTATTTTCTCATGTACTACTTCCTCAGCTTTTCTTTTAACTCTTTCCACTCACAAACTTCCATCAATTTTGAAACTTTCAGTTATTTTTAATTTTTACCAATTGAAATCTTCATTTACTCTATTTGCACTTTAGGGTAGCAACCTTAGGATTGTGAATATTATTGATTATTGCTATCTTGAATGTGGTCTTGGCTGTGTGGAACATGAAGATCAATTTGCTGAATTGAAATACTCTTTGTTTTATGAGTTATTAAAGTTGAAAGTGTTATGCTCTGTTTCTTTCAAAAAAAATTTAAACTTTCACTTTCCATGGATTGATTGAATGCTTGCAAAACAATTGAGTATGTTCTGTTTTTAGGAAAGCATTACCACGTGCAGTGAAATTTTGTTGTGAAGAAAATAATTATTTATGCATGTTATTGGCAGGCTTCCATGTTCTTCATGAATTGCACAGACTGCTACAAAGTATAAAGACTAGTTGACCCCAAACCAATCAAAAGTACTAGACCCATACCTGGGTTTGCTGCTTGAAGATTCCGGATATTCTTGCAGTGGCCTGAGGACAGGCGTATTTGCCCAAGGAGGGATGGAGCAGCAGTAGGACAAGGACTTACAGGATACAGAGGATGAAGATTGATACTGGTGTTTTTTTTCTTTCTTTTAGTTTTTCTTTTATTTTCTACTATTTTTTTTTCTATTAATTAGGATTTTTTGTTTTATATTTTTAGAATTTTTAAAATTTTTAGGACTTTAGGATTAGGAATCAAGGTAATTATTTCCTTTTTCTCTGTAAATAAGTAGTTTAACTGACCAATCTAGGTAAGATGATAGGGTCTTGTGATTAATTCCATAATCAGTTAGGAGTAGGGTACTTCTCAAGAGAACCTATCATGATAGTTTATTAAATCCAGTAAGCGCTTTAGCAAGGAAATTTTAGCCCAACCGGTGAGATGAGAGCCCTAAACACTTAAACACTTATATTGAGAGCTTTTCACTGCTGCTTGTCAACTGTTATTGCTTGAGTTTCTGAAACTTGTCTTGCTTGTAGAAGGTATGGAAGTGACAAAGGCACAATTTTGTGATTCTAATATTCTGCTTAGTGCCAAATAGCCAACCATGCATTAATATTTCCAATTATTGATTGCCCATTTCAGCCTTTAATATTTCTTTTGATGCACCCCAACCATTATCAATGATCAATGATCATACCATGTCCCTTAACACTTGGGATAGAGAGCAAGGTGCACTACAACAAAATGGGACTAGCAATTGACAAAGAGGTTGGTCACAAGGAATCCAAGAGAAGGCACAAGGAATCACAAAGGAAAGATTCTCCCCCACCAAAAATAAGTTCTTTATGTTATGTATACAAAAAAAAATTCTGCACAAAGTGTGGAAAATAAATAAGTTGGGGGGAGAAAATTCTTCAAAAAAGAGGCCAAAGCTGAAAAAGGGTGACCATTCAAGAATCATCAGGTGAATTGAGAGAAGTTCCAAAGCACAACCACAAGATGCTCTCTATTCAAAGTGTTCCTTGAATAGCCAGAAAAACCATGATTTCTTGATAGCCCAACCTCATTACAACCTAAAGAAAGACCTTTTGATCCATATTAACTGCTTGCAGGTTCAGACCTTGGAAACGACTATCAATTCTAGTTGTTCAACAGTGGGTGAAAATGATTGAGGGAAACACTTACCCGTGAGAATGAGAGATTTCCTTGGTTTATCACTTATTGCTTTAATTGCTATTATTGAGAAAGTTTAATTGATGTTTGTATTCCTATCTTGACTGCTAATTGGTAATATCTCTTGATTTTGATTTTTTCTTATGGTTGGGAAGTCACTTCTGCTTAGGAAGGAGTTGAGGGATGATTACCTTGAATTAGTTTTGTTTTTGTGAAAATACACTGGGGAATAGAATTGATTGTGACTGCAAAGAGGTCTCTTGCTTGAGGACAAGCAAGAATTTAAGTTAGGGGGAATTTGATAAGTGAAAAATAGTTGATAAATTAGTATATATTTCATTTCACTTATCAAGGACAAATGATAATTTTACCCCATTTTTATCCCTTTTTATTTAATATTTAATAATTTGTATTTATTAATCCTAGTTTTGAATTTGATGCTATTTTAATAGATTTATTGCTGATTTTTGCAGGATTCTTGCAATGATTTAATTCAGAGATTAAATGGCATTAAATGAGGAGGATTTATGCAAGATTGGAGATTGATTGAGGATAATTAATTAAAGATTTGAAGCGGATTTGAATCATTAATGAGGAGATCAGAGCCAATCAATCAAAGATATTGCAGACAAGCTTCCCAAATAAACAAGGATTGCACAATAAATACAAAGATATCAGAAAATAAAGGGAAACAAGGAAGGACAAACGCGCGAAAACCAGTCTCGGGGAGAGATCAACAATTAAAAGAGGAAAGTTGAAGCTGCAGGACGCTAGTTGCGCTTCACCCTGCGCTATAGCGCAGGTGAAGCGCAACTCTCTGGAATCTGCGCTACAGCCTGCGCTGTAACGCAACTTGAAGCACAGAACACGCAGATTGCTTCCCTGTTACCATTTTTAAGAGGATCTCTTCCCAAATTTGCTTTGTCTTTCCTAATCTATAAATAGGAACCTTTTGCATCAGTAGAAAGGGGTTAGACAGTGTGGAGTATAGTATTGTAATCTCGTCTAGTGATTATGTACTGTAACTAAGTTTAGATTAGGAGAGGAGGAGTGCTTCACAAGGATTGAAGATGGTGACAGCATCTTCGGTGGTGTGTATGACTACTCCAAGTAGTTAACTCTCCAGTAGGATTGAATGTAATCGATTTTATCCCCAAGTGTATGTAAATTCTATTTTACTATTTCTAAGCTCTCTGTCTATAATATTGGTAATCTTATTCTGTGTTTATTCCTAATTCCCGCGGTTTACGCCTGGAGTTATAGGCTAGTCTTAACTGGGTCAGTTCTGGCTAGGAGCGAGAGTAGGGGAGCGGATTCTGAAGAAACTCACTCTCTGATTGAAAGAGGACTCGGTTACTACTGTACCGAAAAGGGGTGTTTTGCTAATGATTGAGGGGGCATCCGACCAATAGGCTTGGTAATCCGATAGCAAAGGGTTAGTTGATTGTCAATCCTGGAAGCGAGAGATGGGTATATCTAATGAGCGATGGGTAGTGACAGTATTCTAGCGAAGGTATACATTCATTTGGTAGGCCACGTATTTCAAATAATCCTTTACAAACTGAACAAATAGAGTAAAATAAGCCGAGGGTAAGTCTGTCGCCTGGGAGAGCCCGCATAGTTTACCTTTGAGTGTGTGAGGCCGCTGGTAACTCGGGGTCTTAGCAATAGAGTTTGTCTACAGTATTATAGAGTAAACCTAAAATAATAGATAGTCTTTACATACATGAAGGGTGTGATGAGATGAAGTTCAATCCTAATCCAAGTAAAATATCTCTAACTCTACCTTTCTAATTCCCATTGATCCTACCTGCTATTTATATTTTCGCAACCATATTCACTCTAAACTGTTAATTCTCTTGATAAATACGATTTCGTTTTACATAAATTGTCGTTCCCTGTGGAGACGATATCTTACTTACTATTATGCTGCTGGATTTGTGGTTCGCTTGCCAAAAACCCATCAAATATGAAGAAGTATATTACTTTGGCTGTTGCGTTTAACCTAATCTAGAATGATTTCATTTTTTATAAGGTTAACGCAATAGCCAAAGCTATAGGCTTTTTCAATCTTTCTTCTTAAAGGATATTAGGTTAAACATAACAGCCAAATACAAATTCATTTAAAAATAAATGAATTTATTTGTTAGTTCCCCAAGTACTTCTTGATTTCTTCCCCAAGTCCCAAGGTGGTTAAACAGATTAGATAAAATATTCTTTTTGCCTTGGTTCTAGTAAAGCTTGTGGGGAAGGAAGAAGAGAAAGAGGCATGGAAGACATGAGTCAAGGACTCATTATAGCTTAGGATAGGTTCCTTTCTAATGTATTGAGCACTTAGGATAGTTTCTTTTCTAAATGTATTTCCAATGTATTCGAATTTGTGTAATTCGAATCTAGATTATGAATAAAAAGAACTATCATTTTCCTCTTTGAATACCTGAAATGTATTATTTCTCGAATCTACGTTTACCCTCTTTTCGAATTTCTAAAGCCTTCTTTGTGTCAACTTCAATCAAGAATTTTCTAAGTTATCAGACTCATTATTAAAATTCGAAAAAGTTAACTTTGACCTCTTCTGTAAATTCGAAAAATACCAAGTATTCATAACTTGTGGAATTCGAAATATCCAAAAATCAAATCCCAATAGCATGTGATGTGTGTAACGTCCTAATTTCTAAATTCGAGAATTAAGCCCGTTGGAAGCAAAATTCCTGAATTTTTGAAATTATTTCGCTTCATTACTGATATCGGTAACAAGCACACTAAAAAAAAATGCTTAGTTAACTCCAACGATTACATAATCTTAAAACGATGACCAAACATCATAATTCTATAAATACAATTTCCACTTCGTGGCTCAAAAATACATCATCCAAAATATAGAATTTCTAACCTAACCTAACATGGGTTAACCTACATGTATACACCAATTCCCCTCATGGGGTTAAAAATAAATAACCAAGGGTGGAATGATCCACTTAGGTGCTTCTAACTCTTCATCCATACATCCGGCCAAGCAATCTTTCATAACTAACTTGAACTCACAAACATGGGGTGAGACTAATGTTTCAGTGAGCATAACTATGCAGCAGGCAGTGTGGGTAGACAGGCAGATGCATTCAACAAGGAAAACACAACAAATCATGACATGATGTCTCAACTGAATATAAACATGATATGCATGACTTGCATTACCCGGCAAACGAGGTCTTATCACATATCCCTGTGTGGCTAGACTTGAGCTCAGACTACAAGAAACGTCTTCCTTGGGTACTAATCACCACCACTAGGTACTAATCACCCTGTGTACTAATCACCCATATTAATTGGGGGCCGAAACCCGAGTTTTTAACTGGGGACTGGGTACTAATCACCCTTATAAACTAGGGACCGAAGTTCATTAAACTAGTGACTGAAGTCATATCTTGTTTATTTCGTGTGATTTGGGCCAAAGCCAAATTCATTTTCTGATTATTAACTGGGCCGAAGCCAAATTCATTTTCCATGCTTTCAACAAGTAAGGCTAACCATGCCTCCAAAGCTTCTTTCTATCTCTAGGGTTCTCTCCCTCTCTCTCTAGAAGTGAAGGGATGAAAGAAAGTGAGAGAAATGGGCCCTAACAGTGTTTTTAAAGAGTTCTGATCGAGTTCCCTTGCTCAAGCTCGCTCGAGCGAGCCCTGAGCGGAATTTCCAACATTTCCTCTCTGTTTTTCTCGTTCAGGCCTCGCTCGGGCGAGCTTGAGCGATAAAACTAGAACAATTTCCCCTATTTCTGCTAATATCTCGCTCAGGCTCGCTCAAGCGAGGTTGAGCGCGATTATCAGGAAGTTTCGGGTTCAAATGAGATTGGAATACTATCGTGTTATATATCAAACTGAAGCCCCGAATCTTAGCTTTTTAATTCAAGTGGAATCACCTCAATTGGACACCTAAAACTCTAGATATTATCGAATTAGTGCACCAAGGTCATTAGGCTTAAAACCCAAAATTAAGCAACAACCTTGGTTGAAGCCCAACGGAGCACACTTCACGTGAACTATGATGTAAATCATCAATTCACTTCAATAAGGCTAAGGTTAAGGGTTCTAAGTGTCCATGAGACTATCCCCCCTCTATTCCCCCGTTCCTTTCCACAAAATCACCTTTCTACCCCGGTTCCTTAAGTCTACGCTTCTCCTTTTCCTATCTGCTAATTTGTTTAAGCTTAGTTCCTTCCGTCTCAATCTAATTCCCTAGTTCCAATGTCTCTACTTCCTTCCTCACTTATTCACCATGCTAGCATGTCCATCATCGGGCGGGACTCCTCCTAAGTTAACTTTATAGTCATGTTGGACTTGATACTTGGTTTTTCCCTTCTTAATTCTCCTAAAACTCACAACTCTTAACCAATCTCCTAACCCTTATCTTATTTTCCCCTCAAACCCCTAAGCCCTCATTTTGCTTTTAACTTCCTTCTTGCGTTGGGATTCATAGCCTAAGACTTCTGTTGTATTTTCTAGGTCCTGATTTTTGGGTTGTTAAACTGTGGAGAAAATGAATGAGATTCTTAGAGACAAATTTGTGGAGCTTTTATAAAATGCCAATACCTTAAAATGGTTTGGGGATCGAACTCTTTTGTACTCCACTCTTCTATTCTTCACTTTCTTCTCCAGTGCCAGGTGCTCTCATTCTCTTATACTTTCGTTTTTATTGATTTTCTTCCTGTTATGCTATTACATTTTAATTTAGCTGATTTAGCTTAATTTACCAAGATGGAGAAATGAATTAATTGATTTGTGGATATCAAATCACAGTCCTGTTAGAGAGTGCTTATTTGCCTTGCTTGTTATTTTGTCTTCTGAACTTTAGTGAGAGACCATTAAAATTTTCCAACTTCCTGCGATTGATTTCGTTTTATGCTACGTGACCCTGTTTATATTTTTTATGGTATATATCATATTGAATTAGAATGATCAGGGAATCGTGTTGTACAAATTATTTGCTATCTATCTTTACCTTTTCTTTGTCTGATAAATTTTGTTGTTCTCCTTTATAATGTAAACTATACAATATGTGTTAGATTTTCTTTAGGTTTGATGCTCTATGGATTTAGGCTTAACTTGGGAATTTGATAAAGGTTGTGGGATTGTCTTGCGGTTAGCTATGACGTAAAATGTGTAATTATTTGTTTGTATGAAGATGACATACTTATTTTTTTAACTTGTGAAGTAATAATAAATAATGCTAAATTATTTCTTGCATCTAAATTTGGCACGAAAGACATATCTTAGGAAGTTTGGATACTATAAAGAAAAACCTGAGTACCTCTTATGATACTAATATTCAATTAAAGAAGAATAAAGGTGATTCTGTTGTTTGTTCAATTGAGTAAGCCCAAATTATTGGAAGTTTATTTCATTTTAATAATTTATGGAATAAAAAAAAAAATTGAGGCACCATGAATTATGACATTGGATATAGTGGATTTTGCACTATATTGTAATGATATAGTGATGGTAATTTTCATTTCAATGAGAATGAATTCTCAAGTGAATTTATTTTTAATCTCAATGGAGGAGTTGTCACTTGGTAGTGCAAGTAGACTTGTATAGTCTCGATCATCTATGATGATGGCCAAGTTTATTCTCAATTTGGTAAGATATGAAAATGATTGACTGAGAAATTTCCTAGCATATATTCTTTTTTGGAAGAAAACATGTTTCTTCCATATCTATATATTGTGATTGCTATATGGCAATAGCAAATTAAATACAATTTATAATTGAAAATTGTGACGTATACGTATACAATATTATTTCTTAAAGTAGCAACTAAATGATGGGGTTATATCCCTAATCAATGTGAGGTCAAAAATAAATTTGACCATTTTCTCCAAAAGCAAGAAATGGTAACCCAACCTTTGTGATTAAAACATCGAGGAGAATAAGACTAAAGCTAATTTGATACTAACAGTGATGGTAAACCCAACCTTTGTGATTGGAGATCCAATGAAGAAGGTTCCATGGGTAAGAACAAGTCACTTGTTAGTTCTATTAGCAAAATTTATTTATCTCTTCCTATGGTGTAGAAGTGCTAGATTGCATTATTGAGAGGATAAGCTTAAAGCTTTTAATGAATTTCATATCCTTTATGGGTGGTGTATGAAGTGCAACACACACTCGATGAAATCACCTATATGAGTGTCAAGTGGGGACGCTTGTATGAGATTGTGACGTAATCTTTAGAGCAGTCATGAATACCAGGCGCGCGCATGGCCTATTAGCGCAAAACAACGTGAATAACGAGAATTATGGGAGTATAATATAATTGGTAGACCTCTAACTTACACCAAAGTGTTTTGATTCAAAGAGTTTACTCTACCAACTCACTTGTATCATATGTTTTATCAGTCTAGGTCTGGTTAAAGTCTAAAAGACATCATATTCGACGCATTTATGCCCATGCCATTAACCCAGGAAAATTTGCTTTTCAGATTTCATAAATATATTTTCTTAAAACTTTTGAAATATGTGGGGGATTGTCGGATATTTTGTGTCTGATTCAAAAGTTTTAAAGAGTCAAGTCTCACAATGCCTAGGTGAGGAAATATAATAAACTTATTTAATTTTAAATTAGAAAATTAATATTAATTTTATTGTTATTTTTATTGGAATAAACTTTGACTTGGTCAATTCATTAATTTTTTGTTACATCTCTTTTTATCATAAAAAACCTTTTTACTTTCTTGACCTAGTAGAAGTAGCCTCCATAATCATCCCCTTCGATCTCTATCTTTGAGATTTATCCCGGGTTAAACAATCTCCATTTTCTGGTTGTTCTATATCTTGACCTATTGGTTGGAAGAGTGTGTTAAATTCTGAGGAGTTTTCGTGTACTCACGAGTAAACTCTTGAGGATAGTGTGTCAATACACGTCTCAGACTTTGTGGTTCCTTGTTCACTCTCCCCAATTTTTCTAACACACTTATCACACCCCAAAAATAAGGTGTTAAATTTTAATATTATTTAACAAAATAACCCACAATACCGGTCTAACAATATCCAAGAATATCCCACAATCTCTCATAAAACTTGACAAAGGAAAGCCCAATTAGTTATATATATTATTTATAAAGTTTAAATATTTAAAATCTTAATAAATTTTACTTATAAATATTTATTTATATATGAGTATTTTAGCCTTTATCAATTATACCTTTATTTTTCTCCACTCTATTTATTTCCTATCAAACAACTCTAATTTCTATATTTCTCACTCATTTATCTCTTATATATTTCACTCAATACTATTTCTCTTCATCTTACCAAATTGATTATATGATATATATCAATCATTGCATCGCATACACAACAACTCTTATGGTTAGCCAAAAAAAATACACGCCACAGTAAAGTGAAATCTTATTACACATCTCCATCATTTCAAATTGAGGCTAGAGCAGTCTACTTAACCAACAGAGACCTAAAAGCAATACCCCAAAGCAAGGCCACAAACCTTTTGACTGTAAAAAAATAATAGACCCCAATGACTAATGAACAAAAAACAACTCGCGTGTAATATAATAGATAGCGAAAGTGAGATCCCTAGCAGGTTTCCCTGAAGCCGACTATGAGATCGGGCTTCATAACTTCATACCTATTCTCTTAAAACTCAAACCCGAACCCACCCCGATATTTACGGGGCGGAGATAGGAAGAGCAAAACCAACCCTCATCTTGCCCCATCGTTATGTCCATTTCCATACTTATATAAGATATATTTATATGTTTATATTATTAAATAATTAATATTTTTTTCAAAAAATAAATTACTATTAATATATATTATAATCATAAAAATTAATTATTACTTTTATAATTAACAAAAGTGTGGATAATGGTAAGTGGGTAAATATTCAAGAATTAGAATTGCTATCCACACAACGAAATGTCTGACACGGATATATATATATATATGGGAAACATACTATAATACCCTAGCTAATCCGTATCAATTGCCATTTGCCATTCCCCATAGGGACAAAAAAAAAGTCACTCACGTTGCAATATATAGTCAAATTGTAAAGAGGTCCAGAAAGTCAAAATCCCTCCATCGCATATTCCAAGAGTGTGTTTGCTAATGCCAATAAGTTAGCTACTAGCTTATTTGACTAGCTTATAAGCTAGTTTGACCAACACAAAAATGTTTGGTAAGATACCTTAAAGCAGCTTATTTTAGAAGCTTCTAACTTATAAGCTACAAGCTACTTCACCTAGCTTATAGCTTGTAGCTTGTAGCTTGTAGCTTATTTAATTTTCTTCCATCACTATCCCTTATAATTTAATACATTTCCCTTATTATCCTTAATTTTTTTATACTTATTATTATTTATTTTCAATTTTAATAACAACAACCTTTCAAAAAAAATTTATCTATTATTACTTTTTTTTCATAAGTCAAATTTCATTGAAGGGGACTAAGGGTGCTCAAACCTAAATATAAATATAGAAAAAGAAGAAAAATACAAGCAAGTAACCAAAACCAACAATCCTAAACATAACCACTAAAATACAAACAACTTAAATAGACACATTTTCCTTATAAAAGCATTCACTCCCTGCACTAGACCTAAAATACTCCAATAAGGCAAAATAACCGAACCATAAAACTCAACTACAGTAGCTATCCTTCACTCCCGTAAAATTATCGTTAATCAAAAAACATGGATCATATCAGTAAAAGTGCAATAATGGGACTTTTCCATCAAAAATAAAAACAAATAACGTACATAGAATTTGACGCACCAGTCTCATACCATGTGCGTAATGAAGCTCAATAGCCTTAGCTGAAGACATGACAGAACCCAAAAGTTTATGAATAAAAACTGCAGTAGCAGGGAACAATAGTAAAATGAGAAATGCACCACGTCTCTTTTTTTTATTTATTTATTATTATCTATATAATAAATAATTTAAAAATTACTAATTAATTAAATTATTATTTTTTTACTATTTTATAATTTTTTTTTTATATTACACTATTTATTTTATCAATTTTATTATTTATTTTAATTTTTAAATAAATATTTTATCATTAAAAGGTTTAATAAAAATTTGATTATTTTTTAACAAATCTAAAATTATAGTTATATAATAATATATTTTTGTCTAGAAAACACAAATAGAATTTATATAATAAAATTTATATAGTTATGTCCTTTTATGTCATTTTACATATATCAACTAGTTTATCAGCTAGTTTTATCAAACACTTCTAATTCAATAAGCTAGCTTATCAGCTAGCAGCTAGCTTATCAGCTAATTTTGCCAAATACACCTCAACATTCTAAACAAATAAACATAACTCAGATTTCCAAAAAATTCTACTCAGAAGTCACTGTCAAGAAAAATTCTAATTTCGTACAGTACCACAACCACCACTATTTTCATTTTATTACGAGTAAGGCCTTATCATATACATATGCGTTGTTCTTCTTCAAATCTAGTATTTCCTCTAGAAGGATTCGTTTATAGTACTCGACCCGATCCAAGATTCCAAATAATGAATTCCTATGTTTATAATCCTCAAAAACTGTTGTGTTATTGAAATATGCTTCATCAATAGTGTAAGAAAACAGGTTACAAGGAATTTATAATATAGGATTGCAATCAGAGACTTTAATTAATTAATTAATTGATGAAAGGGTAAATCAGAAATGGTCTCTGTTTTTGCCTTGTGAATATGTATTACTAACCATTCGATTTTGACCCAATCCTTTACAAAATTTTCCGTATTCCACCAACTACTCTTGACGAATTTTTTAAACTTTAAGCCTTAACATTCAGCAAGAAAAGGGGTAAGTTCGGAAAAAAGAAAACTAATCAGATTTCTCAAGGATTGAGATATAGTCTAAAATGATCTTTGATTTAGGTTGCACATTATTAAAATAATATTACAAGAACAAGTCCATGGTAAAATGTTAACTGGACGAGGTAATGGGTTTCACATTTGCTTGCTTGGCTTTGATGTGAACATCTTCTCAGTCGACTATCTGATCAAGCACGATATGTAGTTGCTAAAGAATGGTTCATCATCATATAAAGATTAATTAATTATGGTGAAGATAAACTGCATACCTCTTCAAGATTTCATCCTTATAAATAGCAAGCTTTCTCATGCAACAAAATTCAATTCTCACAAGCAATTACATACGCAAACTCGTTAATTAAAAATCGAGTAGTATTGAGAGGAAAAATGAAAGTTGTGTACTTCACTATTGCCTTCTTGGCGTCCTCTGCTGTCTCTGCCTATGATCCCAGCCCTTTGCAAGATTTTTGTGTGGCAATCAATGACACCAAAAATGGTGGTATGTATAAACATTCCTAATAACTCTTGTTTTCAACATTTTAGTTTGTTTCTCATGTCAAGAAAAATTACAAATGAACTTTTCTAATATAAAAATTGTGTTTTGTTAATTTGCAGTATTTGTGAATGGAAAATTTTGCAAAGATCCTAAACTTGTCAAAGCTGACGATTTCTTCAAGCATGTGGAACCTGGGAATACCTCTAATCCACTTGGTTCAAAAGTGACTCCAGTGACCGTTAATGAATTATTTGGACTAAACACACTTGGCATATCTTTGGCTCGCATAGATTTTGCACCAAAGGGTTTAAACCCTCCTCACACCCATCCTCGTGCCACAGAGATCCTTATTGTTCTTGAAGGCACTCTCTATGTTGGATTTGTCACTTCCAATCAAGCTGATGGTAGCAATCGTCTCTTCACCAAAGTGCTCAACAAGGGTGATGTGTTTGTGTTCCCAATTGGTCTCATTCACTTCCAACTCAATGTGGGATATGGCAACGCTGTTGCTATTGCTGGTCTCAGTAGTCAAAATCCAGGAGTTATCACTATTGCAAATGCTTTATTTAAAGCTACTCCACCAATTTCTTCGGAGGTTCTTACCAAAGCTTTCCAAGTGGACAAGAACATAATTGATTATCTTCAGAAGCAGTCTTGGTACGACAACAACTAGTTTGAAAACATGGATGGTCATTTATTTTGATTGATTATTTTATTTCAGTGTTTTAATCATGTTATGTATTTGCTCGTCTCCAAATACTTATTTGTAAGAATAAAATGATTGTCTGTTATATTTATATAGCATGACTCTTCTTTTGTATTTTTATTGTGGGTCTAAATAAAGAGCCATTTTGTGCCATTCGATCTTTTGCTAAGTTGATTTTTTTCACCTGTTGCATTAACTGCTCGTTATTCGTTAATTTTTTTTTGGTAATGGGGGCAAAGATAAAGCAAAAACACTATGCCTATAGTATTAGCAGTAATAAGTTGCTCCATCTCATGAGGGAGATCCTGAAGAACACAATGGATTATCCCCTGCAGCTCCTTTCTTAGCTAATAAATTCGCACACATATTTCCTTCACGCAATCTATGGATGACAGATGCAGTCCACTCTCGAGCGATAAGACTACGAATTTCCTTAACCAGACAAGCATATTTGCGGAAGTGGGAAACGTCCTTCTTGATAAGAGAAACAGTTGTTTGAGAATCACTCATGCACTTGACATTTCTGATATCATTATCCCAGCAAAGGTGCAAACCTCTTAAAATTGCAGTCAGTTCAGCCATCAAAACATCCTCCTCACCCAGATAACCAAAAAATCCCATTACCCAATCTCCATTCATATTGCGAATCAAACCTCCAAAGCCAGCTCTATTGTTCATCACACTCCCATCTGTATTAGGTGCAACTTGATCCATTGCAGGGGCTTCCCAACGAACTAGTCTGGGTTCCCTAACAATTGGAGACAAAGCAAGCTCTTTTGTACTACATTAACAAGATGGTATCTCAGATATCATGAGGCAAGAAAGTCCAAAGTTGTTCTAATCTCCACATACCATTAACAAACAAGTCTCTAATGTCATGGATATTAACAAATGCCACATGTGAGCAGAGAGGGCCAATGCCAAGCCAATTTGAATACCAAAAACTCGCATCTCCAGGTGCCTACTTTAAAATAGAACCCAGGTCTGAGCACCTTCCTAGCTTTCATAACAGAAATCCAAATATAAGACCCCTAGACATGGGAGCGTCCAAAACGCAAGTGCCCTTCAAGTACTTGGCACGGAGCAATTCCACCCAGAATTTGTTACTGAACATAAGGTCCCAAATAAGCTTTCCAAGAAGAGAGATATTATGGAGTCTAGCTATTCGCACCCCAAGCCTCCCTGTTTTCTTGGTTGAGTTATTTTTGACCAACTGACTAAATGAATAACTTTAGGGAGAGTCTAAGATACACAAGTAAAAAATTTGTGTACTTGTACACAAATAAATTCAGCCATTAGATATAATAGTATTTTATTGAAGGGGGTTGATCTTATACAATCAAGCATTACATATTAAAGGACTTCCTGATTTTGCAATGGTGGGTATGCAGCTAATAATATTTGTGTGTTCACTAATTTTGTGGATGAGAAAGCTAAGTTAGTTTCGTGAATGAACGGGATGCGATGGTAGATCGATGATGGTGTTGGGAAACTTTCCCGTGACAAAATCCATGGTGGGTTTGGGAAGTTTACGCCTTTAGGTTCCATATCACAACCAAAACAAGAGATTGATAACATGTTGGAGATGATGTTCGAGAGTTTTGATGGAGATCGGAATGGTGGCATCGATCTGAAGGAGTTAAAGGCCTTAATAACGAAGACTATGCATACCATTGCTCATGGGGTAAATGGCTCTCCCATCACTGCGATGAGAAGGTGTTCTGCTGCGGCAAAAGAGAATTTCCGGCATCACCAAGCATTTACGACGGAATAGAATTTCCCTTGTTATTTTTATTTTTTAAAATGATTAGGAAAGTTATTTTTTTAGTTGAATTGTGTGGTCATTCTGCAATATTAAAATATTAAAAAAAAACAATGACTACCTTTTTAACCTCCTATAACAAGTTAAATTGACTTGTGTATCATAACACAAGTTTTTAATTTGTGTATGTTAGAACTTCCCATAACTTTATTATTTTCATTCTTCCAAATGAAATTCCTAGTTGTGTTGTCAAGCTTATCACACACATATTGGGGAAACCAATATGCTTGCATTGTGTGAGTAGGAATAGCAACTAGGACAAAGATAACCAAAGTCACTCTTCCAAGTTTATTTAAAAGCTTTTGCTTCCAAGAGGCTAGCCTATCATTAACACGATCAAGCACTAGTTGGAAGTGCTCCCTTTTAGGCCTCCCTTGGAACACTTGAAAACTCAGATACCTGCCAAGATTTGTAGTGAATTGGATAGATGACTATAGCATGAATCCGATCCATCTGGACATTAGAGACCCCCTTGGAAGCTAATTCTCTAGACTTTTCTAGATTAATTTTCAACCGAACACCTAACAGAAATCATCTAGAAGACTTGTCAGAAACCGGACTTGACTATTCTTGGCTTTAATGAATAAAAGGCAGTCATCTGCAAAAAAACAAATGGGAAATTTGTGTCCCTCTGTGCGAAATTGAAATAGGTTGCCACTTTCCCTCAATTACCGCTTCGAAGATTAAGAATCCCAGTTTTTCCATATATAAAATAAACAGATAAGGCGATATGGGATCACTTTGTCTAAGCCCTCTCACTAGAGAAAAATAAGAAGAACGACTCTCATTCCAAAGCAAGCATAGAGAAGAAGAAGTCACACAACTCATGATCAGTCTTATAATTCCAAGAGGGAAACCAAAGTCCACCAGAACTTGTTAAAGGAAGTCCCAATCTACTCTATCATATGCTTTTTCTAGATCAAGTTTGAAAACCAAATCCCCCATTTTCTTCTTTAACTTATGCATATAGTGGAGGACCTCCTAAAGTATAATACCATTATCCAACATCCCTCTACCCGGAATGAAGCTACTCTGAAGGGGATTGATGATGTCATTTAGATAAGGCCTTAACCTATTCACAATCACCTTGGTTATCAATTTGTAGACTACATTGCACAGACTTATAAGCTTAAAATCCTTGAAATGTTGTGGAGCATCTACTTTTGGGATAAGGACAATTAGAGTTTCGGCCATCTTAAAATCAATTTTCCCCCAAGAGAAAGCATCTATGACCAACCGCCAAACATCATCTCCCAAAATATGCCAAAATAATTTGAAGAAAATAGGTTGGAAATCGTCCGAGACTGGGGCCTTATATGACTTCATAGACATGAGAGCTTGATGCACTTCCTCCTTAGAAACAGGCCTGGTAAGATGGTTAATGCACTTCTCTCCTAATCAGGGCAACCCACGAGTACTAATCAAAATGTGATGAGCCTCTTTCATACAAAACAATTTTTTGTAGTAATTAATTGCTTCATGTTGAAGAGTCTCATTATTAGTAAACCATTCACCAGATGCAATATGAAGCCCATTAATACGATTTCGCTTCCTCCAAACAATGGTTTGGGTATGGAAGAAAGAAGTATTTCTATTTCCAAACAGCACCCATTGTTCCCTAGATTTCTGGTACCAGTGAACCTCCTCCTGAAAAAGAATAGAGTCATATTCCACCTGTAATTTCTTCCGAGTTTCCCAAAGTGAAGCTGAGTCGACTTGTTCCAAACAACGTTGAATACCTGGAGCCTATTCTCAATATTCCTTTTGCGAGAAAAACATTACCAAAGTACTCCTTATTGAATTTGTGAGACTCCTCCTGGACTTGACATAATGCTTGCATGGCACTACCTGTATTTTCCTCCCAGGCCAATTTCACCAGCTTCTCAAAATCTTCATGTGTTGCTCAAATAGCCTCAAAATGAAAAGGTTTTTCACCTTGTCTCTTATGTAGAGGACCACATCGTATCAATAAAGGATTACAGTCAAAATACAATCGACACAAGTGCTCCAGAGAAGCCTCATGAAAAGCAACATTCCAATTTAGTATCTCCCGAAGCACGATCAAGCCTCCTATAAAAGTAACGTCCCCCTGTCCCAGCTCTTTGCCACGTGAACTTCCTACCACAATAACCCAAGTTTATCAGTGAGCAATTATCCAGCATGGAAGCGAATGCTGAAGCTCGAGAATTGCTAAAAACTCCCCCTCTCTGCTCATGTGAAAATAAAATGTCATTAAAGTCCCCAATCAAAGCCCAGGGACGTTGAAAAGAATGTCTAAGTTGGCAAAGGTGAGCTCATAGTGTTGAGTCTAAAAAATATCATTAAGTATTTA
Organism: Sesbania bispinosa; assembly: GCA_026901365.1. NCBI lineage: Eukaryota > Viridiplantae > Streptophyta > Magnoliopsida > Fabales > Fabaceae > Sesbania > Sesbania bispinosa. The sequence goes on along the minus strand of QLOH01000069.1, from coordinate 136,256 downwards.
ATAATGATTGAGTCTCATTTTCCTAAGTTTTAATGAGTAATAACAAATTATGTTAAAATTACATTTGCAAGAAGTGCCTAAGCTTTTAATGTGTTTTTCATGTTTCAGCAAGATGACCATCTGAAGTGATCTATTGTCTGAAGAAGTAGGATTATTTGAAGTGGTTTGTTCGTCTGAAGCATGTGATCATTTGAAGACTAGAAGACCTTCTAAAGACGTATGACGTGGCAGTTTGTCTGAGATAAAAAACCATCTGAAGAGTGAAGATCTATGATAAAGACTCATGTCTGTTCAACGCCTTCTGAAACAAGTCTTTGGTCTAACCTTATTAAAGCAAGCTGCTCAAAGACTTTCCTGCACATTTGAAATTCATGCACTATAAAGGAAATGTCTGCAACGTAGTCTTTGTAGTGCTTAGAATAGAGACACGCTGCACCATCTACCTTGTAATCTGTCAAAAGCTATCAGAAGTTATTCCACAATGGTATTAATAGCATTTAATGATATCTCTCAACGATGATCTCAACGTACTTCATCTCAAGAAAGTATAAATAGCTTCATGCACGTCTTTGCAAAGTGGAGAACAACCTAAGAAAGAAAGAGCCAACACGCTGCTAGTTTTATGCTCTATAACATACTCTGATTCATTCATTCTTGTATAATAACTTTCATATCCTAAGTCTTACTCAGTTTATTTGTACATCATTTCAATTTAAGCTATGAACTGTTTGTAGTTCCTAAGCTTGAACAATTTCTTTCATTCTTAAAATCTTGGGTGTTGAGCCTGGAGAGGCTTGTTTGTTAAACAATACTTGGTTGTGAGCCTAAAGAGGCTTGTTGGGAAAGAATACTTGTTGAAGAGCCTGAAGAGGCTTGATAAAAAAGATTACTTGTAATCTTCTGAAGATTAAGTGAAAATTCAGTTGTTGTGTTTTGCCCTGGGACTGGATGTAGCTCATTGTGGTTGTGAGTGAACCAGGATAAATCTCTGGCTAAGTTCTATCTTCTCTAAACTCTTTAAATTCAGTTGTAAAGCTAACAAGAAGGGACATAAAGTGATAGATATAAAAGCTTTTAACGTAAACTCAGTTTTTAGAAAAACAAGTTTTTCAGTCTAAAGCTGCTTCAGACAAAACGTTAACCTTCAGATTATCATTCTTCATCAGAAAGCTTTTGCCAAAACTTACTGTTTGCAAAAAGGTTTCCATAAACGTTAAAGTTTTATTGAAACACTATTCAACCCCCCTTCTAGTGTTTCCCTGTTTATTTCTACGGTTGGTATAAGAGCTCAACCTCGGGTTGAAAATCTAACAAGTGCAGAGGATAAATTATCCAGATGGAAAACTCTACAAGCAACAGACAATATATCACAGAAGGAGCCTCCACCACTAGGCCTTTAGCTTTCAACAGAGTGGACTATCACTATTGGAGAGATCGTATGAAGTTGTTCATTGAGAGAAATAACATAGATCTTTGGGATGTTGTCACTGATGGTGACTATATTCCAATGCATGGTGGATTGCCCATACCTAAGTCTGAATGGACTGAGGAGCAAAAGGCTCGTGTTCAGCTAAATGCCAATGCTAAACTCTATTTGATTTGTTCTCTGAACAAATATGAATATGAGAAAGCTCATGGGTGCACATCTGCCAAGGAGATCTTGGACACATTAGCATCAGCCCATGAAAGGACTGAGAATGTTAAACAGTCCAAGATCAGCATGTTTGTTCATTAATATGAGATGTTCAAGATGCATGAGTCTAAAACCATTGATCAGATGTATGGAAGGTTTCAGACTATAACAAATGGACCGAGGTCATTAGGGAGAACCTGTGAATCTGGAGATAATAATTGAAAGATTCTAAGGAGTCTACCTAAGACTTGGAGACCCAAAGTCACTGCCATTCAAGAGGCAAAAGACCTCAACTCTTTAAGAATGGAAGAACTATTGGGCTCTCTCAAGGTCCATGAGTTAGAACATGGCGAAGATGAATCCAAGAAGAAATCACTGGCACTGAACACAAGAGCCAGACAGCTTAGGCATGGAAGCATGAAAGCCATGCAAGCTGAAGAGACTTCGGACGGTGATGAAGAGTCTGAAGCCAGTTCAGAGGGAGATGAAGATCTTGCCCTTCTAAGCAGAAAAATAAAGAGAAAGGAAAGTTCAGAAAACATCAAGCCTCCGGATTCAAACAAGGTAAGTCCAGTAAAGATTCTTTTTCTACTGATAAAATTACTTGTTTTGAATGTAAGCAGCCAGGACACATGAAGGCTGACTGTCCCAAGCTCAAGAAACCTTCCTTCCAGAAGAAGAAGGGGCTAATGGCCACTTGGGAAGATCTTGATGAGTCAACCTCAGAAGAAGAGGAAGATGCTTCAAAAGAAGCAAATCTATGCCTGATGGCTAGCCTTCCATCATCTGACAGCTCAGAATCTGAGGTAATACCTCAAACTCTTGAGGATCAGTATGATGATCTAGTTGAAAGTTCCAAAGAACTTTTCAATTAGTATAAGGAGCTCTCAAGAGCATTTACAGAAGTTAGCAACAGAAATGAGATTCTAGAAAAGGAAAACCTTATATTCAAAGAAAATCTCTTGAAACAAGAGACTGGGAGTTCCAATGATCTTTCTAAAGAGAATCAAAAACTTCAAAGAAAGATTGAGGAACTCACTAGGGACCTAGCTAGATTTGTCAAAGGAAATGATAACCTCAACAGATTATTAGGAACTCAAAGAAATTCCCTTGACAAAAGTGGCTTAGGCTTCTCAGATTATACATCATCTGAACCTTCAGTTTTAAAAGTTCCTGATAAAGGTAAGAGGAAAGGTAATGGGTGTTCCCATTGTGGCAAACCTGGACACAATGTGTAACAGTGTAAGCACAAAAGGAAATCTAGGCCCAAATCTAACAAGAAAGGACCCAAGAAAATATGGGTACCTAAGCTTTTGATTATTCCTGTTGCATATGTCTTTAATAGGACAAAGTAAACCCCTCAATTGGTACCTGGACAGTGGATGCCCGCGTCACATGACGGGAGAAAGGTCTTTGTTCCAAAACCTTAGACCAAAGGAGGGAGGAGTGGTCACCTTTGGAGGAAACCAACAAGGGAAGATCACTGGCATAGGGACTGTAGGTATATCTCCTTAATCCCTTATTAAAAATGTTCTTTTGGTCGAAGGGTTGCAACATAACCTTCTGAGCATAAGTCAATTATGTGACAGTGGATATGTATCTTTCACAAAAGAAGAATGTATAGTCAAGTACATCTTACATCAAACTCTCTTTTCATCTAAGACACAATAATGTGTATAAAATTGATCTAGAGGAACTTGCAAGTCAAAATGTGAAATGTTTTCTTTCTGTAGAAGATGAAAAACAGATTTGGCATAAAAAACTTGGGCATGCCAGCTTGAGATTGATTTCAAAGCTAACAAAACATAACCTTGTTAAAGGCTTACCCAAGCTCTCATTCAAATTCGATATTGTGTGTGAAAACCGTCTAAAGGGAAAGCAAACAAGAAGCTCCTTTAAGAGCAAGAATGTTGTGTCTACCCGCAGACCTTTAGAACTGCTTCACAATGACTTGTTTGGACCAACTAGAACATAAAGTCTTAATGGAAAGAAATATGGTGTAGTCATAGTGGATGACTATACTAGATTCACATGGGTGATATTCCTCAGAAGCAAGGATGAGACTTTTGAGAATTTCACAAAATTCTGTAAGAAGGTGCAGAATCAAAAAGGATTCCGCATATCTTCCATTAGAAGTGATCATGGTGGAGAAATTGAAAACTCAAACTTCAGAATGTTCAGTGATGAGAATGGGATCTCACAATTTCTTAGTGGCTAGAACACCTCAGCAAAATGGGGTTGTTGAGAGAAAGAACAGAAGCTTGCAGGAGATGGGAAGAACCATACTCATTTCAAGCAACTTACCAAGATCCTTCTGGGCAGAAGCTGTTCACACAGCCTGTTACATTCAAAACAGAATTTTGGCAAGACCAATTCTCAAAAAGACTCCCTATGAATTGTGGAGAGGAAGAAAGCACAACATTTTTATTTCTATATCTTTGGATGTGAGTGTTTTATACTCAACACTAAAGATGATCTGGGAAAATTTGATCCAAAGTCAGACAAAGGATTTTTCATTGGATATTCTAAAACATCAAAGGCATAAAGAGTTTATAACTCTAGAACCTTAACTACTGAAGAATCTATTCATGTAAAATTCAATGACATGAAAGAGACTAATAGGGAACTATCAGATCTTGAAGATGAATTTGTAGGAATGGAGCTGAATCCTTCGTCTGAAAGAAAAGATGTTAAAGATGAAGAACCTTCTGAAAGATCATCTGAAGGTCCATTTGAACAACTTTCTGGTCAACATTCTGAAGCTAGACCTCTTCAAACAGAGAATGTTGAGTCTCATACAGAGAATATATTCCCTCACGGAAGTGAGTGGAGATACAGATCTTATCACCCCAGAGAGAAAATCATTGGTGATACCTCAGAGGGTGTAAGAACATGATCCAGATTTAGAAATGTGAATAATCTTGCCTTACTTTCTGAGATTGAGCCAAAGAACATTGATGAAGCTCTGCATGATGAAGGGTGGATCCTAGCCATGCAAGAAGATCTTAATCAATTTGCTAGGAGTGATCTTTGGAACCTTGTTCCTAAACCCCAAGGGGAAACAATTATTGGAACCAAATGGGTGTTCAGAAACAAGCTTTCTGAAGAAGGAAGAGTGATAAAAAAACAAAGCCAGATTAGTTGCTCAAGGCTACAATCAGCAAGAAGGTTGGTAGGATACTGTGATGCAGATTTTGCTTGAGATAGAGTAGAAAGAAAGTCAACTAGTGGAGGTTGTCACTTTATTGGTGATAACATGATAAGTCGGTCCAACAAAAGGCAAAGCACAATTGCACTCTCAACTGCTGAAGCTGAGTGCATTGATGCTGCCAGTTGTTGTTCACAACTGCTATGGGTAAACTATCAGTTAGAAGATTTTAATATTGCATTATCTTTTATACCTGTTATGTGTGATAATACTAGTGCCATCAATTTATCTAAAAATCCAATCCGACATTCTAGGGCAAAGCATATAGAAATCAAGCATCATTTCATTAGAGACTATGTTTAGAAAGGTGTTTTTTATATTAAGTTCATTGATACAGAGCATCAATGGGCATATATATTCACAAAACCCCTTGCTGAAGATAGATTTAGGTTCATAAGAGATAATCTGAACATTCTTGCATTGTCTGAAAGGTAATAATGGTTGACTGTCTGAACCTATGTTTTATCTGAAATATATGCTTCATCTGAATGGTATGCATCTGAAATGTATGGTATCTTCTGAATGTGTGTTCATCTGAACTAGGCATTATTTGAAAAGCCGCCATCTGAGTGACGTGGCAATCTGAGATCGTTGGTTCTCCCATTTCTCAAAACCCCCAGCACGATGCACAGTTACCATAATATTAGGTGATTAATTTTAAAACAAAAAATCTTTTTACATGAAAAAAGGAAAAAAAAAGCTGTCATAAACGGGTTGATACATATCATTGTCTCGGCCAAACCAGCCTGAGCAAAACCCTCACCCGGAGGCATTGCATCCAAACTCCTTGAAGCTCTGAATTGCAATTTGTGCTTCCAACTTGTATCACTTCCCGACATTTCAGCTTAACTTTCTACTTTCGCAAGGTAGGTTTCTCTTTGTTTTCTTTAGCTTCAACAATACTTTTTATTTTTTGAATTTTTTAAAACAAAAAATTGGTGTTTCAAATATGCTAGCAATAGCATCATGAGCATGAGGTTGAGAATTGTTGTTCAACTTCATCGTATGTTGTTGTTCTGTTTCCTAAATCTAATTCATTGTCGTCAGTTGTTTGTTTTTATGATGTTTTTAAATTTTAACAGAGTACTACTATTTTTTTTCTGTTGCATGATTGGTTTTGTGGTTTTGACTCAAGGAAGAGTGAATGGGTAAAGGGTTTAGGGTTGGGTACCATACTATAAACAAAAATGAGAAATAATAGGGTTTTCTTTTATCATAATTTTTTTTATTTCTCCTTTTATGCCCAACATAATAGAGTTGTTATGGGGATGAGCAAGAAAATGTAAAGTGAATTGGGGAAGAACTGTAGGTGATTTGGAAAATGAAGACAACAATGCCTCCACTTACCACAATCCACCACAAACAAGCAGTTATATCAAGAACAATTCAAGAACAATCAAGAACAATTATGAACATTTGAGCAAGCATTTCAACAAACACCTAGAGGGGTGGGATTAGCGGCCCAAAACAGCCCCCAATACTAGCTCAAATCAAGCACAAAGCTAGGCAAACAAGAGCTGTAGTGCAGCAGAAGAGCACCTCGGGCTCAGAACAGTCCAAAAGTCCAACAATTACAGGGAAATTGAGCTTGAATACATGGTAAAAATAAGGAAAATGAATGAAAATTTTGCACCTACAAGTGTAGCAAACCCACAACTTAAAGGATGGAAATGGCTCCCAAACAGCTCCAAAATCGCAGAGCTCTGATTACCACTTGATAGCAGCTTGATTCCCAGATTTAGATTTGAAGCAAGGGATCGAAAGCACAGTTAGAAATTCGGCCAAGATGGAGAAATTAGGTAGAAAAATAGTGCACAAAAAGTAAGGAAAATTGAAGAAGAAAATGTGAAAATGGAGAAGGAAAGAGGTGGAGGTGATCGCCACTACAACAGGAAACTCCCATAGCAGATAAGATCGTTGCTAGACGCCACTTATCCGGGGGAATCAGATAAGTCTCAGATGGTTTGAACAAGAACCACTAGGTCTTCTCTACTCACATGGTTGAGGAGGAATTTTGATATTATGTCATTACTCTAAATCAAAGTTACAAATGAAGAAGAGAGACCCCCTATTTATAGGCAACATGGGCAGTCAAAAAGAGAAGGAAAATAAAGAAGACTAAAATTCTAGTCCTAATGGGATTTGATCCCATGATGTTCTAGGTTTTTGTCTAAGCCAACTCTTATCCAATAAACTCATAAAAATGAGCACCCATCTTAGGAAAATAAAAGGAAAATTACAAATTAAAAAGAAAATACAAGAGAGTCCTAATCTTGGGTGGTATATAGGACCATGGGTCCTATCCAAGGGTCATGGGTGTCCTCCTTTAGGGTAGTACCCTCCCGAAGGGTAGTGTCCCTATAATTGTAGGACACTAATTTCCTCTTCTCTTACATGCTTGAAGCTGGACTATATTCCTCAATATTGATCTTGCAGGCCCAGGCTCCTTACCATCACTGGCAATTGCCTTCAGAAGGTTGAACCCAATCTCAACTATTTGCACCTCTATTTTCATTCCAATTCTTTTTTTTTTATACTGGAAGGGGAAAAAGCCCTATTTTCATTCCAATTTTGGTATAACTAAATATGTTTATTTGTGATTATATTTAGAAATAATCACCTTTTTTTTAAAATGATATTTTTTAAAAAAATTTATTATATTTGCTTCGTATTCTATTCTAGAAATATCTAGAATGTAAAAAATCTAAATTTTTTTATTATAAACTTCTTAGAGAAATTTAAAGAGTAAACTAGCAAATCAGTCCCTGACTTTTATAGGGTCATGCAATTTAGTCCTTGAGAAATAGAAAACCACAATATAGTCCCTGGCTTTTTACTTTTTCTTTCACTATAGTTCAACTGTGTGTTTTCCGTTAATTTTTTTACGACGTGTCACGTTTAGTGACACTCTGTCATACTGTTTGTCACTAAAGTATACAGTGGCACAAAAATTATGTGGTTTTATCAAATTTATAGCTTGAAATGCTTCAATTCCAACATTCGTGTGCTTCCATATTTTCTGCTTTTCTCTCTTTTCACCTTTTTTTATTAGAAGGTCTCAACCTAAATGACGTTATTTTTGTGCTTCGATGGCAAATAGTGTGACAGAGTGTCACTAAACGTGACATGTTGTTAGAAAATTAACGGAAAACACATAGTTTGACTATAGTGAAAGAAAAAGTACAAAGTCAGGGACTATATTGAGATTTTCTATTTCTTAGGGACTAAATTGCATGACCCTAAAAAAGTCAGGGATCGATTTGCTAGTTTACTTGAAATCTAAATGTATAGAAGAGAGGGAATGTTAATTTTTTTTATAATTGTAACTAAACACAAATTTAGCTTCTCATTTTTATAAAATCTCTAAAAAAATAATTATTTTTTCTTTTCACATTCTAAGAATCACTTTTTTAAGTTTTGAATCAACGGATCCTATACCCAAGTTTTTTAATCTTTAAAATCAAGAGTGGTTTAAGATGGTATAAATAAGTAATTTATTTTTAGAGACTATTAGTAAAATATTTTTTATTTTAAATACAAGGATGTTATATTAAAGGCATAATGAGAGTTAGTTTAAGTGGTACGTGTTTGATTCCCTTCAATTCGAGTCTTGTAGATGGAAAAAATGGAGAGTCAATCTCATTATGATGTGGATGTTCCCGGCTCGAATAAAATTGCCTCCTGTGGAGTGGAGGATACCTGGCTTTAGTCAAAAAAGTGGTACACGTCTTGATTTAAGTCTCATGCATGAAAAAAACTCCGCTTAGAGAATTAACCCACTGTAATATTAGGTGATTAATTTTAAAACAAAAAAAACTTTTTACATGAAAAAAAAAGCTGTCATAAACGGGTTGATATATCTCGGCCGAACCAGCCTGAGCAAAACCCTCACCCCGAGGCACTTTATCCAAACTCCTTGAAGCTCCGAATTTCAATTTGTGCTTCCAACTTGTATCACTTCCCGACATTTCAGCTTAACTTTCTACTTTCGCAAGGTAGGTTTCTCTTTGTTTTCTTTAGCTTCAACAATACTTTTTATTTTTTGAATTTTGTAAAACAAAAAATTGGTGTGTCAAATATGCTAGCAACAGCATCATGAGCATGAGGTTGAGAATTGTTGTTCATATTCATCGTATGTTGTTGTTCTCTTTCCCGAATCTAATTCATTGTCGTCAGTTGTCTGTTTTTATGATGTTTTTAAATTTTAACAGAGTACTACAATTTATTTTTGTTGCATGATTGGTTTTGTGGTTTTGACTCAAGGAAGAGTGAATGGGTAAAGGGCTTAGGGTTGGGTACCATACTATAAACAAAAATGAGAAATAATAGGGTTTTCTTCTATCATATTTTTTTTTTTATTTCTCCTTTTATGCCCTACATATTTATGAAATCCTTTCAGTATGGTCAATGGTGCTTCTTTCAATCATTGTAGATTTCAAAACAAGGTTCTCTAAATTTATGGATTTCTTGATATTGGTTGCTTAAGTGAACTATTGCTAGTTTTTCTTCCACAGTAATGCTAAGTAGTGTGTAAAATATCATGAACTTTGGACTGAGAGAAAAGGGAAGCCTAAGGCCTAAAGTTTGGGATTATCATTAACTTCGTTAATTATTGTTATTGGACATGATTCATGTATAGGTTTAGTTTTTCTTGTACTTTTGTGTTTACCCTCCTATCTGTTTTTTGTTTTTGGAGTTAGGACAAGCACCCAATCATGACGTCCCCAATAACCCGCGAGTGGGTGGGATTCAACACGTTTGCGCCAGCAACTCAGACAAAATTGGTTGAATTGTTGGGAAGACTAAACAATGAGGTTCATTTGTTTGATTTCGAATGCATTTATGCAAAGCACATGTACACACAGTTATATTTTTATACAAAGAGTGCATGTTGTGTGATTGCTTAAAGTTTTTGAGACTGTATTTGAGATTTAAGTTTAATTTTTTTCTGTTTCATTCTGTATACTGGCATAGAATGTGAACAAGTTAACAATACTTGTGATGGGAAAATGTGGTGTTGGAAAATCTTCAACTGTGAATTCAATCATTGGAGAAAGAGCTGTTACTATTAATCCCTTTCAGGTAAATATTCCTTCCATCAGTGGATAAGTTTTAGTTAACATTAGTTGCTGCATCAGACGTTAAATTAATACGTGGGTGCTTTTTTCTTTCTTTGAAAGTCGGAAGGACTAAGACCTGTAATGGTATCACGCTCAAGGACAGGATTCACATTAAACGTCATTGACACTCCTGGGCTCATAGAAGGGGGATATATCAATTATCAGGCACTGGAGATTATCAAACAGTATGTTATGCTTCGAAGGATTATAATTTCTAATATCTTTGCAATATGTTTTTTGGATCATATTTCTTACCATTTCTTTTCACTGGCTTTGACTTGGGGTTTTGGTGGTTGTTTGAGTAGTTTCCTTCTGAACAAGACCATAGACATTCTGCTTTACGTGGACCGTTTGGATACCTATAGAGTGGATAACCTGGATAAGCTGGTTATCAGAGTTATAACTGATAGTTTTGGCAAGGAAATATGGAACAGGTCTTTGATAGTTCTTACACATGCTCAGTTTTCACCCCCTGATGGATTACCTTATGATGAATTTGTTTCCAAAAGATCCGAGGCACTTCTAAAAGCTGTTCGCCAGGGCGCTCGGTTCAAGAAAGATGATACTCTGGTATATTTTACATATTTTCAACCTTAAACTGCAATTTTGTTTGCTTCCTCAAATGTATGAAGAACATGAGTTGATGGTGATTATTGCAATCAGCATTGGATCAGGAATAGCTTGCTTTTGTTGTTAAACTTAAAACTGCATAGTGCATGCTTTGGCCATATTCAAACACTGATTTTTTTCTGTAACCTGTACCATGGGGCATCAGCCTATGTTCCATTTGGCTATCTTCTGTTATACTTTGGAACTCCATCATTTGGACACTTTCTTTGAGGACTCTTATTTTGATTTTGTGCTTAACCATTACTATTATAGTGTGGGATGTATTATAGTGTGTTAATATCTTTCATTCATTCTTCACTCTGGCCTTTTTATAATAGGTCTAATTTTTTAAGTTTCCCATCTTTTCTTGCAGTCTTCTGGCATTCCATTTGTTTTGGTTGAGAACAGTGGGAGATGTAACAAGAATGAAAGTGATGAAAAGGTTGGCATTTCTTGTCATTATTTTTTAGTCACTTGATCATGGAACTTTTCCTTACTTTTGGCTGACCTGTGGCCTGGCTGTTTTATGGAAGGTTCTTCCAAATGGGATTGCATGGATTCCTAATCTGCTCCAAACAATCACAAAAGTGGCGATGGGTGGCCACAAGTCTATTTTTGTTGATAAGAAGTTGATTGAAGGGCCAAATCCTAATCAGAGAGGAAAGATCTTCATTCCTCTCATATTTGCACTCCAAGTAAGCTTTTATATTGAATTTTATGTTAGCATTGATATTGTATTATACCCTGTTCGGTTCGGAATTTTCGATTTTGAAAGCTCTCCCACATGCTTTTCAATGTACCTTTATAGGAAGGAAAATCCCCCCCCCCCCCCCCTCTTGTTCAAGGATATCTGAAACAAGCAGGTCCTTAATATCTATACTTGTTTGCTTGTTGACAGTATTTCTTAGTGATAAAACCTATTGAAGGAGCAATCAAGAATGATATTGCAAAGGAGACTAAACCATCATGGGCGGTACGGGATGCTAATACCAGGTTCTGATGGGTTATTCTTCATTAATGCCATGTTGCTGTAACTTTCTTTTAAGTTTAGTGCAAAGCTTTGGTGTTCTAGCATCTATTTTATATCTTAGCTTTATTTCTAGCTGAAGTAGGCGGTACCTTATATTACAATTCTGCAATGGGTGGAGAGGACTTCTTGGTGTCCTGAGAGAACTTTTTGTTTGTGTACTCAAGATTTTGTATTGTAGTTTAGAACAATACAGCTGTTTTCTTGCTTTCCCTCTAGTTCAACATACAACTGTGTAAATAGGCGTTTTTTATGAATCTGACCGTAATTTTTGTTGCTTGGCAACCATAGTGTGATGGAGAGCTTCTAAGTGACACTGACACTGACACATAACACATTCAATATGATTATGGTTGCAAACTTGCAACATGATATGCTCGAAAGCACTAGGCAACTCTAAATTAGCCACTGCATTGTTACAGTTGGAAATGAAAATCAGATAAATGGAGCTCAATCAAAAAGCTACGGCAGTTTACTTTCTGTAAACATTTTTCATTTTCATTTCCTATTATTTAGTTTTAATTATAAATAATTTCAACTTATTTTTTTCGAAATATTATAAACATTAATTTAAGCAGCTTTTTATTTAATTATATATAAATTTATTCAAATTAAATAAGTGGATTACTTTGTAAAAAATCTGTTACTAGGTCTTAAAAAAATTTTAACCAACATGTGATCATGACCCTTCAATCATTTTAAATAAAGATCTAATGGCTATTAACAAATGGCACATCATGTGCCACTTAACTCTATGGTATATGTTAGCCGTCACTCATGAGCATCATGATACATATCAGAATCAATTTTAAGAGTGTCAATCAGCAAATACCATTCAAGGTTCAAATCTTTAGAAGATTTAGTGTTCGTTTGATTTAGGATCGAATAAAATTGATTCTAGAGTCATACACGTCACGTTTTATGAAGCATGTTGAATGGAAGTGATTTAAAATCAATTCCGTGAAATTATGATTTTATACTGTAACAACTGGGAACCAAACAGGCTATTAGCCTCTGATTCGCTTCCAACAAAAGTTCACTTCTATCCTAATTCTAACTTTAATGCTAGTCACTATCGGACAATCCTTTTTGTTTAACACTAGATCATGCTTATATATGCCTAAGAAAATCATAAGTTGTTCAAAGATTTCAAATCCATCTAGTGTTATCTAAACATATCAAATGCATCATTAATATCATCTAACGTACAACCAACCATCCGAGTCATAATATGTGCTCGCTCACTTGCTCATTACAAAGTTTAATTCAAAATATCATAACCTATTTGTCCATTATAAGAGCATCAAAGACTATTTAAGGAATGCTATAACAAATAACCACTTCATATGTATTGCATACTATAATTCCTTAAGAAAGATTACATTAACATAAATTGTGGTTGTAACCTCAAATTGTGTCATATTGCAAAATTAATCTGAAATTATTTGATATGTCATTGAGATGTATAAAGATTAACGTCATATATACATTTGAAATATAGGAAAAAAGTCAATCATTTGATTATCAAGTTATTAATGTCAAAATTTTACGAAATTTGACACAAATAATCATGATGAAGAATAAACATAATCTAACGGTTGGATTAGTAAAAAAACACATTCGATTTGTAGTTATCAGCAGTGTAATACATATTGTAACTTGCATTATTATTTAAAATAGAAATAAATATGTTTTTAGTCCCTATAAATATGAGTCATTTTACTTTTAGTCCTTATAATTTTTTTTTGGTTTTAGGTCCCTAAAAAATTTCTTGTTGGCCTTTCTGGTCCCTGATATTAACTTTAAGCCGATGTGGCTAACAGAGTGCCACATTAACATGTCACATGTGTTGTTCTGTCCAATTTAAATTTATTTTTAGTCCCTAGAAATATGGTCCTCTTGTTTTTAGTCCCTATATTTTTTTTATTTTTCACCTCAATTTCATCCTCATCCAACATCACAATATTCTTTTACTTTTCCTGCATTGTTACACTTGAAATTCTTGAATTCCTCGTGGGTTTAATAAAAATAAATTCTTTATATATTCAATTATTTGAAATTTCAACACACTTAGATTCACTATATAAACGGTGGAAAACTTGTAACAACCTTCTTTTCTCTGCAATTTATTTTCGTCTATTGACTAACAAAATTTTCATTTGATTTATGTCTATTGACCTGTAACTTGATGAGATTTGTGCTGACTAACAAAAAAAGCTCGTAATTGTAAATCAAATGAAAATTTTGTCAGTCAATATATAAAAAAAGAATTGAAGAAAAAAATGTTGTTACAGGTATTTCCCCTTTATAAAGTGAATCCGAGTGTGTTAAAATTTCAAATAATTGAATATATAAAGAATTTATATTCTTAAATCCACAAGGAGTCCCAAAATTTCAAGTGTAACAATGTAGTAGAAACAAAATGACACTGTACATGTTGGATGAGGATGATATTGAGGTCAAAAATCAAAAAACAAATTATGTAACATCCTAATATTTCTAAAATAAATAAAATAAAATAAAATGAAGAAATAATAGTATTATTTTTATCTTTATTATTATTAATCAGAAACCATATTATTTAATTAAAAGGGGAGATGGGTGGGTCGGAGTAGGCCCAGCCCAATTAGATAGTAAAAAAGAGAGGGGTCATCTATTTCACCCTATCTGTTTTCAAACGTCAGATAACCAACTCTAGGGAGGAGAGAAGCGACTCTACAAGGGGGAGGTGTCGAAGTGTAGATCATCGAGAAGAATTCCGTCGTTCGTCGTTGATCATCATCTCTAAGGTACGGGGGGAATGGGTGCTACTATATGTGTATGCTGGAGTGCTTGGGTAGCGAGGGCAACCATAAGTCCCTCTAGGATCTCTGATTTTGAAATATGAACCGTGAATCCTATGTTTTTCGATTGAGATTGTTCTGTGTGATGCATAATGGTATGTTTCTTGATGAATTTGAGGGTTGTAAGCGAGATTGTCGAAAAGGGGTCAAATTAGGATTTGGGGGTGAGAATTCATAATTGATCGATTGTTAGTTTTATAGTAATATGTTGAAATAATTGATGAATTCATTGTTTTAAATCGGTAAAAACGAGTCTAAACAAGTTAGGGACTTAAAGATTTGAGTAGGGATTGAAGTAAGGGTGTTCACGGATTGGTTTGGTTCGGTTTCAGAGGAAAAACGAATCTGAACCAAACAAAAGTGTTCGGTTCAGTTTGGTTCGGATTTCGCTGTTTTTTCTGCATTGACCCGAACCAAACCGAACCAATTAAATACGGGTTGGTTCGGTTCGGTTCAATCGGATCCGGAACTCAAAAAATGCCAATTTTTTACCAGTTCGGGAAAAAAGAAAAAATGCATGATTTTACCTAAAATAATACATATAACCTGATATAAAAAAGGCACAAGACTGTTTTGTTGCTTCAAATTTGCATCAACCATTCAAGTTTCAACCAAGTGTCAGTAGTAACATAATCAAATCCAAATTACTAATAATATTCAAACATGAAAATTACAAACCAACATAAGTGCATAACACATTAACACATTGACCAAAAGAAAATCATAAACATCTTGAGCTATTCTTCAATACTTCAAGACTTGCCACTGTCAGCATCTCCACTTCCACTAGTACCAATACCAGATGCAGATAAAGACAATCCAGCCAACTCTACAAATAGAAACATAAACATTATTATTGTAAAATGTAAACAAACTAATTAACTAAATGATCAAATTAAATAGTTTATACATGTTTCCATTTTTTGCACTTCATCAATCTCAGCATGTAAATCCATTACCTTAGGAGGATTCCTTAGCCAATTTTGTGCACAAACCAAAGATTCAACTGTAGTGGGATTCAAGGAACTCCGAAATGGGTCAAGAACTCGACCTCTAGTACTAAATGCACTCTCAGAAGATATTGTGGACACTGGAATAGCCAATATATCCCTAGCCATGCGAGAAAGAATATAAAACTTTACTGACTTCCCTTTCCACCATTTCAAAATATCAAAATCATTACTATCTTTATCAGTGACTTCAATGCCGTCCTCAATGTACCTCTCCAACTCATTCCTCTTCTCATCACCTTGTTTCTTCCTCATTTTCTGCCTAAACTCATCCTCCCAAGCATCATCTTCATCTTCAACATCATTGGTGGCATTTGATTGGGAGGCCACATGGGATGCTACACATTGGATGCCACATGTGAGGCCACATTGCATGCATATTGCTTTTTACAATAGTTACAAGTTGCTTTATCATTCTCTTTAGTAAAATGAGTCCAAGCATTAGAGGGAGGCCTACTTGGTTTCCTTTTAAAAGCTTCTTGTTGTGCTGGAGTTGGAACTTGTTGTGTTTGTGTTGGACCTTGTGTTTCAGTTACTTCATTCACTTGCAATGGTGCTGGGACATCTCCATGGTCAACTTGTTGGTTGGGATTGGGTCCACTAGAAGCTGCCTCACTTGCAATCTTAATAGCTTTCCTTTTTGCCATCTCTTTAACACACTGTTACACACAATAATATTATTAAAAATGTTGGACAACCAATATACACTAATACACATGTAAATTAAGTAATTAACAGCCAATATACACTGCACAATGTTCCAGTAGCATAGAGGTAGTACCATAGAATCTATAGGTAATGGCTAGATTGCTTTATTGCTCAATAGTCATAAACAGATGAACCAACCAATTTTTCCAGAGGAACCAAGATTTTTCCATAATCATAAACAATCCCACCATCACAGACTGACCCAGTGTTTTGATCACTTATGGCTTAAAATTAAAAAAACAGGAGAACGGAACAATCGAACGAACAGAGAGCGGAGGGACCCGAAAAGCTATTGAGATTCAGATTCATACCTTAAAGAAGATCGGAGCCGGAGGGACGCGGCGAGCGAGGGATGCCGGAGAGTGGAACAATCGAACAGAGAGCGGAACAGAGAGGCCGAAGAACGGAGAGTGACGCGGAGACTCTGACTATCAGAGACAGAGGGGGTTGCCGGAGGCCGGAGACTGGAGGGAGGCCGGTGGAGGATACGTCGTTTGAGAGAAAGATGGAGAGGACGAAAAGGGTGAGTCTCTGGGCGCCGCGGTACTATGAATGAATGAGGAGGGCGAAAGGTGTTCACCTAACATAACACAAACCCTAAAAAAACTAGTTTTTTAATATATGTGGTTGGTTCGGTTCGGGTAACAGTTTTGGATTACCCAACCCGTTACCCGAACCAATAGACATCGATTCTCATTGGTTCGGTTCGGTTCGGACCCGAATGAAAAAAATCCGAACCAATTTAATTGGTTTGGTTTGGTTCGTCGGGTTCATCGGGTCGATCCGAACCAATGAACACCCCTAAATTGAAGAAGAGGGTTAAAAAGGGGTAAAAACGTAGGTGTAGTGTCGTTCTCAGGTTGCTGGTAATTGATTACACCAGTCTGTAATCAATTACCAGGTGTTTCTGGGCAAAAACATGAAATTGAGCCCCTGGTAATCGATTACAGACATGTTGTAATCGATTACCAGGCTACCAGTCCTTTGGTAATCGATTACAGACACCCTGTAATCGATTACCAGGCCCAATAATTGGTATTTGCTTCTGGTAATCGATTACAGACTTCTGGTAATTGATTACCAGGTCCAAACATGATATGTGAGTGTTACTTTGAAGTATTGTGGTGATCCTTTACTTATATGATGGATGTCTATCTAATATAAGAATTGTTTTGTGGAATTGATGAGATTGAATTCGATGTACATTATGTATTGACTGTGGCACGCGCGATGTATTGCTATGTGACTATCTTATATTGATGTTCGATGTGTATTTTATCCATGATGGGATGTTGAAAGAATTGAGTAGATAATGTTGTATGAGAAATGATGTTGTATAAATGATGTTGACGCATTGAGCATGAGCATATGAGGTGTGATACATGAGATGCATGCCTTACAAAGGGTGGTGACCATGATGGGGGACATTCGATGCACGGGACCATAGAGGGGGTGCAACCTACCGTGTGGTGTTAACGGTAGGGCCATCATTGAAGGGGCAAATGTCTTTGCACGGGCCCATCGAGGGGGTGCAACCTACCGTGTGGTGTTAACAGTAGGGCTTCATTGGTAACAACTAAGGGGATTGATGATGTGCGCCCATTGTGCGGAGTTCCAAATCATGACTCTTAGGATAGATGTTGTACATGTGCATGGTGTGAGCATATGCCTTAATTGAGATTGTATGAAAGTGTAAATTTATATGTGTACGAACCTGATGTGTGAAATGAATAGTATATGAGTTGAGATGAATGATGATATGTATGGTGATGGGTGGGAATAAGGGTAGCCTTCGGTATTGCATGTATATGTATGTATTCCATTCCTCATCGTACTCTTTCTATGATTTTCTTAGGTGAAGAAGAGGGCACTCAATGTGCTGAATAAATAAGGGACATGGTCTCGCTCTGATATTTGTGACATCAGGGCTTAGTATCTAGGAGTTTTATTTCTTTATTTTGATATGTAGAGATTTATAAAGATTATTTCTAAGGGTCTTTCATGGCCAAGTTATGTTTTTATTATGTTGATAATTTAGCTTTTGAAAATATTGATTTTACCCTTTTATGAAAATGACATTGGAATTGGATTAAGTACTTGTTTAAAAGAGGATTTGTGAACCTTTTTACCTCAGTGTTGACTTTAATTGTATTTATAATTCAATTGGAGGATTGTATTATTATTTGGGGTAGAAGGGTGTCACATTTAGTGGTATCAGAGCAGGTCGGTTCACCGGCTTTGAGTTATGTGTTGGTTGTGTTTCCGTGGTGCTAACTTGTGTTGTTGATTGAGTAAGAAATTGTTTGACCTAACTATTTGTTTGATTATTCTACTTTTCTGTGAATCAGAAAAGTGATGTCTGGAGGAGGTAGAAACGATGTCCTATTGAATTATACAATAGACATTTATTTTCATTATATTTTTATTATTTGGTATGGACTGGTTATCTTCCAACCATGTCCTATCGAATTGTGCTGATAAAGCAGTTGTCTTTGGTCAACCTGTTGAGAGGAAGAGTGAGGACTTTTTGACCGCCAACCCGTTGAAGGCGTCTCTAAGAAAAAATGCCATGGTATACATGTTGCTAGCTTCTTTGAGTTCTAAGAGTAGTGTTATTATCAATGAGTTACCTGTAATGTGTGATTATCCTGATGTGTTTTCTGAAGATATGTCTAGTCTACCACCTGAGAGAGAGAGATAGAATTTTCCATAGATCTAGTACCGGGGGCGGGACCTATTTCAGTTGCACCTTATAGGATGTCACCCATGGAGTTAGCTGAGCTTAAGAAACAGTTAGAAGATTTGCTAGAGAAGAAGTTTGTGAGACCTAGTGTATCACCTTGAGGAGCACCTATTTTGCTAGTGAAGAAGAAGGATAGTGATCGAGGTCGTACTCAACCAAATAAAATGAATTAAAGTGCAGTAGGTTGATTAACTCAAAATCGTCTCTCTCAAGGAATCCAATTACAAATTCAGAATTTCAATCTCATAGCAACACACACACAAGGGGATTTTGATTATTGTTCATTCTATTTTCTAAATTTCTAAACAGAATTTAAATTTACAGAAAACAATTCAAGGAAAACGGATTGGTTCTCTACCTCATTCACAAATTGGATATATCATTGGTTCATACAAAATTCCTCAAATCCTTGACAGAATCAAATTCGGATTAAGCATCCTCATTAATTTTCACACTAGAATTAAGCAAACTAACATGAATCCTAATTTCTAATTTTGGAATTAAGCAAACCTAGAATTCATTTCAGATTAAGCAACCTAAAATGTGAGTTAGATTTAGATTAGAATTCGAATTCCATAAAGCATGCAACTCAATTTCAAATTCAAACCTAAACATCAAGAAACTAGGAGAAGGAAAATTCATGAATCTGTCCAAGAATTTAAGAGATGAAAAAACGAAATTAGAACCTCAATTTCCTTTGTGAATTCAGTAGAGAAACAATCCTTGAAGCTTAGCCTTCCATTTCCATGGAGGAGAAATTCGAAAATTGAAGAAGAGGAAGAATAAGAGCCAAAACCGAAATTGCAAGAAGAGAGAAAAAGAGAGGGAAAGTGAAGAGTCTTTTTTCTAAAATCTGAAAAATGAGGGAAAAGTGTTTTAACTATTTAGCAACACATCTATTTATAGAGCCTAAATCACTAACAATCTGATTTGGCCTTAATTGGGCCGAAATTAATTAAAACAGGCCCACAAACTAATTACAAAACTAAGCAAATTCGGATTTGCAACAGACAGCAACAGTAGGCGATTTTGAAACAGCAACTGATCCTAATTGCTTCATGTGAATATGGTCATATAGCATATCAAATTAAAGCCCTGGAAGTTAGCTTTCCAATGCCGCTTGAATCACTCAAATCGGATACCTATAGCTCCAGATATCATCAAAACAAGACAGTTAGGTCAGTAGGCTTAAAAATCCGAATTTAAACAACATTCACAATTAAAGCCCAATTAAGCCCAATTTGGTAAATTCCAATTAAAACAGTGGATTTAATCACAATTATAGTCCAATAAAGCTAAGATTAATTATACAAAGTGTGAATAAAAATGTGATCATCAAATTCCCCCACACTTTTCCTTTTGCACTCCGGGCAAAACACTACATGAAACCAAAAAATCAACTAAGGAGCACAATGCAAATATAAGTGGCATAATTAACAAGAGATCCAAGGAATGCATAAGAGTAGGCAAAATACAACATACAAGGAGTTTTGGAATCAAGAAAAATATGAATGGAATTCCCTGCAATTTAGCAAACAAGAGGGTGAATCAAATCAAAGGGGTGAATCAAGAATGATAGAATCCTCACAAGACAAACTCTCCAACTCTCAAGTGCTTAGGCTTGTGTATATACACTCAAAGAACTCATGAAAGCAAGCACTACCATAGGCTTGGCAAGACTCTAATATCTACAACAATTGAAACACATGCAAGCAAAGATTAAGAGGACTTCAAATAGGATGTAATGGGGCCAAGGTAAAGGTAGGGAAAATGAAGGATAAGAAGTTAAAAAACAAAGAGAATAGAGGAGCAATGGGGAATAAATCCAAGAAGAAATGCAAGTATTTTGCAACTCAAGATTACAATTAAACTCCTCTTTTCTACCTTTAGACCCATTTTTGATATTTCAAGAACACTTTATTTCTTTGCTCTTTTTTTTTAATACTTTTGAGCTTTTCTTTATTCTTTTCTGTTTTTTCTATTTTTTTTTACCTTTTCAATTTTTTTTATAACTAGCCAAAGGTCAACAATATGATATCCACATGAGGAGATAAGATAAGAAATTCAAGTACACCCCCACACTCATTAAAGAACCTATTCCCAAAACAATTCCAAAGCTCCTTTATCCTCTAAGGCAAGGACAATCATGGTTTTTCACTTTCAAGGCTTGTAATGAGCTTTCAAAAACAAGAAATGGTATCCATAGGCTCAAAGGGGCTAGCAAGTGGAAAATCATCAAGGTAGGCTAATATGGCTAGTAGCTCAATTATCAACAAAAATGCCTCAATCATCTCAATACATGCATGTGAACAAAGTTGCAAATCAAAGAGTCAAGCCAAGTTCTAGAGCACAAGCAAACAAGAGTGTCACTCAAGAAAAAGAGAGAATGGCATAGAATGGTCCATCCACATTAAGGCTCAAAATCTCACCAAGGACAACTCCATCACAAAAGATTCAACCCAATAATTATCAAAACCAACTTATTCACTAAATTATAAGGAATTCATACATAAATCAAGAAACCAATTATCCAAAAATGATGAAAATGCCACCTACCAACACAAATCCTAAAAATCTAATGAAAAACATGCCAAATGTATTATTTTTCCTACTGTCAAAAATTCTGTTTTTGCTGTAAAATTCAGATAACTGTCAAAATTCTGCTCTAAAATGAAATTCTGCTGTAAAAATACCGCTGTATAAAATTCTACTGTAAACAGCATCAATAAAAACGTACAGCAGCTACAGTAATGCAAAAAACAGCAACAGCAAAACAGACGGTTTACAGTAATTCCAGACAGCAAAATTGTAACAGCAGTAGCTACAGAATAGCTATGAAAATGCTGAAAGCAACTCAGAAAAAGCAAATTTCCTACAGAAAACACCAAAAATACAGTAAAACAACAGTTTTTTTTAACAGTAAAACAACAAACAATTTTTTTTGTATACAATCCTAAAAATTACTAACACACAAATAGTATAATCCTAACCACATACTAATTCCTAAAATCAATCCTAAAGCCCTAAAACTACAAATCTCCTCCCCCACACTTAAATCACACATTGTCCTCAATGTAAAAATAATCAAATTATAGAACAAAGGACATAATGCAATAAAATAGTGGGGAAAGAGACTCCCTCATCAAGGTGGAAAAATTTGCACTTGAGGGAATGTGGGAAGCTCCAAGCTCATCTCCTCAACCGTCTCCTCAACAAAAGCGGGACTCTCATGAAATAGCTTGAGACGGTGGCCATTGACCTTGAAGGTCTTGTTGGTGGACTCACTCTTCAACTCTATAACACCATAAGGATAAACATGAGTAACAATAAAAGGTCCAATCCAACGGGAACGAAGCTTACCAGGCATGAGCTTAAGTCTAGAATTAAACAACAACACCTTTTGGCCTACTACAAACTCTTTTCTAGCAATACATTGATCATGAAATTTCTTAGTCTTCTCCTTGTAGAACTTAGAGTTCTCATAGGCCTCCAGGCGGATCTCATCAAGCTCCTGCAGCTGAAGCTTCCTCTACTCTCCTGCCTGGTCACTATCCAAATTGCAAGCCCTAACTGCCAGTACGCCCGATGCTCAATCTCCACAGGTAAGTGGCACGCCTTACCAAAAACAACTCTAAAGGGAGACGTCCCAAGAGGTGCTTTGTAGGCGGTCCTATGAGCCCAGAGAGCATCATCAAGGCGGCGGCTCCAATCCTTCCTGTTAGGTTGCACCATCTTCTCTAGAATCCTCTTGATCTCTCTATTGGAGATCCCAGCCTGTCCATTAGTCTAGGGGTGGTATGGTGTAGAAACTCTATGCACCACCCCATACTTCTTCAGCAAAGCCTCCATCGACCGGTTACAGAAGTGGGTCCCTTGATCACTAACAATGGCTTGAGGCACTCCAAACCTGCAAAAGATGTGAGACCTGACAAAATCCACAACAACTCGAGCATCATTAGTCCTTGTGGCTATAGCCTCCACCCACTTGGAGACATAGTCCACAGCAAGCAAAATATATATAAAACCAAAAGAAACAGGAAATGGGCCCATAAAATCAATACCCCACACATAAAAAATCTCACAAAACAACATAGGCTGCTGGGGAATCTGCTGCTTGCTAGAAATGGCCGCTCCTGCTCTCTGACACTGCTCGCATGTAGAGGAGACTCTCCAGGCGTCTCTGAAAATCGTAGGCCAATAGAATCCACAATCCAGCACCTTCTTTCCTGTCCTCTGGGGTCCAAGATGTCCTCCAACAGGTGAGGAATGACAGAACTGAAGTATAAACTGGATCTCCTGATCTGGAATATACCTACGGATAACCTGGTCACTGCAAAAACGCCATAAATAAGGGTCATCTCATACATAATACTTGGCATCACTCTTAAGTCTATCTCTCTGAGCCCTAGATGCCAAAGGTGGAAAAACAAATGCAACAAGATAATTTACAATATCAGCAAACCAAGGGGTAAGGGGAGGGGGATGGGAATCATGCAAAGCCATAAGCTGCTCATCCGGGAAGTCATCCCGAATAGGAAACCGTCCTCCACTCTCTCAATGCGGCTCAAATGGTCTTCTACAAGATTATGCGCACCACTCCTATCCTGGATGTCCAAATCAAACTCCTGAAGCAGTAGCATCCACTTGATCAACCTGGGTTTGGAATCTGTCTTTTTCAAAAGGAACTTAAGAGCAGCATGATCAGTAAAAACCACTACCCTAGAGCCTAACAAATATGATCTAAACTTATCCAATGCAAAAACAATTGCTAACAGCTCTTTCTCAGTGGTTGTGTAATTTACCTGTGCTGCATCCAAAGTCCTAGATGCATAATATATCACATGAGACAGCTTACCAACCCTCTGTGCCAAAACAGCTCCCAAGGCGTAGTTTGATGCATCACACATCAACTCGAACGGAAGCGTCCAATCCGGTGGCTGAATAATGGGAGTGGTGGTGAGAGCTCTCTTGAGGCGATCAAATGCCTCTCTGCACCGCTCGCCAAACTCGAAGGTAACATCCTTCTGCAGCAAGTTGGACAGTGAAAGGGCTATCCGACTGAAGTCCTGAATGAACCTGCGATAGAAACCTGCATGTCCAAGAAAAGATCGAACCTCTCGCACGCAAGAGGGGTAAGGCAAGTATGAAATAACATCTAATTTTGCAGGATCTACCTCTATGCCCTTCCTAGAGATAATATGGCCTAAGACTGTACCATGCTCTACCATAAAATGACACTTTTCATAATTCAGAACAAGGTTAGTCTCTATGCACCTATCAAGAACTCTAGTCAAGCTATCCAAACATGCATCAAATGAGGAGCCATATACGCTAAAATCATCCATGAAAACCTCTATGCAATGCTCAAGTAAATCAGCAAATATACTCATCATGCATCTCTGGAAAGTACCAGGAGCATTGCATAGACCAAAAGGCATCCTCCTATAAGCAAAGGTACCAAAAGGACAAGTAAATGTAGTCTTATGCTGGTCCTCTGGTGCAATACAAATCTGAAAATAACCAGAGAAACCATCTAAGAAACAGTAATGTGATTTACCTGCCAGGCGCTCCAACATTTGATCAATGAAAGGAAGTGGGAAGTGATCCTTCCTATTCGCCTGGTTGAGCCTCCTGTAGTCGATGCAGACTCTCCAGCTGTTCTGCACCCTAGTAGGAATCAGCTCATCCTTCTCATTTTTCACAACTATAATCCCAGATTTCTTCGGTACCACCTGTACCGGGCTCACCCAAGTGCTATCTGATATGGGATATATGATACCCGCCTGTAGCAGCTTGGTGACTTCCTTCTTGACCACGTCAAGAATCTGGGGATTCAGCCTTCTCTGAGGCTGTCTCACAGGTTTAACCCCATCCTCCAACAAAATCCGATGCATACACAAGAAGGGGCTAATACCCGGAATATCTGCCAAAGTCCAACCTAGAGCTCTCATGTGCTCTCTAATCACATGCAACAGCCTCTTCTCCTGATCAGCTGAGAGAGCAGTAGAAATGATCACTGGAAGCTTCTGGTCATCCTCCAAATATGCATACTTGAGGTGAGAGGGAAGTGGCTTCAGCTCCAGCGATGGGGGCTGGACAATAGAAGGTAACAATCTGGTACTGGTAGAAACCTCTGCAACCTGCAAATCAATCAAGTCGGATGTATCTGTAATTGTTGTAATCAAGCCACTGCATTCTGACTCAATTGACTCAATGGGTGCATCAATACCAGAACCTGTAGGACAATCAGAACAATCAACACAATGAACAGTATCAACATATATGAACTCATCTATCTCAGCACACATACTACACACAGATGAATCAGAACATAAATCACAAGTGTAGACATCACTGAAATCAGAAAAGTCCGGAAAGTCCAAATGTCCTACAAACTCAGACAAACTATCATCTACAAGTTCAGCAAGCATATCAATATGGAATACAGAATGATCCTTAACAGGATGCCTCATGGCATCTAAAATATTAAACCGAACCACACTGTCTCCAAACTCCATGGTAAGTGTTCCTGCATGAACATTAATCTTAGTCCGAGCTGTCTTCAGGAAGAGCCTGCCCAAGATGATGGGGGCTGCACCAGTGAGTGAATCTCCTCCCTCCATATCCAATATGTAAAAGTCAGCAGGGAAGATGAGGTCATTCACTCGAACCAGCACATCCTCAATAAGGCCTGCAGGATGGGCAGTTCTCCTGTTTGCCAACTGAATGACAATACCTGTAGCCTGCAAAGGACCAAGAGACAAAGAGGTGAAAATAGATAAAGGCATAACATTAATAGATGCTCCTAAGTCAAGCATAGCATTATCAAATTTGTTACTGCCTATAACATAAGGAATAGTAAATGTCCCTGGGTCTTTGCATTTTTCTGGAATGGGAGTCATAGGTCTCTCAATGAGTGCAGAGATATTCCTTCCCATGCTAATCCTCTCATTGCCCTTCAGCCGCCTCCTATGGTGCACAGATCCTTCAAGAACTTGGCATATCTCGGAATTTGCTTTATGGCCTCAAGTAGAGGTATATTCACCTCTACTTTCCTGAAAGTCTCCAAGATCTCCTTGTCAGCCTCTTCCATTTTTTTACTCTTCTGCACAGCTCTCTAAGGGAATGGAAGAGGAATAGAAGGTTGCTCACTGCATGGAGAACTGGGGTTGCTCAAAGGACTAGGGATAGCTCTCTCCTGCACAGGGTTTACAGCTGTATGAATCTCATCTTCTTGCTCAGACTGTTGCCTATCAGGTGCTTGCACACTCTTACCCGACCTCAAAGTGATTGCACTAACATTCTTCGGGTTGACAACTGTTTGAGCAGGAAGCTTATCTGAACCCTGAGACTACAGCTGATTAAGAGTGGTAGCCATCTAGCCTATCTGATTCTCTAGGCTCTGAATAGTAGCCTCTGTCCTCTACTGGAAATTCATATTATTGACCGCCATTTGCCTCATTAATTCTTCCAAGGAAGGCTCACTCTTGGAAGGTGCGGCAGCAGGTGGTGTAGGTTGGTGTTGCTGCTGTTGCTGTACATGTGGAGGCTGGTAAGGTCTACTAGGTCCAGCAACATGAGACTGATAAGGCACATAAGGCTGTTGTGGCTGCTGCTGCTGAGAATTCTCCCATCTCAAATTTGGATGATTCCTCCAACCCGGATTGTACCTGTTGGAAGAAAGATCCTGATTATACTATTGCTGCTGAGGGGGTCTGCCAGAACCATAAATATTTGCTGCATAAGCCTGAGGAGGAAAAGCACCATCTCCTTCAGGCTCATGTAAGGTGGGACATGCATCAGTGGGATGATCTGCAGAAGTACAAATCCCACATAGCTTAGCAACCTTTTGAGACACTACCATCTGCTTAACCAAGGAAGCCAAATCATCTAGCTTGCTCTCCAACTTCCTATGATCAGCAGCATAAGTGGTCTCCATCTCATGAACTCCTCTGGTCAAGGCTACTGAATTGCTTCTGGTACTGAACTGTTGGTTATTAGAAGCCATATTCTCAATTAACTGCCTTGCTGCAACTGGAGTTTTCTCTACAAGAGCTCCTCCACTGGCTGCATCTATCATCTGTCTGTCATTGTTCAATAGGCCCTCATAGAAATACTGGATGAGAAGCTGCTCATGTATTTGATGATGTGGACAGCTAGCACAAAGCCTCTTAAACCTCTCCCAGTACTGATACAGACTCTCTCCATCCATCTGCCTTATACCACAGATCTCCTTCCTAATTGAAGTCACTCTGGATGTTGGGAAATTTTTTTCCAGAAGCATCCTCTTCAAATTATCACAGCTAGTAATGGATCCAGGTGGAAGGTAGTACAACCAGTCTTTTGCTGTATCTTGCAGGGAGAATGGAAATGCCTTTAGCTTAATATGATCCTCAGGAACTCCAAATGGTCTCATAGTGGTGCAGACAATATGGAATTCCTTGAGGTGTTTATGTGGATCCTCACCTGCAAGACCATGGAACTTGGGCAACAAATGAATCAATCCAGACTTTAGCTCACAAGGCACATCCATATCAGGATATTGAATGCATAAAGTCTGAATATTAACATCAGGTGCTGCAAGCTCTCTCAAGGTTCTCTTTGTAACATCCCAACTTTTGATAAGTTAATTGTGAGATTTATAGGTTTTAATGTGGTTTGAATCTTAGGAACTAAGTGTAAGGGGTAGGGATGGGTAAGGTTAAGTCAAGTAACTCATTTTGAGCTAAACCCTTGAGTTTGGGCCACTGGTAATCGATTACAGAGAGCTGGTAATTGATTACCAGAGAGTTTGGAATATGGTAATCGATTACAGGAGCTATGTAATCGATTACCAGAAGGTCTGGCCCCGTGTAATCGATTACATAACCCTTGTAATCGATTACCAGCAGCCTGGAAACTCAGTAATCGATTACAAAAGATGGTAATCGATTACCAGGTTTCCAGAATGGGTTCCTAGGCTAATTTTGCCTTCAGTAATCGATTACCAGGGTTTGGTAATCGATTACTGAGCGAAAATATAAATACCCAGGACGCGAAATTCATCAGAATTTTGGGGGAAAACTCAGTTTTAGAGAGAGAAGGTGTGAGCCTAGAGAGAGAAAGTGCCAAAACGAGGTAGGAACGCCGGAACGGAGCTAGGAATCTCAATCCTTCCATCTAATTACTTGAATTGCTACGTTAGGTGAGTAATTTCTCACTTGAATTTTAGATTTTTAGGAATTGGTCTCAAACCCTTGAACCCCCTCCTTTCTCCCCTTTCTCTGAATATATCTTGAATTTATCTTGATTGTTTGTGTTTGTACATGTTGGTTGATAACTGGGAACGATTTTAATCGGTTAGAACGGATCGATTCTTGATAATCGTTAGTTTCGAAACTCTCGAAAGTTTCGAAACTATCGAAACGTCGAAACGTTTCGTTTTCTCCGATTAAACTTGTTCCGAAATGAAAACTTAGGATTGATAATTGGATTCGATATTGGAATTGATGAGTATATGGGCTTGGCATCGATTAAGCGTCGAATCTCGTTCGTTTCGGAATGTTCGAACTATCGAAAGTGTCGAAATTAACGAGATTCGCAATATTTATCAATTCCGGGTCTCGAATTAGTTGCTCAATCTAATTTTGAAAGATTATGGACTTCGGTCTCTTTGTGAAGGAACATAGCCTTTGGTTATGACTGGACTTCGGTCTCTTTGTGAAAGAATGTAGGGTGGGATTCGTCCCCTGGGGAGATATCCCCTGTAGTCTGAGCTCAGGTCTAACTCTAGACTATGATTGTACATGGCCTATTGGGCAAGCATTTTTAAAGCATACCATTGTATATGTTAAATGAAGACTGTTGTAGTAATTTAAAGCCTGAATTGTCATGAAATATATGTTTTGCATACATGCATGAGATTTGCTCACTGAGATTGTATCTCACCACAAGTTATGTGGATTTTGATTAGATGTTCAGGTTCCCTCTTCCCAGCTTAATGAGCCTCGGAGATGATTTTGGAAAGCTGAAGACTTAGTGTTTAATGTATATTTAGTAGTTGGCTCTCTTTTGTACATACCCCTTTTGTGGTAGTTAGACTTGCTTGTATTTCGGAATTTCAATCTGAACGTGTAGTAACTCTTTTGGATTAGAATTGTAAAATGGACTGTATGACTTTTCACTGTTGGGTAGCTTACTTGATGTATTTAAAAGACTTTAATTTCCTTATGGTTTGATTTAAATTATCCTATTTTGTTGGAATTGCGATAATTTAATAGAACAGGTCGATATTTAAAGTATAGCATTCTAAATTCTGAGTTAGGAATTTGGTTTCCAACGGACTAAATTCCTGCTAGAGAATTTAGGGTGTTACACTCTTAGCCATGGTATCACAATTAAAATCAGACTCAAGGAAAGAAGAAGAAGAAGAAGAAAACACGGAAACAGACTCACTATCACTTACACTAACAGCAGAATACACACTATCAGACAACTCACTATCACTAACAGAATTATGCACAAATGGAATCCTAGACTCTCTAACTAACCTATGATATGTCTTATCAATTTCTGGATCAAATGAATGTAGGGTACCTGGGTTTGCTCTAGTCATACACCAAATGCACACAGAAATGCACAAAATGAAGCATACAACAGCATGTCAGCATATGATGGCAGCCTATATCAAATGAGCAGAAACAAATGAAATGGATACATGGAAAAAACTATATTAACATAGGAAACAACCACAAAAAAATTCAGAACAAAATTCAAAGCCTAAGTACCAAAACTACCTAAGGTAAGAAAGGGAAAATACACCAAAAAAAACTTAAAAAATCCTTTTAAAATAGAAAACGACATTTTTTGGCAATTTTATGGTCGTCCTCAAAGCATCAGCAAGGAGGGTTTGCTCTAATTATCTTTTTCTACCCCAAAAGCATATAAAATTTGTGAAATTCTGACACTCCTAGCTCAAGTTATGTCCAATTGAAGTCAACAGGTCAAAATAAGCCAGTGCAAAGTGTAATCTCACAATCAGGACTTATCTAACAGCAGCTGGGGTATCTAAAATTCATTATTAACCTAAAGAAATGTGGACACAAAAATTGGCACAAAAATTCAACCTCTAACTATGTTAAACAAAAAAGCCAGATTCAACTGCAAAAGTCAACAGCACTTGATCAACTTATGCAATTCAATCCAAATGACACCAAATCTGTTCTAATTTCATCTAAACAATTTCTAAACATCAAAACATGACTAAACAAACTAATTACAATGACTCAACACATCACACAACTCAAATCACAAATTGAAATTCACTAAAAGCAATGGAACAGTAACTATGACAGATTAGGCTACTTACCTCAAAGTTGTGAACTAAAGTTGATCAAACTGAATCTGCACAACCAAGGTTAGTATACCAAAACACAATATGAATTATGACTATACCTCCTAAACACGAATTTACAAAACAGAATTGAAAACAAAACAGAAACAGAATTTTACACACAAAACAGAATTGAAATTGAAACCGAATTTGAATTGAATTCCCCGGCAACGGAGCCAAATTTGATCGAGGCCGTACTCAACCAAATAAAATGAATTAAAGTGCAGTAGGTTGATTAACCCAAAGTCGTCTCTCTCAAGGAATCCAATTACAAATTCAGAATTTCAATCTCATAGCAACACACACACACAAGGGGATTTTGATTATTGTTCATTCTATTTTCTAAATTTCTAAACAGAATTTAAATTTGCAGAAAACAATTCAAGGAAAACGGATTGGTTCTCTACCTCATTCATAAATTGGATATATCATTGGTTCATACAAAATTCCTCAAATCCTTGACAGAATCAAATTCGGATTAAGCATCCTCATTAATTTTCACACTAGAATTAAGCAAACTAACATGAATCCTAATTTCTAATTCTTGGAATTAAGCAAACCTAGAATTCATTTCAGATTAAGCAACCTAAAATGTGAGTTAGATTCATATTAGAATTCGAATTCCATAAAGCATACAACTCAATTTCAAATTCAAACCTAAACATCAAGAAACTAGGAGAAGGAAAATTTATGAATCTGTTCAAGAATTTAAGAGATGAAAAAACGAAATTAGAACCTCAATTTCCTATGTGAATTCAGTAGAGAAACAATCCTTGATGCTTAGCCTTTCATTTCCATGGAGGAGAAATTCGAAAATTGAAGAAGAGGAAGAAGAAGAGCCAAAACCGAAATTGCAAGAAGAGAGAAAAAGAGAGGGAAAGCGAAGAGTCTTTTTTCTAAAATCTGAAAAATGAGGGAAAAGTGTTTTAATTATTCAGCAACACATCTATTTATAGAGCCTAAATCACTAACAATCTGATTAGGCCTTAATTGGGCCGAAATTAATTAAATCAGGCCCACAAACTAATTACAAAACTAAGCAAATTCGGATTCGCAACAGACAACAACAGTAGGCGATTTTGAATCAGCAACTGTTCCTAATTGCTTCATGGGAATATGGTCATATAGCATATCAAATTAAAGCCCCGGAAGTTATCTTTTCAATGCCACTGGAATCACTCAAATCGGACACCTACAGCTCCAGATATCATCAAAACAAGACAGGTAGGTCAGTAGGCTTAAAAATCCGAATTTAAACAACATTCACAATTAAAGCCCAATTAAGCCCAATTTGGTAAATTCCAATTAAAATAGTGGATTTAATCCCAATTATACAAAGTGTGAATAAAAATGTGATCATCAATGGCAGTAGGAGGTTGTGCACAGATTATCGTCAGTTGAACAAGGTAACCATTAAGAATAGATACCCTTTGCCTAGGATAGACGATCTAATGGACTAGTTAGTGGGGGCTTGTGTGTTTAGCAAGATTGATCTTAGGTCGGGTTATCACCAGATTAGAGTTAGAGAAGAGGACATACCTAAGACTGCCTTTAGGACTAGATATGGACATTATGAGTATCTTGTAATGCCTTTTGGTGTGACTAATGCTCCTTCTATTTTATGGATTACATAAACAGAATTTTTCATCCCTACTTGGATAAATTTGTAGTTGTCTTTATAGATGACATACTAATTTACTCCAAAACTAATGAGGAGCATGAGGAACACTTAAAGGTAGTACTACAGATTCTTAGGGATAAACAAGTGTATGCTAAGTTATCTAAGTGTGATTTCTGGTTAGAGGAAGTGAGCTTCTTAGGTCATGTGATCTCTAAGGGGGTATAGGTGTTGATCCTTCTAAGGTAGAGGTTGTGCTTAAGTGGGAGACTCTTAAGTCAGTGAGTAAGAATAGAAGTTTTCTTGGGTTGGCTGGGTATTATAGGAGATTTATAGAAGGATTTTCTAAGATAGCCTTGCCTTTGACCGAGTTGACTAAGAAATGGGTTGCTTTTGTTTGGAATAGTAAGTGTGAGCTTAGTTTCCAAACCCTTAAGGAAAAACTGACTAGTGCACCGATTTTAGTCTTGCCTGACCTTAGTAAACCTTTTGTAGTGTATTGTGATGCTTCTAAGATGGGTTTAGGTGGAGTGTTAATGCAAGAAGGTAAAGTAGTAGCTTATGCTTCTAGGCAGTTGATGATCCATGAGAGAAACTACCCTACCCATGATCTTGAGTTAGCAGTCGTTGTGTTTGTGTTAAAGATGTGGAGGCATTATTTGTATGGTTCTAAATTTGAGGTTTTTAGTGACCATAAGAGCCTTAGGTATTTGTTTGATCAAAAGGAGTTGAACATGAGACAAAGGAGGTGGCTGGAGTTTCTAAAGGATTATGATTTTGAATTGAGTTATCACCCTGGTAAGGCTAACGTAGTAGCAGATTCCCTAAGTAGAAAATCTCTTCATGTTAGTTCCTTGATGATTAGGGAAATGGATCTCCTGGCCCAGTTTAGGGATTTAAGCTTAGCTTGTGAGGTAACTCCTGATAGTGTGAAACTAGGAATGATTCAAGTAAGTAATGACTTGTTGAGGAACATTAGAGATGCTCAATTAGAGGACCCATTTTTTGTGATTAGGCGTGAGGCTATAGAAAATGGTAGTGGTGGAGAATTTGTCTTAGGTGTAGATGGAGTAGTGAAATTTAGAGATCGAGTTTGTGTACCCAGTGAACCTACCATTAAGCGTCTAGTACTTGAAGAGGGGCATAAGAGTAAGCTTAATTTCAATCCTGGTTCAACTAAGATGTATCAAGATTTGAAAAAGGTGTTTTGGTGGCCTAGGATGAAGAGGGATATAGAGGACTTTGTGAGTGCTTGCTTGGTTTGTCAAAAGGCTAAGGTAGAATACCAAAAACCTTCAGGACTGCTTCAACCTTTAAGTATACCTGAGTGGAAGTGGGATAGTATTTCTATGGATTTTGTGGTTGCTTTGCCTAGGATTGTAAGAGGGCATGATTCTATTTGGGTTATTGTAGATAGGTTGACTAAGAGTGTCCATTTTCTCCCTATTAACATTAAGTACTCTTTAGAAAAACTTGCTACGATCTACATTAGTGAGATTGTAAGGTTGCATGGAGTACCATCTAGCATAGTTTTAGACAGAGACCCTAGGTTTACATCTAGATTTTGGGAGAGTTTGCAGCAGGCTTTGGAAACCCAACTTAGGCTTAGTTCAGCTTATCATCCGCAAACTGATGGTCAAACCGAGAAAACCATACAATCCTTAGAGGACTTGCTTAGAGCTTGTGTGTTAGACCAAGGAGGTAGTTGGGATAGTTTCCTACCTTTAATAGAGTTTACATACAACAATAGTTTTCATTCTAGCATAGGTATGACACCTTATGAGGCGTTGTATGGTAGAAGGTGTAGGACACCTTTGTGTTGGTATGAGCCGGGAGAGAGCCTTGTTTTAGGACCGAATGTAGTACAACAGACCACTGATAAAGTTAAGTTAATTCAGGAAAGGATGAGGACAACTCAGAGTAGGCAAAACAATTATGCTAATAAGAAGAGGAAGGACTTAGAATTCAAAGAAGGGGATCATGTGTTCCTGAAAGTCACTCCGTGGAATGGGGTTGGTAGGGCATTAAAGTCTAAAAAACTTACACCTCGTTTCATTGGTCCCTATCAAATTCTCAAAAGAGTCGGCAATGTTTCCTATCAAATTGCTTTACCTCCACATTTGTCAAATCTTCATAATGTCTTCCATGTTTCTCAACTCCGGAAGTACATTCACAATCCTTCACATGTGATTGAGTCGGATCATCTTGAGATTAAGGAAAACTTGAAGGTGGAAACCATACCGGTTAGAGTTGAGGATCGGATGTTGAAACGACTTCGAGGTAAGGAAATTCCTTTAGTTAAGGTAATCTAGGGAGTAGCTACACCAGAGAGCGCTACTCGGGAGCTTGAGGAGAAGATGAAGGAGTCTTTTCCAGAGTTATTCATCTCAGGTAAATTCGAGGGCGAATTTTTTTTTAGGAGGGGGGAATTGTAACATCCTAATATTTCTAAAATAAATAAATAAAATAAAATAAAATGAAGAAATAATAGTATTATTCTTATCTTTATTATAATTAATCAGAAACCATATTATTTAATTAAAAAGGGAGATGGGTGGGTCGGAGTAGGCCCAGCCCAATTGGATAGTAAAAAAGAGAGGGGTCATCTATTTCACCCTATATGTTTTCAAACGTCAGATAACCAACTCTAGGGAGGAGAGAAGCGACTCTACGAGGGGGAGGTGCTGAAGTGTAGATCATCGAGAAGAATTCTGTCGTTCGTCGTTGATCGTCATCTCTAAGGTACGGGGGGAAGGGGTGCTGCTATATGTGTATGCTGGAGTGCTTGGGTAGCGAGGGCAACCATAAGGAAGACGAAAGAATCTGTAGCCAGGGGGACTTGGACGAAAACTTCTTTATCCCTATGTACAAGACCGTCTTTGACGATTTGGGGATTGGATGCTGTTCATGTGGTTCGAGCTCGAGGTGTTGGGGCATCTAGAGGTGGCCCCTTCGCAGTTACATCCTAATGGTTGGGGCTTCATAAGGAGTTTCGAGATCTTGTGTCACGCCCTCGGCCTGAAGCTTAGCAGTGTCGTTTTCTTTTACTTCTTTCGGCCTTTGGCGGTCAAGGAATCATCGGACCGATACTCTTGGTTGCCCCTCCGGGCTGGAGCTGGAGGGAAAATCTTTGAGGCCTACTACGAGTCATACCGTAACTTCAAAGATAAGTATGTCTTCGTAGTTCCCAAGGGTGAGGGGAGAGAATCAGTGTATCACGACGATGGAAGGTTGATTATCAACCCGTACTGGAACACTGGTCACTATGAGAGGACCTCGAGCGCCTATACCATAGATTACAAGTCTCTGTCGAAGGGGGAACAGAAGACGGCCGAGGCCATCATAAAGTTTGTCGAAAAACACGGTATCCTGGATTGTAAATCCGTGATAAAAATGGCGGGATGGTGACTAGAGAGCTTCTCGGTAAATATTCGGCTATAGTAGTTTATATTGCTTTGAAATATTTCTCTTGCTAACTGTTTTTGTATTTTCGCAGTTGAAATGGCAGCCCAACAACACGAGAAGCTGGCTGAAAGGAAGGCGAGGAAGGCCCTTCGGGATTCGCAGAAGAGGAACGAAGCGCCTGAATCTGAGGTTGATGCCTCGGACCAAAATTCCAAACGCATAAAGGTCACCATCCCTGTTCCACCTCCACAGAATAAACAAGTCGAGAATGTCTCGAAGGGCTCATCCTCGACATTTCTGATCGATGATAGGGGGAAGAAGCCCCTAATTTTTGGTACCGGGTTACCTCCTTCCGATATGACCACCGAGGAGGTAAACAAGCATCTGGAGGCCCAAGGCCGTGCGATGTTTGAAGGGAAATCCGCGGAGGAGATTGATCATATCCTCGGGGCTGCTTAGGAGTGGGGCATGAAGTTTGCTATGATGTCGAGGTACTTCATGGGAGCATCTCGAGACCTAGCCGCCTTCATTCCCATGAGGACGGAGTTACAGAAAATGACGGTCAAGCTGGAGGCTGACGAAGTGAAGATGCAGAAGGCTATTTCTGCTGTGAAAACCTTGACTGAGGAAAGGGACAAGTTATTGACGACTAATGCCGACCTGACTAAGCAGGTGGAAACCCTGACCTCGGCAAAGAAGACTGCTGAGCAAGCAGCGTCGACTTTCCAGTCACTGCTGAAGAAATCTGAAGAATCTCGGCAGGCCCTCGAGGGCGAGGTGACAGAGTTAAAGCACAAGGTTGAAGAGACTGAAACCCTCTGGGAGGATGCCGCTGATATGTACTTCTACCTTTCCATTAAACAAATGAAGTTTTGAACCCTGGGGTCGAGCTGAACATCAGGGGAATGTCGACGCTGTGCACGGTCGAGGATAACAGTAGTTTGCTTTGTCGGTCATGAATGCCGTTTTTTCCTGGTCGGGGGGATACATAGGAATTTGATTGTAGCCGGAGTATGCATCCATAAACGACAAAAGACGATAACCAGAAGATTGGTCGACCAAACGGTCGATATTGGGCAGCGAATACGAATCTTTGGGACAAGCTTTATTCAAATTTGTATAATCTACACACATACGCCATTTGCCATTAGGCTTCTTTACAAGTACTACATTAGACAGCCAAGTAGTATATTTAACCTCCCTAACAAAGCCGGCGTCCAGTAGCTCGGAGACCTGTTGCATGGCTTCAGCTCTATCAGCCGACATCTTGCGACGTCTTTGCTCCACGGGCTTGATTCTGGGGTCCACCGAAAGACGATGGCATATGATGTCGGGGTCTAGGCCTGGCATATCGGCTGTTGTCCATGCAAACAAGTCTAAGTTTTGGCGGATGAGGGTGTAGAGTGCTTCTTCATCGTGGGGCGTCATCCCGGAGCCCACCATAACGACCTGATCAGGGGAGGATCCGATCTGCAGGGCTTTTGATTCACCTTCTGGAACGGGTCGCATTTCGGCGAAGTCCTCCCGAACGTCGAGGTCAGCCAACATCATCAAGGCCGCTGCTGAATTGTCATCAGCTTTTTCTGGGTTTCCGACGCCTTTGTCCGGCCTAGTGATCTTCAGAGACTCCTTGTAACAAGATCTCGCCATTATTTGGTCACCACGAAGGCTGATGACTTCGCCCGCGTCGCTCCAGAATTTCATTATCAAATGATT
Source organism: Sesbania bispinosa (assembly GCA_026901365.1). Taxonomy (NCBI): domain Eukaryota; kingdom Viridiplantae; phylum Streptophyta; class Magnoliopsida; order Fabales; family Fabaceae; genus Sesbania; species Sesbania bispinosa. The sequence goes on along the minus strand of QLOH01000069.1, from coordinate 99,245 downwards.
TGTGGAGATTATTGCCCCAATCCCATTCAGAGTCGGCCTGCCAAGGATGGCGTTGTAGGTCGTGGGGCAGTCCACCACGAGAAACCGGACTTTTTCGGTTTTGGAAAGAGACGGCTTCCCAAAGGTGACGAGGAGCTCCACATATCCATTAGGACGAATCTTGTCTCCTGTAAAACCAATCAGGTCAGCACCTCGATATGGGAGAAGGTCAGATTCAGGAATCTGGAGGAGGCGGAAGGTCTTGAGGAATAAAACGTCGGCGGAGCTTCCTTGATCTATGAAGATTCTCCTGACCTCGTGATTAGTCATGAATACCGTAATGAGGAGAGGGTCATCATGCCCCGGGATCATTGGGCTATAGTCTTCATCGGAGAATGTGAGTGGGGGTAGCTTTTGTGGCCGGCGTGCACTCCACGGGATGTGGAGGTTGAAGCCGACAACACTTCCTTCATGTGTTTCTTTCGGGAGTTGCTTGACTCCCCTCCACCGGCAAACCCTCCGGCGATGACGTAAATGACGGGGTGCTTGGGAGATTGCGGCTCAGGCTGCGGGGATCGCTGCCTAAACGAAGATGGTTGTTCTCTACGATCTTTTCGCGTTGAAGACGGAGGGGAATGATCTCGCGAGGGTCTGCGAGATGTCGATCTTTCTTGCCGGGGTGACCGTGTTCGCGACCTGCTACGCTCGCGCCGACTAGACTCTCGTCGGGGTTCTTCACTCCGATAGCTTCTTTTATAGTCTCCAGTTTGGCGGGATGTCCCTGGCTGTTCCCTTTTAAATCTGTCGAGCTTCCCACGTCAAATTAACTCCTCGATGGCGTCCTTCAGACTCAAACAACGGTCGGTGTCATGACCCTGGGACTTGTGGTACCGATAGTATTTGGATTTATCGGTGCCAGGGCCGGCTTTCATAGGCCGCGGTCTTCTCATGCCGGCCTCGCAAAGCTCGACATTCAGGATCTTGTTGAGTATTTTTCCTCGCGGCAAGTTGAGCGGTGTATACGAGGTGTAGCACCCTAGGGGCTCTTTGTCGCCCTTGTCTTGTCGAGATCCCTTATTTTTGTGCCCTGGGTCCTTCTGCGTCTGCCCGGCGTTGGTGTCTTTCGCCTTAAGAGCGAGCTCTTCGTCTTCCAGGCTTATGTACTCTTCGGCACGTCGGAGCGACTCTTCCATGTTGTTGGGTTTCTTCTTCGACAGGTCGACCCAGAATGGGGAATGAGCGATAAGGCCATCTTTGGCCAACATGAGTTGCACTCCGGGTTGCAACCCTTGCACCAAGAGGGCTTCCTTGGTGAACCTGCTTCCTTGGTGGTGAAGCTGGTGATGAATTTGCTTCTCAGGTCGGCCCACGTGTTGATGGAGCGAGGTGGCAAGGACTGGAACCACCTTAGGGTCGTTTTCTTCAGGGAAAGGGGAAATACCCTGCACATAATGGGCCCCTAAGCATTGCGGATGGACATCGCCGACTCATAGATATCGAGATGTTCCAGAAGGTCTCCCATCTCGTCATAGAGCTTCGGAACGGGAACTTTCTCGAACCGTTTGTCCACAGGAAAGAGCATGATTCGCTTCGAAAAGGGCAATACCACTTGTATCACCTCGTCGTCTGTAGCGTTGTGAGATTCTTCTTCTGCACGGTGGGTCCTATCCCTAGGACGGGAGTTTGAGTGTACGGATTAAGCCGAGGCTTGGGGGTGACGATGGCGCGCAGCGAACTGACGGTGGAGGTTGGTCTCGTTGAGGAGAGGCATGGCCTTCATTGTCCTGTTGGCCGCCCACAGCGCGTCGTGGTTCTTGGCGGCGTTCGGCGAGGATTCACCAGTGCATTGCCTCAGCATGGCGATCGGTCTCAAGTGCTTCAAGGTGGCACGCATATTGTCCAAGAAGCTCCTCTTGTCGGCGGATAACTTCCAAGAGATGATCACGCGCTGGTGGGTCTTGTGGAGATGATGGTGAGGTTGTTCCAGTATGTGGCGCTGGGACGGTTGTCCTGGGACGGGTGATTCCCGGATGTGGGGGTGGCATTCCCGCAGTGGCAGAAACAACCCCAGTGGCGACAGAGGTGAGGGTCGGGCCCGTTGTTGAGGTCACTACCGGGGCAGAGTGATCAGCTGCGGCGGCAGGGATTGAAGAGGTGCTTCTGGTTCCCACCATGACTGGGTCTTCAGGGAGCGTCGAAGGTGTGGATTTTAAGTTTCCAGAGATCCAAGAACGGGAATCTTGAGCAAGATCTTGTTTCCCACAGACGGCGCCAATGATCTTCGGAGAACTTCGAGGATGGGCCGCAATGTAGAGGGTGACTTCAACGGCGTTGACGGAAGCGATCCACGGCGGGGCAGAGTGTACCTGCAGGGACTCCGACGCCCAACGTAAGATATCGGTGCAACAGAGTAATGGTATGTGTGTCTAGAAAAGCGTACCTGGAATGTGAAATCCGGGGTATATATAGAGGAAATATGGCGGGAAAAGTCGTTACGGGCGTAACGGCCTCCTTCAATTTTCGGGGTGACGCGCTGTACCGAGCGTGTTGACACGCGCGAGGCATCACGGTGATGTCGAGGTGTCAGGGTTGCTAGGACGAATCTACCAGCGTGTGAACGCGTTGATTACTTGACCTCGACTGTCGGTGTTGGTTACCTCAGGTGTGTGATGACGCAATTCCTTGATGGGTAGGTGTGACATATCATGTCGACATGGCTAGTCGGAAGATCGGGTCTGGTAGTACCCCAGAACACCCACCATTATTGTGAAGCTTATTGTCTTCAAGCATACTACAGAAAAACTCTTTTGATCCCCTACAATTTTTCCGCCAATCCTTTTTTTTGTAATTGCTAATAAGAAGTAAAGTGCATACGTTAGAGTATAGCTAAAAAAGACATTAGGCATCGAGATCCAGGAGGTATAAAATATAACTAACTTACATGAATTCTTGTGTTTCAAATGATGATGGTTTGAGTGAAGACACTGTTTAAATTAGCAGAACTCTTGGTGGTTTCAGCAATGAAGCAAAGCAAGTGAGTGAGTGAGTGAGTGACAATTGATGAATGATATCGCGTGGAAGAAAAAACAGAGAGGAGATAAAGAGGAAGAAAAGCAGAGAAAGAGATAAGAGACAAGGGAATTAGTTGGATTACCTTCTTTATGGAAGCTTTGTCGACGAGCTTGTTGACGAACATTTTTGGATTTGGAGGATCTGAGACTCAGAATCAGAGATTCAATTGCTGAAAGCTGATGATAGATGAAGAGAAGAGAGGAAAGGTGGGAGAATGTGCTTAGTGATAATTGAAACATGAGAGACGTGCGTTAAACGACGTTAATTTAGTGTATTGATGACATGGAATTTTAATTGAGGTGTCATTCAATGGTTGGTGGGACAGGAATTGGAATAGGAAAATGTTTAAGAATTTAAATTTTATAAAAAGAGAAAAAATGTTATATAATATATTATAATATCATATTATATATTAATATGATATATATAATACCATTACGTGTTACTCCCTGTGGTCCTTTTTTATAGGAGACCTCTAACTGAATTACATAGACCAAGGAAAGTAGTTTAAGTGGTTAATTTTATTGGTTTCATAAAAAATTAATACAACATTCCATGTTTACCCCTAATTAATACTATTAGTATACTCTCTCACTAAATAATTGAGATTAAATTATGCACTAAATATAGTACTAATTTCCACTATCAATTATATTAGAACACCCAAATTTTTATTTCTCTCCATTCCCTCTAATCCCATTTGTAATTGAAACAAAAATGAAAAAGTTAAAAAACGATTACATAAACGTAAAATGTGGGAACATCATATTTTAACTAAAACATTTAAAATTTAAATGAAAAATTTTAATGTGAGCATCTTCATTGTTTTGTGACACGGCTGTAGGAGTTTTGGCATTTGAGTCTTCATGTTCTTTAGATTGTACTTCTTCACCCTCTGGAATTTTATTTAAATCAACACATGGGATTTCTTCAACACCTTCATATGAATCTTCAACTATTTCTATCTCCATTAATAGTAAAAAGGACTCAACATTGCAGAACAAAGAATGAAAACTTTAAAGGCGTATACATATATAAGTGATAATACTCAATGTTGGAAAGTCGAAAAGATAGGCCGAAGAAAGGTTTACAGACAAAAAACATCATTTCAAATAAATGGATATGGAAGAGTGCAAAGGTTTAACTCTCTCTCTCTTGATCAGCTATGTAACAATATTTATAATACCTCGTTAATGAACAATTAGCAAATACATGATGGAAGAATTTAATAAGGGTAAATCAACAAAAAAAATTAAATGCTTCATAGAGATTATCAAGTGCCTTATAAAAAGGACCACTAATATCTTCTAAATTGTGCCTTATAAAAAAGATCGAAGGGAGTAATATATTAAAAATATCATTATAAAATAATATAAAATAAATTATATCTTATCATAAAATAATAAAAAATTCTAATATTATAATATTATTAATGGAAAAAGATATTTTAATGAGTATGCGACTACCCACGCGGTGTAGTATAATATTCGTTCCCATTCACTTTATAAATATGCAGATACCCATTGCAGGTATATCTGTGGGTATCCACGAGTACGAGTTTTTTTATCATGCCTACCCACAGGGAGTTGCTTTTAACGCCCCCCTTTTTTGCTATTCGCACCCTCATAATGTTTGTAACTTTTAAATTTCCCACCCTACCCCACCTCCACCTCCACCTCCACCTCCCAACACCCCCATGACTTTATTAGATTTTTTTTCTCTTTAAAAAACACTTCCGGAAATTAATTTCCGAAAATTTCTAGAAAAAAGTGGCTTCCGGATGTATATTTCCAGAAAAATATTTTTTTTTTTTACAAATTCTCACTTTTAGAGACCAAATTTTTCCTCGCCTATGTGCAAGGAAAAAATTCGTCTTTGATTTAGAGACGAAATTTAGAGACGGATTCTATTCCGTCTCTAAAGGTGACGTTTGTAAAAAAAATATATTTTTTCTAGAAATATACATCCGGAAGCCAATTTTTTCCGGAAATATACTTCCGAAAGTATTTTTCAAAGAGAAAAAAAATTAATAGAGTTATTAGGGTATTGGGAGGTGGAGGTGGGTTGGGGAGGTGGAGGTGATGGTGGTGGTAGTGGGATAGGGAGGGGTAGATTGGGAATTTTAAAATTTACAAACATTATGGGGGTTCTAATAGTAAAAGGGGGGTGTTAAAAGCAACTCCCCTACCCACACTCGTTTCTTAGTTTTGACAGCTCATGTCCCATAAATGCCCACTTTAATAACCCCAATGATGTTCACACTCCTGAATTCTTCAATACAATAACTTTACGAAGACTTCCAAATCATGATGTTAAAGTAAAAGTAGGTGCTTCTGTCATGATGTTGAGAAATATAGACCATCCTTATGGATTGTGCAATGACCGGGACAGGACTCATCATTACTCAAATAGGCTCATATGTTTTAGAAGCAAGAGTTATACCAGGTAGCAATGTTAAATAAAAAGGTTTTCATTCCAAGACTCTCACTAATTCCATCAGATAAAAGGATCCCTTTTAAATTTCAACGAAGGCAGTTTCCAATTGAAGTCTCATTTGCAATGACAATCAACAAAAGTAAGGGACAACATCTTAAACATGTTGAAATTTTCCTTCCAAGACCAGTTTTCCTCACAACCAGTTGTATTTTGCTCTCTCAAGAGTAACATCACATAATGGACTTAAAATTCTTATATGTGATGAAAAGGGAAATTCAAGAAATGCTACATGTATAATTTTTTCTCCTACACATATTTATTACAAATTATATACACATTCAAACCAAATTACATTTTAAAATAATTAAAACATTTAACTTTAAAATTTATCTATCTAACATTCCCATTATGAGCGTCCATACATCACACTGACACCGAACTAATTTAATTAAATATAAAAGAAAGGTAATAATGAGTTCACTAGTTAATTTTACCGGAAAATAAAAACATTTAGCCATGTCGATCAGGCATATTATAACCTAGAGCATGATCGTCCGAGAACAAATTTATTTAAGTCCTTCCTCAGTATTTTCCCTGCTGCATTCTTTGGTATGGAATCGATAAATGCTACACTCCTTATTTTCTTGTATGGTGCAACCTGCAATCACGAGCATAATACAAAATTAATAATTTATATTTCCATTCAACAAGCAAACTGGAAGGATCGAAATTTACGTGAATGAAAACTAAAATTAATAATTTAACATGTTTGATTTTATAGTTAAAATCATACACCTTACAAATGTGGATCAAGGGTAAAACTATCTAATCCAACTCTACTGTTCATTTGCAAGGTGATTTTAATATTAAAAATCTATAAAATGCAGGAATTCAACGGGACAAAGAAGAAGCACCTGTTTGGCTACAAAATCTATTATTTCTGCTTTGCTCAGGCAACTTTGAGGCTGTCTTACCACAAAGGCCATGGGCACCTGGCCAGCATCTTCATCAGGGTATCTGTCATGATGTTGTTCAAAGGTTATTCATTCTTTCCTAGATGTAGCATAAACATAAACTAACTACTGTAGTCGATTTCTAAATTGTGAGTTCCAATACAAAACTATTTAATCTTTATATTTAATATTTTGTTTATTATAATAATATACGAAGAAGATGCAGAAAGAGAATGTGGCGATTCAAAGATGCACATTATTTTCCAAAACCATATGTTCTGTTCATTTTCTAAAAATATATTTTGACCTAAATGTTTCCTAGAAGCTAATTTTTCACTGAAAATAATATTTTTTTACTATTAAGTTGCTTTCGATAATGGATACGCCAAATCTCTAAAAAAAGAGCAGAAAATACTTTTTAATAAACTTGTTATTGTGTTTTTAATTATAATGGTGAGTCATTTCTTTAAATTATATTTTCTCAATCTTTTGGCACAAATTAATTATCTTTAAAATTATATCAAACACTAAAACATACATATTTTCTATAAAATGATTTTACATAAAAAAATTGAGGAAAGAATTAAAAAAGATTCAAGATGCAAGTGATAGGATATTACGGAATAACAGCAGCATCGTTTATCTCTGGGTGAGACTGGAGCAATTGTTCTAGCTCTGCAGGGGCCACCTACAAATTTTAATAAAGAATGACAAATTCACCAGAATACATGGTATATATTGGGTCCGTTTGGTTTAGGACTAAGTAGAATTGATTCTAAAAATAAATGGTTGATATGGATTATACACGCTTTACGAAATATATTGAACGAAAGTGATTTAAAACCAATTCTGTAAAATCATGGTTTTATACTGGGCCATAAACAAATTTAATATAATATAACAAAAATAATTTATTGGTATCAATGTTTTAAAAATCAAACAAATAATTAAATCGGTATATATAGATAATTATATAATCCAGTCTTTTTATACCTTTTTTTAATAATTCTTATTTTTTTATTTCTTTAATTTTTGAAAATTTTATTAAAATAAATTTTTAATGATTTTTTTTCAAAAAACTTGTATAACTAATATAATTTTAAAAAAAAACATAACTTTTAATTAAAAAAAATCACAAACAAACTTGCTGATTAATAGCTAACCTAGCAGTTGACAATATATCATGCATGAGTTGGATGGAAGGGCAATAGAATCAGATAAGTTTACCTGGTAGCCCTTGTATTTGATCAATTCTTTCAACCTGTCCACAACATACATGAAACCCTCATTGTCGAAATAGCAAAGATCCCCAGTCCTCAGCCACCCGTCCTGCAATGTAACAGAAGTTGCCTCTGGGTCACCAACATACCCTGTTCAAACACTACCAGAAACAATTAATAACAAATATTCCACATTACTAGCTAACACTTGAGTTTCACATACAAAAACACAAATGGGCAAGTGTAATTAATTATAGTCGCTTGCGAACGTACTCAAACACCTTTCATAATTGTAGGTCCTCTAATCCAGAGTTCCCCTTGTTCACCAGGAAACATGGCCTCTCCTGTGTTGGGGTTCACTATTTTTGCTTCCATCCCAGATACCAGCCTACCTGTTGTTCCTGCCCGGTTAGCCTCCTCCGGACCTGTTGTTCGGATAGCTCCGGCTGTTGATTCAGTTAACCCATATCCCTATAATATAATTTCAGATTCCCTTAGTTTGTTTTCACCTGTAGCTTAATTATAATAAATGTTACAACGACAACAAAACATTTGTACATTATTCTTTTCAATAATTAGATTCAACATGTTATTTTAAAGGAGTGAATATGTACATTTTTTGTTAAAGTTATTAACAAGTTAAAATGCGTTAACAAAATGTATTTTATTTATTGAATTTAATAACACATAAGGTGTTGGTGTAAAAAAATTTTACACCGACATCCAATGATGTGCTGCCACATCATTTATTGAATGAAATAATACATGAGGTGTCACATTCATTAAATAATGTGGTGACACACTATTACATGTCTACGTAAAATTTCTTTAACCTAAATTAAACTCTTTTGTTAAACATTATTCAATAATGAATGACAATGCACAAATTAAACAGATATGTTATGTGTATATTTTATTGTATTCTTATGATTCTTTGGAAGATAAGAGATTTAGGATTGATTATATCAGTGTATTTTTATCCTTAACATTTTCTTTGGGTGTAGTTCCTTTATTTGGTTAAAAAATACAATAGTGGAGGGGAAATAGTTTAATGACTTCTCTTATTTAAAGTAGGGGAGACAATTTTATTTTATTCATATTTCACTCTTTCACAAACTCTCTACAATTTTTTTTTTCTTTCTTTCACATCACTTATTACATTTTTCATTTTCTCTTCTATATTTCTACCTCTTTTCCATACAACTTTCACACACAAAAAATGTGTGATGTGAAAGAATTAGGTTTCATCACGAGTGGAGTTAGGTCGGGTTTAGCCATTTTTTTGGAGCCGAATCGAATGCATGCACCAGATGTTCAGGTAAGTGTTATTTTGCGAGTTAGACCCGAATTGAATCAAATAAGTATGGGTCGAGTTGCTTTTCGAGTTGTGAATGAAAAAGAGAGAGAAAGAGAGAATCCTATATTTTGTTATGTTATGTAAATTGGAAAAAATGAAGGTGGAGAGATGTCATGGAGAAGAAGAGGGAGAGAGCCACCAATCAACGCTTAGAAAGAGGAGAATGTGCGGTCAGCAACGTGGGTGGATGAGCAACGTGGGTGGATGACGATAAAACCGAGGGAGTGAGGGGCCAAGGAAGTGATGCTGAGACGGTGGCTAATCAATGTTGGTGCGCTCAAGGCCAAGCTCGTCGATGTGAGGAGAGTGAGCATGAGCACCAACTGCCAAGCATGAAAGAAAAGGGGTCGTGTGCGAGATTGACGGTGAGTAACCAGTGGTAGTGGAGAGGGAGATGGAGTGAAAGGATGGGATTTGATTTCAGATTTAGCCAAGGTTAGGAAGGGGAAAGGGAGGTCCGTCAGTGAGAGATTGGGATTTAGCGTAAAGAGAAACTAGAGACTAAAAAGTGAAATTGAAAAAGACTGTAAAGTTTCACAACTCATTATCAAATAACACTTCCTTTTTTTAATAACTGTTTTAGTCAGGTTTCAGGTTGGGAATCTTACAACCCGTTACCCGAACATGTAAGTTCGGGTTTGAGATTTCATGACCTGAAATACCTGAAAAAAATGACTCAAACTGATAAAAACATCTTCGGGTTAGGTTGGATTGGGTTAATCGGGTCAATGAAGTTGACTCAACTCATGAACACTCTAGAAAGAGTTATAAGAGAGAAGAGAAGTTTTTCTTTCCCTCCCTTCCTTTTCTATGTTAAAATTTTACCCCTCAATTTCTTCAACCAAACAAAAAAAAAACAGTGAGCTCATTTAATTTAATTAATATAATAAAAGAGACACTTTATTCATATAATAAATCTATGAGTTTAATTATTATGCAGTACATTCACATCCAATAATGTGTTACCACATCATTTAATAAATAAGATAATATATGAATTGTCATATTCTTTAAATAATTTCACAACACATCGTTATATAATGCATAGTAATTAAACCCATAAATCCACATAATAATTTATATAACATATTTATAAATCTCTCTATAATACTACAACTAGTCCTATCCCTAAGAAACATAGAATTAAATCATCAAGATAAAGAAAATATATTGGAATCCATTAATAATGTTATAAATTTAAGCTTTATTCCAGAAATACTATTGATATTAAATAATTAAATGAGTGTATATCTAGGTAACCACCTATAATAATTAAAGATATATAAAATATTTAATAATTAATGTAATTAAATATGATACAATATTTTTCATACATAAAAAAACACATTTTTATTTCTATTTCTTGTAATTAGTAATAGAGGTAATAGTAATACTATCATTTATCACGTTTGGCACTTTTATATTTCTATCACATTACTCATGTGGTTGGTTGATACCAATGTTTTTAAAATCGGATCGGTATCCGGTGAAGATATTAGTTTACGGTTCAGTGGTTCAACCGTGATCGAACCGGTAAGAAATAAATATATTTTTTAATATCATATAATATTTTTAAATAATAAAATAAGATAAAATCATAAGAAATTTAGATACATAAAATTATAAATTAATACAAAAGACTTTATTATATGTATTATATTATAAAAAATTCATAATAATTGACTAAATAATAAATATTTATTAAAAAAATATTCTAATTTATCTCAAAAATATTTTAGATTAATTAAAAATAAAAAAAATAAAAAAATGTTGAAACTGACCGGTTCAACCGATTTTCTAACACCGATTTTTAACCAGTTTAACTGATTTTTGACCGGTTCTGAGACCGACTATCTTTTTAGTTTATGTGAACCGGACACCAGGCTAGTTCCCAGTCAGATCGGTTGAACCGACCATTCCGGTCCAATTTTGATAACCAAAGCATGGTTGATACACTTATTTATTTTATAAATAAAATTTCTCATATAAAATACACTTATAAAGTTTCTATTGTGCAGTGGAATCTGAAAGTTTAAAAGTTGGGAGTTTGAACAGGACAAAACCTGGCTGAGCAGCACTCCAGGTAACTTGGATTTAAAAACCGTGGCGTTGTGATTCCCAAGCGGAGCACCACCACAAATGACGACCTTCAATGACGTCAAATCATACCCCTCCGTCACTCCTTCTCTGCTCATCGCCACCACTACCGGCGGCGCCGTCACCACGTGAGTCAACCGGAACTTCTCCACCGCCCCCAGCATCTTCCCCAAACCAAACCTCTCCATCACCACCACGGTGTCCATCATAGCCACCGACCTCAAAATACTCGTAAAACCATAAACGTGAAAATACGGCGCCGTATGCAGGTACACCGCAGGTCCCTCCGTCTGCACGCGAACGGTGTCGCTTATCGCCACCATCGCCGTCAAGTTACGGTGCGTGAGCATCACTCCTTTCGACTTCCCCGTGGTCCCCGACGAGTACAAAACCGCCGCCACGTCGGATTGACTCACCTCCGCGTTCGGCGGCGGTATGGAACTCGCGGTCTTCAAGAGCGAGTCGAACTCGGGTGAGTCGAGGAGAATCGTTCCAAGAGGGAGGCTTTGGAGTTTGTTCGCGGAAAACGACGTCGTAAAAGCGATAACAGGTTGGGAGAGTTTGAGGAGGTTCGAAATCTCGGAGCGCGTGGAGGTTGGGTTTGCGGGGGAGAGGACCACGCCAATGGAGAGTAGCGCGAGGTAGAGGATCGGAACTTGGATGAGGTTTGGAGAGAGAATGAATGCGGTGTGGCCTTTGGTGAGTCCGTGGAGAGTGGTGAGGTTGGTGGCTAAGGTTTGTGAACAGTGGATGAAGTCGGAGTAGGAGAGCTGGTGACACGTGGCTGAGTCGATGAGGGCAATAACTGAGTCTGACCAGGGCGAGTTGTGGCGGAGGGAGAGGGTGTAGGCCGCGGCGGAGATGGTGGCGTTAGATGGAGGAAGGTTTAGTGGGCGCCTTAGGCTGTGGAAGATTTTGGAAGCGGAGTTGAAACCGCTCTTTGGATCCACCGTGCAGATTCTGGCCTTGTCCTCCATGAGATTCAAGTATTTGAATGGAGCATGCGAGAAAAGATAAGATTATGAGTTACATAACCTTCCCCTTTGAGTTTGGGACGCTGAATACGACGTTGTGTGGCCAGCTATGGTGAGTGAAATCGACATAGACGCATAATGTATTTTCCCAAAAAAAGGAAAAAAAAACACAACATTGGAATGTTTCTCTCTCTTTTTTTTTGTGATTACTAAAAAGGGGGCTGTTCATGGTGACAGTGAGTTTTGAGTTTTTGGTTTTTAAAAATTTTCAATCAAGGTTTTACAACTCAAAATCAAAATTGAAAACCACTTTTTGTGGTTTTCAAAATATTTACCTTAAACCAAAAATATTTGTTTTGAAAACCACAAAAACAAGTTTTCAATTTTTTATTTTGAGTTGTAAAAACTTGATTGAAAATTTTTAAAAACAAAAAACTCAAAACTCGCAACCACCCCGAACGGCCCGATGAGTTTTATTTTTAGGGTTTAGGGTTTAGGGTTTATTTTTACTCCTTATAATTTTTTTTATTAAAGCATACTCCTAAATTTTTTTTGTAATTGCACTCTGCTCTTAATTAGTGTGTATTTAGGCATGGTGAAAGGATGGATCGGGGCAAATTTTGCTCTCTCCGTCCCCATAAAAGTCGGGGCGAGAGTATGTTTAAAACTATGAAACTCATTCTCATCTCACGGTTCCCGTTGAGTTCGTGGAACCCACCAAATCTCACCTTTTTATTTATTATTTTTTCTTTATTTTCAATAACTTAAATATATAATTTTAAATAAGTTTTATATATCTAATATATTCTAATTTAAATAATATGTAAATATAGACATTAAGAATCCTAAAAAATAAGAAATTTAATAACTAAATTTTATTTTAAGAAAAATATATAATTTGTCTTTATTATTTAACTATTAATATAACTAAAATAATTTAATTATTATGTCGGGGAGGGTTCTTGCATCCTCAAACCCGCCCCCACCCTTGTTAAAGCCGGGATAAGTTTGGAGTCGTGTTTTGCTTAAATTTATTAAAGCGGGTTTTGCCCATCAAAATTGGAGTAGAAAAGGATTTGGATTCGATTGTCGTGCCTAGGGGTGGGAATAGACTAGGCAAGGCTAGACTTTGATTAAATAGATCTGGCCTATTTTATAAATTTAAAGCCTAAGCCTGGCCTATTACCTATGATAGGTTTTTCTTTAGGCCTGGCCTGGCCTTTTTAAAAACCTGACCTGACCTGTTAGCCTATTTAAAGGCCTTTATATGAAAAGGGACAATAAATCGATTTCTAAGCCCAAAAATTGCATATATCCCGATTTTTCTTATCTAACATCTTAGTCAATACTCAATACTAAAATACATGATATTGGGCCTGCAAAATCCTTAACCCAAACCAATACAAACAAATAAAACATATAAAAGCAATTTACAAATTATAGATATATACTAATATAATAATATTAAGTGTATTCAAATTCGTTATAACTTATAAGTTATAAGTAATTAATATTTATATAATTTTAATATATTTAATAATTTTTAAATATAAATAGGACGACTAATCAGGCTTTGTAGGCTTGTGAGTTGGCCTAAGCCTGACCTCTTTATTTAAATAGGCTTTTTAAAATGCCTGAACCTGACCTTTTTATTAAATAGACTAGGCCAGACTAGACTTTAATTAGGCTAGGTCATAGGCCTCTGTCGGCGGTCTGGCCTATTCCCACCCCTAGTCGTGCCTAAGTATATCAGGTGTTGAAGCGTTGTCTTTCCTAAGTCATTGATAAATCATTTTATTTAATTAAAAAATATATTATTATCTCTCTTTTATTACCTATTATTTTAAGATTTAGATACATAATTAAAAAATATAATTAATATTTTTATTTCTAATAAAAATATATTTTTGTCTAATTTACGGTTATATCTTTTAATTTTTATTTTTTAAAATAAGTAAAATAATTAAGAAATAAAATAAAAGGGTATAATTGGTAAAAAATAATTAATGTGTGTTGAACTTTTAAATGAGAAATAAATAGAATAAAAATCTTATAAAAATTTGATAAATAAAAAGGAATTGATGGAGTAATTTATTATTTTAATTTCTTAAATTATAGAAAAGGAAAACTAAATACAAATCACGAGAGAAAAAAAAAAGTTTACGTCTTCCACTCAACAAAGAAATCCATGCACCGTGTGTTCTTCACATGGTGTTACATTTCAACTTGAATTGTGTTCTCAAAATTTTCTGACGATCGAGTAATTCCCCCCAACAAGGATTAGACCTAGCCGTTAGAGTGAGAGTATCAGATGATTTTACCTAAAGTCACATTTTGGCTTTAATTTATAGGCTATTGAGCCTTCTAGTCTTAAAGCTCAGAGATGGACGATTGGGCCGAGTAGGTGACATTGATCCATTACTATTCTACCAAACAGGTTATCGCGTACCGACCTATCGGTAGGTCGGTACCCAATACAAAACACAGCCCCCCGAGCTCAAGGCCTGCGAAGCTAGGTTGCCGAGCTCGTAAGTGTCGATCTTGTGCAACAAGGGTGTCGAGCTCATAGGTCGATACCCAGTACAGAACATAACCCCAGAAGCTCAAGGCCTGCGAAGCTAGGGTGTCGAGCTCGTAAGTGTCGATCTTGTGCAACCAGGGTGTCGAGCTCGTAGGTCGGTACCCAACATAGAACACAGCCCCCCGAGCTCAAGGCCTGCGAAGCCAGGGTGCGGAGCTCGTAAGTGTCGGTCTGTGTAGCTGTGATGTTGAGCTCATAGGTCGGTACCGAATACAGTCCCTTTTATATTGAAATGACCAAGTTAAAGCCCACTTCAATGATCTCGGAAGATTTAATATTTGTGTAGGTCGGAGTAGAAAAACGACTAAGTCTAGATACATAAACTTTGTAATTATTTTTCCATTGAACTTCGATTATAGACCTCACAAATTTCTGCTAAATTAAAATTTGATTTGTAGACTTTGTAGATTAATACTAAGTCAGAGCTCAATTTGTAGACCAAGTGGAATTTGACTGAGTCTATGCTCGATTTGTAGACTTTGTAGAATTTGACCGATCTATACTCGGTTTGTAGATCTCGTAGAATTCGAATGAGTCTATGCTCAGTTTGTAAATTTATAGAATTAGACTGAGTCTAAGCTCGATTTGTAGACCTCGTAGAATTTGGCCGAGTCGTTGCTCATGAGCTTTTAAGTACTTGACCGAGTCCGTGCTCAGGAGCATTTTAGTATTCTAGTGAGTCTGTGCTCGGGAGTTTTCTTTTTACTCTACTGGCTCTACGCTCAGGAGTTTTCTTTTTACTCTACCGAGTCTGTGCTCGGGAGTTTTCTTTTTACTCTATCGGCTCTACGCTCGGGAGTTTAATTTCTTTTTACTCTACCAAGACAACGCTCGAGGGTTTTCTTTTCTTTTTACTCTACCGAGTTGGTGCTCGGGAGTTTTCTTTTCACTCTACCGGCTCTATGCTCGAGAGTCTTCTTTTTATTCTACCGCGTCGGGTGAGTTTTCTTTTCACTCTACCGGCTCTATGCCCGGGAGTTTTCTTTTTAGTACTCTATCGAGTCGACGCTCGGGAAAATTTGTCATCCGAGTACTTGCTCAGGAATTGTCATCCGAGTACTTGCTCCGGAAAATTTGTCATTGTGGACCGAGTTCAAGCTCAGGGCTCATTTTATTCTCCACGATTTTATCGACGACTTCTTTTTTTTCCATACTTCAATCTTCCTTAGAAACTTGACGAAAGACAAGACTTGTGAACTTGGTCAGTCCTCCACCACGCGAGAATATTGGTTGTGAGAGAGTAATTTACAAACGAAAAGAGTCTATATTAGTAATTAAGATAACAATTATAATTAATGTAATCATATTAATGTTGATGCTCCCTAATATGGTAATTAAATAAATCATATATAAAGTAACATTATTTGACCAATGAATAATCAACAATAATAATAATAGAAAATTTATTTAATTAGATTAAAATTTATTGTGCATTTAATTTGACTAACAAATTGAATTTGATAGTACTGAAATAGAATATTTCTACATATATAGTATATTTATATTATTTAATTACGCAAGCTCAATAAGTTGAATTTATAGATATGATTTATTTAAATTGATTATAATGACTAAGCTAATTAAGGCTAAACAAGTGTGTATATATAATGGGAATTAAAACATTTTATTTAAACCAATTAATTTTGATAATTAAAGTCATTATTTTAGTTGATTACCCTATCAAGATTCATGGTAGGAAATTTTCACTTTCATGTTTTAAACACACATTAAATAATTAAATTAATGTTATTATCATACAATGAATAAGGAATGAATTAATAAAGTAATCAATGTGTAGCCAATGTGTACCAATAAAACAAACCATGATGATTAAATTTACTTCACGAAAATATTGTCTTTTAACTTATGTTACGTTTTAAATTAGTCTTCTAATTAACTTGATAAAATATTAAATCCTGACATTGTATGATGCCTAACTCTACTAATTTAATACCACTAATGAACTAGTTCTACATAGCACATAGGTGGGAAAGTGGTGGTATGCAAGTTGGTTTCGCATATTCCCTTCATATAGATAAATTCAATTGATTATTGAGACAATGACACAGATATTAATATAACTTTCATATACTGTTCAATAATAGTTTGTGATTATTGATTTGTGTCTCGGTCTCATTCACTTCCTTTTCATGATTTGGCAAAGGTAATACAAATGCATATGAGAATAAGGGAAAGGAAAACTCAGAAAGAAACAAAACAAATCATGCAGCACAACCACATATATGACACAATCACTTCAAAACTTTATTAATTCTCAAAAAGGAATAGAATTAAAATATATCATAATTACAGTGAAAGAATTAATAACTTGATTTTATTTTCTCTATGCCATATTGTTCTTCAAACAAAATGTTAGGATATATATTAGTAACAGACCCACCACACTGATAAGTCAATTCCATAGAAATACAAGTAATTTCATTTCTCCCCACGCTCATTAAGCATGTTTAAATAAAAAAAATCTTATAAATAAAACCGGAAGGAGTAATTTTGAACATCTATTATCAACTATAGGATATTAAAAGGTAAAATAAAGTTTTTTGGCAAAATTTTAAAGTCTATAAAAGTGAAATTTAAATTTATTTTCAACTTCTAAAGTCCTAAACTAAATAATAAAATGTTCAGAATGAATTATCGGTGACATGAAAAATTTTAAAGAAAAGAAAAAATTCGTTAAAAGACTCTTTCATTGTTATTTACCATCACTAAAAGGTTTATTTACATTACCAAAGAGTTGTGGTTTAGAGATTGTGGGAAGAGCTCTCGGGTTCGATCCCCACTAAACACACTTTTAGGGAGGGGTGATGAGTCTTAACTGTAACTAAACCCCGAATAGGATTGCCCCTGATAATAGAGAATATCTATGGTTAATACAAAAAAAAGGTTTATTTACATTAAAATGCATAAAAATGTAATACATATTCATCTCTGAGTGGAGGTAAGTGGAGATTATATAATAAGAGGAGAGGGAAGTCTAATTTAAACTTAGAGAAGTGTAATTTACCTAATATTAAAAATTAATGTGTTACAAAATTTGATGTGCACTAGGTGCAATGAGAAAAGTAACTGAAACTGGTCTGTTTCCGTTTACTACCATACTAACAAAGAATCAATAGTTACAAGAGGAATGATATACATATTTAATCACTCAACATAACTCTAACTAACCTATTATAAAACTTACTTAATCAATCAAAATATTCCATATACATAACCACCAATTTAAAAGGAACGGTGGTAATAAGTTACAATTTGGAAGTAATTATTATCTTACACGAAGAATCTTACTACAAATCTTTAAGATTGTTACAAAGTAACCATTAACACAATCCTTTTTAAAATTGGTGCTAAATAAAAGTAAATTTTTTTGTGAAATATATTTAATAGCTAGTTAATTAAAGTGATGTGAGATATATAGAGTAAACTAGCAAATCGGTCCTGACTCTAGGGGATCATGCAGTTTCGTCCTTAACTTTTCTAAAATAGCACTTTAGTCCTTATTTCACTAAAAAACATGCACTTTAGTCCTTCACTTTATTAAAAAACATGTACTTTAGGGACTAAAGTGCATGTTTTTTTAATAAAGTATGAACTAGAGTGCTATTTTACAAAAGTCAGGGACGAAGCTGCATGGTCGCCAGAGTCAGGACTGATTTGCTAGTTTACTCGAGATGTATAAGTCTGTACCACAATTCAGGAAGCATGAGGAACCATTATTACATTTAGTTCAACGATAGCTGGATTTTGCTCCCTATTACTCTCTGTCTCCTCTGCATTTCTTGTTTCAATGGCTGGACTTATTCTTCTCCTGAGTTGGAGTTTTGAATAGCTCTGAGCCAAAAATGTGTTTGTCAATCTCCATATTCTCCTTAATTGTGCCAATGGAACTTGTATGTGGGTCATCAAGGTCTCTACATTCTTCACAACTAAACACATCATGGCATATAACAATCCCAGTCCAGCAATAGTACCACAGATGTAAAATAGGCCAAGGAAAGGCTGAAAACCTAACCCAACATTTTCATCACTGTCTGAAGGAGAGCAACTAGCAGTGGATAGCATAACTTTCTCTAGTTGTTCTGTTTCTCCACTCTCTATCATTGTAAGTAATGCCTCTGATATGTCAGCAGCCAGAGTGTTACTTTTAGGAAATACCTAAGGTATTGAACACCAAAATATACAAACTTGTCAGATCAGTTTTTAAAAACAATGCACTTATAATATCTTGTGCAAAGTTTAAAAGGAAAAAAATAGGATGGATGCCCATTAACAATGCTGAAAAATTGGCATTAATATGAGTAAGTATATAATTTGATCACCAAGTGTGTTTTTGGATGAAGAACTTTAGATTTCCCAAAATTATGATAGGGAATGATAAGTGAATTGTAAGTATGAGAGAAATTGTACATGATATTCTAAAAAGTTAAACATAACAGTGTGTCATTTGAAATTCTTTCTTTTACTATTCTAATATATGGAATCTAGTAATTTCAAATTACTCTATCCAAACACAGGGTAAGAGTGATTAACTTGTATTACTTTGGTTGTTGGCAGCATCCATATGCACAAATTGTCATCAAATGTTTCAACTTTAACACCATGTGTAGATAAGGTGACACTAAATTGTGAAGTCTCAAAGATGAATTTATGAATAAGTTGTATTGACATATTGATGATTAATTTGTGCATATTCTTAGGGACCAAAACAATACATATTACTACTTTTAGGATTAAATTTCATATTAATTCCATTACTATATGAAGAAAGTGATTACTTTCAATTACTCCTATTTTTACATCTACCATGCATGTCATAATAGAATAGTGACAAAGAGGAGAGGAACCCACAAAACCAAAGCCACCAAGCTTGAAGGTGTTCCCTGCTTTGATGAAGCCCTTACATGAGTACTTTGCAAGGAAGACTTTAGCATGAGGTGCAACAAAGAAAGCAGCTTTTATATCCTTATTCTCAAAGGCTGCAGGGTAATCACTTATGGAATTGATTCTCCTAATGTTCTCAGGCTTGAACTTGAGTACTTCAATCAAATACCTCACAATAAAAGAATTTCCATTACAGCCAACCATGGCATTTGTTCTCTGAAGGGTCTGGATATCTAACACAGATGGTTCTAGTTGTGAGATGGTCATCATGGTTGTTAAACTTGATCCAAAACTGGTTGTTATAATGAAGATCACAAATAACCATGGCCCCAGCACAGCTCGAGCCACAGGGCTTCTTATTGGTTCTCCTGCTTGTTTGAAAAGTATCAATAATTAGGAATATGGCTAGACTTTTCAGAAGGAGAAAAGATGTAATTGAAAAGCTATGATCAGTTTCACATGACAGGAAAAAATGAATCATACTGAGGAATGAGGATGCTGTGGAAATGTCTTCATGCATTTTTGACAAACATGAACCACTAGTGTACTGAATTTTTGCTTCCATCTTGTTTCTTCCTTCACTTTGAAACATTAAGTATGGCAAGACTTAAATGGAAGTTGGAGAAAGAGAAATTAAGCCCCAATTTGAATGCACTTGTGCAGAAGAACTTCTAGATGAAAAAAAATTAGAATAAATCATAGAAGTCAAATGAATTTAACTTCTCCATAAGTTGAAATTAGTTACTTATGGATAAGTTAAATGGGAGAGCTTTTGGAGAGGTGAACTACAAAAACTAATTTCAACTTATGGAGAATTTAAATTCATTTGAATTTCTTGATTCATTCTAACTTTTTTCACCCAGAAGTTCCTCTGCAGAAGTACATCCAAACTGGCCTTAAGTATAATGAGATTAGTACTTAATAATACACCTTGGATTCAGTAGCTAGAAATTTAGTCTAATGAAATTACTTGAGTTTCTCATGTTATATGACTTACTGTGTGCATAGAAAATTACTGTAACTAAAAACCAAAGCATGGCCCCTAACCCTTTTAGTTCTGCATTGACTTCCCGTTCAATAAACCAAATAACAAATCCAACAAAAATATGCATTGCTACCATCATCAACCACATCTCTTTTCTAAAGGCTTTCCAAACCATCCACGTTTGTTTTGATTTATCCTCAGTAACCACCATATCAAGGCCAGATTCAACATATGGTTGTGTAAATTCTACAAGGCGATATCTATATGCCATTATTTCTGTATCTCCAACAGCAGCATCAAATTCCTACACCAGAAACAATAATTTAGATCAGTATACACCAAAAGTAGCATTAAAAGGAAAAAGGGATTGTGATGTATATATATGTCTAAAAACTATTACAAATTATACCTTTTTGTGGACTTGCTCAACCATTTCATCATAAGAGCCATGGAAAGGAACAAATACATATGGTAAGTGATAAGGCAGACGTTTAACAGCTGCTTTGAAGACATCAATTGAAAAACCAGTGATGGAAGTTGAATTCCTGCTCTGATCATAGGTTACATTGACAAATTGGTTAAAGGCACCTTGTGCAGGCACTCCTATTTTCAATAACCTTGCCTCATTACTACTATTAGTCCATCCATTAGGAACAGATAGTAAGCCTCCAGGCCAATGAACTACACCCATAACTCCAGTTGAATCATTATTTACAGTCACCTCCATTAGCTGATGTCTCACAAGGTTCTTGGAGAAACCAATTACTGGAGACCAAAATGCCAACTCTATGTAGCTTTTCCCAATCACATTTATTATACTGAAAGTTGGTGATTCCTGTAATTTTCCTTTTCTGGAGCTAGTCTTTCCACTTAGTCCCTCAAAATCACTGGACAGAATCTTTTCTGAAAATTCTTCCTGGCTGAACCTTCCTTGTAATTTCTTTGCAGCCTGAGCAATAGTCCAAGTTGCATCATATGATAGAACTGCAAAGATACTTGGGTCAATGCTTTCTTCTTCAGTGTACTCTAATGCAAACCTTCTTCTGTATTTGAATTTGAACTGTCTAAATGTCTCACTCATTTCTATGTGGTGTGTTTTAAATCCAATAGCACCTTGCATGTTAAAGATAACTGATGAGTTAACTGAATCAAGAAGGCCAGCAACCCCCTCTGGGATAACCCACACATAACCTTTTTCCATCATACCCATTTGCTTTGCTTTCTCAAAAACCAAGTTAGCCATCTCTAAAGAAGATTGCACAATCAAGAAAACCCTGTTACTCTTCCTTTTCAGCTTATTAAGCTTATGTTCAATCATAGATTTTGGGTCTGACAGAGTGGATAAGGGAGGCAAAGCTAAATAGCTATCAATCTCAGAACTAACAAGTTGAAGGGTATAGGAGAGACCAATTAGTATTGCTAGATCAGAGGAAATCCCATTATTAAGTTCATAGATTGGTGTCACCTTTTGCCATTTGAACTCTCCTACAATGGCTGCAATGCATTGTATGTGAAGGCTGATATCATTGCCCATTTGGATGAAGTATGGCAATAGAGGAGATAATAGCTCTCTTCTAGGGGCTGCAGGTGAAGTTAAAGACAAGATAGGAATGTTCTTTATCTTCTTATTAATTTCACTTGCCAGAGTTGCTTCGTTGTGTGTTATTGTTCCTATGATGGCTATCACCTCCTCGTTCTGTGCAAGATCTATAGCTGCATTTAAGAAGGCATAATGGTCTTAGAATGTTAGTTTGTTTAACTTTTACTATTTTTTCTAGTAATCAATCATTTTAATAAGTTAATGGCTAATGAGATAAGAGAAATAATGTGTTTATCCTAAAATCATAAAATGAATTGTGAGTAATGATTAAAAAGAGTGTTAAGTGTGAGAACTATTGTAAATGGTAATCTAAAACGTTAAACATAAAAGAAAAATGTCGAAATTTTTTCTTAATATGTGTCATTTGAAAGTTTTCATATTTGTCATTTGAAATTCTTTCTTTTATTCTCTTAACACTTGAAATCTAGTAATTTAGAATTATTCTATCCAAACACAAGGTAAAGCTATGTATATTTTTTTTTTCTGGTTTCCCATAATCATCCCATCCAGTAGGTAAGAGACCAATCTGTCGGGGTACTATGTAGCGTAAAGCTATTTTTTACATACACATGAGTTCAAGGATTGAACTCGGGACCACATGCTTAAGAGACCAAGGCCCCTTTCACTCGTACCCATACATGTTGGTACATATCATTAATTTTGACCCCTACCAAACATAATGATGAAGTTAAAAACAAAAAACTGAGGATTTTTGTATGTTAAAAGAATAAACGGGGGAGCTATATTTTATAAATATCATAATGCAACATAGCTATTATCAATGAGATGGGGCAAAAAACAAAAAGCATAAGACAGGAGAAGAGAGAAACCAAACTCATGTGATTCTATGTGCTATGGTAGTTGTAACCAGACAACTTTTCTATTTCCAGCCTTAAAGGACAAGAAAAGAAAAATTTGAAAGTGGAAATTATCACCAGCAACTGCTTGAGTTGATATCCCTTTGGAATTTTTTATCTTCAAAACCAGCTTAGAACAACTCAAGTGATTGAACTCTTGGACTGCAATTTCCATAGCTACCTTCTGCTGCTTACCCATTTTTGAACCCAAATCAAGCACAGCACCTATGTTCATAATGGGCCGTGGGGTGATTAAGCAATGGCCTCTTCTTTCATTAGCACTAACCTTTGACCATGCCAATAATTGCAGAACAAAGAAGCACACAATAGTTGACATTGGAGAATATATTCCCTTGAAATGAAAAATGTCTTGTATCCAAGAGAATGACATGGCCTTCGTCTTGAGCATGCATGAATATTAATAAACCCCACCTTCTTTCTCAGGTGAAATCTCGTCTGAATGGATTCATTCTGCATTTAATTAGTACCTTTTTATTCTTACTTTTTTTTAGTAAACCCTCATTTTAATGCCTGAAATATTTGGGTGGGTTAAATCAGTCCTAAAAGATGAAAATTACATTTTTTTGTCTTAAAAGAGGAAAAAAACATTCAAGTAAGGAACTAAATTGATATTGAAAAGAGACTGAAATAGACTACATTGAATCAATTTTTTATCTTTTAGAGATAAAAATGCAATTTTTATATTTAAAAGACTAATAGACTAATATGATTTAGTCCAAATTTTTCAGAAATAAAATAAGGATATATTTCTATATGTGGTATTGTATTGACCTCATTAGTATATTGTTATTTTCAGTTGTTCCCATTGCCCAAAAAATGTTCACTTAAAAATTATGCAGGGAATAGAAAAAATAAAAAAAGTCAATGGAAAACGAAGAAGATGCAATAGACAACATGTACTCAGTCTGTTGCTGACTTCAGAATAGTCCCTTTCATTGAATTAAAAAAAGCAAGTGGGGTTTGAATTGGTCCTTATCTGATGTGTCCCTTGCTTTTTTAATTCTTATATCTATAAGAAATAATACAATAAATCTGCTTGCTATATATGGTGATATAGGGAGACCATTCAAGAAATATATCTGTTCTCGTATAGAACTCGTACCTGGGTTCGAGTCAGCAGGAATGAACTCGAATTTGGATCCGACTTGATGAAGCGTAATCCGAGTTGAACCTGGGGGTGTACCTGCAAAGGGACTCCGACGCCCAAGTCAGATAAGTATATCAGCCAAAGAGATTGACTGAGTGAGATTGCGTACCTTATGATCTGTAAATGTTCTCTATTTATAGGGGTTTTTCCTGTATAAATATGGTAAGTGGGCGCAGATGTAAAAGGAGTAAGTTTAGCAGATATCGTCATATAATTATGGATATTATAATTATATATCATATATTTAAGGATACCATAATTATATGTGATATAATTATGGATATGATAATTATATTGCGCATGAATATTATAATTATATATCATATATTTATGGATATGATAATTATATTGCGCATGGGCCATTTTGGCTATTGGGCCTTAGGTTTAGACCGTAACAGAAGCCCCCCAGCTCTGGTCGACTTTGACGAAGTTGACTTTGAGCTCAAGTATTTTTCAATGTTATATCCGGGACGACTTTACTCGTTCGGGACGGCTTTAGGGTTTACAACTCACTTGGGAGCTGCCGTTCGAGACGAGATGGATCGAGATGACTTCGGTAACTCCTTTGTTGGTTATGTAGCATTGATGGCCAATCGCTGCTTCGAGACAACTGAGGGCCTTGCAGAATGTTAACAACAACCAGCAGGGGGAACCGAATGTCGACATTGATTTCACCCGTGATGTTGGTGTTGGTGGGTCGAGAACTCAGCCCGTGTTGAATGACGATGTCAGTCCTGTTCACCATGCGAGTTGGATATGCCCGAAATGGATCATGTCTTGTATAACCCTTTCTTGAAGGTGGTTCATGATAATGAACCAGTGGCTGAGCATCTCTATGATGTGGAGCGGCAGAGTCTTCAGCATGCCTCTTTTTTGAGGTATTTACGATTGGATGTGATGTCGGCTTATGATCGGGCTAATGTGGCTCTGGAGGCGCGCACCACGGAATGAGACAAGGCCTTGGGGGATATGAAGACTACTCAAGAGGCACTTGACATCGAGAAAAAGGCCAAGGCCAAGTATAAGGGTTTTTATAAGACGGTCAAGGACAAGAACAAAGCCCTTGAAGCTGAGATCACTCAGTTGAAGGCGGATTTAGAGAAGTTGCAGGTGACTCCCCCGACGTCCGGGATGACGCCCCCGGCGCTTTTAACGTACTCGTACGCTTGTAACGCTTCAAATTGTGTTGCGCTTTTAACGTTCTAAAACGCTTGTAACGCTGTCTGAATATTGGATTTGCTAAGCCGATATTCTCTTCGCATTCGTAAGATAATAAACTGCGAAGTTAAGATGTCTGTCGGTGTCAAAGTAGTTTTCGGATAAGTGATTGAGTCTGTGACTGGTATACTCTTCGTATTCGGCTTCAATGTGATGAACAAGTCATGAGATTTGGGCCGTGGGCCCTGAAAGGTCCATTAAGATATAATTACCGGATGCAGATGAGTGCAGGGGGGTTCCGGTGAGCCTAGCATGGTATTTGTTAGATGAAGTCCATCGTGGGGAAGCGGAGCCGTCTTGCCCATGGATATGGTCTGACTTGCCTGTGGACGAGGTCCGACTTGCCCATGGACGTGGTCTGATTTGTTCGTGGACGTGGTCCGTCTTGCTCGTGGGCTTGGTCAGACTTGCTCGTGGACATGGTCCGACTTGCCCATGGACGTGGTCCGACTTGTCTATGGGCGTGGTCCGACTTGCTCTAATGTATTGGACCTTCAAGGTTTGGGCCTTATTGGGCCAGTCCATAACAAATTCCCCCCAGCTGAAGTCGAAGTAAAGGAGTTCGAATTTGAACTATGTCGCATGAGTCGATTTGCTTAGTTGTAATAATTTCGACTTCCAGACAACGTGTCTTCTGACACGTCGATTTTCCGAGAATCTGCTTGATTTGGAGAGGTAGAATTTGTCCGAGATGTGCTCCGATACCCTCGCCGGGATGTGCTCCCATCGTTCAGCAGCACAGGGGTTGTATAATTATAAGTCCCAAGTTTAAGGTCACAGATACTGCTTTGACAGAGTTGAAGGAGGAGCATGAGGCTTTGGAGAACCAGTCTTCTGCAGCCAGGGTAGGTAAGGCGGCCTTGGCCGACATTGTCAAGCAAAATTTTGCGAAAGGCACGGGCTAAATGGAAGAAAGCCGTTTTGGTGGACGATGTTGATGAAGTCAATGCCGAGTCTTTGGCAAATGCAATCGCCCCAATAGGGCTTCTGAGTTGGAATGTTCTTCACATCCTTATTGAAGAACCGAGATGTGTTTCACATCCGGTTTGTTGTTGATCAGGGATTCTCTTCACATTCGTTTATTATTGATCCTAGATGCTCTTCACATCCAGTTTTTGCGGATTTGAGTTGCTTTTCACATCCGGTTTTGGTGATTCGAGATGTTCTTTACATACTTATTGAAGAACCGAGATGTTTTTCACATCCGGTTGTTGTTGATCTGAGATCTAGTATTGGTGATTCGAGATGTTCTTCACATCCTTATAAATATGAACTGCATGACAATTTTACTTTTCTATTTTGGTTCGCCCCAATAGGGCTTCTGAGTTGGGTTGACATAGGTGCAGTTGGATGAGTTGAAACTAACCTGGAAGAAAGGCGTAACCTTCCCTTTGCCTTGCCTTTTCCCTCATCTCTTCTAATCAATCAATCGATTAGGAAGGAAGGAGAAGAAGAGAGTAGCCAAAACTGAGCTCTCGGATCCGTTTCGTACATACGAGAGACCGTCTATCATTGGGGTGATATATAGATGACAAAGTAAAGATTCTATGGCATTCTTCCAAGAGGCATCTCGACGCTTAAGTTATGGTAAGAGGCATCCTCAACCCAAGCTTCAAAGGTTGGTTGGGTTTGAGTACCTGGTGTGGAGTCTATTGTTGATTGTCATGCTGGTAAGGGGGAGGCCCTCCTTCTAGCGCCAAATGTTCTCGTATAGAACTCGTACCTGGGTTCGAGTCAGCAGGAATGAACTCGAATCTGGATCCGGCTTGACGAAGCGTAATCCGAGTTGAACCCGGGGGGGTGTACCTGCAAAGGGACTCCGACGCCCAAGTCAGATAAGTATATCAGCCAAAGAGATTGACTGAGTGAGATTGTGTACCTTATGATCTGTAAATGTTCTCTATCTATAGGGGTTTTCCCTGTATAAATATGGTAAGTGGGCGCAGATGTAAAAGGAGTAAGTTTAGCAGGTATCATGATATAATTATGTATATGATAATTATATATCATATGTTTAAGGATACCATTTATATGTGATATAATTATGGATATGATAATTATATATAATATATTTATGGATATGATAATTATATATCATATATTTAAGGATACCATAATTATATGTGATATAATTATGGATATGATTATTATATATCATATATTTATGGATATGATAATTATATTGCGCATGGATATTATAATTATATATCATATATTTATGGATATGATAATTATATTGCGCATGGGCCATTTTGGCTATTGGGCCTTAGGTTTAGACAGTAACAATATCTCTATTTGCAAATTGCAAATTTATTAACAAATCATAGGTTACCTTCTGATACAAAATAGAAGGAAAGCAAAGAATGGTGGAGTTTGGTTATAAAATTGATATAAAAGTAAGTAAGCAATTATAGTGCGGAAGCTTACATCGCCAACTGAAACTGCCAGCAAAGAAGAATAAAATGAAGTCTACAAGCAAACCTTCAGTTGCTGCCTGAATCGTTTCATCTTCGCAGCAAAACATGAAAATGGTAGCATTTTTTCTTATGATTTCCGCTGGTCCTGTAACACCAAAAGGATAAAAACCAATCCCCATAAAAAGTATTAAAGTATTAATAGTCTGTTTGCATTATATTTCTTGATGTTTGGTTTCTATAAAAATCAATGTCGAAACGTGCTTCCAAACCAACTGTTCTGGTGCGGAACTTGGACTCGGGCCTGCAAAGTCGAACTCGAATCTAGGTATTGTTAAAAAGCGGATCCGAGTTGTCTACATATGGGGGATATACCTGCAAAGGCACTCCGACGCCCAAATCAGATATGTATAACAGTCAAAGTAGTTGAATGAGTAAAGATTGCGTACCTTGTGAATTGTTGATACCTCCTATTTACAAGGGTCTTGGGCCTGTATAAACATAGTAAGCAGGTATAATTATAAATATAGTAAACTGCAGGTATATATATTTATGGATAATTGGTAATATCATAATATGCCCTGTTATATTCGTTTTGGGCTGACATAGTTAATGTTCCTAAAGGGATTAGTCCACAACACCAATGATACTGAGAAGTGGTTTTTACGCAATCTGGTGTTGGTCGGTTACAGGGGCGTAGCCAAGGGCCGGCAAGGACTACGACCCCCCAAAGCTTTTCAATTTTTTGATTAACTATATAGGTCCCGTATAATATATTTCATGAATTATTACTTTGGTCCCCCTATAAAGTTTGTAGATTTTATAGTATTAAGTACTTCTTTATGACTCTTTTGCTATTTATCTTTATTTTTTTAAAAAAAATAAGTTTTAACTTTATATTATTTCCTTTTTTATATTAATTATTTTTTTTCTTATTTAGAGATAATAAGATGGTATTCAAAATTACAAATAAGATTTGATTAGAAATATTGCTTATATTTGATTAGAAATAGGGTGAAATATGTTTTTGGTCCCTATAAAATTAGCGAGTTTTGTTTTTAGTCCATATAAATTTTTTCTTTATTAAAGCGTCCTTCCAATTTTTTTTCGTAATTAGTCCCTCCTTTCAACTGACGTGTGTCATGTGCTGATGTGGCACGATTTTTCTTTCATAAGTGTCAATTAGTGCATTTGGGGCGGTTTAGGACCGCAAGAAAATTACCCATTATCTCCCTTCTCCCCCATTCCCATTGTTTCTCTCTTCTCCCCTCCCTCACTCTCACCACCACTATAATCAAACCCCCACTATGCCCTCTTGACCACTTCATTCCATGGGCATGGCTTACAGAGACTTAAAACCAGAAAATGTACTCATCCAACATTCTTTGGTTTTAATATCAGGAGTGAAGAGAATGTTGGCACCAATCTGCCTTTGGTCCAAGTCCAAGTGCCCATATCCTCCTCAAAAGGTTCAACCACTTCAATTTACATTTCTCGTCATGGTCCTTGTCATTTTCATATCCTTCTCAAAATAACACTCTCCGCTTGATTCAGAAGTTTCAAGCCTTTGAGCAGTGCACCCGTCTTTGCGACATTTTAGAAAAATATACATTTTTTGCATTTGTTGTTTGAGGTTTTACCATATTCTACGATCAGAAATAAATTATTGCTAGGATAATACAAAAAAAATGGCAAGACATTGATTCATCTTCCTTAACAAGACTCGACCTTCACGGTCTTATCCGTATCATTTAAATGAATTTCTTTAACAAGTGGGAAGTGTGTAGTTCATTGCCTGAAACGTAACCAGTCCTTTGTTTTGTATGTAGTTTGTAGACAGGAGCCGATTGTGTGACTTTGCATGGACAAAGTCACCATAACTTTCCTCTGTTAAAAACCATTGGATTAATCTCATGACTCAGATTTTTCCATCTGTTCTACAGTGAGAGAACAAAAGAATATGCCAATTCCAATAATTCAAAAAAATGTCTTCCTAATATCAAACAGATTTTGTCATTTACGTTATGTTGCACCACCGTCTTTCCTTCATGGTCACTCCCTAACTCTCGTTCCAGTCACAACTCACAGTCAAACTCTGTGAAGATCAGCATGGTGGCAATGCCTTTGTACTTACAATTCCCAAGCAACTTACACAGTTGGTTGGAGAAAGGGATGATGATTTCAACATATTCCATGCTACTGACTAATGACCAAAAATGGGGAAATTTTTTGTGTTTGTTGTTTGAGGTTTTACCATATTCTACGTTCAGAAATAAATGATTGCTAGGATAATACAAAAAATAATGGCAATACAAAAAATAATGACACCCCGTCACAAGATTTCACAAACAATCTCAATGAACACCCCGTTCTTGAGATATCACACAATGTAATTCTCTATGAATCCCTATTCAAGAGACAATACAAATAAAAAACAGTTATAGAAAACTAAGTTTAGAACGATAACACCTTGTTTGTGTAGATAAACTCCATGAGTGTATATCAATCTTCTTCCAAATTGTCTAAACTTCTTGAATTGAGAGTTCTTCAGATACTTGCAGAATTTATGGACATGATGACTTTTCTTGAAGAATCTTTTTCAAAAAGAGTTTTTTATTCTCTCACAATTTAACTCTCTCTTCTCTTCTCTTCTTCTCTTCTTTTTTATTTTTGAAATTTACATTTATATATTGCATTTAGAGATTCAAAAGTTAGTTGGAAAATAGTTCAAAAACAGTTAAAAACATCCAGTGTTTCTGCAGAATCTGTGGTAATCTATTAGCTTATTGAGTAATCGATTAAACCAGAATGCTTTGTTTCACAGAACTCATCACAGGAACAGGGGTAATCGATTAAACCAGTGAGCACCTATTTTTATCTTATACCACGTGTAGTGGTAATCGATTATCTTTATCAGGTAATCGATTATTTTTGTTCCTGTACCTGAAATCATGTCGTTTTCAGTTTCGATTCAACTTGGGGTCAATTACCAACTAAAGTAATTGATTATACCAGTGGTAAATTATCAATACTTGGTTGAGTAATTTAGCTTCCAAGCTATCCAAACGTGAAAACAAAAACATGAGTTCAACTTACATGATTACAAATAAGATAAAACCAATTAACAAATACATATCAATTGCCTAAAGCTAAAAACAAACAATACAAGTGCCACGTCCATTGAAACTTGTTTGGCACTGCAAAATTAATTGAAACATAAAATTTCTACTTCCTACAACAAAACCAAAACTCCTTAGTATGTGAGAGACGTGATGATCAACTTGTATCTCCAATGTAGCTTAAGTCCAACAATCTCCCCCTTTTTGGTTTTGATGCGCCAAACACTTACAATAAAAATTACAGTGGGCATGAAGGCAATTGCTAGTTCTTCATTCCTAAAAGAACTTTGAAAATACTTGCGTAGCAAATGTGTTTATCAAACAAATCACAGTAATCATGTTTTATAATTATTCATATATCATATTCAATTCGAATCATATATGTCATATCCAATTCTAATCATATATCTATCATCAATCCAAATCCAATTATAAATCTTTCTCCCCCCTTTGGCAAATTAAAACCAAAATCTTATGCAATTCAAAAGTCAGCAAATAAGCAGAATATAGAGCATATGAATATCCAAAACAAACATAATTGTCATGAGCAGAACCATAGAAGTGCCAAGGTAACCATTGTACATATTACAGTAATCCAAAAAGAAATATGCAACCTAATATGAAGAACAATAAAAAATAAGATCCTAAGAACTGAAGCTCTTCCTAAGTGTCTGGGAATGGAACTTGAAGTTCATCAAGCCTTTCAGAGATTGCCTCAATTCTTTCCTTCAAGTCTTGATAATCCCTTTTCTGGGTTTCAGTAATTTCATTCACCTTGTTGAGGACCATTTGCTCAAAGGCTGTGAATGGCTTAGGCTCAGTTTCTTCAGAATCTTCATCTTCATCTGGATTTTCTTCATTGTTAATTTCATCTTTATTTAACCAACCTTCATCTGTTTTGACCAATTTCATCATTTTCATTGCATTGTCCTTAACATCATATGTTTCTCTAGTAATTTCTCTTGACTCACAACTTGTGTCAACACCATAATGATCAAGGATTTTAGATATGTAAACAGCATAAGGACATTTATAGTAAATTAGTCTTTTGGTCTTCATCATGTTATTGCTTATTACATCTATCCAATTTACCTTAATGTCATTCATGATAGCGCAGATTATCATCATATCTTCTTCACTTAATTGTGCATGGTTGCTCCCCCCTAGCTATTACAATCCATGCCAAGGCGTAATACAACAATCTATCATTCACTTTCATTCCTCAGGTATTGCAGACAAATTTCTTCTTTTCTGATCTTTTAATAGCTTGTTCATCTTCCCATTCATTTGGATTTACCAACATAGATTTATAAAGTTGAAGCTTATTATACTGAATGTCAAGCCTATTGAATTCTTCCATTGTTAGTCTAATCCCACCAGCAGTTATACCACCTATATCTTTAAAGATTGAATCGTCTATGCAAATCTTGGTCTTCTTAACTTCAGAACTCAAATTTCCATTTCTATCATAGACAAGATTTGCATAAAAGATCTTAACCATAGCAGGATAGTAATGTCCTTTTAACTGAACAAATTTTCCAAGACTCTGTGATTCTAAATCTTGTTGAAAAGTGAAACCATTTCTATTAAGCCAGGAAAAGGAAAGGACCTTAGGAGAGATGATTTATTTTCCAGCAAAGAAGTTGAAATAAGCATTTGCTTGACCCTCTGTAGAGAACCATGGATGGTTGAAGTTGAGAGGTCTCAGTGGAGATTCTTCTGCAGGTCTCTTCGAAGATCCGATTTTTCGAACTGGAGTTAACTTGGGGGGACGAAATTCTACTCCTCTTGTTGTATGCTTCATCATAAGTTCATAAAGTTAGTAGTTATGATTTTAGCACTTTGAGATGATAATTGTTCTTAATTTGGCCTCTAATTGTCCTTTTATTGCTTTGATTTTAGTTTTATGTAGTTTTTAAATTAATTATGAAGTTTGATACTATTTTAATGAGAAATGTACATATTTTGTACGAATTAAGACTTGGAGGGAAAACAAAGAAGTAAATAGAGTCAAAAGAGGAGAAAAAAGATAGCTTTGGCAGCAAGTTTGGGTGTTTGATCGCCCAAATGCGCGTTTAAATGCGTGTTGCATTGTCTGAAATGATTGTTGGGTGATGGAGGTTTAAACGCACGACCTTTTTGAGAAAAAAGTTCTTTTCTGCTGAGTAATGATTATTGGGCGCTCAAACCTCCATTTGGGGGTTTGAACGCGCGTCCTTTTTGGAAGAAAAGTAATTCTGCGCGCGCGCCCATTTTTCTTGGGTGTAATGGTTACTGGGCGTTCAAACCTCCATCTGGAGGTTTAAACGCCCAAATTCAGACAGCTTGTGAAGGGGATTTAAAGTAGCGAAATCGGAAAGAAAAAAGGACTTTTTTGGAACTTAAGACTTTCTCCTCTTCTCCAAGTTTCCTTTTTGGAGCTCCGCTAGGGTTTGCACCTCCATTTCTTCATCTCCATCTTTTGGGTTGTAAGTGCTACCATGAGTAGCTGAACTTTTATTTTGGGATTGAATGTAAACGATTCAAACTTGGATATATTTTGGATTCATTTATCTATAGAAATTTCTTTTCTTTTCAATATTGACATTTTTGTTCTACTCCTAATGCTTGATTCTATTAACTCAGTAGTAATCTTGATTTAGATTTCTTGAAGTAGTGGGAACGTATTTCGGAAATCCGATTTGAACAATAAATGCTCGATAGGTCGAAACGCTAGGAACGACTTTCGATATATCGATAGCTTTAAAACATCTTTTCTTAATGCTAGACAACTTGTTAAACATTGGAGGAATCAGTGTTTAAGGGGTTGTTCTAAGGATTTCACATTGGAGGAATCAGTATGAATGATTTTAGCTTGTGCTTCAATATTGTCTAGTTCGAATACTATAGGTTTTTTTTCCCAAAATACGGAAGAGTGTGATAGATGGAATTCAATCCCAGCTTCTCCCACTTGAACTTTTCTTAACTTTTAAGTTGCTCTTTACTACTTTTATGCAAGTTTAAATTAGTTGTTACAAAGATCAAATATGAACCAAGTATCTTCTTTTGTATATATACTTAGTGAGATAAACTTTGAAATTTGATTGAAACCGTTCCTCGTGGGTTCGACACTCTTACTTCAAAACTATTATACTATTGTGACATTGGTACGCTTGCCAACACCGCAACACTTCACGCGTTTCCCTTTACCTTTGCTTGAATCGACCATTGATGGTTGAGAAAAGTGAGTAGAAGATGTTTGATTTGAGGAAATATTGAGAAAGTGAGGAATTTTTGGGGAAGGATTTCACTTAGGGTTTGAGAAAAATAGGATTAAAATAAAGTTGAAGGGGTTTAAGTATCATCATTGGCTTCTCCGAAAATGATTGGGACGGAGATGAGTCGCATGTAATCGATTACTTGAAGACGGTAATCGATTATCCTAGTGACTGTAATAATAGTTTTAATTTTCCCAGCTAGATAATCGATTAACATACTGTGGTAATCGATTATCATAGAATGAATGTTTAAGGATTCATTACTTCAGTAAGGTAATCTATTAACATATAGTGGTAATCGATTAAAGCAGTGAGTTTGTATTTCTGTTGAAATACAAACTTCCTGATTTAATAGATTACTTATGCAGGTAATCGGTTAACTTGTTTCTAATATGCTTAAAAAAATGAGTTTTAATGATTTTGATGAAAACTTTCATGATGTTATGCAACTAATGAATGAAATGCACAATTATTCATACAATTTCACACAATTTAACTGAGTAAACATAGAGAAATAGATTAGTTAAGATCATACTCACTAAGTATACCAAGTACCCTTCTTAGCTTGTAGAACCTTTCTCTTGGTAGTGGTTTAGTAAATATATCTGCTAATTGTGATTCAGTATTGATAAGTGCAAATTAAATGATATATGCTTGTATTTTTACTGCACTTATCAATGTTAAAATAGTAATTTATGCCCCAAAATAATCCATTTTTATTAATAATTGTAATAATTGTGTTTATTTGATTTGAGTTTGAATTTGATGCTATTTTAATAGAAAATCAATTAATTTTGCAGATTTATGAGAAAGATTTGAATGAGGAAAGAAGATAACATCATTTGAGGATAGGATCTACAGATTTGAAGTTTAAATGAGAACAAATAAAGATAAGATCAGCTGCCATTTAAACAAGGATTCTGCGGATAACTTCCCAATTTAAATTCAAAGGCAAGATAAATACAAAATCGGATCAAAAAGAGGGAAACAAGGAAAGCCAAGCAAACAAGGATAAGATCAGGAAGAAATCAAGTTAAAAAGAGAGAGAATCGAGGAAAGCTGGAACGAGAAATACGCTTCACCTGCGCTGAGCGCAGGTGAAGCGCAACTATCAGGATTCCTCTCTGGATCCTGCGCTTCAAACGCGCTGAGCGCAGGTGAAGCGCAGGAACGCAGATTCGATTTAGATCTGTTTTCAAAATAGATTCCTTCCAGATTTAAGATAGCTTTCCTTGGTCTATAAATAGGACCTTTTGTAAAGATCACAGAAGCTTTTGGTAGAGAGTCTAAGATAGAGGAGAGTTTTAGAGAGGCGACAGAGCAGAGCTAGGATTGAAGAAAAGCGTGACAGTTTCTTCATTGGTCTGTATGGCTACCATGCGTAGCTAAACTCTCCAATAGAGTTGAATGTAGTTGATTCAATCCCCAAGTGTATGTGAATTCTCTTTATTATTTATAAATCCCTATTCTATGATATCAGTGCTTTTATACTTTGCTTAATGCATAACTTCCGCACTTGTGCCAGAATTATAGGTTGTTTTTATAAAATACATTGGTAAATGGTTTTGTTAATTCAACAACGAGTTTGGGAAAGCCTAGACATAGGACACTTGAATTCTGATTGGTAAAAGTACTCATAGTAGTCGCTATAGGAATATAGGGGGAATCGATGATTGAAGAATTGGAATATGACAGCCTCTTCATAGTAGTCCCTATAGGAATATACAGTGAATTGATAGTGTTAAACGAACGGAAAGGTAGAGCAATAAAACCGGGGTAATTTGTCGCCTGGGAGAACCCGCATGAATTATTTCTGAGTATCTCGTGATATGGGAAACCGGCATGGGATAATATAGTTTGGCTATGATATTATAGAAATATATTCATAAATAATATTGGGGTTCACATGCATAAGGGGTGCGATGATATGAAGTTCAATCCTGATCCAAGTAACGCTATCTTACCTTATCTCTATCATCTCATTTACTTTATACAATTTACTTTTAGCACAATAATCATCAAAATATTGTTTCCTACTTGATATTCTGATCACTAATAAATACGAAGTGAACTGTTCCCTGTGGATACGATAAACTCATACTTACTATTATACTGCTGAAATTTTGGTACGCTTGCCAGAATCTCATCAAGTATCAACGAATTGAACGTCACAATCTCCTTTTTCCATGTAATCTCTTATGAAGTGATGGTGTATTTCTATGTGTTTTGTTCTTGAGTGCAAGATAGGATTCTTTATTAGGTTGATTGCACTTGTGTTATCACACCTCAATGGTATCTTCTCCAATTTCAGTCCAAAGTCACGTAATTGTTCCTTAAGCCATATTGATTGTGCACAACAACTCCCAGCTGCAATGTATTCAGCTTCTACAATTGAAAGCGCTAAACATGCTTGTTTCTTACTGTGCCATGATACTAGACTGTTTCTGATGACCGGAATTGCACAGGATCTAGAATTGAGCAAAACAAACCAATTAGAACCACAATCAAGCAATAAAATCACGAAATATAGGTGCTGGGCAGCAGCTATATTCACGTGAGAAAGTGATAGAAAATGAGAGAAAATGAAAGAAAAAGTGAAGAGGAAAGAAATGGAGGGACGCCACTGAAGCAAGAATCCTCCTGCAGCAGATAAGTCCAATTGCCAGACACCACTAATTCAGGAGAATTAGATAAGTCTCACCATGGTTTAAGCAACAACCACCAAGCCTCACTCAACTCTCAAGAGAGGAGAAAATTTGGCATAATGCCTTTACTATTCATCAAAGTTTTGAATACATGGAGAGAAGGCTCCTATTTATAGGAGAGTAGGGGGAAGGGGGCGGCCAAGTGAGGCTTTACAAGGGGGAGAAAAATAAAAGATGGGTGAATTCCCATCCTAAATGGGATTTGAACCCATGCCCCTAATGGCTTATGGCTAAGCTAAGCCTTAAGCCAATAAACCCCTATATTAGCGCCCAAATACATAGGAAATAGAAAAAGATGAGTTAAATTCTATCCTATGTGGGAAATGATCCCATGACCTCCTAAACCTTGTAGCAAGGTAACCTACTAACCATTAAACCCAAGCATGGGCGCCCCTAATTAAGGAAAAGACAAGTATATCCTAATTACATCATGAAATCCTAATTACATCACAAAATCCTAATTACATAGATTCCTAATTAAGTTGAGTCTTGTATGTAGACTTGACTTCTTGATCAATCATCAAGGCTTGACCAAGGGTTGACTCTCATGAAGGAAGACTCATGCTTGGTTCAGCTCCAAGCACTTCAAGCAGCTCCAAGTTGATCCTAGCCATCAGCTGTCAGCTCAGAGGTCCACTGACAGGTTGTCATCATCCCCTCCCTCTTGAAAAGCATTTGTCCTCAAATCTGAAAAATGAGAAAAATATAAGGGGTAGAAGACAATGTAAAGGAATGGATGACAAAGAAGAGAAGGTGGAAACTTCCCTTTTGGATTAGTGAATCCATGCTAGGACCTCAATCATGGACATCCTTGCGCACCCTAGTCAACAAAGAAAAGGAGACTCATTATTCCCAAGCATATAATCTCTAATGCTCATAACAACAATACTTGGGGATCATGTAGGGAGCTTTAGTGAAAGAAAGAGGGGAAGTAGGAGATGAAGAAATAGGAGAAAAGGTTAGAGGAAACTCCCTTGTAGTGTAGCTACTTCCTCCATCCATATTCAGCAGCTCCTTTTCTTGAATCCCTTCAAAACAATCAAGGTCAGCAGTTTTAAATTGGTGGAGTAATAGCATTGCTTCCCTTTTATTCTTTTGTTTTTCACCTTTTCGACCATCACTTTTGATGCTTCTTCTTTCTTTTTCTTTTTATCCTCACCCTCTATCTTAAGCCTTTTTATTCTTTCAAGTTCTATCTCTCTCTTCATGTGGGCTTGATCCTCACATATTTCTTGAATTGACATTGGCATCAAAGTGATTTGAGTTCCATCTTGTTTGAAAGTGATTTGATTAGAGTAACCATCATGAATGGCCCTTTTATCAAATTGCCAAGGTCGACCCAAAAGAATATGTGTTGCATCCATAGGCACAACATCACAAAGAACATTATCATCATAATCACCTATGGAAATAAAGATGAGAGTTTGCCTATTTACTTCCCTTTCCCCATCATCACATATCCAAGATAACTTGTATGGTCAGGGGTGGGGGTGGTAGATAAACCAAGTTTTTCCACCATTCTTGCACTTGCAATGTTAGTGCAACTTCCACTATCAACAATTAGGGAACAAATGCGCCCCTCTACCATGCATCTAGTGTGGAAAATGGTTTGCCTTTGTTCATCTTCTCTTATTATTTGGTTTCCTAAGGCCCTTCTAACCATGCACAGTTTACCTTCGGCCCTAGATATTTCTCTCTTAACTTCATTTTTATTTTCTTCTTCACTAGTTTCATTTTCCTCTTCCTCATTTTGCTCATGCTCACTTTCGCTAGTGTACTCACCATTCTCTTTGACCAACATTGCCCTCCTATTTGGGCATTGGGAAGCTATGTGTCCCTTTCCATCACACTTGAAACATTTGATGTTTCTTGTGGAAGTAGAAGGCTCTTCCTTTTTAGTAGAAGGAGTGGGGTTAGAAGTGACCCTAGAACCCTTAGGTTCTTCCTTCTCTTGGCTCTTTCCCTTATCTTCTTTTAGGGTTTCCTTGTTCCTAGTTGTAAAACTAGAATTTCCTCTTTTATAGCTACCCTTTTCTTTTAAGTTGAGTTTCAATTTTAATGGCTTGATGTACCAAGTCCTCCATTTCTACATAAGGATGCAACTCCACTATGTCCCTTATGTCGAAATTTAGGCCATTGATAAACCTAGCCATAGTTGCTTCACTATCCTCAACTATGTTGGCTCTAATCAAAGCAAGTTCCATTTCTTTAAAATACTCATCTACACTTTTAGAACCTTCTTAAGAGTTTGGAGTTTGATGTGCAACTCCCTAGTATAGTGTTGAGGTATAAACCTCTTTCTCATGATGGATTTCATTTCCTCCCAAGAGGAAACTAAAGGAGCATTGCACCTTCTTCTATCAGCTTGAAGCTGATGCCACCAAACTAAGGCACAATTTTGACCTTTTCTTCTTCCCTATACTTATGGCAACTAAATATTTGTTCAATTTTAAGTTCCCATTCTAGGTATTGTTCTACATCATTTCTCCCATTAAAGGTTGGGACTTCTATTTTTACCCCTCTAAACCCTTGTTCCCTTCTAGGCTCTTCTTCCCTCCTATGTTCCCTCCTATGCCTTCTAGGGTTCTCTTCATAGTAATCTTCCCTTTCTCTTCTATTGTTTTCCTCATAATAGTCTTCCCTAAACCCTCCAAGTTCCTCACGCCTCCTAGGCCTCCTATGCTCTCTTTCCCTTCTCCTATAGGTATGGCTAGAGTGTCTCTCTCCCTCACTACTTTCTGGATGGTACCTATCTTCACTCCTAACCACACTATACCTATCCTCACTTCCTCCTTCTTGAGAAGAATGTCTTCTCTCCCTCCTACTCCCACTTAGCTCTTTCCTAAGTTCACTCATCTCATGCCTCATCATTCGGGTCATATCATGAATTGCATGTTGCAACTCGGACCTATACTTCAAAGTTCTAGGAGAAGGAGGGTGGTGAGTTCCTACTACCCATTTTTTTAAGTTTTTAAGAAAATTAGGACCTTTCCACTCAACTAAGTGTTTACACTCAAAGGAATGTTAACACTCGTGTATGTCACTCTTTTTGGCTTTTTCTATGATGAGACTCTCTTGCCTCTTCTACTCGGTTGGAGGTTGATTGAAGTTGCAAAGAACAGATTGAGTCTAAGTCTTAACCCTTACCGAAAATAGAAGCGCGCTAACAAAGAAAAGATCTACTGGAAGAGAATAGAAAAATCCTAAGACAAAACAAAAGAGTTGATATGACAAACAAGAAAAGTTGGCACTCAAACAAGCTTATACACAAGAGCAGACAACAAACAAGACAAGACGGAAGAAATTGCAAAGAAAATTGTTTTTGGTGATTTTTGAAAAGAGTTGCCAAAATTGTCGTTTTTAAGAAAACAGCAAATACAACTCAATTAAAGTATACAGGGAAATGAAACAGAAAATTACAGTAAAACTGTCACTGTATTGTTGGGATACTTCTTTGTTTTGAATTTTCTATTTTTCTGAATTTTTTTGAATTTTTGACTCTTTTTGGGTGTCTTTTGTCTTTTTTTCTTCTTTTGCACCCTTTTTGCTTTTTACACCTCTTTTTCTATTTTTGGCACGTACGTACTTTTTATATTTTTCTTGCCTTTTCTTTCTTTTTTGGCTTTTTCCCCAACAGAAAATTACAGAAATTTGTACACAATGAAAAGAAAATATACTGAACCTACTGTAATATTTTTGGAATTTTCTGACAGTAAACTGGTTCAAGTGGCCCAGAAAAGTAAAATAATGAATAAACTGATTTCTAAAAACTGTAAAAAAAACGTGATGGCAACTTGATTTCAAAAAGGCCAAAAATTTGCTTAGCACTTCCTTGTTGATTATACAAGACCAGTGTGGTCACAGAAACGCGCTTGGTTCAATTTTAAGTTTGGAATTAAATTTGAAGGAAAATCAACAATTAGAATTTGTTGATCTTCTTCCAATACTATGAACCAAAAAAGATCCTATAGGTGAGCGTTTTGCACAATCAAACAAGGAAAGTTCTAGGTAGAGATAGCAGTCAATCCAAATTTGCAATCAGAATGCCAATCAACCAGACATAACAATAGTAGAATATGAACAAAACATAAGCCCAAAAATGCGCATAAATGGCAAAAATGAGAAGAGGAATTGCGCAAAATAAATTGCAAGAAAATAAAGGGGGAAACTGAAATTAAAAGGATGGGGAGGACATGAATGTAAATGACTGAAATGTAAAGGGGGGAAGCCGGAAATTAAAAGGATGGGGAGGACTGAAAATAACTGACTGAAAGTAAAGGGGGAAGCGGAAATTAAAAGGATGGGGGGGAACTGAAATGTAAATAGCAGAATGTAAAGGGGAGAGCTGAAATTAAGGGATGGGAGAAGCGGAAATTAAATGGCGGAAATTAAAAGCGGAAAGTAAAGAGATGAATATGGGGGATGAACAATTAATGGTGAAGGGAGAAAATGTAGGTGAACGATCTTTGGAAAATGAAGACAACAATGCCTCCTCTTACCACACTTCACCAACAAACAAGCAGTTTTATAGCAATTATGTCACACCTTAAATTTCATAAGCAAGAATTTGATCCGTTGGAAACCAAATTCTTAACTTCGAATTTAGAATGTTTCATTTCAATATCGACCTGTTCTATAAATCATCCACAATTCCAACAAATCGAGATGATTTAAAGTAAACAAAAGAAATTGAAGTCTTTTATACTAAACATAATGCTACCCATTCATTCATAACAGTCCATTTTACAACTAAATTAAAGTGACTTCCACAAGTCCTTACATACCAAAAGGGTTTAATTTACACATAAGGTCCCACTAACTACTAAGCTACCTTACTTAAGTTACAATAAACGATTCATAAGTACATTCAATCACAATATATCCAAAATAAGAACATCATCATCTTCCACAGACACCATAACCACCTCAAGATTGTGCATTCCGAGAAGGAGGAGGCACCTGGACATCTATAATCCACATAACGCGTGGTGAGATAAAAATCTCAGTGAATAAAACTCTATGCATGTATGCAGGACAATTATTCATGACAATTAAGGCATTTCATTCATAATTCATAACTTTACAATGCATAAGGATGCTCTTGTATGCTTTGCCACTAGGCCATGTACACATCACGATACAGAGTTAGACTCGAGCTCGAACTACAGGGGATATCTCCCCCGGGGACGAATCCCACCCTCACATAGGCCGAAGCCCCCATGTTGACCGAAGTCCTTTGATCATGAAACTTGGATTGGACAATTGATTTAAGCATTCCGGAATTGATGAATATCGAAATCTCGGTGATTTCGACAATTTCGACATTTCGAACCTTTCGAAACCAACGAGATTCCATGTCAACCGACAACCGTAATGTATACTCATCAATTCCGAGACCCAAATCAATTCCCAAACACTTAGTTTATCATTTCGGCACGAGGTTAATCGAAAAGAACGGAACGTTTCGACGTTTCGAGAGTTTCGAAACTTTCGAGAATTTCGAAAGTTTCGAAACTTTCGAGAATTTCGAAAGTTTCGAAACTATCGATTATCAAGAATCGATCCGTTTCTAACCGATTAAAATCATCCCCATAGTTCAAACAATCAATTTCAATCACAAACAAACAATTACGTCAAGTAAATTCAGAGAATTGGAAGAGAGAAGGAGGGGGTGCATGGGTATAGAGACCAATTCTAATCCTATCAAAAAGTGAGAATTACTCACCACAAAGTAGCAATCCAAGTAGTTTAGAGGGAAAGATTGTGATTCCTAGCTTCGTTCCGGTTGTTTCTACGTTGATCCGACACTTTCTCTCTCTAGACCCTCTCTCCCCTCTCTCTAAAAATGAGTTTCTCTCCCAAATTCTGATGAATTTTGCGTCCTGGGTATATATAATTTCGCTCAGTAATCGATTACCAAACCCTGGTAATCGATTACTGAAGGCAAAATTAGCCTAAGAACCCATTCTGGGAACCTGGTAATCGATTACCACCTTTGGTAATCGATTACTAAGAACCCAGGTTGCTGGTAATCGATTACAAGGGTTATGTAATCGATTACCAGGGGCCAGACCTTCTGGTAATCGATTACTAAGCTCCTGTAATCGATTACCATGATCCAAACTCTCTGGTAATCGATTACCAGCTCTTGGTAATCGATTACCAGTGACCAAACTCGAAGGTTAAGTCCTAGTAATCCACTATACTCAACTTTTACCTATTCCTACTTCCTTTCTCTTAGTCCCTAAGGTTCTACTACACAATTAACCTATAAATCTCACAATTAACCTATCAAAAGATTGGGATGTTACATTCTACCCCCCTTAAAGAAATTTTGCCCCCAAAATTTCACTAATACAAGTATTAAATCTTACCACAACTCAAAGAGGTTAGGGAAGTGATGCTTGACCACATTTTCTTTCTCCCAAGTAGCTTCATTTATGGATAAACCTTCCCAACTACTTTAACCAAAGGAATGTTTCTATTCCTCAGAGTCTTGGCATTTCTGTCAATAATCTGAATTGGTTTGGCAGGTAGGGTGAGGTTGCCCTTAATTGTATTGGTTTAGAAGAAAAGACACGAGAAGAATCAAATACATATTTTCTAAGTTTAGACACATGAAACACATTATGTATTTTGGAGAGATGGGGTGGTAGAGCCAATTTGTATGCAAGAGGACCAATTCTTTGCAGGATTTGAAAGGGACCAATGTATCTGGGACTCAACTTTTTAGATTTCACAGATTTCCCTAAGCCAATGACAAGAGTTATTTTCAAAAACACATGTTCCCCTTCCTCAAACTCTAATTCTTTTCTTCTTTTATCAGCATAGCTTTTCTGACGGCTCTGGGCGGGTTACAAGTTTTTCCCTAATCATCCTAATCTTATCAGAAGTTTCTTGGACCAAATCTGGACCCATCAGAGCTTTCTCTCCCACCTCATGCCAACAAACATGGGACCTACACTTCCTACCATACAAAGCTTCATATGGAGCATGCCTATACTACTGTGATAACTATTATTGTAGGCAAACTCTACAAGTGGTAGGTACTTATCCCAACTGCCCGACTCTTCTAGTGAACAAGCCCTAACATGTCTTCTAAGGTTGGATGGTTCTCTCAGACTGACCATCAGTCTGAGGATGGTAAGCGGTGCTAAACCTAAGTTAGTCCCGAATGACTGGTTGTAGTGCATTCCAGAACCTTGAAGTGAACCTGGGATCCCTATCAGAGATTATGCTAGAAGGAATACCATGTAACCTGACAATCTCTCTAACAAACAACTCAGCTAACTTATTCAAGGAGAAAGTGTTCCTAACTGGAAGGAAATGGGCTGACTTAGTTAAACGGTCCACTATGACCCAAATAGTAACAAACCCTGCTTGGACTCGAGGTAAACCCACCACAAAGTCCATAGCTATGCTTTCCCACTTCCACTCAGGGATCTCTATGGGTTTACCTCGAGTCCTAATTACATCATGAATCCTAATTACATCACAAAATCCTAATTACATAGATTCCTAATTAAGTTGAGTCTTGTATGTAGACTTGACTTCTTGATCAATCATCAAGGCTTGACCAAGGGTTGACTCTCATGAAGGAAGACTCATGCTTGGTTCAGCTCCAAGCACTTCAAGCAGCTCCAAGTTGATCCTAGCCATCACCTGTCAGCTCAGAGGTCCACTGACAGGTTGTCATCAGTTTCTAAATAGATGACACGTACCACTTGTACTTTTCCTGTCTAATTTTCAACCTGCAAAATCAGAGTCAGAATAACCAACACGTATAGGATTTGTACCTTTAGGATACCAAAGACCCACGTCTATAGTTACCTTGAGATACTTCAAAATTCTTTTGACAGCATTCATGTGTGATTCCTTAGGTGTTGCTTGATACCTAGCACACAAACACACGCTAAACATGATAGTCTACTTGCTGTTAAATATAAAAGTGAACCTATCACCCTTTTATATTTGGTTACGTCTACAGATTTTCCTTGAATATCTGCTCCAAGTAGCAA
The DNA here is from genome assembly GCA_026901365.1 of Sesbania bispinosa. Lineage (NCBI taxonomy): Eukaryota > Viridiplantae > Streptophyta > Magnoliopsida > Fabales > Fabaceae > Sesbania > Sesbania bispinosa. Next base: position 54,333 of record QLOH01000069.1, on the reverse strand, counting down.
TTTGTTCCCATAGGTATGTTAGAGCTTTTACAACTTTCCATATCAAATTCTTTATAAGTTCTTAAGTGTATTTTGATTGATGCAAGAAAATCCCTTTCTCCATTTGCTTAACTTGCAGACCAAGAAAGAAACTCAATTCTCCCATCATTGACATATCAAACTCCCCCTGCATTTTTGACACAACGTCCTCACAAAGAGAGTGGTTAGTTGAACAAAAAATTATGTCATCCACATGCACTTGTACAAGAAGTATATCATTTGAATTTTTCTTAAAAATAGAGTTTTGTCAACCTTTCCCATTTCAAAACTTTGAGACAATAGAAATTTGCTTAACCTTTCATACCATTGTCTCGGAGCTTGCTAAGTCCATTAAAGGCTTTCTTTAGCTTATAAACGTGATTAGGAAAATTATGATCAACAAAACTAGGAGGTTGAGAAACATAAACTTCTTCATCAATTAAACCATTTAAAAGGCACTTTTGACATCCATCTGGTATAGCTTAAAATCATATACACATGAAAATGCAAGAAGTAGCCTAACAACTTCTAATCTAGCAACTGGAGCATATGTTTCACAAAAGTCTATACCCTCTTGTTGATTATAGCCCTTGGCTACTTATCTAGCCTTATTCCTTGTTATTGATCTGATTGCATCAAGTTTATTTCGAAATACCCATTTTGTACCTATGACATTCATGTTAGACTTATAAGGCACTAATTCTCAACTTCATTTCTTTTAAATTGATTTAATTCATCATGCATGGCCATCATCCAATATTCATCATTCAAAGCATCATCCACACAAGATGGTTCAATTTGAGAAACAAATGGCATATGTTCACAAAAGAGATTAAGTAAATGTCTAGTGGTTACTCCCTTTTCAATATCACCAATAATGTTGTCCAAAGAGAGATCTCTAGGCTTCCTCCATTCTTGGGTAATGATTGTACTTCTTTGGGAACTTTTATTTACTCATTATTGATGCTTGCTTCATCATTAGTTGGTAGCATTTCTAATCTACCTGCATCTTCTTCATCACAAAAGACTTTCCCTTTTTTATGGGGGTTAGTTTCATAAAAAAACAACATGAATAGACTCTTCTACGGTTAGTGACATTTTATTAAAGACCCTATATGCTTTACTTATTGCAAAATATCCTAAAAACACACCTTCATCAGCTTTAGCATCAAATTTTCCAATGTCATCTTTTCCACTGTTTAGTATAAAGCATTTACAACCAAAAAACTTTCAGATGTGATATATTAGGTTTCTTGCCTTTGAAAAGTTCATAAGGAGTCTTTTGAGAAAAGGATGAATTAAAATTCTATTTAGAACATATCACTCACAGCATCAGCCCCAAAATATTTAGGTAAATCATTTTCATTGAGAATAGATCTAGCTAGTTCAATAAGAGATCTATTTTTCCTTTCCATAACTCCATTCTGTTGAGGAGTTCTGGAGCATAAAAATTGTGATCAATCCCATTCTCATCACAAAATTTTTCAAAATCTTCATTTTTTTAAATTCTCCTCCATGATCACTTCTCAAAGATTTTATTTTCAAATCCTTTTCATTTTGAATTCTTTTGGAAATTTTTGATGAAAGCCTTGAAAGCATTGTTTTCAGAAGATAAATATGCAATCCAAGTAAATCTAGAATAATAATCAATTATCACTAAAGCATATATGCTTCCACCAATACTTGTAGTTCTGGAAGGACCAAATAAATCCATATGCAAAAGCATAAGAGGTCTAGAGGTAGAAACATAATTTGTTGATTTAAAAGAAGCTCTAGACTGCATTCCCTTTTGACATGCATCACATAATCCTTCCTTAGAGAACTTGATATTAGGTAGACCTTTAACAAGTTTCTTAAATGCAAGCCTATTCAATTATTCATGATTTATATTTGCAATGCGCCTATGCCAAAGCCAAGACATGTCATCCCTAGATGTTAAACATGAGGTATGATCAATGTCAAGCACATATATGTTGTTTAGTCTTTTACTGACAAACATGACATTTTCAGATGCATCACATATTGTATAACATTCATGATTGAAGGAAATCTTATAATTCTTATCACACAATTGACTTATGCTCAACAAATTAAATTTTCAAATCATCAACATATAAGACATCATCAATTGTAATTGAAGAATTGTAACCAATACTTCCGGATACCGAGAATGCAAGCTTTGTTATTGTCACCATAAGTTACATAGCCTCCTTCCTTTGCTGTAGTGAGACAAATTTGTTGTTGTTTCCTGTCATTTGCCTAGAGCATCCTCTATCTAAGTACCATAGGGACTGCTTTGCTTTCAGGCACACCTCACTGTCGGAGTTATTCTTTGTCATAAGGCAAATATTTGCTTCATGATCACTATCACTCTCACTTGAGGTGGTTGAGGCATTGTCTTCCCAAGCAATGTAGGCCTTCTTCTTTCTGTTTTTAAACTTTGTCTTCAACTCATCATTGCTTTGCTTTCGTGCTAAGTTTGGACAATCCCCTTTAATGTGACCAATTTTACCACATTCGAAGCAAGTGAATTTTGGTGAGGATGATTCAGTTTTCCTTGTCTGTTTCCTAGATGGAAATTGCTTACTTTTGTCATTCTTCTTCTTAAAAATTTTCTGAATTTCTTACCATCAAATTTAGATCTTCTGGTTCAGAGGCTTCATTATCAGTGCTATCATCCGTACTTAACTGCTCGTTGGTTTTTAGAGCTAATCATTTGACTTTCTTATCTTTTTGTTCTTCTTCGCCATCCTATTCATGTCCATTTCATATCTCTCAATTTTCCAAACAATTCTGCACTTGTCATTGCCGCAAAATTCTTAGATTCGGTAATTGCTGTCATAGTTGGCTGCCATTTCCTGTTTAATGACTTGAGGATTTTTATATCCAACTCCTCTTCATCAAAGATTTTGCCAAGTCCCTTAAGATGATTGACAATGTGTGTTAGTCTCTTCTGCACATCCGTAATTGTTTCTCCCCGTGCCATTCTAAACATCTCATACTCTTGGATCAAGGTGTTCTTTTTCGCTCTTCTCACTTCAAGTGTCCCCTCATGAGTTACTTGAATAAGATCTTCAAGCTTCTTTAGCTGTTTTGCATGTAGAGATCCTAAAAATTCATCACTATTTAAAGCAGAATGAATAATATTCAAAGCTTTTGAATCATTTTCAGCACGCTTAATTTCATCATTGATTCCACAAATCAAAGAGTTTTTCACAAATTGAATCATTAACCATATGAGTAGGAATCTTGTAATCAGTTACTATAGCTTGCCAAATACCTCTATTAACAGACTCCATAAAAATTTTCATTCTAACTTTCCAAAAAGAATAATTTTCACCACAAAATAGAGGTGGTCTGTTAATTGAAGCACCTTCTGCAAAAGGCAATTGATTCCTTGCCATTTTCGCAAAAACAGTTTGCTAAAATCTTGAAAACTTTCAAGATTCCAGCTCTGATGCCAATTATTGGTCCCAGAGGGAATCTAGAAAGGGGTTGAATAGATTCACTGAAAACTTTTTGCTTTGTTGATTTTCAAAATTTGTTTTTCCCTTCAAAACTGCCTTTAAAATTCTTTCAAATATATTTTCAAATATCAATTTATCAACATTTAAAAATCAAGAGATATGTGCAGCGGATCAAAGATATTGGAGTAGGTAATTGATTACCAATTCAGTGCGTAATTGATTACCAATTTGGAAAATAGTAAGTAATTGATTATCAAGATTGATTCCACAAGGCTAATGATTTGACTTTCAATATACAAATCAATATATCAGAAATCAATCAATTTTTCTATTCAACTTTATGTTTATTTTATTGATCAAGAATCATATTATATAACCAAGAAACTCAATGCAAGATAGAGTAGGGATTAGAGAAGATTACCCAATGATTTATACTGGTTCAGCCACAAAAAAGGGGCCTACATCCAGTTTTTTGTATTTGTTGTTTGAGTTTTTACCATATTCTAAGTTCAGAAATAAATGATTGCTAGGATAATACAAAAATAATAATGGCAAGACATTGATTCGTCTTCCTTAACAAGACTCGACCTTCACGGTCTTATCTATATCATTTAAATGAATTTCTTTAACAAGTGGGAAGTGTGTAGTTCATTGCCTGAAACGTAACCAGTCCTTTGTTTTGTATGTGGTTTGTAGATAAGAGCGGATTGTGTGACTATGCATGGACAAAGTCACCATAACTTTCCTCTGTTAAAAACCATTGGATTAATCTCATGACTCAGATTTTTCCATCTGTTCTACAGTGAGAGAATAGAGGAATATGCCAATTCCAATAATTCAAAAAAAAAATATCTTCCTAATATCAAACAAATTTGTCGTTTACGTTATGTTGCACCACAGTCTTTCCTCCATGGTCACTCCCTAACTCTCGTTCCAGTCACAGCTCACCGTCAAACTCCATGAAGATCAGCATGGTGGCAATGCCTTTGTACTTACAATTCCTAAGCAACTTACACAGTTGGTTGGAGAAAGGGATGATGATTTCAACATATTCCATGTTGCTGACTAATGACCAGAAATAGGGAATTTTTTTGTATTTGTTGTTTGATGTTTTACCATATTTTACGTTCAGAAATAATGATTGCTAGTATAATACAAAAAAAATAATGGCAAGACATTGATTCAACTTCCTTATCAAGACTCAACCTTAACTGTCTTATGCTTATCATTGAAATGAATTTTTTTAAAAGTGGAAGTGTGTAGTTCATTGCCTGAAACGTAACCAGTCTTTAGTTTTGTATGTAGTTTGTAGACCCATTATTTTAAAAAAGGTAGAAGATTACGATAGAAGATGTCTAAATAAAAGGATTTTTTTAAAAAGAAAAACTTGACAAGTGGCATAATCTAATACGTAAGATTAAGATTAATCCAATAGTTTTTAAGAGAGGAAAGTTACGGTTATTGGTCTCAGAGGGAATCTAGAAGGGGGATTGAATAGATTCACTGAAAATTTTTTGCTTTGTTGATTTTCAAAATTTGTTTTTCCCTTCAAAAACTACCTTTAAAATTATTTCAAATATATTTTCAAATATCAATTTATCAAAGTTTAAAAATCAAGAGATATGTGCAGCGGATCAAAGATATTGCAGTAGGTAATTGATTACCAATTCAGTGCGTAATTGATTACCAATTTGGAAAACAATAAGTACTTGATTATCAAGATTGATTCCACAAGGCTAATGATTTGACTTTCAATATACAAATCAATATATCAGAAATCAATCAATTTTTCTATTCAAGTTTCTATTATTTTATTGATCAAGAACCATATTTATATAACCTAGAAACTCAATGCAAGATAGAGTAGGGATAAAGAAGATTACACAATGATTTATACTGGTTCAGCCACAAAAAAAGGGCCTACATCCCGTTGTGATCTAGCACACCACTAAATCAGCTTTCACTATAGAATTGATTACAAACACCATGCACACTCAATCCAAAAGAAAGTCTTTCTAACAAACAAAAGGTTTGACTCTTGCACCCTACAAGAGCATGTTCATCCGTGACACCCCGTAACTCGAACAACAACCTTACTTATAATACCCCGCCACAAGATTCACAAACATTCTCAATGAACACCCCGTTCTTGAGATATCACACAATGTACTTCTCTATCAATCCCTATTCAAGAGACAATACAAATATAAAACAGTTTATAGAAAACTAAGTTTATAACGATAACACCTTGTTTGTGTAGATAAACTCCATGAGTGTATATCAATCTTCTTCCAAATTGTCTAAACTTCTTGAGTTGAGAGTTCTTCAGATATTTGTAGAATTTCTGGACATGATGACTTTTTTTTAAGAATCTTTTTCAAAAAGAGTTTTTTATTCTCTCACAATTCAGCTCTCTCTTTTCTTCTCTTCTTCTCTTCTTTTTATTTTAGAAATTTACATTTATATATTGCATTTAGAGATTCAAAGTTAGTTAGAAAACATTTCCAAAACAGTTAAAAACGTCCAGTGTTTCTGCAGAATTTGTGGTAATCGATTATCTTAGTGAGTAATCGATTTAAACCAGAATGTTTTGTTTCACAGAACTCATCACAGGAACAGGGGTAATCGATTACTACATGGGGTAATCGATTTAAACCAGTGAGCACTACAAAATGAATTAAAACATAAAATTTCTACTTCCTACAACAAAACCAAAACTCCTTAGTATGTGAGAGATGTGATAATCAACTTGTATCTCCAATGTAACTTAAATCCAACAACGGTGACTTTGGCCAGGCAAAGTCACACAATCCGCTCCCCATGTGTATGCATGCATAGCCCTCTTCAGTATCTCATCTTTTCCATATATTAAAACTGCTAAATCACATACTCATTTTTGGGTTAAGTTCCTTCACATGTATCATCCACTTTTCTCCATCTGGAGACCTTAAAGACAAGCCTGAAGATTATCTAGACCCATGGATGCCCAAAGACCGCTATGGAGTACGATGGATAATATTTATATAATTAGTAAATATATCACATGTATTAATTTTTTTCTATATGTGTAGTATTTTTTATTCTCTTTTAAATTTTAGGACTTTATTTAATAAAAGAATTTCAGTATATCAATATATAATTTTATTTATAGAATGTGTTTTTAAAGATAAACAAAAAAATTAAACCTAAAAATCCTAACTAAAAGAATAAAATTAAGTTAAAATTGATAAAAAGTAAAACTATATATTATACCAAAAGATTATATTTTTACCTATAAAATAAAAATAAAATTTACATAAAAAATTATATAAATATGTGTTTTTTATATTTATCAGTTATATAGATAGCTAATTTTACCAATACTTCTAATTTAATAAGTTTAATTTGTAAGCTTCAAGTTTTCAACCAATAACTAACTTATCAGTTAGTTTTACTAAATATATATATATTTCTAATCTCCTAAACTCGCTTTCACATTTTTTTCATAAAATAACTTTATTTTAATAAAACCACTTAAAAAATTTAGGTATGTTGTATTTAACTAAAAAAAAATATAAAAAAACACTTTTTCTTCTACATCTCTCTATCACAATCACCTATCATATCTCACATTTCTCTCTCTTTTTTTCATCACACTTTTTCTCTTTTTCTTACATTTCTCATGTTTGAATTGGTCTAGACTCTAGACTAGATCATTTCTTGTCGCTTACTAGTCGAGACTCTTTTTGTTTAATGTAAAGTAAACTCGATCTCATATTCCTTTTATAGGGGATACATGTGGTTTACACACAAAAAAAACTCGATCTCATGTTGTTGCTTGAAAGTTATACTAATCAGTAATCACTATATTAATTTTTCTTAAACATTTTGTTCCCCAGTTTAGTCGCTCAAATATTCAAATTAAGCATCACCATATTAGTCTTTTTTATCATCAAATTAGTATAGAAAATATCTAGACTTTACCTGTAGTCAAAGACTAAAGTGATTACAAGAAAAAGTCTAATTTGTCGAAAATTAAATTTTAAAGACTAATTTAGTTATAGTATTTTAAAGGCTAGCTAATATTATGATTTTTAGATTTTTGAGGAATCAATTTGCAATTAAACTTTTGGAGAAATGTGGTGACACGTTTTTTGTAGAGGCAACCCAATCCATATCTAGACTTGATAAATAAGCTGAAAGTTAAAATTAGATGAAAATTGATAAGTTACTTGATTTTATTGAAAATATTTAGTTAAAATTAGTTGAAAATTATAAAATAACAAATGAGGACATCATTAAAATAATAGATCATGTTGAATAAGAGTTATTGAGGGATAAAATTGTAAAAAAAATAGCTAGAAGCTTGAAAAAAAGGAGATTTTTTAAAAAATAAACTACCTCAATAGCTTTTAAAAAAGAACAAAACTTAGATACAGTTACCATACATCCTGGTGGTACTATTATTAATCAAAATATAACACGTAGACATTGCTAACTACTAACACTTGACGCCTTCTCCATTCCGTTAAGACAATAAAACTCCTAAATTCTCATAAGAATGGCTCTTACTTTTAAGGCTTCTGAAATCTGAACCCACACTTGAGTCTTGACTCAATCAACGCAGCTCCTCTATGGTCATTGCACTGACTCATATCTTGATTGCTTTGTCGATGGCAAAAGACGCGATACACCTCTTAAGAAGCTTGCGATGAAAGTGAAAATCGTAACAAGCACTGGATTGACTTGTTGCTAGTTGATATGACTCTTCGTGTTGCTCTCTTCTTTATCGAATCCATCATAGACTCCATCACCAAGACTTTCATAACTTTGCTCCATGATACTAAACTCCTTGTGTATGTACAGAAGCATTTATCAATGTTTAATTTTCCTCATAATGACATAACAGTAACAAAGGTTTCAAGTATATCATTCGCCGTTACTTGTTAGTGATGAGGAATCCACGTGTCAAATTTTGATAAGTGAACTGTACCACCAGGATGTATGTACTTGCAAAGGTAGTAGCTACATAAAAAATGCTACCTTTGCAAACAATGATGTAAATATTTCAAGTTACCAATTTCAGCTTAATGTTTTACCAAACACACTCTTAAAATAAATTTAAAAAAGAGACATTTTAAACTAACTAAAATAATTTATTAAGTTATTAAATATTAACGAAAGGGATTGATTTAGGTCCAATTTATAGTGTGTTTGGTTTACATTGGATCTACTTTCAATGTGGATCCGGGCACGCATAAGCTACTCTCAGTAGCGTTTTTCTGGATCTACATTTGAAACGTGATTTTGGGGTAAACTAAACACACACTTAGATTAGCATCTAGTAGTTTTATGGAGTTTTTCAATTGAGATCGATGCTTGAATTCAAACTTATTAATAAAACATCATTATAAATTTATAGAAGTTTATGAAAAGTTTAATAAGAGAGTTTCTAAAAAAATAAGTTGTAAAGATTATTTTAACTTATAAAAAAATTAAATTCATTTTATTTTATTCTCCAACTAGTGTTTTGCCCGTGCGATGCACGGATCTTAATATCTCATAATTCATTTTTTATATCATAAAAAAATGTATTATATATATTTAATTAAATTTTTTAATTTAATAAAGATATATATGAAAACTAATGTATGAAAATTATCAATAAAATAAGTTTTTATCAAGGAAATGATTTTTAAATAAGAATATTAAGTACTTACATTTTTTATATTGTAATTCATTTTTCGTAACCTTAAATATTTTTGACAAAATAAATTATTTTTATATTTAATGTTAGTTGTTTTTCATATTTTATAAAATTTCCTCTTTTCATGTTACAACTAATTCATGCTTTTCTTTTCTAATCAATTCTTTTTGTTAAAAAATATTTAAAAGAGGAAGAGTCAAATTTGATTTGATCACGTATTAAAATAAAGTGATTGGTGTGACATCATCCTCATACTCTGAACCTGTTCAGAAAGTTCTAAATAAACTTACTTGAAATTGTGGGTCAGGTATACTAAGGTGATTCATACACAAGATTCTAAGCTTACCTCAAATCCTGAGAGACAGAATCTGACATGATATCATCCCCATTCTCTGAATCTGTTCAAAAAGTTCTAAATGAACTTAATGAAATTGTGGGTCAGGAATGTTAAGATGGTTGATACTCAAGTCATTAAAGTCTATCTCAATCCTTGAGGGACATGTCATGATGATTAATTTCAGAGTACGAAGAACAAAGATTATGCTGTCAACAAGCAACAGGCAAATTCAGAAGAAGAAAGGTCTTTGAAGACAATATTGAGTCTCAGCAGAAGTGTTCTTCAAACCAAAATCAATAATATCTCTGGTGGTAACATTGTTCTATCTCTTAATCTAGAAATATGTGCTTATATGAAAATTGCATCTTCCTCATGTATGAATGCATGTTTGTCAAATAATTATGAATTTCTTCTTAACAAGTAAAATATTTTTTTTTTAATAATACCTTTTCAAGTTTTTTTAAAACGTATCTTTTTCAGCTGAAACGTTTTTCTCTTTAAAATCTTTTACTCTTTTATTAAAAGGTTTTTTTTTCGATCTTTTCAAATCACCACTGATGACTCGTTCCCTATGACTAATAGCACTTCACCTGTCCAATCAATGATGTACGTTTTGGTACTCCCAAGGTCTGAAACTGTCATCATTAATGCTACCCGAGCCCATATGTATTCCGTGAACAACAATCCAAAAGATTCAATCTCTTCACTTCTCTCTTATATCTCTTGCTTCAAAGTCCTATAAATACTCTAGAGCTCTTGACTCATACTCATCACTTCAAAGTTTTTCTACAGACTTTGAAAAAGGGGTCTGAGTGTATCGCTCTCAGAAGGATGACGAAGAAGCAAAGGAAACAGAAGAAGGAGTTCTGGAACACTATGAGGAGAAAATCAAGTCATCATGGATGATGTGTGGAATGATAAGTAAGGAAAAAGGGTTCATCTGAAAACTTGCTTCTCTGTACTTTGACCATGAAGATCTTGATACATCAAGGGATAAGTGGATATCCTGTGATCGATCACGCACTAACCGATCTAATGAAGGAAACCACACTAGTTGTGGTGATGAGGACATGACCCAAAGCAAGGCACTTGAAGGACTTGGAGGACCCATGACCAGGGCAAGAGCAAAGAAGGCAAAGGAAGCATTGCAAGCTGTTAGTATGGTAACATGGAAATCAATGAAGTCCAGTTACCATTAATGAAGTCCAAATGCACTTGAATGCAAGAAGAAAGGGGGTAGGGGGCGGCTAGGTGGGTTGGACGGCTAAGAGGAATGCATGGGTGGAATCTTTGTTTTGCTTATTGTTTTCAATAAACACATGTGGCTGAATCAATATTACATTAAGGTGGCTGAATGTTACAAAGGAAGAATGATGAGGAATCAATGAGTAACCGTTGCTAGGAGACAAGAGAGTTAATGCTGGGAGGTTACAACTTGGAGGAAGATGGTGGGCGGTCAACAGGATGTACTTGGCTGATTTCCATCCTCATTGTGGGAGGCCAACAAAGACTTAAAGGGCTGAATTGTAACATCAAAAGAGGAATGAATTGGCTGCATGATGACTCATAAAAGGGCGGCTACATTCACACATTGAAGGGCATGAATGGGTGATCAAAGCACATCACTGAGGGGCGGCCAATGCACATAATTTCTATTCAATTTGTAACTTCATTTTGATGAGTTGTAAGGTGAGAATTGCGGCCAACCTATGAGGATATTTGGCTGAATTCTTACTTAGGTTTTTGATCCATAAAACCTAGTGTAAAGGGGCGGCCACATGACAAGTAGGCTAGGGTTTTTAACTAGTTGTTGGGGGTTTCATATTTTTGTTTTAATAAATATTTAGAGGTTAATTTGATAGGTTAAAATGCTGAATGTAAGAGGCCATGCATGGTGCGCATGAGGCCTATTTAAGAAGCATGCAAACCATGCAAAGAAACTAGAATGTTTTTGCTAAAAGATTATCAATCAAAAGAGAGTGTTTCTCTTAATTTCTTGACTTGTCAAGTGTGAGGTTATCAAAGGTTCTTCACCTTTGTGTGTTTAATCTCAAGGATTTATCTTTCAAACCTTGAAGTGTGACATCCATTTTCTTCTTCTCTTCTTGTTTTCTTTTGTTATTCTTATTCATGAAACTGATTTCTATGCGTGAGAGCTTGCATGTGAGTGATTTACAGTTCAAGTTCAAAGTGCCTAGTTATAGATCTTGTTGAGGAAGAGTTCTTTCACAAGCATTATTTTAGTACATTTTAAAATTTCAAGCAAAGAAAAATCAAAGAAATAGAAAAAGAAAAGAAAATACAAGTGTTTCAAGAAAAGTACAATTTTCAGCCTCATATTTCTAAAGGTCCTTATAATTCGAACATGATGGTTCATATCATGTGGTCTTGAGGATTAAGGTGCTAGGTGGTGGTCGAAATACAATCTTAAATGATGTACCTCCACTGTTCCAGTCCTCAAGGGAGATTGCGTGCGGAATGCACAGTTGGGAAGAGAATACAGGCTCAAGAGGCGCTTCTGAGGCTTTTCAGCCAAAGAAGTAGTGGTAGCTTTGAAAGAGAGGGAAGCTGCTAATAAGGCTATGCCTCAGCCTTCATAGAATCAAGAGACGTAGAGGTGATAAATGTATTTTCAGTTTTTCAAAAAGATTTTGTAAGAAAAATTCTTCATACTTGTGTTCATCTGTATGTTCATACCTATGTTAATGAAATCTTTCTGAAGATTGTTTCTCTGTGTAATTTCTTTTTGTTGTATGTATCTATTAAACTCTTTTCTTTCTTTTGAAATTCGTTTCAGACTATGTATCTGTATGTATCTGTTATGTGTTTCATATCTCCTATTAATATTTGGTATCAAGAATTAGAGAACTAACTAAACCTTTTTAATTAATGACAAAAGGGGGAGAAATATATAACTAACAAAATACATTAAGTCAAGAAATTCAAGTTTACTAAAATCTGAAGTTAAGCAATTCAGAAGATAACATGTTATAAATAACAATTGGTATCTGAAAGATTAACACTTGGTATCTAAATAACATTGGTATCTGAAAGATTAACACTTGGTATCTAAATAAAAATTGATATAACTAAAGTTTAATGTTTTTCTCAGGGGGAGTAGTAATATAGATAGGGGGAGCAAACTAAATAATCTATCATACTTCATTTCATTTCCTTTGTACATTTTGTCAGTTATACATATCTTATTTGTCATCATTAAAAAGGGGGAGATTGTTGAGTCTAAGAATTAATTTGAGCATTCAAATTCAGCTTGAGACTCAATATCCTTAGGTTTTAATGATTAACAAATAAGATCATATAAGAACAGTTTCTACTAAGAAAGGTATTGTTTTGTAGAATGTATTTCAGGATGTAGTATTTATCTGAAGACTTGAAGACAAAAGTGAAGAGACTTCGTCTGAAGAAGTGACTATCATCGGAAGCCTTGAAGACAAAAGTGAAGAGACTTTGTCTGAAGAAGTGACTATCATCTGAAGACTTGAAGACAAAAGTGAAGTGACTTCGTCTGAAGAAGTAACTATCATCTGGAGATTTGAAGCTGATCTAAAGCACTCTGTATATTTGAAGGCTGAATGTGTCAGAATCAAGGATTGATCTCTTGAAGACGTTGCTAAGTGTGAAGAACACTCTACCAATGAACTATACTTATTTCAGCATAAGAGTCACATATCCTTTCTTGCCTCGATCAAGAGCTTTGCATAAGGAAATTCTGCAACTCCTGCTGCACCTGCAACTAAAAGCATTGCGTGCACAGACCTACTGCACCTACTGCTGCCCAGAACGTATTAGAAAATTGAACCAAAAAAAGTGACAAGAAAGATGTTTGAACTAAGTCTATTAAATTCAACATCTTTATCCATCAGAATCACAGAAGAATAAGGAGAGACAAAGAAGAACAGAGCTGCTATCATCTAAAGAAAAGAAGAAGCAACTCTTGCTAAACAAAAGGAACTCGCTGAAAGTGTCCTTAGCGTGAAGAACTAAGAATGCTTGAAATAATCATCTGAGATAAGCATATGTCGAAGCTGATGACATCAAGCTGAGATAATGCAACCATCAGAAAGCTCACTAATCGTCTGAAAGAATGTGAAGAATTCAACCTTCTGAACACACATACTCTCTGAACTTGTTAATGAGATACTTCAAACTATCTGAAGACATGAAGACTCTCAACTCTGACTACATGGACAAATCTCAAACTACGGGAAGTCTCAACAAAGGCAAAGACCAACAGCTAGAATATTGTTCAAATATTCTTAAGAGAGAAAAAGGAGAAAAACATCAGAAGCTAAGCAAAAAGGAGCTAGCACAAAATGGGCAAAAGGACAAATCCAACGGATACCTCCTCACACTCACAGAGAAGAAAAGTGAAAGGAAAAGAAGAAACAGAGGGAAAGAAAAGAAACATCTACCTGTTAAAGGAAAATCTCTCAAGATTAAAGAACTCATCTAAAGTGTGTCAGAACTAAGCTATCTGCACATCTATTCTGCTTAAGAAGAAGCAACCGTTTAAGAAGTTATTTCATAACGGCTATTTGAGCCAAATCACTTCTTCTCAACGGTAACCAAACAATCTTCAACGGCTATATTTCATCAGAACATATAAATAGCCTCAAGTAAGGATTATGAAGATTGTCGGAGAGACGGCCTTGAATTCCAAGATATAATTTGGCAATCCCATACTGAAGAGGCGAGAATGTAGCCCAAGGGAACCAATGATAAAGCCCAAGAAAGAACCGGCTGAAGCTTAATTCAACATCTTATTAAGCCAATTCTTTGAGGAAGTTATCCCTCACTTAGAGACGAGATTGTACCCAAATTCATACACTTGTATCTCTGTCTTACCCTTGTACTTAGAATTCATTTCATGTATCCTGAGTTAGACTCAGTAATCCCTTTGTACAAGAAGAATCTGAGTTTATGTTTCTTAGAAACTTAAACTTAGTCTATGTTGTAAACACTATATGTGTCTGAGAGCCTGGAGAGGTTGTCTGTAAAATAATACTGCATATGTTGCCTGCAGAGGCAGTTGAAAACAAAGGAATTACTCGGGTTAAGCCTGGAGAGGCTGTGGTAAAAGAATACTTGTATCTGAGTTCAGATAGTGGAAAATTCAGTGGTGGTTTGCCCTGGGGACTGGATGTAACTCACTGGGTTGGTGAGTGAACCAGGATAAATTCTTGGCTAAGTTCTCTTTCCCTTAAACTCTTTTATTTTTAGCTTTATATTTTTGAAGGGGATTGAAAAGTATTTTCATATCAAACTCTAATTCAACAATTTCAATAAAACAGTTTTTATAGATAAACAAACTTTAAACTATCTCATATCATTTGAAGTATTACAGAAAATGCACTTTGAAGAACCTCTGAAATAACCCTCTGAGATGAGTCTGAAAAGAACTCAGTTCAGAAGTTAGAAACAGCTTCAGACGATCACCAATCAACTGAAGCAGCTCAGAAACAGTTCTAAAAAGATTGTCTGTAATAACCTTCGGAAGGTACTTTGAGATGTTTCTAATAACTCTTTTTTAAACAAGAAACTAGTTAATTAGATGTTTATTTAAAACCTTTTTAAGTATTGTTAGTAAGTTTATCAAATTTATCCTTCTTATCTTCCGCGCATTTCTAATAACTCTGAATTTAAGTTTTCATAACAACTTTTCTTAATTTATTTGTTGTTTATTTCAAGATTTCCAGAATTGTTTTAAAAGTTTTAAAACACTATCAACCCCCCTTCTAGTGTTTCTTGTGGTTCTAACACTGGAGTCACCACTCTTGCGAGGGTCTTTACCTAATCACCCCTGGCCCGGGGGTTAAACCCACGTCTATGTCTGTGGGGGATTACCAGTCAAAGACAAAAAAACTAATTCATTTTTCATCAAAGTAATTTATTTTTAACATATAATGTGTTTTTTAAAATATAAGTAAAAGTACACTATTGAATCACATATCTGCGAATGTTCAAATTATCTAAAATTTGATATAGATGATGATGAAGGTAATATAATATCATTCAACGGTTGGATCAATCAAATTCACCTTTTAAAAAAAGATATTAGGTGGTGTAACTCTAAAAGCTTGACACCTATTATCAATTGATCATGTCTTTACTTGATTACTTGTTAATTTACTTTTAAAATGAAAGGAGACGGATAAATAAATAGCATGACATATCATTATTACAATATTGTAATAATCAAATTCATTTTAAATTCAATTTTTTATACTTCATAGAAATAATTATACAATATAGGGGACACTTGTAACTTTAATTATAAAATTAAAGAAAAAAACACAACAAATAAAAATTAATTTGAAAAATAATACATGACACAAAGCAATAGAGATGTTTTAATTGATTTTTTTTAATTTTTTTTAATTTTAAAATTTAAAGAAAAAAATAGAAATGAATATTAAACAAATACATGGAGATAAATGATTTCTAAAATATTTTTTTGTTAGTTAAAGTGATTTATTAAATATATGAAAATATAAATTTTAAAATTATTTTTATTTATTATATATATTTTTTTTATTTTCATAAAAAATGCTTGTTTAATATATAAAATACTGGCTAGTTTAATTCTAAAATGTATAAGATGTTTTCAACACCTAATTTTTCTTTTTATTTATATGTTTTTTCTTTTCCTATCATATCGTTTATATTCTATTTTTCATTTTCTTTTTTCTCTTTTTTTTATATCTCTCTTTTTTACGCTTCTTACACCATAAAAATGTCTATGGGAGTTTTAATACACTTAAAAAAGAGTAATGGTATTTTCACATTACATCTTTCACCTTCTCTCATTATTTTATTTTTTTTCTTTATAGTTCTTTTTTCCACACACTTCTCACACTCAAAACAAATGGACTCGTAGAGTTTTTAATATTCTTAAAAAGGAGTAATGATATTTTCATATTATATTTTCACATTCTCTCTCTTCATTTTATTTTTTTATATCTCTCTTTTCCCTACATTACTCACGCCCAAACACCCAAGCAAATAGTCTGTCAAAGTTTAAGACTCTTAATAAAGAGGGATGATATTTTCACATTCCTTTATTATACACTATATTTCACACCTTTTTTTTTTAATCTCTCTCTTCCTTCCTAATACTATTTTAAATAAACCTATCATATAAAATACTCATCCCTCCGTCCCTTATTATAAGACCCTTCCAATCGTTTCACACCGTTTAAGAAAAATTAGTTAAAGCATTGGTTTTTTTAAATTATAACATTCCAAATCTACCCATATTTAAAGGTTACTACATTGATCAATGAATAATAAAAAGCATTCATATCAAACTACTATTTTAAAAGAACACAAACTCATCTTTCACATTCTCTCTCTTCATTTTTTCTTTATACCCCCCTTATTCCCTTACACTTCTCACACCCCAAAGTCGATTGCCAAATTTTACTACTTTAAAAAAAAGTAATGATGTCCTTCAAATACATTTTTCACCTCTTCTCGCTTAATTTTTTTCCTTATATTTCTCTTTTCCTTACATTCTCATACAAAAAAAAATTGACCTTTCAAAGTTTTAATACTCTTAAAAAATTAGAATGATATTTTCACATTCCTTTATTATACATTTTCTTTCAACACCTTAGTTTCTTTCAATCTCTTCTCTTTTTTATAACATCAAAATATTATTTAATGGAACCAAAACAAGTGAAAAAGTTATTTAATCAATGAATTGTTAAAAATAAAGTAAGAAATATTATAGATGGGTTTATAATTTGATTTCAAAATTTGAAAAATGGGAGATGAAAGAAGGATGGGACACAAAGCTATGTGACCAAAACTTCTTTTCCAAGACTTAAGCAAAATTTATTAAGAATTAGTCATTTCAAAGATAGTAATACTATAGATGTCTCAAAAAGTAACATAAAACCTTCCATAAATGGCCAATAAAAAAATTAAGGGACCCCAATGAATAATGAAAAAAACTTCTCAAATGTAATAGTATAAGTAGCGATAAAGAAGTATACTTTTTTTTTGGACAGAAAAGAGAAGTATACTCAAACTACTCTTATATAGTAATTTGGACAGAAGAAAAAACGTTCCACGACAAGCATGATAGCTAATTGACATTTCAATGGTAGTCAATATTCTTGTGGTTTGGATTTATTCCAAGGTTCACAATATTAAATTAATAAATTGTGTTATTTAAATTACTATTATTAGGATATTGAAAATCAATAAATGAGATAAAATAATATAATTAATAATTAGGAGAGAAACTTGTTGTGAGATGAATGTAGAAACACAGGTAAGTAATAGGTGGTTGAATTATATTTATGAAAACTTTTCGCTTTCAGATGGAACGTTCAAAAACTTCTTAAAACTTTCAGGGCAGTTTTAAAAGATTGTCTAAAGTGTTTTTCTCTATCCAGAACTTTAGACAAGAGTGTTTCTTAGATTCAAAGGGTTAATTTTCACAATCACTATTAACCCCTTTATGGTTAGTGCAAAAACTGAATTCACAAAGTTACAGGGTAAGAGAACTTAACACAATGATTTATCCTGGTTCACCCACTACCACTGTGAGCTACGTCCAGTCCCAACATGAATACACTACTGGATTTATCCACTAATCCTTGTAAAGACTACAATAATTCTTTTGCTACAAGCCTCTTCAGGCTCAACCAACCAATACAAGTATTGTTTTCACCCTGCCCTCTTCAAGGCTCAACAACTTCTAAAAAAAAGAAGAATGAATTTGAACTTGAACTTCAGATAAGTTTTCGTTCTAGTGTGTACAAAGATAATTGTATTTAGATACATTATATGAGGGTTAAGTTGCACAAAGTATGAATCAGAGTAGGTGCAGTAAACTTGCAGTGTTTGGGCTCTTAGAAAGTATGTGTTGTTCTTCTTTTGATTCTTGAATCAGCTCCAATATTTATAAGCTTTAGGATATTCTCTCTCTAAAGTCATCCGTTTAGAAATAGCATTAAATATGTTAAAGCCGTTGTGATATAATTTGACATATGGGTATGAGGAAGCAACGTTGTTTTGAACCAAAATAGTGTTGCAGAGCATGTTTCCATATTCGTGCTTCACTTTTGAAAGCTTCTCAAAAGTTGTCTTTTGTCTTCCTATCTTCGACAAAGTTTTTTTGCATTAGGCATTGTAGCTTTGACTTTGCACAGTCTGGAATTTTAGCTCCTTAGACAAGCTTCGTATTCAGATAGGTAGAGCTCTTCAAATGGTAGCAATACTTCAGATGGTGTAAAGACTTCGGACACCATTGTCGTCTGAAAATTTCTAATTTTAATTTCATATAGACAATGGGAAGATAGCCAAAGATTTAGACAACAAACTAGAAGATTAGAATCAGTATATGAAGGTGGAGGCAACTCTGGTGCAGGTGGTAATAGTGGAGCTTTTCTCAATGCCAACAAAGTGAAGTTGAATTTAGATTGAGGGTTGTAGATGTTGACCTAATAAGAAGTAAAAGTATGAAGCAACCAAAAATTAATGTAGAAATGATGAAAACACTAAGAAAAAAGTTAGGGGAAACAATGTCTAAATTGATAATATATGAACGTCTTCCATGGATTTATCAAATTCTCCATGGCTACACAATTTTCTAGTTGTAGCTGCAGAGTTGGGACCGAGTATTAAATGTCCTACTCCTTATGAGATTTCAGAGGTGTACTTGGAAAATGAATATAAGTCTATGCAAAATTGGATAAATGAATTGAAACCAACATGAAAGGAAAGAGACGTGACAATAGTGTGTGATGGCTGGACAAATAACATAAATCACATGCATATCATGAATTTTCTTGTGTACTATAGTAGGGTAACGATGATCTCAAAATCTATTGATGCCTCTAATGTTGCTAGATGAAATACTATCTAATTTTAAATTGCTTGATAAAGTTATGAAAGAGGTGGGGGAAGAAAATGTTATTGATAATGAAACAACATTAAAAGCCGTTGGTTTAAAATTGATAGAAAAAAGACCTCATCTTTACTGGTATGCATGTGTAGCTCATTGCTTGGATTTATGCTTAGAAGATATTGGGAAAGTCTAATGTACATTAATTTTATCATCAAGTACATTTTGTAAAGTAGATTGTTCCCAATATCTTCCAAGCATAAATCAAAACAATTAGCTGTACATGCAGGCCGGTGTGAAAGACTAGGCCTTTTTCCATCAATTTCGGTTTTAAGCCTAATGACCTTGGTTCACTAAATTGCAAATATCTAGAGTTGTAGATGTCCAATTGAGGTGATTCCACTTGGATTAGAAAGCTAAGATTCAAGGCTTCAATTTGATATGCTATATAATAGTATTCCGAGCTCGTTTGCATCCCAAACAGACGCATTCTTGCCCAAGTGAGAAAGCTATCAAAAAACGCAGGAATTCCAATATGTTTCCTGCGCTCCAAGCTGCGTTGAGCGCAGCCTGAGCGCAGGAACGCGTCCTGGTCCTTTTAAAACGCGTTTCAGCATAATTTTCTTCACTTTTCTTCACTTCTAGGGTTTTAGAGAGAGAGAGGAGAGATTCTAGAGAGAGGGAGCTAGGAGAAGAAGGAGAGCTTGATTGGGAGGCTTTTTCACCATCTCTTGGAGCTTAGATCTTCATCCTCTTCCCCTCCATTCTTCCATCCCTCCATTCCTTCTCCTCTTTTCTCCATTGAGGTGAGTGTGATTCTCACTTACTTTTTTCTTGATTGTTCTCTTATGTACGCTCCCTATTCTTCCTTCCTTTGCTATTAGTTGATTTTAATTATGATTTGATGAATGTGGACTATTATTGCATTATAATGATTTCATGAGTTGAATGGTAAACCCTAGGGTAGTGAATTTGGGAATAATAGTGTTATTGAATTATAGTCTCACATAAAGGTTAATCATGGGCCTTTGGCCATCATTGAATGAATTTCATGGATCTTCGGATCATCACAACGTCTTATAGTCTCATATAAAGATTAATCATGGGCCTTTGCCCATCACGGTCATGCATCATGAGTTGAAATATCACAGGGCTTTTAGCCATCACAGTGCCTTCGAGCTATCACAGGGTCATTGACCGTCACAGTCACAGGCCTTCGGGCAAATTATTTAAGAAAGACGGGTAGGGTGCGGGGTGGTGGTAGGGGGTGGGGTAACAACATCGAACTCATGGCCAAGAGGGAGATGGGGTCCCCAACCAAGAATAAATTATGAATGATAATATTTAAGACTTAATCATAGGTAGCCCTGGACGACAGTCCTTGGTTACATGGCCGAGCGCTCAACCACAGTCACAGTCACGTTACAGAGAAAGACTCTGGGTGTCGGGTAACAACACCTCACAGTCATGCATGCATCACAAGCATTATTTTAATGATGATGAATCATGTTTAATTACCCCTAATTGTGATGCTCTGAATGAATAATATATATATAATATATATATATATATGTATGATGGTTCTTGGTTGTCTCCCCACACTGCACACACTTTTCACGCTCACTGGGACGTTGGTCTCACCCCATTCCTTGGGAATATATTTTAGATGTGCAGGGTACTCCACTGGATAGTGACGAGCAGTAGAAGACTCGTGGATGTTAATAGTTATTGTTTAGTCATGTTTGATGTATTTAGCGTTGCTTGGAACCTTACTGATATTAATTAGGATGTTCTTAGGAATGTATAAAGTTATTTAATGCATTGAATTGGAGCCTTGTATTGGCATTCATTGAATTAAGTATGTAATGTTTGGAGCTTTAGTAATTGTTGGGTTACTCAAGCGATTGTGTTGTATGTTGATACGCGAAATTAACGAATTAATTTCACGAGTTTAGAAATAGTGCTCCCAACAGACATTTTTTTTTAATTGAGAAATTAGGACGTTACAATTTTGGGGTAAACCAAACACACACTCAAATTAACTTCTAGTAGTTTTATATAGTTTTTCAATTGAGATTGGTGCTTGAATTCAAACTTATTAAATAAAATGTCCTTATAAATTTATAGATGTTTATGAAAAGTTTAATAAGAAAGTTTTTAAAAAAGTTAAATTGTAAAGATTAATTTTAACTTATAAAAAAAAGTTAAATTATTTTATTTTCTTAATTCATTTATTTTATTCTCCAATAAGTAGCGATAGAGAAGTATACTCAAACTATTCTTATATAGGAACTAGATTTAGACCCGCGCATTACGGGGGCGGGTGGGTAAATAAATTTAGAATATTATCTGAAGATTAAAAGGTTAATATTAAGTGCATCAATTTAACAATGTAGTTAATATTATTAAAATTAATTGATTGAAATTTTATACGTATTTAAATGAAAATTTGTGTTTATTTTTAATTATAAGGTTCTTGTAGGAATTAAATAAGAAAAAAATTGTCCTTTCTATAATTTATGTATTATATGTTATCTTATATGTGACATTTTTTTCTTCATTTCTAAGTGTGTGAAGTCTTTTGATGATATGAAGAATATGTGAAATTTGTTAGGAAGTATTTTTAGTTAAATTAAGGATCATTTATGGTTAGATAGTTTGTAATATAATTATTTATTTTATCCTAATAATTCTTATAGTGAATGTTAGAAAAAGATAAGGGTGTGATATTGATTATTTTTGTTAGAATTTATGACTAAGAACCGATTGGTTTATAGGTTTAATTTGGTGGAATTACTTTAAATTTTCTACATCGCATGCATTCTCCTTTTGTAAGATTTTAAAAATTTGAAAGAATTCTTTTTAAAGTTACTATATAATATGTGTGTGTGTGTATGTATGTTAGCCTTAGGCTTATTGGAGTGAGTTTGTTGGCGTTAATGAGCAAAGATAAGAGAGCAACTTAAAAGAGAAATGAAAAAAAATAGTTTTAATTAGTTGCTATAATATCACTATTAGATATTAATTAATTAGACGTTAAAACCAAATTAACATATGAGTTAATAAAATTTTTGTAGATAAAGGGGTGAGAATGTGAAAGGTTTATTACCTAATGTGTGAGGTGAGTAAATTGGAAGAGTCATAGAATGGAGGCTGAACATAGAAGAGTGACACATAGGATTTTCTTTGATGTGACACAAATAGGTAGATGTGGCAATTATGAAAATGAGAGGCAACGCTAGGTGGTGCGACTTAGCTTTAATATATATAATATAATATAATTTAATAGATAGATTTGGACAGAACAAAAAACGTTCACGACAAGCATGATAGCTAATTGACATTTTCAATGGTAGTCAATATCTTGTGGTTTGGATTTATTCCAAGGTTTACAATATTACATAATAAATTGTGTTTATTTAAATTAATATAATAGGATATTGAAAAAAATAAATGAGATAGAAGAATATAATTAGTAATTAGGAGAGAAACTCGTTGTGAGATGAATGTAGAAACACAGGTAAATACAAGAAGGTGGTTGTCTGAAGTGTTTTCTCTTATCCGGAACTTCAGACAAGAGCGTTTCTTAGATTCAAAAGGTTATTTTTCACAATCACTATTAACCCTTTACGGTTAGTGCAAAAACTGAATTCACAAAGTTACAGGGTAAGAGAACTTAACACAATGATTTATCTTGGTTCACTCATTACCACTGTGAGCTACGTCCAGTCAGCCAGCATGAACACGCTACTGGATTTATCCACTAATCCTTGTAAAGACTACAAATATTCTTTTTCTACAAGCCTTTTCAGGGCTCAACCAACCAATACAAGTATTGTTTTCACCCTAGCCTCTTCAAGGCTCAACAACTTCTAAAAAGCAAGAAGAATGAATTTGAACTTGAACTTCAGATAAGTTTCGTTCTAGTGTGTACAAAGAATAATTGTATTTAGATACATTATATGACGGTTTTAAATTGCACAAAGTATGAATCAGAGTATGTGCAGTAAAACTTTCAGCGTTTGGGCTCTTAGAAAAGTATGTGTTGTTCTTTTTGATTCTTGAACGAGCTCCAGTATTTATAAGTTTTAGGATATTCTCTCTTTAAAGTTGTCCGTTAGAAATAGCATTAAATGTGTTAAAGTCATTGTGATAATCTAACATCTGGGTATGAGGAAGCAGTGCTATTTTGAGCCAAAACAGTGTTGTAGAGCATGTTTCCATATTTGTGCTTCACTTTTGAAAGCTTCTCAAAAGTTGTCTTCTGTCTCCTAACTTCAGCAAAGTTTTCTTTCATAAGGCATTGTAACTTTGACTTTGCACAGTCTGCAATTTTAGCTCCTTAGACAGGCTTCGTATTCAGATAGGTAGAGTCTTCAGATGGTAGCATACTTCAATGGTGTGTAAAGACTTTGGACACTATTGTCGTCTGAAAACTTCTAATTTTAATTTCACATAGACAATGGGAAGATAGGCAAAGATTTAGACAACAAACCAGAAGACTAGAATCAGTATACGGAGGTGGAGGAAACTTTGGTGCAGGTGGTAGTAGTGGAGCTTTTTCTCAACGCCAACAAAGTGAAATTGAATTTAGATTGAGGGTTGTAAATGTTGACCTAATAAGAAGAAAAGTATGAAGAAACCAAAAATTAATGTAGGAATGATGAAAGTACTAAGAAAAAAGTTAGGGGGAACAATGTTTAAATTGATAATATATGAGCGTCTTCCCATGAATTTATTAAATTCTCCATGGCTACACAATTTTCTAGTTGCAGTTGTAGAGTTGGGACCAGGTATTAAATGTCCTACTCCTTATGAGATTTCGGAGGTGTACTTGGAAAATGAATATAAGTCTATACAAAATTGGATAAATGAATTGAAACCAACATGGAAGGAAAGAGAGGTGACTATAATGTGTAATGGCTGGACAAATAGCATAAATCACATGCGTATCATGAATTTTCTTATGTATTGTAATAAGAGAACAATGTTCTTAAAATCTATTGATGCCTTTAATGTTGCTAGTAGAAACATTGACTATTATTTTTAAATGCTTGATAAAGTTATGAAAGAGGTGGGGGAAGAAAATGTTATTCAAGTTGTTACTGATAATGAAACAACATTAAAAGCTATTGGTTTAAATTGATAGAAAAAGACCTCATCTTTACTGGTATGCATGTGCAGCTCATTGCTTGGATTTATGCTTAGAAGATATTGTGAAAAGTCTAATGTACATTAATTTTATCATCAAGTACATTTTGTAAAGTAGATTTTTCCCAATATCTTCCAAGCATAAATCAAAACATTAGCTGTACATGCAGGCCGGTGAAAGACTAGGCCTTTTCCATCAATTTCATACCATCAAATTTAATGTCGCTTCATTATCAGTAACCATTTGAATAACATTTTCTTCCCCCACCTCTTCCATAACTTTATCAAGAAATTTAAAATAATAGATAGTATTTCTGCTAGCAACATTAGAGGCATCAATAGATTTTGAGATCATCGTTCCCCTACTATAGTACACAGAAAATTCATGATATGCATGTGATTTATGTTATTTGTCCAGCCATCACACATTATAATCACGTCTCTTTCCTTTCATATTGGTTTCAATTCATTTATCCAATTTTGCATAGACTTATATTCATTTTCCAAGTACACCTCTGAAATCTCATAAGGAGTAGGACATTAATACTTGGTCCCAACTCTGCAGCTACAACTAGCAAATTGTGTAGCCATGGAGAATTTGATAAATCCATGGGAAGACGTTCATATATTATCAATTTAGACATTGTTTCCCCTAATTTTTTCTTAGTGTTTTCATCATTTCTACATTAATTTTGGTTGCTCCATACTTTACTTCTTTTTAGTTCAACATCTACAACCTTCAATATGAATTCAAATCACTTTGTTGGCATTAAGAAGAAGCTCCACTACTACTACATACACTAGAGCTACATCCACCTTCGTGTACTAATTATAATCTTCTAGTTTATCTAAATCTTTGCATATATTCCCATTGTCTATGTGAAATTAAGCTTCCATATGTAGTTTGTCTCATATCTCTATCTTCATCAAAGAAACCTTAATTTCATCATCTTCATCGTCTCTTAAATGTGACATAAATTCTTTTTTCTTTTTCTAAGATCTTTTTTTTTTGCTTTATTATCTGTAAAAGTTTCATAATATTTCCTCTAACAAAACTTGTGTGACCTTACCACAACCAGAAATGTGAGCAAGACGTTCCATTAACCTAGTAACTCCACCATATAACACTTTTCCACAATATTTACAGGCTACACAATTTCTATTTTTACCCGGTACATGTGTTCCAAAGTGCCAACCAATATCATCACTTGGAGAACCTTATGCTCGATCATTTGAAAATTCTTCTCTTGGAAGTATTGTTTAACCAACCTAAATAAATTGATATGCTTAAGATTTTTTTAAAATATAAAAATATAAACTATTGTTGTAAATAATTTAAAGTCATCCATAATAATCTATAAAATTGTTTTCACTTTTTACTAAATACTATTTCATATTTTTATAAAAGATAATTTTAAAAAAAAAAATAGAATGAGAAAAAGAAAAAAAATTAAACTAAAAATTAATTTTATTACATTGAAAAAAAATCCTAATACTTTAAAATTGAAAATTAATTGAATCTAATTAAAGTAATAACTCTATTAATTTAATTTAAAATAATTTAAACTAGTAATTCCATAGTAATTTTTAATGAAATAGAATAAAATTATTTATAAATAGGATTAGTACTCAATCTATCCAATTAATTAATGAGTAATGTTTTACAAAAATATATAACAACTCATACAACATACTTTTACTCTCTATATCTCTCCATCATATCACCTATCACATCTCACATTTTTCTCTCTATTTCTATTTTCTATTTTGTCTTTTAATTATGTTGTATTGTTGTAGTGATGTATGAAAAACATTCATCTTAATTAATTCCCACTTCCAACGGAATTAATTTCACGCTAACCCACTCAGACTCCACATCCACACCCATTTTTCTAGCGGTTACTTTTCCTCTCTCCCATCTTCTTGTTATCTCGCTCACTCAGCCACTCAGTCACAGAACAGAAGCCTTTTTTCTTCCTTCACTGATTCTCTCACTCTCACTCTCACTCTCCTTTCTCTGGATCACTCAGTCTACACTCTACCTAACCTCTCAAGTAACTGGCGCTACATGTATCGATTTCTCCCTTCTCACCTTGCAACCGGCGGCCGGAGGCCACTCGCAACCTCCAAGGCAAAGCCTCCTTGTCGGCGGTCACATTACAGAGCCACAAACAAGGATTGTTCACGGAGTCACGGTCTGTGAGTGAGTCACAGTCACAGAATCTGAGATTTAAGGGGAATGGAACCTGTTGGCTTGGCGGAGCTGGAAGCGCGAACGTCGATGGGTGGTTAGGTGCTGTCTGTGCTTGCTTAATGGAGGGCGATGCTCATGGTTGCAAACTTGCAAAGATCTTCTCTGGTTTTCTTTCTTCAAAATGTGAGTTTGAGTCTGTGTGTTTGTGTCGTGTGTGTGTGATACTGAGTTGTGGCTTAGATTTAAAAGGAAAAAAAAGCTTAGAACTGGGATGATTATTCTGACTGATTCTCTGAAAAGTAAAAATTATAGAGTCGAATCTCTGTTTCTCTGGAAAGGGTTTGATTTTTGTATTTATGATGATTTCATGTTGAAAAAATTGAGTTTCAAACGGTGTTAGGGATAGAAAACACTGTTGCCGTCAAAACGAGATTAACACAAGAGTTATGATTCAGTTGACAATAGAGACTCTGATGGTGTCTTTACTAGATTAGACATATTCTTAGAGAAAGCATTCTTAGGGAAAAAGAAGGGCCATGAACATTAATGGTGACTAAACCCTCCTCAACAGAATTGATGGTAGGATACATGTGGTTAAAAAAATTGAAACAACATATTTATGTTTTGGAGCAATTTTTCAAACCTAAATAAAATAGCTTGATTTCTTCTGTTACTACTAGACTAAGAAGGTTAGGGGAACTAGGAAGGGGGAAGGTACCTGATTTCTTTTACCTTTGTTGTCACATGCTCATTCAATATGTCACTTTACATCTCATGTAGCTTTAACCGAAGCTAGTTGCAATGCGAATTAATTTGATTGACCAATTGACGTTCAAGAACCTTTGAAAAAAGCGATTTCCATCTTTAAATTACTAATATGATCGAGACCATACTATGAAGAACTAATTTAACTATATACTCAGAAACTTCTTTATCTTTGTATCCCATAACATCACCCTTGTCTCAGTATGAAATATGAATACTTCATGAAGCATGCAGCCAGTACTATACCAACAAGGCCAACAAGGCTCTGCTGGGTGTTAGTGACTGTCTCCTCTGCATTTCTGTTTCTGTGGCAGTGCTTACCCTTCTCATGCTCCTTGATTGGAGTTTGAATAGCACCGGGCAAAATATGTGGTTGTCCATCTCATGAAAAAACAAAACATAAAATATAAAAATGCCACAATAGCAACAGTAGAAGATATGCAAAATAGTCCAAGGAAAGGTTGAAATCCTATGGAAACTTTGTCTTTTTCCTTGCCCTCTAAAGGATAGCAACTTGCATTCCCTCCACTCATTATCATATTCAGCATATCTTTTTCTAGTTGTTCTGTTTCTCCACTCTCTATCACATTCAGCAATGCCTCAGATATGTCAACAGCTAGAGTGGAACCTTTTGGAAATACCTATGATTTCAAACACCAAAATGTAGCACTCTAGTTAGTTCAGATTTTGGAAAATTGCATGTGTTCTCAAGTGAATTAAATATGGTAAGAGTGAAAATAGCAGGAACGTACATAATGAGTGCTGAAATCTTGCCTTTTGATTCCCCCAATTTTCATTTCTACCAAACATGTCTTAAAACAGTGATAATGAGAGGAGAGAAACCCACAAAACCAAAGCCACCAAGCCTGAAAGTTCTCCTTGCTTTGATGAAGCCCTTGCATGAGTACTTTGCTAGAAAGACTTTAGCATGAGGTGCAACAAGAAAGCGGCTTCTATATGTGTGTTCTTAAATGCAGCAGGGTAATCGCTTATGGAATTTATTTTCCTAATGTTCTCAGGCTTGAATTTAAATGCACCAGGGCAAATGGCAATGATTCAGATTTGTTAAATGGTAATTGCATATAATTAACGTGCATTGTTAATTTAAAAAACTTCAGAAACTAATAAAATCACAAGTTGTCGTGTTGTGCGTAACACATGATTGTATTTGTAGCATCAGTCATATTAAATACGTTTTTCTAGTTGCTAATCATATGTGGATAATTTCTAATCACACTTGCCTTTTTCTCTGTTCAGCTCAGCTAATCATATGTAAGAAAAAGGGGAAACTTCTAACTAAACTTGCTATCTATATATGCTTCCTGTTTTGTGTTGTTCCATGCCCAAAGTGTCTTTAAAAACCTTTACAACAGCTTTTTATTTTTTATGAAGCTAATCAATGGAAGATTATGCATCACATTTCTGATTTGCTTTCCTTCAGTACAGAATTACTTTGTATATATGATCAATCGTCTTCACATCCCTATTTTAAAACTTCACTGATGAGTCCTGGCTACATATCCTAAAAATACAAACTTATAATACAGTATATATAGTCAAATATTCATGTGCAAGATGCAACACGCAATAGTATCATTTCATTGCAATATTGATGAATACAGACAAATTCTTATTTCAGAATTTAACAAGGAACAAGCGAATAATGAACGAATTCATTTTCTCATTTCTAGTACAAAATGTGTCACGTAGATACCAACTCCAAAATGTTTCTGGACCACATAATGTATGCAGTACGAACGAGAAACAATTATGGTCGACACAATAATGTCATATAGTAGGTACGCAGTTAATGTAGCCAGATCTAGATTTGAATTTGGAAGACAAAAAAGAATGAGTAAAAAGACTTGGTGGACTCACAAAGTCTATTTTGGTTGACTTCGTTATGTGATAAACAAGTCTGGATCCTTTTTGCACAATCACTACAACCACAAACTTACATCTCCAGCTCCGTAGTTTCCTGCTCTTAATTTCCTGATTAACATGGCTGAATCATTTGTCTCTGATGTTGCTGATTCACTGTTGGGGAAGCTTGCATCTTATGCCTATGAAGAAGCTTCTCGAGCCTATGGTGTCTACGATGATCTGCAACGGTTCAAAGACACTCTGTCAATTGTCAAAGGTGTGCTATTGGATGCTGAAGAGACAAAGGACAAGAAGCATGGGTTGCGTGAATGGTTGAGGCAGATTAAAAACATCTGCTACGATGCTGAAGATGTCTTGGATGGATTTGAGTTCCAAAACAAGCGTAAGCAAGTTGTCAAAGCTTTGGCAGCACCAGGATAAAGGTAGGCCACTTCTTTTCTTCCCACAATTCTCTTGTTTTCCGTCTTAGGATGGCTCATCAAATCAAAGATGTTAGGGATAGATTGGATAAGGTAGTAGTTGATGGTAACAGGTTTGGTCTTGAGAGAAGAAATGATGTTGATCCCAGACTTGTTATGCAAAAGAGAGAAATGACTTATTCCCATGTTGATGCTTCTGATGTGATAGGAAGGGAGAATGATAGGGAAGAAATTGTCCAGCTTTTGATGCAACCTCACCCTGATGGGGATGGTGATGGTTATAAAAGTCTCTGTGTTATTCCCATAGTGGGAATTGGAGGCTTGGGGAAGACCACACTTGCAAAGCTGGTGTTCAATGATAAGAGGATGGATGAACTTTTCCAATTGAAGATGTGGGTGTGTGTCTCTGATGATTTGACATTAGGCGGATGGTTATTAAGATCATCAACTCTGCTTCGGCTTCTACTTCAGCTCCAAACATCGCTCATGGTCACCATGAAAACATTAACCAATTGGATATGGAGCAGCTAGTATGTCATCTTAGAAATAAACTTTCTGGTCAAAAGTTTTTACTTGTCTTAGATGATATATGGAATGATGATCGTGCCAAATGGATTGAGTTGAAAGATTTGATAAAAGTTGGTGCAATAGGAAGTAAAATCTTAGTCACAACACGTAGCAACTCAATTGCTTCAATGATGGGGACAATTGATCCGTATGTTTTGAAAGGTCTTTCTCCAGAGAATTGTTTATCTTTGTTTGTCAAATGGGCATTCAAGGAAGGTGAAAAAAAAAATATCCAATTCTCGTGGAGATTGGAAAAGAAATTGTGGAAAAATGTCAAGGGGTTCCACTAGCTGTGAGAACCTTGGGAAGTTCCCTATTCTCAAAATTTGATTTAGAGAAATGGGAATTTAAGAGACTCTGAGCTATGGAATTTAGAACAAAAGGAAGATGGTATTCTATCTGCACTGAAGTTAAGTTATGATCAGATGCCATCCCATTTGAGGCATTGTTTTACTTACTTTTCCCTTTTTCCCAAAGATTATAACTTTGATGGTCAGTTAATGACCACTGTTTGGTTGGGCCATGGATTACTTCAAGCCCCAGATGGAAGTCAAAAGACAAATGATATTGCAAGAGAATATATAGATGAGTTATATTCAAGATCGTTTATTCAAGATTTTAAAGTATTTGGCCACACTGCCTATCGTTTCAAAGTACATGATTTGGTGCATGATCTTGCAATGTATGTTGCGAAAGAGGAGTTTGTAGTGGTAGACTCCCATACTCAGAATATAGCTGAGCAAGTAAGACATTTATCAATTTTCAAAACTGATTCACTTGGCCATGCTCTGTTCCCCAAGTCTAGAAGTGTGAGAACTATCCTATTTCCCATTGGAGGAGTGGGTCTTGACAGTGAAACTATTTTTGATTCATGGCTATCAAGACACAAATACTTGCGATTTTTAGATTTAAGTGATTCTTCATTTGAGACTCTACCTAATTCAATTGCTGAATTGGAGCATCTGCGAACTCTCATTCTTTCTCGTAACCACAAAATCAAAAGACTTCCACATTCTATATGCAAGCTCCATAATTTGCAATGTTTGTCACTCTATGGATGCATGGAGCTTGAAACATTGCCTAAAGGATTAGGGAAGCTGATAAGCCTTCGAGAACTGTATATAACCACAAAACAATCAGTTCTGCCACAAATGAATTTGCAAGCTTGACCAATCTTCAATTGTTGAGATTTTATCATCGTGACAATTTGAAGATTTTGTTCAACTGGGCACAACTCGATTCCCTTAAAGAATTGTATGTTGAATCATGTGGGAGGCTAGAGTCCTTATCGCTTTATATTCTCTCTCAATTACAGACTCTGTTGGTTATCAAATGTAAGAGGTTAAATATGTCATCGAAGGACAAAAGCCCAATCCAACAGTCAGTGAACCCAATCCAAAGATTGAGGTTGGAAATTCTGATACTTGGGGTTTTCCAGAGCTTCAGATATTGCCTCAATGGATTAAAGGAGCAACAGGCACTTTAGAGACGTTGATAATTGCTAATTTTCATAATCTGAAGATACTTCCTGAGTGTCTCACAATAATGACTCATCTTAAGAGACTTCGTATTTATAACTGTCCTCAACTATTGAGTTTGCCAAGAGACATGCATCGCCTCACTGCCCATCTTGAAGAATTGAGGATAATTGGTTGTCCCAAAAATGTCAGCCGCAATCTGGTGAGTATTAGCCCATCATTGTTCACATCAAAAGTGTTAACATTGAAGAACTAAAAGAACAGGAGGAGGAATGAAGTCATCAACCTTAAAGGTAACAATAAATCTCAAACCTTTGACTTTGAAATTTCACTCGACAACATCTTTTCTTCTGCCCAATTGGTTTTTCTACTTTATGTGACGCAGGTGCCCATAATTTATATCCATGCTCAAAATGTTCTACTTGATAAAAAATTGTTCTTTCCATTTTTTTCTCATCGTATATCATTTCAAACAAATAGGTATTGGTTGCACATTCTAGATCATTTTCTGGTAGGGAAAAAATGAGGTTTGAGTAGAAATTGAAAATTTGTATATGATGTAATCATGTCGGTGTACGATTTTAACAACAACGTCTATACAAGGTTGGCTAGTCAGATGATCAGTTATTTTCCTTTCTCTTAGTTGTTGTTGGTGTTGGTTAGTTTATAGCTTCAGCCTTCAAGTAGTTCAGGTTATGAATTGATACTTCATGTAAACACTACACCTACTCTATAACGTTTAACTTTTTAAATTTCATTGTCATCAATAGAATGTTATCATAGAATTCCAACAGTAACATTGTGTGAATTTTCATGGTAATACGTTTAATGAAAAAAAAAGGTACATGTTTGGTATATCAGTAAAAGAGAAGATTTTTTTAGAGTGAAGTATGCATTATTTACAGGGCAAGGAAGATAATGAGGCCAAGCATAGAAGAAGGTGATGCTAAGACAACAGTAAACACAACACCTTGAGCGTGAAGGGGCACAGGAAGGGGATGCATGTTCTTGATCCAAGTCCAGCAGAGAGAGCAGGCTGGTGGTGGTGATGGCTTTGGAGAAGATAGAGGCTTTAGATTCTCAGGAATAAAATGAAACTAGGTTTATACTTGCGCATTGCGCAGTTCGAATGGAAAGATATATGTATATTAAATTAAATTTGTTAAATTTGTCTGTTTAATTTGTAGTTATTTATATATAATAATTTATTTAAATTGTGTGTATAGTATTTTACAATGATATTATTTGTTTTTAGTAGAATTTATATATATATATATATTTGTTTACATATGTGTTTGTAGAATTAAATTATTACTGTACTTGTATTAGGAATATTTAATATTTTAATGTTAGAATTTTTTTAATATAAATTAGTTTTTATTTATGAGAACTTTTTAAAGTTGATTTTGTTTGATGTAGAATGATAAATGTAAAATGTTAAACGTACACAAATATTTATATATAATGAATTTAATAACTATGTATGCTAGAATTGGAACGTCAGATTTGATAAATAGAATATGATTAGGGGAGTGTATTGGTTTAGGATTTTAAAAGACTTTTTATGGGTAAAAAGTCTGTTGGTATTCAATCAGGATTTTAAAAGACTTAAAAATAATCCACTAGTATTCAATCTAGATTTTGAAAACTTTAAAAAGAGTCTGTTAAAATCCATTGGTATTTGTTTGAGATTTCGTAGAACTTAAAAACAATCCATAGGTATTAGAAAATATAAGGATTTTAAGGGATTCTTTTATTACATGGATTTTGAGTGACTTTTTAGTAGTATCTTACATACCAAATCCATCAAACAATCCCACCCAAATTGAATGGATTTCTGAACATGACTTTTCAAGTGTTTGATCTCCAACAAGCACAGAGTCACATAACCTTTCTTTCTCTCTCTCACCTCTTCCCCCCAACAAGCACTGAGTCACTCACCTTTCGAATCTCTTTCATCTTTGGGTTACTGAATTCTCTTGCAGTGGATAAATTGTTGTTGGGGGTGGAACAGCTAGTGGAAAGGCTTCCGTATCAGTAGACCCTGATGACACTGATGCTACAACTTTTGCAGAAGAGAATATAGATTGGGGATGCTACAACTTTTTCAAATCCTTTGCATCATATAGGCTCCGTACTGTTTTCAAATCCTTCAAATCCTTTTTTTAGCTACGGGTGTTTGAAAATGTAACATGTCCATAGTGTGTGTTTGAAAACATTAGATAGGTACACATTCACAATTTATAAATAATACCTTCATATTTTATGTCCATTTTTTTAAATTAATTTCTATTATTCATTGGATTAATCTCAGTTGAATCAAGTAGTAGTGTTGTTATATTCGGGAAGATACCGAAAGTTTAAAAAGGGGCAAAGTTTTCAATAATTTTTTCTGGAAATGAAGAGAAAAGAGATAAAAGAATAATAAAGAGAAAGGAAGTGAAATAAATTATAATTGAAATAATAGGAAATGAAGAGAGATCAATGATGTGTCAAGTAAAAGCGCCAAAGATACATGAGTTTTATACATTTTAAAGAATAATTTAAAAAAAATTAAAAAAGACTATCTTTGAAAGAAAAAATATTTTTAAAGATAAAAATCTACTTAAATTTTATGAGTTTTATATGAATTTTATATGAGTTTTAAAGAAAAAATACATGAGTTTTATATGTTTTTTAAAATACACGACGTGTGAAGTAAAAGAGCTAAAACACATGAGTTATATGTTTTGTAAAGATTTAAAGTTAAAAAAAATTAAAAAGGACAATTTTAAAGGACATTTTTTTTAAGCTAAAAATATATTTAAATTTAATTCATTTTTCTCGTAGTTTCATTTTAATACGTTTTTAAGAAATAAAAGTACATGAATTTGTGTTTTATAAAAATTACATGTTAAAAAATTATAAAGACTATTTTTAAAAGAAATAATATTTTTAATGATAAAAATATATTTAAATTTAAATTAATTTTCTCAAATTTTCATTATTTCATAATAATAGTAAATAAGATATTTAAATTATATATACAATTTTAAATTTTTTTATCTATGCTATATATACGCATTTTTATCTTGCAGAGTCTATGATACAAATCCATTAAAATCCTGACTTAAAAATTCTTGAAATTCTTGCAGAATCCTTAAAAGTCATGGAAATCCTATAAATTCCTGCAGACTTTTTTCAAAATCCTAAACCAATACACCCCCTTAGATTCTATTATAACTAGGATTTTTCTTTGTTGTGCCTGTATGTATGCAACCTGGTGTGTGGGTTTAGTTGGGAGGAGGGGAACGGTAGCGAGAAAGACCGAGCTCGGTTCAAGGGGCCGGGGGGAGGAAGAGGAGCAGGGGAGGCGGTGTATGTTGTGGTGGGCTGTGAGAGAGAGAAATAAGGTTTGGAGCAGTTATGGGTGGAAGTGAGGTTGTTGATAATTAAAGGAGAGTAGTGGAGGAGGAGGTTCAATGGGAAGAAAATTAAAGTGAGAGAGCATATATATATGGATGTGTTTAGGCTACTGTTTGTGACAAGTACATAGATGATGGATGAATGGTTGAAAGGGCCGGGATTCGCAAAGAGGAGGCTGAAACCTGAAAAGACTTGGGGCTGAGGCATGCTAAACTAAAAGGCAAAAAACTAAAGTTAATTTATTCACAGACAGCAAGATGCATGAGAAAGAATGACTAACTTACCTCT
Source organism: Sesbania bispinosa (assembly GCA_026901365.1). Classification (NCBI taxonomy): domain Eukaryota; kingdom Viridiplantae; phylum Streptophyta; class Magnoliopsida; order Fabales; family Fabaceae; genus Sesbania; species Sesbania bispinosa. The sequence goes on along the minus strand of QLOH01000069.1, from coordinate 18,797 downwards.
TGACTCTTGTGCGCCAGCAAAGTGAAAGTTATTAAATCCGCAGTAGAATCCAACTCCTCTATCCTTAAAGCCACTCTTCACTCATAATTCTTTCTCTTCTTTCCATTATTCTGGCTCAAGCTAGAGTAATCCTCCTATAGTCCCATTTCCTTCTCCCTTTATATTCTCCTTCCTTCGATTCTCGAGCTGTGGCTTCCAGTTCCACTGTCTCTGTTCTGAGTTCTGGGCTCTGGCTATATATGTCTGCCTCTGCGACTGCGGGTGGCATTTTGCCTATTCTTCAGCGGGCATTCACTACAAATACCTTATTCCTTCTGCTACTTTTTAATAAGTTTTTTGTTCTCTCTTGGAAGAAGAAAATTAAAGTGAGAGAGCATATATATATGGATGTGTTTAGGCTACTGTTTGTGACAAGTACATAGATGATGGATGAATGGTTGAAAGGGCCGGGATTCGCAAAGAGGGGATGAAACCTGAAAAGACTTGGGGCTGAGGCATGCTAAACTAAAAGGCAAAAAACTAAAGTTAATTTATTCACAGACAGCAAGATGCATGAGAAAGAATGACTAACTTACCTCTTGACTCTTGTGCGCCAGCAAAGTGAAAGTTATTAAATCCGCAGTAGAATCCAACTCCTCTATCCTTAAAGCCACTCTTCACTCATAATTCTTTCTCTTCTTTCCATTATTCTGGCTCAAGCTAGAGTAATCCTCCTATAGTCCCATTTCCTTCTCCCTTTATATCTCCTTCCTTCGATTCTCGAGCTGTGGCTTCCAGTTCCACTGTCTCTGTTCTGAGTTCTGGGCTCTGGCTATATATATGTCTGCCTCTGCGACTGCGGGTGGCATTTTGCCTATTCTTCAGCGGGCATTCACTACAAATACCTTATTCCTTCTGCTACTTTTTAATAAGTTTTTTTGTTCTCTCTTGGAAGAAAATTAAAGTGAGAGAGCATATATATATGGATGTGTTTAGGCTACTGTTTGTGACAAGTACATAGATGATGGATGAATGGTTGAAAGGGGGGATTCGCAAAGAGAGGCTGAAACCTGAAAAGACTTGGGGGAGGCATGCTAAACTAAAAGGCAAAAAACTAAAGTTAATTTATTCACAGACAGCAAGATGCATGAGAAAGAATGACTAACTTACCTCTTGACTCTTGTGCGCCAGCAAAGTGAAAGTTATTAAATCCGCAGTAGAATCCAACTCCTCTATCCTTAAAGCCACTCTTCACTCATAATTCTTTCTCTTCTTTCCATTATTCTGGCTCAAGCTAGAGTAATCCTCCTATAGTCCCATTTCCTTCTCCCTTTATATTCTCCTTCCTTCGATTCTCGAGCTGTGGCTTCCAGTTCCACTGTCTCTGTTCTGAGTTCGGGCTCTGGCTATATATGTCTGCCTCTGCGACTGCGGGTGGCATTTTGCCTATTCTTCAGCGGGCATTCACTACAAATACCTTATTCCTTCTGCTACTTTTTAATAAGTTTTTTTGTTCTCTCTTGGTTGTTGGGCTTATTTTTTGGGTTGGGCCTTAGTTGGGTTGCATTTGGGTGGGTGTGCCTTACTGGTAGTGCTATCTATCGATGGGGAAGGGGGATGGAAGGTTCCTAGACTGGGGGTTTCTAAAAAAGGCTGCAGGTGCAGACTGAAAGTGTCAGCTGGCAGGATAGTTCAGTGTGCGGCGGTCATAACTGACAATATTGTTGGTGTCAGGTGGTGACAAATCCCACAAAATATACATAGCTGCCAACGCCAAATAATCAGCCACGTCTCTTTTTTAATTTTGCTCGTTGCTCACTAATCTAATTTCAAGGCCAGGTTCTATTCAACATATGGTGTTTTTGGTCAGAGTATTATACTCTCCGATCCTATTATAAGAATATTTTTTAAGATTTGTCCTGATCCTCTTTATAAGAACTTTTTTAGATTATCCCATGTATTAATTATTATTTGACAAAAATACCTCATTAATGAAAGTAGGCGAGTAATTAATTAGTAGAGAGAGTATGACACAATTGAGTAGTTATTGCAATTAATTAAATTAACCAACTTCCTTAATTCCTATGAAGTAAGTAATTAAAAGATTCTTGTAAATATGACCGGAGAGAGTATATTCGTGAAAGAAAACGGGTTCAATTGGCCCAACGCCAAGCTGCCTCCTTGAGATCATCCTTTTTCTAGGCTGTCCAGTGAACCCACACCGGTCAAATTGGGATTTTTAACGAAAGAATACCAGCAATGTGACTTCTCCTCTGTTAATTTCTGATCGACAGGTCCGAATAAGCTCAAGGGAATAGCGTTTCCAACACCACTCTAGGAACTCTGAGGTTTGCAACAAGTTGGATCCCATCTTTAAGGGCATAGGCCTATGCTACTACCACCGAGGGCGCTGCAAATTTCCTGGTATTTCCAAATTCAATCTCCCCTTTACTGTTACGAGCTATGCATGCTATTCCTTCGTTTCCACTTCTTGGTTGAATGCTGCATCAGTCCTGCCTGGTTTTAAGCTGCCTTCTCAGTATTTGAGGTAACTTCTCTAATCTCATGTAAACTGAGCATTCTCTTATGAGGGAGTTTGCCTTGAGGAGAGATCCCGTAAAGTTAGCCTTTTTTTCTTCATAAACTGCACCATTCCTTCCTCTCCTTCCTTTCCATGTTTCCTAGTGGATGCAGGCTAAACTTGAAGCTCCACAATCCCCTTTATCTCCCCAAGATTTAAATTCATTAAACCTTTGCTGTAGCCATTAAGTGAATTGTTGGGCCTAAAGTGATTCTACTCCAAAGTCTCACCTTCAGCTAGTTTGAAGAAGAAGAGGATAGGAATATACCTATAAATAAGGTGTCCTAATTTGGAATACTACTTGCAACAACACTAGTTTTTGGGTGTATTGGAGACTTGAATAGTTTGTGTGTCAAGAGAGGGTTTTGCAAATTTCTCTTTTAAAAAATTGCAAGTGGAGTGGAAGCCCCCACTGGTCCACTCCACTGGGTTGGGAATAGTTGGAACTGGGTTCCTACCTTACTGGTTGTGTCCAGCTGCACAATAGGAGTGTGTGCTCTAAGATCAACTCCCAATAGGAGTGTGTGCTCTAATATCATCTCCAATGAGAGTTGTTTAACATAAATATATTATTTTAATATGGATTTCACAAGTTGAGTTATTTGTATAAGTAACTCTTACCCATTTTTAAATAAACTCAACTTGTAGGTCCATATTAAAATAATAGTTTTTAAGTAAGCAACTCTCTAAATCTCTAAAGATTCCTTTTCTTTGTTGTAAATAGGACACCTTGGGCTAGTTGCAATTTTCTTTTCCATAGGTTTTTCTTTACTGGCAGGTATGTTCTGGCCGCTTTCCATAAAAATATCTTAACCTTTTGCGGAGTCTTCAAATTCCAAATCCTTTTCCACAGCTCCGGTTGAGTTGGTGAAGATGATAAGGGTGTTGACTCTGAGTTCTCTTTAGCCTTTTTTAAGTATGTAGTGGCCAGATTTAACAGAAAACTCTCCAGAAATGGAGTGTGGCCATATGAACATATCATGGGGGCTGTTTGGACAGATAGGTGTCTGGAGAACTGTGTAAGGCTGTAAGCTTGATCTAGACTGAAAAATCTCCTCACCTCCTCTACTTTCTGCCACCCTGTTGATTTGTCAACAAGCTCACTGTCCCTGACCATATGAATATCCTGATCCTCCCTAATCTTGGCCTTTTCTCCTAAGCACAACCAGTTATCTCTCTTAGCTAATTTGTTATGTCCTGAAGCACTATGCCAAAAAAGGTCTATCAGGCGCTCCCGTATTATTGAAAAGACATTTCCGTGCACTCTTTTATTTTATGCTCCAATAAACTCGTAATAAGTAGAGCGCTTCTGAAACACCCTCCTAGAAGACCTATGAGGACGCTTCCCTGCCCACAGTAATTCGAAGATCTCATTCTTCAGATAAAAAATATAACATAAAACTTAAAATCACTAAAACTGTTCTTATTAGGTTTATTCCATATTTTGGGTCATTCAATAAACCTCTCTATTTCATATTTAGGGGAGCTTTAAGAAGCTACATGAATATGAGATATTGAATGACCCAAATTATTCCATATTTAAAACACTAATAGGATCGAGACCATAATTTGAAGAACTAATTTAATTATATACTAAGAAACTTCTTTATCTTTGTATCTCATAACATCACACTTGTCAGTGTCATCTAAGGAAAATGAGTATGCAAATCCTTCAAATATTTGGCAGTAAAAAATAATGCCTTTTACAAACAGTATGAAATATGAATACTTCATGAAGCATGAGCAGCCAGTACTATATCAACAAGCTCAACAACCACTGGGCTCTGCTGGCTGTTAGTGACTGTCTCCTGTGCATTTCTCGTTTCTGTGGCAGTGCCTACCCTTCTCATGCTCCTTGATTGGAGTTTTGAACAGCACCGAGCAAAATATGCGGTTGTCCATCTCTGAATTCTCCTTATTTGTGTTAATGTTAATTGTATGTGGCTTGTCAAGGTCTCTACATTCATCATGGACAAACAAATCATATTATATAACAATGCCACAGTAGCAACACTAGAACAGATGCCAAATAGTCCAAGGAAAGGTTGAAATCCTATGGATGACTTGTCTCTTTCCTTGCTCTCTAAAGGAGAACAACTTGCATTCCCTCCACTCTCTATCATATTCAGCATATCTTTTTCTAGTTGTTCTGTTTCTCCACTCTCTATCACATTCAGCAATGCCTCAGATATGTCAGCAGCTAGAGTGGAACCTTTTGGAAATACCTATGGTTTCAAACACCAAAATGTAACATACTAGTTAGTTCAGTTTATGAAAAATAGGAAAGGATTTTTAAAGAATTGCATGTGCTGTCATGTAAATTAAGATTGGTAAAATAGGAGGAATGCACATAATGAGGAGTGCTGAAATATTATCAATAATATATGAAAACATCAAGTCTTCAATTTTAATCTTGCCTTTTAATTACCCCAATTTTCACTTCTACTAAACATGTCATAAAACAATGACAAGGAGAGGAGAGAAACCCACAAAACCAAAGCCACCAAGCCTGAAAGTGTTCCCTGCTTTGATGAAGCCCTTGCATGAGTACTTTGCTAGAAAGACTTTTGAATGAGGCACAACAAAGAAAGCAGCTTCTATATCCTTGTTCTTAAATGCAGCAGGATAATCACTTATGGAATTTATTTTCTTGATGTTCTCATGCTTGAATTTGAGCACTTCAGTCAAATACTTCATAATAAATGAGTTTCCATCACAACCAACTGGGGAATTTCTTTCATGAAGGGTCTGAATATCCAACACAGATGGCTCTACTTGTGAAATAGTCATCATGGATGTCAAACTTGCTGTGAAACTACTTGTTACAATGAAGATACCAAATAACCATGGTGCTAGCACAATTCGAGCCAAGGGTCTTCTTATTGGTTCTCCTGCTTATTAAAAATGTACCAAGAATTTAGACAATGAAATTTACTCTAATGAACTTGCTAGAACTCCATGATAGATGAGTAGAGAACTTACTGTGTGCATAGAATATTACAGTGACTAAAACCAAAGCATGGATCCCAATCCCCTTAGTTCTGCATTAGCTTCCCGTTCAATCAACCAAATAACAAATCCCACAAAATGTGCATAGCTACCATCATCAACCACATCTCTTTTGTAAAAGCTTCTAAAAATATCCATGTTCCTTTTAATTTAGTTGATTGCTCAGTAACCACCATGTCAAGGCCAGATTCAACATATGGTTGTGAGAAATCAACTAAATGATATCTATATGCCATTATTGATGTGTCTCCGACAGCAGCATCCAAGGTCTATATCAGAAACAAAAATTTGCATTTGTCTTAAGCACAAGAAACAATACAAAGGAGGGGAAAAATAAGGAGTTGTGATAATGTGGTTTATATAGAAACTAATCAAACTAAAACAAAATCATAATACGATAATTAGCAAGTTTCTATATTAACTCACTAAACAAGTTAAGTTTTACATTACCTTATTGTAAACATGATCAACCATTTCATCATAAGAACCATTGAAAGGAACAAACAAGTATGGCAAGTTATAAGGCAAACGTTTAACAGCTGCTTTGAAGACACTGATTGAGAAACCAGAGAAGGAAGTTTCATTCCTACTCTGATCATATGTCACATTCACAAACTGAGTAAAGGCACCTTTGGCAGGCACTCCTATTTTCAATTTCCTTTCCTCATTACTGTGTGTCCATCCTTTAGGAACCGATTGTGAGTCTCCAGGCCAATAAACTGTTCTGAAAACTCCAGCAGAACCATTATCTGTGTTTATCTCCATTTCTTTATGTCTAACAATGTTCTTGGAAAAACCATGTGATGGAGACCAAAATGTCAATTCTCTGTAACTCTTTCCTATCACATTAATTATATTGAAGGTTGGTGATTGCAGTAATTTATCATTCTTGGAGCTAGTCTTTCCACTTAGTCTGTCAAATTTACTAGACAGAATCTTTTCTGTGAATTCTTCTAAGCTGAACTTTCCTTGTGATTTATTTGCAGCCTGAGCAATAGTCCAAGTTGCATCATATGCTTGGAGTGCAAAGATGCTTGGGTTAATGTTCTCTTCTTCAGGGTATTCTAATGTAAACCTTCTCCTAAACTTGAACTTGAACTTTCTAAATGTGTCACTCGTTTCCATAAAGTGTGTTTTAAACCCCAAAACACCTTGCATGTTAAAGATAACTGATGAGTTAACTGAATCAAGAAGGCTAGCAACCCCATCTGGGATAACCCACACAGAACCTTTTCCCATCAAACCCATTTGCTTTGCTTTCTCAAAAACCAAGTTAGCCATCTCTAAAGAAGATTGTACAATCAAGAAAACCCTGTTACTTTTCCTCTTAAGCTTACTAAGCTCATTTTCAATAATTGATTTTGGGTCTGATAGAGTGGATAAGGAAGGCAAAGCTAAATGGTTTTCAATCTCAGAGCCAACAAGTCGAAGAGAATAGGAGAGGCTAAACAATATCCCTGGATCAGAGGAAAACCCGTTACTGAGTTCATAGATTGGTGTCACCTTTTGCCACCTGAATTCTCCTACAATAGCTGCAATGCATTTCATGTGAAGATTGACATCTTCTCCAACTTGGATGAAGTGTGGCAATTGAGGAGATGATAATGTTGTGGCTGCAGGTGAAGTTAGAGACAAGATAGGAACCTTCTTTATGGTCTCACTTAATTCACATGCCAGAGTTGCTTCGCTTTTTGTGATTGTTCCTATGATGGCTAGCACTTGGTTGCTCTGCGCCAGATCCATAGCTATATTTATAAAAGTATTATGATGTTAGAATATTTCATTTTTACTAATTGCATGGTAATCAATAAGTGGGAAGAGGTGAGCGAGCCTGTCAGATCTACGGTCTCACCTAATTTGACCTGAGTTGGGCTTTTTAAAAGGTCTGTTTAGGTAAAAAGACCAGGTTTCATGCCTATGAAAAAGTCTATTAGATCTGACAACCTGTTTAATATAATAATATATAATATATTAAATTAATTATATAAATAACTATATATATATAATTAAAAAACTAGAATATAATTAAAAAATAAAAATATATTATATTAATTATATAAAAAAGCTTGATTATAGGCTTGCTAGCTTACATAAACTTATAAGCTTGTTGGCCTGTTTATAGGCCTTATTATGAAAATAACCTTTTTTTGTATTAAAACAATAAGCTTTTAAACAAGTTTACAAGCTAACTAGGCTTTTATACAGGTCAAGCCAGACCTTAATAAAAGGCTTATTACAGGTAACAGACCCAAAATCAAGCTTAAGAATTAGGATGCCCTCTAGGCTACAAGTTTGTTGAAGTTTATGTCTATATCTGGAAGGAAAAAGAACAGAAAGCACAAGATATGAGAGATGAGAGACAAATAATGTGACTTTATATATGCTGCCGTGTCCTGTTTAAGTTTATGTCTGACTTTACTTTATATGACACAAAATCGGATTTGGAAGGGAAATTACCACTAGCAATTGCTTGAGCCGAGTTCCCACCGGAATCTTTTATCTTTAAATTCAGCTTGGAACAGCTCAAGCGGTTGAACTCTTGAACTGCAATTTCCATTGCTATCTTCTGATGTTTACCCATTAGTGAACCCAAATCAAGCACAGAACCTATGCTCATAATGGGCCTTGGTGGGACTAAACAGTGGCCTCTTTCTTCATTAGCTAGTAGCACCCTTGACCATGCTAACAAGTGCAGAACAAAGAAGCACATAATGAGTGACATTGGAGAACTCCTTCCCATTTTGAGATCCAAGAGAATGTAATGTTGAGTCATTGACTTCGAACATGAGTATTAATAAGCCCCAAATTTTTTAACTTTCCTCTGATTCCTTCCTAGTTCTGCTCCAATAATAGTAAGGAAATAATTACTTATTTTTTTTCAAAAGACTCCTCGAGATATTGTAAAAAAGAAGCAATTATTTCGTTCTATAAAAGCTAATCCATACAGGTATATCTATACTGACCTATATCAGTTGGACCAGTTACTCATGACTAAAAAAAATGTTTGACTAAAAGTTGGAATGGAGCTAAGTCAACGGATCTGTAGTATTTGCTGCTTAATTCAGAACAATCACTGCTGCTTAAAAAAGCGATTGGAGTTTGAGTTGGTCTTGACAGGAAACTTTCCAAGTTGCTGCCAGCTTTTGATTTTTTTTTCTTTTCTTTGTAATTTCTTTCTTACATTTATAATACACAAATGTATGTCCTTGTGTAACCAAAAAAAATGAATGTCCTTGGTATTTTTTGTTCAATTTGGGAGACCATTCAACAAATGTACTGTCAATCATGATTTTAAATTGAGGTCGCAGTCACACTTGTGACCGCTGCGATTTTGGATATTGCGCTTGTTAGGTGTGAAATTATTTTATTTTTGCACCAAATGTGACATATCATAAATCATGTTTATAATCCTATATTTCTTATTTTTCCTCCTAAATTGCATTTTTCATTTACCATCACTCTACTATTATCTTTAAATCTCTCCAACCCTTCAAAATTCCCTCTAAATCTACTAAATAAATAAAAGAAAAAGAATAAAAAATAGTTTTTATCAGAGTTGCGGCCGTTAGAAATTTTATTTCTAATAATTAATATGGGTAATATATATTATTTGTAGCATTTATATTAGCTATTTACAATTAGTTGGGCTCAATAAAAGTGATCTAATTTTAGTGAGCCTTTAGACTGCCAATAGGAAAAACTGATAAGGGCTCAAATAAGTGGAAACCGGATTAGGCCCGTTAGGGGTTAATGGGAACCCTAACAGATTTATAATCCTAAAGTTAGTCATGGTCCCCAATACGCCAAATCAGAATACGTCTCTTTGTCTCCCCATCAGAAAGAGAAATATCCAGTCCCATCTGAGGAATCCAGTGATTTGGCTGAGGAAGATCATAGCACCAAAAGGCTATTCCGCTGCAACCTCCGGTCAACGTCAATGGATCCAGGTATATTTTGAAACTCAAGAATCTTGGTAATCTAATACAATGTATGTTGTCTATTATTTGGTAATTGATAAAATTCCAACAACATTTACAACCAAGAGGTTTCATACCTTCAGGTAATTCAACGAGATCCCAGACATCATTGTCATGCATAGACTTCATCTCATCCTTCATGGCATCAATCCACTTTTGAGAATTAGAAATGCGCATAGCTTGACAGAAGTTGATTGGATCATCCTCTGTTAAACCAATGTCATCCTCATGTTCTTGGAGAAACACAATATAATCATCTGGAATTGCACTTCTCCTTTTTCTAATGGATCTCCTTAATGGCACTTCTTGAGGTTGTTGAGGTTGGGAAGGAAGAGAACATAAGGAATGTTGTCTTTGAGGAAGATCCTGTCATTGACAGTGATCAAGTCCTTGTGCCTATTACTATTCCAGTATCTACCCCAGTAATAGATGACAATGATGGAGTTATTCCTAACATTGTCCCAGCACAAGACAACAATGAGGTTCTCCCTCAAATACCCAAGAGGGATTCAAAAGGTAATATCGAGAGATATAAGGCTCGTTTAGTTGCTAAAGGCTTCACTCAAAAGGAAGGCATTGATTACAAAGAAACCTTCTCTCCGGTTTCTTCAAAGGATTCTTTTAGAATAATAATGGCACTGGTAGCTCATTATGATTTAGAGCTCCATCAGATGGATGTTAAGACTGCGTTTCTAAATGGTGACATTGAAGAAACGATTTATATGATGCAACCAGAAAATTTTGTGTCTGGTGACTCAAAGTCTATGGTATGCAAACTAAAGAAATCCATCTATGGTCTCAAGCAAGCTTCTCGTCAATGGTATCACAAGTTTCATCAAGTTATTACCTCATATGGTTTTGAGGCAAATATTGTTGATGATTGTGTTTATCATAAGTTCAGTGGGAGTAAATATATATTCTTGGTGTTATATGTCGATGATATACTGCTTGCTAGTAGCGATATAGGCTTATTGCACGAAACCAAGAGATTTCTGACAAAGAATTTTGAAATGAAAGATCTTGGTGAAGCCTCTTTTGTATTAGGTATTAAGATATTAAGAGATCGCTCTCATGGTATCTTAAGGTTATCACAAGAGAGCTATATCGATAAAGTTTTAGATAGATTCGCCATGAAAGATAGTAAACCAGGAGATACCCCTATAGCCAAGGGAGACAACTTTAGCCTCAAACAGTGCCCTAATAATGACCTTGAAAGAAATGAGATGCAAAAGATTCCCTATGTTTCGGCTGTGGGAAGTCTAATGTACGCTCAAGTTAGTACTCGTCCCGATATTGCATTTGTGGTGGGAGTTTTGGGCAGATACTTAAGTAATCCTGGGATGCAGCATTGGAAGGCAGTAAAGCGTGTAATGCACTATTTGAAGAGAACAAAAGGGTATATGCTCACTTATCAGAAGTCTGACAATTTAGAGATCATTAGGTACTCTGACTCTGATTTTGCTGGGTGTCAAGACAGCAAACGCTCCACGTCAGGATACATCTTTATGTTGGCTGGAGGAGCTATCTCTTGGAAGTCTGTTAAACAGACTATTATAGCTTCTTCAACCATGGCTGCGGAGTTCATTGCTTGTTTTGAGGCGTCCAACCATGGGATATGGCTGCGAAATTTTGTCACTAATTTACGTGTGGTCAATGGCATTGAAAGACCATTGAAAATCTATTGTGACAATAACTCAGCAGTTCTTTATTCCAATAACAATAGGAGTACAACCAAGTCAAAATTCATTGATATCAAGTTTCTGGTTGTTAAGGAAAGAGTTCAGAATAAGCAAATTTCTATAGAACATATAGGGACTGACTTTATGCTAGCTGGTCCATTTACTAAGGGTTTAGTGCCTAGAGTTTTTCATGAGCACATTGCTCATATGGGTGTAATTCCTGATAGTACCTTAGTTTAAGTGGGAGTCCCATTTATATTATATGTTCTCATTGTTTTTCTTATTTTCTAAAGAATAAGTTGATATTTGTCATTCTGCTCTAGCTTGTTTTGTGCAATAATTATATTGCGTTTTGAATTGATCTCTATAAAGAATAAAGTTTGGACCAGTTGGAAATAGACATGATTAAGATCACGTTGCATGTAATTTCCATGCCACTTATCCATATTTGATCTATGTCATTGAGTACATACAATTGTGGTGATCATTGTGGTTTAGTCACATTGGGTTATGATAAAAGCTGCAGTGGTTCCCTGTTGTTGTATGAGATGGACTAGATTGTTTAAGGGTAGTCTAATAGTAAATATCATACGGTTGCGCGCCTAAAGAATTTTGTGATATAAATGCTTAAATGAATATTAAGCCCAAGTGGGAGATTGTTAGAAATTTTATTTCTAATAATTAATATGGGCAACATATAATATTTGTAGCATTTATATTAGCTATTTACAATTAGTTGGGCTCAATAAAAGTGATCTAATTTTAGTGAGCCTTTAGACTGCCAATAGGAAAAACTGATATGGGCTCAAATAAGTGGAAACCGGATTAGGCCCGTTAGGGGTTAATGGGAACCCTAACAGGTTTATAATCCTAAAGTTGGTCATGGTCCCCAATACGCCAAATCAGAATACATCTCTCTGTCTCCCCATCAGAAAGAGAAATATCCAGTCCCATCTGAGGAATTCAGTGATTTGGCTGAGGAAGATCATTGCACCAAAAGGCTATTCCGCTGCAACCTCCGATCAACGTCAATGGATACAGGTACGCGTCACTAACCTTAACTCTGTAATCTAGCACAACGGTTCTCGATTGATTAACGAAAAATTTCTATTTGGCTTAAGAAATTTATCCCAACAGCGGCCGATATAGCCGTTGCTTTGTGGCCGTTGTAGTATTACGTTGCGGATTTTAATGTGAATTTCAATCACAACACAATTGCGGTTGCGGTCTTTTTCAAAAAATTCAATTTTTTTTTAATTTAAAATATTTTTGAGATAAATAAAGACATATATTTAAGGATTACACATAAATATCTATTATTTTACTAATCATTATTAATTTTTTGTCTTATAAACTTTATAATAAGGTTATTTATACTAATTTACAATTTTATATACCTTAATTTCTTATAATTTTATGTTATTTTATTAATTAAAATGTTATATGATATTAAAAAATTTATTTAATTAAAATCAATTCCACCACGATAACCATTAAATCGTGAATCGGTGTTTTCATGTATAAAAGTGTACAATCAATTTTATTCATAATATTTATCATTGTAGAGCAACGTACTTCACAAGGATGATGAGGTTTTTCCACTTTAGTGTCGTGTAGTAATATATTGATATAAAAATCAATCAACACTAGCCTTTGGAAGGCTTACCCTCACCGATTGGAAGTTAATTCGAAACTTCCAGCAAAATGACATGATGTATATATACTTACAATTTTGGGCATTAATTTTTTAACGTTATATAACAGTAGACTATATCAACAGTGTATTAAAATAATCACATTATGATGTATCTTTAACATATATAAATAAATAAATAAATAAATAAAATAAAATAAAATAAAGTAGTGGTCCAACAATCACAAAGAAAATCTAACTATAAATTATGTGGAGAATAGTCTTCTTTAATTGGAAGACTCCCAAACAATACATTAATGTGCAGAAAACTCAAAGAAATTAAATTAATATAACTAGATTTATAGTGTGTTTGGATAAGCGTTCTCATGAGTTGAACGTGCGTATTCTTCAAATAAACTTGAGTTCACAATTTTTTGTAATGTTTGGTTCAGCGTACGTTACGTGAATTTGACATTAAACGCGAGTTAAAGGAGATGCTATATTTCCTAGCTTATGAGTTGATGCATACGTGAGTTTGGACGATCATGATAAGACATGTGTTCCAATTTCAATTTTAACCTTCACTGATGTGCAGTAGGAACGAGCACCTCTTCACTTTCCTCATTCTCAGTTGTTATCCAAGCAAAACACTTTTACCCTTCACTTCCAAATGATATTACATAAATAAAAAGTGGTGTGAATATTTCTTTTTGTTAATACCAAATATACTTAATATCAATAAAATGTAAATCTATATAATAAATAAAAGCATGTCTTTTTTAGCATGTCCTTTATTTTATATTGTTATTTCATTTTATTTTCAAGCTTTTAACAAAATTATATTTTCAATAGTTAAAATATCATACATATTCCTAATACTTCTAAATAAATAAAAATCGGTATCAATATCTTTATTTTTTAGTATTAAAATCAATTATATACTTTATTTTAATAAAATGGAAATTTATATAACAAACAAAGACATGTCCTTTTTAGTAATTATACCTGCAAACATGATTTATAAAATATCATCCAAACAACATTCACTTTCTTAAACTCACGTTTGCAATAAATTATCCAAACAAAAAATCACGTTTATACAAACTCAAGTTCCCTTCAAATCACGTTCAATAAATCACGTTCACCTAAACTCAAGTTTACAAACGCCAATCCAAACACACACTTAAACGTGTATGTTGCACATTACTTATAGAATGTATTATAATATTTATATTTATGTGTTAAAATATTGTAAAAATTATGTTAAGATTTAAGTAAGATATTATTTATGCACTTTAGTTTTAAAAAAAAATAAAAATAGGTATTTTAATGCGATCTCCCAAGAATATATTAAGTTCTTATATTTGAAACATTTAAGAAGAGCAATATGATATGTTTAAAATCAAACATAAGTCTAAATCATATAATTATAAAATGTAATAACTATTAACAAAACTATGGTAAAACATTCTAAAGACAATATTGCTTAAATTAATAAATTTGTCCCTGACTTTTTTAGGGTCATGCAGTTTAATCCCTAATAGATAGAAAAAAACTCAATATAATTTTTGACTTTTTGCTTTGTCTGTCACTATAGTCCAACTATATGTTTCCCATTAATTATTTTATAACATGTCACATTTAGTGACACTTTGTCACACTGTTTGTCACTATAGCGTACATTGTGCTACAAAAAACGACATGAATTTGTCAAATTTATAGCTTGAAAGATCTCAACTCCAATAGTCATGTGCTTCTCTGTTCTCCTTTTTTATCTCTTCTTCCTCTTCTTTTATTGGAAGATCTCAGTCTTGACGTCATTTTTGTGGCCTGATAGCAAATAGTGTGATACAGTTTCACTGAACATGACACGTCATCAAAAAGTTAACGAAAAATACATAGTTGGACCATAGTGACAAACGGAGCAAGGAGTCAGGGATTATATTGGATTTTTCTATTTCTCAAGAAAATTGCTTGAACTAAAAAGTGAGAGACAAATAGTTTAATCATCATAATATTACTCATATCTTCTTTTTTAGCTACATTAAAGTAAAAGCAGCCGATTAATTTAAGCCAAAAGATTGATTATGAAGCAATTCTTATTTTATCTATGAATTACTTTGCTTATTTTTCTCCATTGTGTTATACTAACTACTGTTAATCCAGATTTTTTAATCAAGAAAAGACAAGACTTTAATGTACAAAGGTGTTTAAAAGATAAAGTAATTTAAAGATTGTTTATAAGGAAAAGTTGATATTTGAATGTTTAAACTTTGAAGTTTTTCAAATATATGGGATTAAACCGCTAATTATTATCACCATAATTTTCAACATGTTTATAATTTAATTACTATGGGTTCTTAAGTAATAATAATGATAAATGTAAGTGTTAATTACTAAAGTAAAAAAGAAAACACTTATGAGGTAAAAAGTTTAAAAATATACTTATCGACAAAGCAAGAATGTTAAAGGTTTACTTACATGTGGTAGAAAATATAAAGGTTCAAAAAATTGAAATAACAAACTTAAGGTATGTTCGGGGTGGTTGCGAGTTTTCAGTTTTTGGTTTTTTAAAATTTTAAATCATGTTTTTACAACTCAAAACCAAAAATTGAAAACTTCTTTTTGTGGTTTTCAAAACAGTCATTTTGAAAATCACAAAAAGTGGTTTTCAATTTTTGGTTTTGAGTTATAAAAGTTTGATTTAAAACTTTTAAAAACCAAAAACTGAAAAACTCGTAGTCACCCCGAACGTGGCCTTAGGAATCGTCTATTTTTTTATGCCTTTCCAAAAACAGTTTTCTCTCTCTTCAAGTTTGACCAAGCTTCTTCTATTGAACTATTCTTCTTAAGGTTGTTTCTCAACTCTGACTCAATATCCTTCTTTCTAGAGTGAAGCATGAGGAGTGTGGGATATTTTTTCATTGTTCTTTTTCTGTTTCAATAATTGATATCTTCTTGAATCAATTTTGTTTCTTCTTAAGCTCATTCATTCTTGTGAAGCTTTCTGAAAGTATGTTAATCCTTATAAAACTATCTATTTAATTATCTGCAGTTTTATGACATGACTTTATTCTTCTTCAAAAGGTCCCTTTGATTTAAATCTGATGTACAGTATATATCTTCTCAGATTTTCTGCTTATACTTCTTCTAGAGACAATTTTAAGCTTCTGGCAGTGAAACACTTCTTCTGTAATGTTGACAGTATTGCAATTATACTTTTCTTGTCTTTGTCACAGTCTTGGCTTGCTTAGGAAAATAATCTTCTTATGTATTTATAAGATGAACCTTATGTTCCTTTTGAAGTGATTCTTCTGGAGTGTTATATGTATTTCCTATTCTTACTAAGACATTCTCAAGTACAACCATTAATAACATAATGATTTATAATTACGTTAGGTTTGTTTTGAGAGTTTATCATGAAAACATCTCAAGAAGGTCTTGGACCTTACAAAAAGAATAATGAATGAAAGACAAGAATATTTATATTATGTCGATGTGGTGGAAAAAAATGAGAGACAATCATTTTTACATTCTGAATCTTTTATGTTATACTTCACTTAATCACTGATTTAAATTAATTTCTTGTCAAAGTATTAAGAATTTATCATTATAAAAAAGGTGGAGATTGTTGAACCTCGGGACATTTTAAATCTGTTAGCCCTTAAATTTTGAAGATAACAACTTAAAGCTTAGATAATGAAATTAATATTTACCTAAAGAAATGTTTCTATGTGTTGCAGGAATTGGGCTTAAGTGTTGGAGAAATTTTGGCCAATCCAGGTTCATATTGGACTTAATTACATTTTTCAGCATAATTGGAAAATTATACCATTTTGGTATTTCAAGCATAAATCGAGTTATAAACATCTAAAAATTATGATATTTATATTGTATGAAATCTAAAAGAAAACCCTATAACTTTTCTGAATAACCCAAAAGATAAGTCAGATGTCTAATGGGTCAAATTGAGATTGGAAGACGGAATAGACAACATTTCATGAGAACATGAATAGCACCTAGAGATTGGGCCATAACTTAGGCTACAAAACCCCTTTTGGGATCAAACCAATGACATGTGAAAGCTAACATCTAGGGCTTGATTTCATCAGAAGACAACTTCCTTAGATTCGGTCATCTCAATGATGCAGTTCACAGTGCAAGTGGGAGACAAGATTCCAAATGATAGCTATGATGGATGAATAATTCAAAGTAATGGACAAAAGTACTAGATAATTGATCAATAATTTCATTTATGGATAACACATGTTGAGTCATTGTTGAATGATTAGCATAGTAATGGTTGTTAGCGCAAAACCCTCTGAGATTTTGTTTTAATTACAACAAACCTATTGATCAAACTTAATGTTTTCTTTTCTTGAAGTTACTGATGTTTTGTATGTGAGATCTTAAGAAAGACAGGATTCTCATGATGAACTCAGAAAGATTAACCAGGACCAAGCTCAAACTGAGATTGAGAGGTGACCACAGATTGAGACTGGTAGTAATCCTCAGACTTAAGTTGAAGATAAAGGTCAGCCTGAGATTGAGCAATCAATGCAAGTCTTTCTTGAGATTCAGAAAGATCAGAATCCTATGATAAGAAATATCAGACTTCAGAATTGTCTTTGGAGAATGGGCAAAGCTTAGAATATTCCATATGCTGAAGGTAATTTCAGAAGAAGGCCTTAAGACATATCCTTTATCAGAAAGTCTTCAGAAGCTTAGGATGGATGAATCTGAAGAAAGCCTAAGTTGAGAGAGATGCACATCAGAATGCAGTCTTAACTACAATCAGAAAGGGTCTCTACTAGAAATGGCAATCATCAAGACAAGTCAAGATGAGCTCAAAACAATGAAGTAAGTTGCATCAAGAAGACCAATATTTGAGATTCAAGATCTGCTAAGAGATGAGACTCAAATTTAGCATCAGAATCAAGAGATGAGATCAAAATAGAATATGCTAAACAAAGAAGAGATTCAAAGTCAGTTTGAGACAAGCTCAAATTGCAAAGTCAGATTGAGACACGCCCAAACTCATTGTAAGATCATATTCAGTCCAAGCATGACAAAGAAGCACTTTGAAATATGAAGCTGAGCAAAGATGAGATCCAAAGTCAGCTTGAGATGCAGACTCAACTTGAGACGGTGTCTCATGATCAGATGCAGTCTCAAGTTCAGATGCATACTTGAGATCAGATGCAGTCTCAAGTTCAGATGCATACCTGAGATCAGATGCAGTCATGAGACTCAGACTTGAGACGCAGAGATCAGATGCAAACATGAGACTCAGACTTAAGACGCAGAGATCAAATGCAGTCATGAGACTCAGACTTGAGATGCAGAGATCAGATGCAGTCATAAGACTCAGACTTGAGACGCAGAGATCAGATGCAGTCATGAGATTCAGTCTCATCAGAGACTCAGCAGCAAAAGCTAGTCAACGCAAGTACACTGTCACAACAGAGACTGCACCGAAAAAGTACTGAGCTCATGACAGAAAAGTGAAAGACAACCTCTCTCTATTCTAACGGCTAGTTTAACTGCTAGTTTTTTTGAAGACTATAGAAGGAAGTCTCATTATTATGAGACGCGTGAGAAACACAGGTGAGACTCAGCAGAGATGCTGCTACACAACCAGAAAAATCCAAGTCTCAAGTGAATCTCAACCTACGTACCTATGCTATCTTAGCCAGTATCTTGTAGTAGGTTTAACTCTTGTTTTGTACTGATTTGTATACACTCTTTGAGTGATTTAGAGAGCCACCATCTAGCTGAGCTCATGGTTTATCCATACTTTGTATGTAGTCTAAGCTAGATCAATCACATCTCATCTCATATCACCAAGTCTCAACTAAGTTAGGAGGTGCCTGAGCTTAGTGTGAGCGATTGTAAAGCCTGGAAAGGCACTGTAACAAGAATACTCACTGAGTTGCCTG